>CM031236.1:248641416-249841416 GCA_018340775.1 Taxus wallichiana var. yunnanensis | reverse complement strand
TCAAAGAGTCTTTTATTGACTGCGATAAAATTGAAGCTCCTTGATTTCGACCTTAGGTCCGAAAGCCTTGTAGTGTTTATTATGGACTAGAAGGGGACTGTAGGTTGATGTATGGGATTGTAACCGTGTTTACGTATTCTGTTGCATGACTATCCTGCCTTGAGCTTGACTGAACTTTGAGCCGTCGACTGCTCCTCGACAGGCGATGTGGGGAATATCTTCTTGTTTGTTGTTTCATGTGAAGGTCATGTGGAGTCTGTTTGGTAGATAGTCATCACTGTTGGCGTGATAGCTACTGTACAGAAGTTTTGTTATATTTGATGTTAACAAAACAGTGATTCTTCTTGTGGCTCGTCTGACTTATTCGTATGCATGTAAGGTGAATGTTTTCCATTTAAGGAGATGGTACAGTCACGAACGTGATGAAGGGAAATATGAATGACTTGCTTTCTTTCTCTTCTGTTATGAAAATATATGTTGATATTTTTATCTAACCGTTGGAACTGTTTTGATCCTTTTTATGGAATCATGATTTGTAATGATATTCCTTTTACTGTTGAATGAAATGATCTGTCTGAAGTTTGTTGTTTTAGGAATTCAGATGGATAATTGATTTGGATACTTTCGTTCTTCTTGATTTCTAATATTGTGATGAAATATTTGGGAAGTATTTAGGACTATTCTGTAACAATAATAGAGTTACGCGTTTGTAGTCATTTTTGTATTACATCAGCATAGTCTGAAATATGTATACTTGTTTGGTGAATTGATCTCATTTAAACAGGTTGTTTAATGAAAACAGTTGGTGGATTGCAATTGTTTTAAGAGCTAGTGCTTATCATGCTCAGTTCATCGAACTGACCCATGTTGACTATTTTTGCAGATGGTTGCCGTAAGTGGTAAAAGCATGCAGATCTGATAGGATGATCAGATTGTTTAGATTTGATTTTAAGTAGAATTTCAGTTTGAATTTCTTTAAATGTACTATAAGAGGAAAGATGTTCTTCTTCCGTTGAGTATTGTATCAAGTATGCTGAATGCATAAAATGTATTTGATTAGTTCTGAAAGGAATGGAAATTGATATTGTTACTTATGTGTTTGTATTCTTATCTTGATAGTTTGACCTTCTTCGGTTCAAATGATCTAAAGAGCATTGTTATTATTATATAATTTGGAGACTTTGGTGATTATCAATGCAAGCTTTACAAGAATATGTGATTGAATTCTTATGATTGTTTAGCAGTTCCAGTATGTTCTATCAGAAGCTAAATGGAAATTTAGGTAACTGTCCTTTTGGAAGATAGGGTTAAAATATACCTAAGCAGAACGCTAAACAAACTGAATTAAATTATTAATCCCTAGTCCTGATTATGACAGGACAACATTTAATTGGATTCTGAATCATTTATATTTGATACTAATAAGTATGATATAAATTCAGTTATGAGAACTGATATAAACCTAATGGGGTTCAGATGGCAATCTCATGTGAAGTTTATGAGATATTGTCCAATTCCATTGTTTTAGAATTATGTATATTCTATGAACTCCTTGATGAGACCTTGGCCTTAATAACTCCTCTGTGTAATGGGTTTTATTGAGAAAGGTCATCCTAGGAAGAAGAATCCAGGGATCGGGAAAGGCTAACCTTAGGGGAACGTCTTTTAATATAATTTAACTCTATGTGCGTAATGCTTATTAATACGTAGATCTTTTCGAGGCGGATTTAAAGGTTGACGGCATAAGACAACTGCAGGGTTGTACCTTCGAGAAGATTAGGATCTTCTCGAAGATACCACAATGCAGGTGACTTATGACGACACCCTTTGCATTGATCGTCAAGATTTACACCTTTAACTCGTACAAGTTACTTTGGGACCGATTAGGTATGGGGTCACATTATATGGCTGCCTAGGAGACTCGGGGTATCATGACACACTGGTTTAATTAGGATTGACCCAGTATGTCATCTTATCCCTAGTCCTCGGGAGCATCCATATAACGTGGTCACCTTACTAATCCGTTCCCGAGTGATTAACTTGGGATAATAGGGACTGACAGAAGTCGGTATAAGACATTCTACATAACATAAGAATGGGGTGAAGGATGTATTCCAGATTGACGAGTATGCCATTAAGGAATACGAGACATAAGCGATATGTTTCAAATCTTTGGCTAAAGTATCGCAAGCTGCTGATTGCATTGTCTGAGTCACCTGGTCTAAGGGATGAGATGCCGATGAATAATGGTAATTGAGCTTATTCGATTAGGTTCCTTGACCAGCATTACGAATCCCGAGATAGGGAAGAGAACCACAAGAGTGATATGTTAAATAATAACGCCAACTCTTATTACTCATGAATAGATCGGTAGATTACCGAGGTCATGGAATGAATAGATCGGAGGTACTCAGAGTCATTATAATGCATATGGTTATCTATTATATGAATGGTTATTTGATTTGTGAGTTCTAAATTTTGTATTTATAACCAGGAAGCATTTATCAAAAAAAAAAAAATTGACTTGTTCTATTGTCTAAAATGAGGATGTTACACTATTAATGTTGTTCAATATCAAGACGATGAGTCCATCGTCACCTCCTCGGTGTGGAAGATTCTTATATTCACCGGTCATTACCTTCGAAATGAAAACTTGTTGAATAAATTGGCCATTAAAATCAACATTAACACTCAGACGACCCACACATTCTAAAGTTAGGCCAATCTTTAGATCTTTCTTGAGCAGGAATCTTTTACCTCTTTCCTTCGGGACCATAGAAACACTTTTTCCTGGTCCTATGCCGATATGCCTGATATTGACCCAAAAATCATGGGCCACAATATCGTAACCATTCCCGATGCCAAGATCATCAAACAAAGTTACAAAAATGCATCCTCGAATTACTCTTACGGTCAAACAAGAGCTCCAGTGCCTTCTCTCAATTTCTTTCATCCTACCTATTAACTATCCCTAATGGATTTCTAACATCGTTCTTCACACGAAGGTGACATGGGGACTCTGTATTAGCATGGAATTCCATGACCTCAACCTAGCTTATCTCAAAGAAAAATTTCCCCTACCAAACATTGACCAACTAGTTGATCTCACCGCTAGCCATGAAATTCTATCTCTCATGGACAATTTCTTGGGTTATAATAAAATATTACTAGCTCTAGATGATCAACACAAGACTACCTTCATCACAGCTTGGGGACCTTTTGTTATCGATTCATGCCTTTTGGCCTTAAAAATGCTAACACTACATACCAACGAGCCATGAATTACATCTTGCATGACATCATGCATTGCATATTGGAAGATTACGTAGATGATATTCCTGCCAAATCCAAACATTGAACCAAAACTTCACCATCCTTAAGGTCATTTTTTACCACCTAATAAATTATTGTGTTTGTCTTCAACCAAAGAAGTGGGTCTTTATGGTACTTTCAAGAAAACTCGTTGGTTTCATCGTTTCTTTGCATGGCATAGAAGTCAATCCTGCTAAAGTAAAGGCCATTCTATAAATTCCTCTACCCTACTAATCTCTTCCAGCTTCAAATCCTACAAGGTAATTTGTAATCCATTTGTCATTTCATCTCACAACTTTCTGACCATTGTCAACCATTCCATCATCTTCTCAAGAAAGACGTTTCCTTTAAATGGGATGAGGAATGCCATAAAGCCTTTGAATCCTTAAAACAATACCTTCTTCAACCACCAGTGCTCATTCCTCCTAAGGATGACCAATCCTTTTACCTTCACAATTCCACCACTGACCATTCTTTAGGTTCCATGCTCGCTCATCGCGAAGAGCAACACCGAGAGCAAGCGGTTTATTACATAATTTGTACCCTTTTGGACTACAAAACTAGATACACCCATGTCAAAAACTCTACTTAGCCTTAGTTTTTGTCACCACTAAGCTCCACCATTACCTACTCAATCAAAAACCTTTGTTATCACCAATACGACCCCTACACAATATGTACACCAAACCCTATCAATATCAACGTGTCGCACGCTGTCTTATGCTACTCTTGGTCAACCTCGACCTTGAATTTATTCATCAAAAGTCCATCAAATGCCGAATATCAGCGACCACTAGAAGACACACATATTTCCAGGAATCAACCTTCTAACTTTGATTTCCCCAAAAATCCATATCTACCCTCTCCTTAGACAAACATGCTTACCAAATGACACTCTTTCTTCAATGGCTCCAAGTGTTAGCATGGGGGTGGGGCTGGTGTTATCCTCATTCCTCTTGATGGTGAACCTATGCCTTTGACTTTCAAACTCTATTTTGATTGTACAAACAATATTACCGAATACAAAGCACTCATATTAGGTCTCCGGATGCTTATGCCTTAGATGTTAAGTCGATCAATATCTTTGGCGATTCCCACTGGTCGTCGTAAACCAAGTCAATGGTATATACCAAAGGTGTTGTAATGAAACCCTTCAAAATTATAAACATCATGTAGATATGCTTTTGACCTCCTTTAACCATTAGAAACTTCAAACCACCCCACATTCTACCAATAAATTTTGGATACCATGGCACTCGCTTGGCTTCTCAAATACTTGTTTCTTACCCATGACTCTAAAATATTTGTCACAATACAAATGCTAAAGTCACCTTCTTATTTACGTCATGAGGTATACTCTGTCGGAAACATTGCACCTGACCCCACATGACCTTTTATATAAGAAATTTGTAGACTATCTTCCCCTTTCCATTCTACCTGTTGATCTCACTCATAATGGACAATGTGCCTTTCTTAAAAGTGTCTCTTGTTATGTCATCATGGTTGGTCTTCTTTATAAGCATGGCTTTGACAAAGCATTCTCTTACGATGCCTTACAAATTCTTAAATTCCCTACACCAATAAGGAAGTCCACGATGGAATTTTTGGTAGTCACTATAGTGGCTTAGCTTTTACAAAACACATTCTTTGCCTTGGCTATTTTTGGCCAAGCTTAAACCATGATTATTATGATTATGTCAAATGTTGTGTGAAATGCCAATAACATGCTAATCTTCATCACACACCTAGTCATGCCTTACAGGTCACACGAGATCTTTGGCCTTTCTCTTAATGGGGTTTGGATCTTGTCAGTGAGATTCATCCCCATTCTTCACAATGCCACCAATGGATCATAACCGCTCTTGAATATTAGACTAAATGGGTAGAGGTCATTCCCTCATTTCTACAAAAGCTAAGAAAATATGTGAATTCATCAACCATCACATCATTTGTCACTTTTGTGTTTTTCACCGCCTCATCACCGATAATGGAAAGTAATTTAAAAACAAAAACCTACACAAGCTATGTGACGATTTTGGCATCCAACTTAGTTTCTCATCACCTTATTACCCATAAACCAATGGCCAAGATGGATCAACCAATAAAACCTTGAACAAAATTCTTATGAAAGTAGTGAACGATACTAGGAAGGATTGGCATACACACATTCCTTTCACCTTGTGGGCTTATCATACTTGTATTCACACTTCAATCAAGCTACAACACATTTTTCTCTGGTCTACTGATCGAGGCTATCTTACCTCTCGAAGTCTAGATTCCATCTCTCTGCATCTCACTACAAGCCATGCTCAATGATGATGAATTTCTCTAAGATCATTTGGCACAACTTGAGTTATTAGATGAACATCATCTCAATGCCCTTGACCATCTCCAAATATACCAAAAATGTATCAAACGTGTCATGAAAAACATGTTCATGAATGAACCTTTCGGTCAGCGACCTTGTTCTAAAGGAAAATCAACATGTAACCAAAGAAAAGAAAATCAATCAAGGAAAATTTTCTCTTGGACCCTATATATCATTACCCATGCCTATGGATTAGGTGCTTATCATTTTTCTTCACTCGAAGGTAAACCCAAAGCCCTCAATGCCTGAGCCCCATCACATCAAGTCCTTGCATCTTGAACCATTTTATTTTTACCCATTTTTGACATCAAGTCCTCTATCAATTTATGTCAATTGATCACTCGGATCCTTCTTCAATATGAGCATTTTTCACCTTCCATATTACCCATTTTTTTCCTCCAGGATCCATGACTAAACAAGAATCATGTGATTACCTACTCAACTATGCCTATGAAAGTCGACACCCAATCATGCCTATGACCTACATTCGACCATGTCTAACACTTGGACTTGCAAAGCCATTCCTCTACTTCATCACAATGTTCCCTAGGGACTTATGGGAGAACTACATCAATGCCTTTAGGTCTCTTTTCATTTGGGACTATGTAGTCATCTCTTACCACTCGCCTTCAATGGTGCTTATTGAACTTCGAGGGCATGGGTCCCTTAGGGGTTAACCATCGGCCACTCTTTACCCTAACCACTCTTTATTCCCTTTTCACTTTCCTATTCACATTCTACCCTAGTTAGTTTCCATTTTATATCAATAACTCGGAAATTTCACCAAACACGCATCAATTAATACACATTTTTACCACATCATCAAATCATTCATTTATCATTTTCACATTTATATTATAGCACATATTTAGAAATTTAAACCCTAACCTGCATATACATCACCATTTGTCCCTCATGTTACCTACAACTTGGGCATTCAATCATGCCTAAACCAACCTGACTCCACCATGCCTAAATTGACCTGACTCAATCATGCCTAAACCGACCTAACTCCATCATGCCTTCACAAACCTGACTCCACCATGCCTACATTGACTTGACTCAATCACACCTATTTGACCTCACTTTTCCATGCCTACATGAACTTGAGTCAATCATGCCTAATTCACCTAGTTTCCATCACATACACACATAATAACATAAATTAAACACAAGTACACCATCCATACTATAAATACCATCCTCTATAAATCAAAAAGTCTCTATATACATACATATGTACAAAGATATAAATAAATACAAACATCTGAAAAACTCTCATGTACATTTTCACCATCTTTGGCACACAGGCCGGTATATGAGCTAGAAATCTCAAAAAATCTCATGTACATCCTCAATCTCTTCGGCATGTAGGTCGATATATCTCAAAATTAAAAAAATATGGAGGTACTCATAACAATCAGCCATCTCCCCATTGGATATCCTCCATGTTTGTCTCACCTGTCTCTTCCTCCTCTTCTACTTCTGTGCGGCATCCCACTAGTATCTCACTGCCCACCATAGGCCTCGGTCTAATGTATGTTGGTACCTCACCTAGATTTGGCCACCGTGCATGCACTAGTAGCCTTTCCCGACCCTGTCTCAGGGCTCGTTGGCCCCCGTACTCTCTACATTATGGGTGTGCAACCTAGTCCTCTCACTCAAGACCTATTGTGCTCTATACTCTACATAAGAAGGGACATCTATCCTTGTAGCCATCGAGATGATCCTAGTAATACCTCACCTCTCCTAAGGCATCCTGAACTCCGGCCATGGGTAGTGCCATTAGCCTCTAACCTTGTACTGTACTAAGGGACCCTGTCCCACCCCTATTTGTAAAATGGGAACCTCTCCCGATCTTGTGTTGTTTCTATGTAAGTACATGTCCCCGTGCTACCTAAGCCTATGCATGTACCTTTCCTGTGCTACCTAGGCTTGTAGGGATGCAACCTATTCCTGTAATGTGGTAACCTCTACCTCTAACCCTTTCGGATGTCCTTGCACTATCCCCAACTATGTGACCAGAGTCACCACCTACCCCTGTAGGGTGTCTCTCTCGAATGTGATGTAGCCAAGTCTCTGCCCTCTAACCTTGGTGGTACTTTGCTCACAGCTATGCTACCCACCACCATCTCGTGCCTTTACTCAGTAACTCTAGTATCATCGGTCCACTAGTCTACTACTCCCTTCTACTCTTTTAGGCAAGTCGGCTATAGTAGAGGGATAGGCCTCTCCATATCATATGTCGTATCTTGTGGAAACAATGGTGGTATATCCTGGGAAATCCTAACTATCTCCTAACCACATCGATGGGTATCATCTCATGCTCGCTAGAATGATGCCCCTCTATCTATCTCACCAGTTGTAATCCATCTAGCTCCATGGCCATATGCATGTATGAAGGGAAGCCCACATATGGCCTCAAAATGATGTCAACACCGAATAAATGCTCTAATAAACACCTGTAGTAGGCTACATCATGTGTAGCCTTGGTAGCTCAGTGATCTCCAACCACATGTACCCATCACCTATATCCCACCCAAAAAAACCTAGCTCGAATGCATCAAGTCGGGCATGCCCACTAGATGCACACACACGATGTGCTCATACGGCCAACAATGTATTAGGAAGGTGCAACACAGGCTGAACCACTGCAATTGCCCATAGGCCCATAACTCTTTGTACAGCTTCACTAAGAAGGCTGGTTCCCATGAAAACTAGGTTTTTTCCATTATATCATGTAGAATCCCTATCAATGATTGTGGGAATCTCCCACCCTCTACATCTAGCAATGCAAAACAACACATTACCTCCATCATCATAACTACTAGCCTCATCTACTCCAAATGGTCCTGGTACATATCTCCATAACTCATGCTGGTGATATGGAACCTCAACTCCACCAGCCCCTCACCAAACACTTGCCGGCATCATCTCCTCGGAGGCCTCTCGAAGAAATTGAATGCACCTTCATCCCTACTATCGACAGCCGCAGGATCCTATACACATTCTCCAAGGTGACGGTCATCTCACCTGTCAACAAACAAAATGTGTTGGTCAATGAATCCCATTTGTTGATAAGGTAAACCATCAAACTCAGCTCCTGGACTACATTTAGGTAGTGTCGACCATAATCAAGCTGACCTCGTAACATGTTTCCACTCCTCGCTATCACACTCCTCGTACTTGCTATTAACAGGGGTGGTACCATATCACACATCTGTAACTAGTCCCTCACTGCATCTAACAAACCATCACATTATTAAACCTTGATCATACCTATATTCACCCTTGACCCCCAACCTATAACTATTACCCTACCTATTTTCATTCAACAATACCTTCCTATCTCACCCAACCACCCTTACTCATATCCTATCCCATTTTTCTCTCATGCCGATCGACATCGGTTCGTCTAAGCTAAGCATCTTTGGTCTCCCAAAACCAACATCGGTCACCCCCATCTGTGATTGATGTTAGCTACCTCCCACCAACGTCGTCTAACCCTTGACCAATGTCGAGTCCAACATCACGGTGAAAATCTACAAAAACCCTACCCTATTTCACCCAAAATTCCCCATTTCACCTAACTAAACCTTCCTCCATTCCTATTTCACCCATTTTCTTCCCAAATTCAAAATTAATTCCCCCTAAAACCCATTTTACCCTAACCCGATTTCTATAAAAAATCTACCTAACAAACGAGGAATGGGATCAAATCTTACCTCATCGCAATGTTGTATTTATCGGGGCATGTCTACTCCGCTATGTCGGTGGTCCACCTAAACCCTCTCTCGCCTCTTCCATGCCAAAATCTACCTTGAATCTCTCCACCAATAAAATCGGTCCCCCAATCTCATGGACCCATCCACCTAGCTCCTCTCACCAACTAGATCTCTCCACCTTAACCGTGCAGTCCCTCATACTATTTTTCTAGATAAGCATCAAAAGTCAAATGGCTCTGTTGTTTTCTCCAATGGTACAATACAATAATGATTCTAAAAATATGGATTGTTTTTATAAATCCAACCTGACCTAACCGATTCCAATCCTACTTGTGCCCTAGCCAAATGACATCACACCCTATATCCCACATCGGTTAAGACTTATAATTGTTTGGTCTTGCTAAAACTTCCTTTTACCTACAACCATTCATGTCCACATCCCTTTTTATCATCTCGAACACCCATTGAACCATACCTACAAACCCAACCTACCCCTACATTACCTTTGCTGCATCTTTAGAGTTGTTATTTTACCTATACGTTGGCCTTACCCATGTCATTCCCTATATACCTTGACCTGACCCACTTTTTGTGACATTTGACCCTTTGTGCTTGTTGTACCTTATGATGTGGTTACCCGTATTGTTCAATATACCGACCTTACCTTGGCCTTACCCGTGTCTTTACCTATATACCTAGACCTGACCCACTTTTTGTGACCTTTGACCATCTTAGCTCATTGTACCTTATGACGTGGTTACCTATGTTATTCAGCCTACCGACCTTACCTTGCCTATTGTCATGTTGTTTATCCTGACCTGACCTTTGGTGTATCGAATATACCTAAATGGTCATACACCTAACCTCTGTTGTGTTTCCGCACCATATCCTATACTTTAGATACCATAATCACTTCAACCCTATTTGGATAGACCTATCGACCTTAGCCGACATAAAGTTTGAAAGCTTCTCAACCAAGTACTATGCCAGTAGTTTCTAATGTGTTCATGCATTCAACTACCACTACCTTTGACCCTGACCCATTTACCTGTTTACCCAATTTGACCTTTTACCTTTACCTAATACACCCAATGATATACATTTTCCCATCTCCTCATTTTATCAAACCACTCACCGCTTTTGTCTCTCACCTCATTGGTTCCTAGTTTGAAGGGGGTTACCTTCACCCACACTTGGGGAAACACCACCCTAACTTACACTTGACACAACCATTTCCTATTTTCATCAGCATCGCTTACCAATACAAGCTATGCAATAAAAAGGGGGAAAATGTAGATACCAAAATTGGGTCACACTCCCCTTGGTCCCCTTTTGAATAACCAACTTAAACACATTCACCTAACCATGACCCTTATACCCCACATTAATATTAATTTAATTATTTACAATTAAATTAATACCCATCCTCACCCCATTATTAATTTAATTAATTTAATTAAATGGATTCCCACCTCACCTAGACACCTCACCATATACCTATTCATAGCATGTTTCCATAAATGAATAAGACTTAGTTCAACCCTAAAAATCAAAGCCTATTATTCCTCTAACTACCTTCCCGCTCATAAAAACATAACATCCATTTTGATCCATGGATAAATGAATGAACCTAACCCAAATGATGCGAGATCTACCATTTTTAGTAAACCTAGGGAATCCCACCTTAACCGACACTAGTCATCCTGAAATCAATGTCGATCAACTAGGAACCATCATCGGTTACCATTTATTCACCTTGGTAACCTTGTTTTTGGGTTGGCACATTATGAGATCAAGGAGACGAGAAGATAACTGCATGCAAGCATAACCATATCCTTTTCGTACCTACAGACATCCATAGCTAGCACCAGAAAAATCCAGAGGTATTGCACTTATGATGACATTCCGGAAGCATCACTACAACACCAAGCTCCATCCCACCAACCAATCATCACCACCACACAACCATTGGACCTACACAATAGTAAGTATACTTTTTACCTACATCATCTATTTCTACTTCATTCTATTGGGTTCTTTTATTTTTGTTCTCAATTTCCTACTTGTATTCCCTTTTCCCCTACCATTTACTTGTCTATAAACCCAACCATTCCTCCACCCACACCATAAAACCACATATACCCAACCTCTACACATTTATGAGTGTTCCTAAGATCCCCATACACCTTGTCTTTCCCTCTGTCATCTCTACCTGACCTAAGCTCAAACCCCATTAGCAAATCTTATTGAATCTTACCACCCACCTCTACCGATGCTAGTTACCCATGACCATCATTGTTTCTTCCTAGTTGTGAATGATCATACCTCGACGATGCCGGTCTGCTTTCTACTAACACTATGTAAATTAGAAACCAAGCTACCTACCAAAATAACCCAAACACCTTATCTAACCCTACTAAGACCCTTTCTCGTGACCTAGATCCCACCCGAACAACTCCGAACCCGAACCAAAGACCTTGACCCACATAGTTTTAGTATTTAATTAGATCGACGCTGATAGTGATCTGAGGTACCCAAATTAGAATACTAGCACTAGATTCATTTATGTACACATTTCATTTATTTCATATTTGTTTTATAAAAATAGTGGATTGACAACCTTCTAGGGAGTATCACACTTCCCGGATCTAGCATACACTAGGTAGTCCACTGTCATATATTGTTTAACTCTTCTTTGGTGGTCTTGATTTCTATTACAAGTAGTTCCTCCCAGAAAAAAGGAAGCTCTCATAGTCAGCATTGGATCAAGAAGTCAGAATGTGCGCATCAATCTCTAAACCAACACAATAGGTATTCCTCCTTGGCCCTTACCCTTATCTATTTTGTCACATTCAAAATGAAAAGAAAATAGTGAAACAAGTAGCATCGATGTGTTAATGTCCTTCTAGGTGCTTCTTTCTTATTTTACTTGCTTTCCTCCTTTTTCATTTGGTTTGGCATCGGTTATTTTCTTATCTTCTTTTCATGACCTAGGTCAACTTTTGGTGTCACTATGTGCCAAAATTCAAACAAAGAACTCATATATAAACACAACCTACTAACTATTATTTAACTATTATAAGGGGAAATTTGGGTTATCATTTCTAAATCTACCATATACACAAAAACAACATAAGGGACTACATTTTGGGTTACATTATTCATTGTATAGTGGGGTCTATTTTGAATTCCATACCATGCATTTTTATTTGAGATAAATTAGTTATATCCCATTATCTCTTTTTGTGACTAACACTAGTATAATCTCACTCAAGGGACACAATTTCCATCACATACCATACAAACTACATGGAGTCATACATGTAGTGTAGCACTCGACAACAAGATCACATCGGGGTGACTATTGGGGTCGGTATGATTCACTAATATTCATTTTTTATTCAGTCTTATGTGTGCTTAGTCTTAAGCATGTAGATAGATTTTTTTACAAGTACATGTGTGACATAGTAGAAGTGCATCAAAATTGACTTGACCTAGAGCGAGCTAAAGGTGATAAGAAGCAACATAGAAATAATTAGATCCTAAGTTTTCCCCATACATTATCACCTAGAAAAATTCCAACACCTAGGAGCCCATGTCCTCTCCCGAGTGTTCTTGTGTCCCTAAGACCGTGACATGCCGGTTTAATAATTAGATCTTTCATAAATTGGAATACACCTATTCAGACCATTCACCAGCCCAGAATCAGTCCAAAACTATGGTAGCAAGCTGAGTTATTCTAGAAACCCTATTTATCACTCATGATTAAAATTCTATTAGCTAGATGTTGTATGTTAGTGTTATTTTATATGATCATCAGTGTCCTTAAATTTTATATAATCATTTTTTGAACCCGTTTATTCATTGGACCTTAAGCTCCTCCATAGATATTTCCTCAACCGAATTCTATCATGCCGATTGAGATTTTACTAATGATTTATGACACATTATGGATCATACCCTAATCTGATCCGATACCTCCCCACCTATGTTACACATCAAGTATCCTCACCGGCTTGAAATCATGAAATTATTACTTTTACTTCTAATGATATTCCTTCCCAAGTAATAGTTGATAATGCACCTCATTTTTATATTCGGATTATATTTACAATGTATTAGTCAAACGTTCTTCGGTTGATAATGAATGTGGTCTTAACATCTGCAATATTTCTTTTTACATCAAATAGGCCTTTCTATAGCTAATCTCACCCCATCTAATTTATGCATTCATGGTTTTGATAATACTCCCAAGAAAGTGTTAGGTGAAATTTCCCTACCCATTACAATAGGACCATGTACCCTCAATGTGTCATTTCATGTTATGCCTAATAATCTTAGTTATAATTTTCTCATAGGATGCCCTTGGTTGTATTATATACATGATACTCACTCTATTGTCCATGTCAAGCTTAATTTTTTTTAGGGTGTTATTTATGATGTCTTAGCTTATTCATCCCCTTTTACTTATTGTAATGCCACTGACCACCCATACACTTCTCCATCTCCTCCCACCCCACCTGTTGTTGAGTATACTACCTACGGTGTTGGTTATAAGTATTTAATTCAACATGGATTTTCCATCTTGGGACATGGAAAGAATGGACAAGGAATCACTGAGCCCATTTCCATCTCCAAAAATCTTTATGAATCCAACGTTAGTTTTTGTCCTCTCTCCTCTATCACACTTTCTTGGGAACTCATTTTCTCCATGTCGTTCTATTTTGTATTGATATGAGTGAGTTTGAGTGTTTTCATTGATGTAAAATCTCATTAATGATAAATAAGATTATCTAGGAGTTTTATAGGATATATTTCATGATCATGACATGGTTAATCAGGTTATAGCATGATGGCATGAGTGGAAACAATGAGAATGGCTTGGCCTAGTAGGCTATTCAAGAGACCTAGCTAGCCTAGGTGATGGAACATGGAGAGATGAGTTGTATGGTGGCTTAAGGACCATGTTCAAGGCATGGAGACCATGATAAGAGTGTGTGGAATAACCCATAAATGTCCATAGGTTTCTTAAAATGTGGAAGACTCAACAGCGGTGCAAATCTAGACCTAATCTAGGTGCTTGAAGACCAAATGGAGCATGAGAGTGAATTGCAGAGCCATGAGAGCTCATGGAGGCATTAAGGGATGTGATACATGTGGTATCAAGTGTGTTATTTCCTTTTGGATTAATTGGAATTAGAGGTATGGTGTTTTCCTACTTGGTCTAGGTCTAAATTAGACCTAATCTTAGTGCATGGAAGCCTAATAAGGCATGATAGTCACTTATAGGTGTGTGTGAGCTCTTGGAGACACTCAAGAAGGTATGTAATGTTTTTTTCATTATTTATAGGAATTCTTTGGTGGTTTTAAACATGGTTGTAGTTTTAGTTCACTTCATTATGGCCTAAAACATGCCAAACCCTAAGCCCTAGTCATGAAAGTCATGGTGGTGGTAAAGATGTAGATCTATTTGTGGAAAATTTATGATTGATGATGATGAAAATGGGTTTCCTAGAGGTGTGAGAAACATTTTAGGTTTCCATGATGAATCTTTTGCAATATATGAGGTTTAGACCAAAACAAGGTTCTTAAGAGTGGGTTTTTGAACTAAAAATGTGAGATATTTTCTTGGATGACATGTGTAACATTTGAAAGGGCCCATGATCCTTTAAAGGATGATGGATCATGGAGTAAGAAGGTTTCTACTATGTACCTTGGGATATAATATTATAATGTATATAGGTTGATGGAGAAGGTTTTGCTATGTACCTTGTAAGGATATTACTTGTATAAATCGAACATATACGAAGAATAACATGAAATAACACCAAAATGGTGACAATATTCTCATATAATAGCTTTGCCACTTCGAGGGGACAACCTCCAATACCACTTCGAGGGTAACCTCCAAACCATACAATAACACTCCAATACTCAATATGATTCTTAAATACAACCTTCTAACCCCTATATATACCATTCTAACCTATGGCCAATACTAAGGCCGACCTCCTAAGCATAATAAATCATAAATGAATGATATAATAAGATAAGGGGATGTGTGCCACATGTCGGCATCTCCATCAACCCATATACATTATAATATTATATCCCAAGGTACATAGCATTGCCTCCCTCTTTGACATGTTTCGTCCCCGAAACATAAGAAGAAGCCATATAATGAGTGTGCTTTAAATTATTGCACACTTGTCGCCAAGCTTGATCATCCAACCACATGTGATCCTGGTAGATGATACATATCTGAACTAATATCCATATTCCGTTGCGCTACTCTGATTCCATTCATGACCATAGTTTATCATCCTTGGATTCCATGCATAACCAACATAAGGATTTAATGCATAACCATAATAAGGATTCCATGTATAACCATAATAAGGATAACCATAATAAGGATTCCATGCTTCATAATTGTTGCTCCATTGATCCCCTGTATAAATAAAGTGATTATTCCTCCAATTACCTGTATATCTATATTGGTTGGAAATATGATGTGCCCTGGGACATCTCCATGATTTTTTTCTCTCATGTTGACGTGGATTTCCATATGCTGCAGTTGTAGTATCCTCAACCTTATGAACCTGTTTCTGAAATTTCTTTTCTTCTTCCACCTTTGCATTTGATATTTTCTTTTTCTCTTGAGTAGATGAATCATCATTTCCTTCTTTTTCTTCATGTTCCTCTTTTGAATCATCCTTATTCCCTTCTTCTCCATATTCTAAATCATCCTCATGGTCTATATTGACTTTTCTTTGATTTCCATTAAGCCTGATATCCTGTAAAGTGACCTTCTTCTTTTTGTACCAAATCTTCATAAACTTATTTGTCATATTAATATTAATTGTCCCCAATGTCTCTAACCAAGGATACCCAAGAAAAATATCCAAACCATCCATATATAAGGCAAAAAAATCTGAATGTAAAGTATATTTGTCCATAGTAAGTTTTAAATCTTCAAAAACTTGAATTTTCTTACCATTCACTTGAGCTTCTTTGATATTACTTTCTTGAATATGTAGATGTCGAGCCATATCCTTGTTGATGAAGTTATACTTGTTGTTAGGGTTTATGGAAACAATTATCTTATTCCTTTGAATGCATCCATGAAACTGAAATATGGTATCTTCCTTCTTGGGAGCTATAATATCTTCTTCTGCATCAATATCTTGTTTTTCTTCCTCTTCTTCATAGTCTTCTTCAACTTCTTCTGCGTTAGATTCTTCAATATATGCTGCACCATCATCTTCTCTTGAATATTCTTCACCTTCCTCTTCATCTTCTTTCTCTCTTGATTCTTCAATATATTCTTCCCCATCATCTTGCTTTGACTCTTGTTCCTCTTTGTGGTCCCATCTATCCATAAAAAGTTGTTCCATTTCCTCCCAAGACCAATCCTTCCTGTCATTTTTAATCTCAGAAAACCAAATCCATGCAGGACCACCAAGATAATGTGAAAACCTATTCCTTGTCATGAAATATGAGAAATATATATTCTTAAATTTTATCCACCATTCTTTAGCATCCATCTCACCATTTCCATAAAAATTTTCTATCCCCGTGACCATGATTAGGGTTTAGGAATTATGAAAATATTTCGGCAGATGGATAAAAACACAAAGAACAAACCCCAACTGAAATTTCAAGAGCTTTCCGAAAATATAAATTTTTCTAAAAAATACCACAATTTGCTTCTTGAAAAGTGAATTTATGAAAAAACCTAAAACACCAATAAAATCCGCAAAACAGATCCAATCGAGCTGAATTTTTCAGATATTCTGACTTAGAGTGTTTCCAAATTATTCTGAAAAAATTGGAAAAAAATTAGATATACTCTTCAAGATATACTCGAAACAAAAAATTAGGGTTTTTGCCCTAATTTTGGCCGAAATCGCTGCTCTGATACCACTTGTAAGGATATTACTTGTATAAATCAGAACATATACAGAAGAATAACATGAAATAACACCAAAATGATGACAATATTCTCATATAATAGCTTTGCCACTTCGAGGGGGCAACCTCCAATACCACTTCGAGGGGGTAACCTCCAAACCATACAATAACACTCCAATACTCAATATGATTCTTAAATACAACCTTCTAACCCCTATATATACCATTCTAACCTATGGCCAATACTGAGGCCGACCTCCTAAGCATAATAAATCATAAATTAATGATATAATAAGATAAGGGGATGTGTGCCACATGTTGGCATCTCCATCAACCTATATACATTATAATATTATATCCCAAGTGTACATAAAGCAGTTTCATAGTTTTAATGAGATCAAATGAGGGTCTATTCTTTATGAACGAATGTTAAGAAGGTAAGAAGGTCAAAACCCTCCAAAAACCCTAGTTTGCTAGTGATGGAGGAAAAATTGATTTTATGAGCCTATAATGCATTAGATCATAAAATTTGATGATTGGATGATGGATAGGACTCTCCTAAATTTTATATGGTGTTGGTTATATTTCATGATAGTGAGTGGATCCCACTCAGATTTCTTATTTTCAAGAAAGAAACATTATCTCTCATGTTTTCCATTATACCTTATGACTAATTTAGTGTTATGAGATATATGGGAGCTAATATACATGTTTTAATTCATTTTAGAGCTTGGTAAGGTGTTTTATGACTTTCACATGTCAAAATAGGTTGACTAGTTTAAATGCGAAAAGGGTAGTTTTAGGAGACTTGGTGAATGGAATTGTTTGAGAACTTGCATGGGATTTTTGATGAAGTATAATGGCCTTTGATGTGTTTTTACATCTCAGGTGAAATGTTTCATGTTTTGGCTGATATCCGAAAGTTTTACGAGGGGACATGGTTGAGGTCACAAGTTTGCCAAGTTTGGTTGGTTCAAGAAAGAGATGGTTTGGCAAGAGGATTGATTTATAACACCTATGATTATGGTTATATTATGTTAGATATCCATTGGAGAGTGAATAGGGATTATGTTTTTCCTAGTGAATGCATTTAGAAGTCTTAAATATGTCGAAAAGGGTGCAAACCAGTTGAGTTATCAAAATTGCTTCATGGGTAGTCTAGTTTGTTGAAGATGAAAAGAGATATGGTTTGTATAGTTGGATTTTTATTGATGGTATAACATGCATGGTGATTTTATAAAGTTTCATGAATTTACAATGAGGGGATACATGGCATAGTTGATAATTTCTAGTGTGATATTGAGCTTCATTATTGAAGACTAGTTCTGAGGTAGTTGATTTGAGTAACAAACAATCCTAAAAGACAGTGATATGGCACATAGTTCCTTTAAGTGATGGATGATGTTGAAAGTTTTTATTGGACATGTGCAAATCCTTTAGATAATTTCCAAATTATATTAAAGTTATTTTATTCCTTAATGGTATCGGTGGAGAAGGATTTATGCTTCTTGGCCTAGTTGTGTAAGTTTGATTGGCTTGGTACATTTCTGACCCATGTGGGTCTTTCATATGAATTTATATGAGCTTGTAGTTATGTTTTTATGTCTTTTTGACCTACCTTAAGTTGTAATTTCTGACCTAGTCATGTTTATAAGAAGATTCATGTATAAAAGTGTATGTATGAGCTCATTTTTTAACTAGTGTTATGAGAGGGAAAAAGTGCGAGCTAGGTTAGAAATTCAAAGTTATATGAGGTCATAAAAAAAAAGCTTAGAGTGTGTGAAAATGTATAAATATTGATGAGGAGATAGTGTGCAATAGTATTTATCCAAATTAGTCTATGTTTGAGAAAGTTTGAGTGAAGTAGGAGAAGGTGCATTTAAAGATAGTTTGAAGGTGTATGAACTTAATTTTGAGATCACTATCAGCAGTGTGTGTTGGCAACATATCTTTAGTGGTATTATGATAAAAACTTATGTGATGGGTATAATTTATACAATTCCTTTTTTTTGAGTATTATCAAAAAGGATTTCTAGGAGTTGGTGCTCCTTGTGGGGATGGTGCCTCACTAAAAAAAAATTGTGTGATGAGTCATATTCATGCAAGTCTTTTGGTTTGAGTAATATAATCAAAAAAATTTAGTGGGTTTTATTCCCCTTGAGGGTTTCCCACTTACATATTGTGTTCTTGTGTTCACTCTCTTTACTATGTTCATTTGTATGGTTGTTTCATATTTACAATCTCATACTTAATCCATGGTTGAATGGTTAGTGATTCATACAAGTTAAATTGAATTGGTTAAAGTTTTGAAGGAATAATTCACCCCTAGTCCATTGTGATTCCAAAAATTGGTATTAGAGCATGTCCTTTTGGAGAAGTTTAATCACTTGAAAGGATATCCTTTGAAGCACTAAAATGGCAAGTCAACAAAGTGGCACATCTTCCAAAGAAGGCACATTTTTGATGGGATAAACCTTGCTTTATGGAATCTCAGGATGAGGACTCATATCATGTCCTTAGGGTTTGACATTTGGCAATATATTTTGGACGGTTATTCATATCATGTAACTCCAAAAATTCTAGAAACAAAAATACTAGTAGTGACAACTCAAAGGCTATGAATGCAATCATGTGTGGCCTAGCTGAACTAGGACTTTTAAAGGTAATGCATTTCACATCAGAAAAATCAATGTGAGAGAAACTTCATGTCCTTTACAAAGGATATTTTAAGGTAATAATAGATAAGCTCCAAACTTTTAGAAATCATTTTGAAGGCTTAAATATGAGTAAATAAGAGTCCATTGTTGTGTATTTTCTTAGAGTTGATAAGTTTGTCAACACCATGAAAGGTCTAGGTGAAGAAGTGAAGGAAAAAGTTGTGGTTCAAAAGGTATTAAGGTCTTTAACTCCAAAATTTGACTCCAAAGTGTTTGCCATTGTATAAGCCAAGGATTTGAATCTCTCGACAATGGAAGAGTTACATGGAACTTTAACTTCTTATGAGATTAGGGTTACTAGTTCTAAACCAGCAAAAAAAGATTACTTTCAAGACCCATATGAAAGAAAAGGGAAAAAAAGTTAAGGATGATGGTGTTTCTCCTAAGATTGATGATGAATAACTCTTTACAATGATTACTAGGAGACAAAAGGTTGGATTAGGTAAATACAAAAGGAAGTTTCCTTTCAATTGCTTTAATTATGGTAAGATAGGTCAATTTTCTATCAATTTACCTTACAAGCATAAGGAGGAAGATCATGATGAGAATAAGTGTGATGAATACTATGACAAGAAGATTCACAGGTTTGACAAAGACAAGAAGGATTTCTAAAGGTTTGATAATAAGAAGTTCAAGAAGAGTTTCTACTCAAAGGAAGAATCTTATTCATCTGAAGCAAGTAGTGATAGTGGTGTCTCTGATTTTGACTATGAATCAGAGCATGAAGATGTTGGAGATGAGGTATTATTTATGACAAAGGAATCCTTGAGGTCTACAAGTGATGGCAACACATTGTTGGGTGAATTCATATTAGATTCTTGCAGGGAATTTTAAGAAGAAGAAGGAGATGATCTTGAGATTGAATTGGTGTAATTCCAATATGAATTGAAACATGATAAAAAAAAAAAGGCCAAGATATCAAGACAAGGAATATGAGGCAAAAATTTAGGACCTAGACGAAAACATTAGGTTGTGCTAGAGAAGCTTGATGATATAGTAAAAGGCCATTAGGTTGTGCCAGAGATGCGAGATGAACACTATGACTCTAATCTTGCAATCAAAGGAATAATAGGTGGTTTTTATTAAGGGAGAATTGTGTGATGTGGTCAGTAGGACTAAATCATTTTAAAATTTTGAGAAAAAAACCAAGAATCTTGATGATATTTTGAGAAATAATAAATCTGCAAGCGGTAAGACATGTTTGGGATTCAAGGATGACACCAAAGGTAAAAGAGTAATATAAGAAGACACTATTTTTAGCAAAGAGGTTGAAGGTTCAAGTACCAAAGAAGAGAAAATGATAGAAATGTCAAAGATAATGTGAAGACAAAGATCATAAGGTAGTCTAGTGCTTTAAGGTATGAGAGATCATTTAATGGTTATTTTTCACTTGTAATGGCTTTGGGAATAGATCAAAGGAATATATGAGGTTTTCTAAAATGATTATTCATGGAGGGATAGTAGGACTAAGGTATCAAGTAATATAATATGATATAATTTTCATGAGAAAGGTCATATTGCTAGGTATTTTCTGTATGAACCTTCAATTCAAAATTGGGGTAATGAAGGTTATAGGGGAAGAAGTGAAGTTATGTTCTTCAATTGTAATGGTATTGGACATGTTGTTAGAGACTGTTATGGCCCTTCAAGGAAATTCAAGAGTTTTCAAGTTCCTAGAATGCAAAAAGGAGGCAAAACAAGTCATGGGATCCTAGAGTGAACAATAGGATTGTACCAAGAGTAGATTTGGATGTTAATAAAGAATATACTCAGGGTAAAGATTAAAAAATGAAGAGATGAGTTTCAGGTGTCTAAGATGGCTTGGGACCTCTTCAAGTCACTCTTCTAGACTCTTTATGAATATGGATGTCTCTAATAGGCTTCTTAAAGACATTATCACTCATATAAAGCATTGTGAGAAGGGGAGCATGTAGGATTGGTAGTCTGATGTTATAGGTGTACCTTCAAGGTGTCAAGTTATGTATATCATGTATACAAAGGTATTTATTCTATTATAAGCAATTTAATAGTGCAAGGGAGCTTTTCAAGAAGAAAAAAAGTGTATGAGGATTGTTAAGCACTAGTAGGATTGTGAAGATCAATAAATTAGTGTTATCAATTGATGACCATGACTAAAAAACTATATATGGATGGTTAGTGTGTATAAATTAATCTGATTTATGTGTTTAGAGTGTCAAGATGGCTATCTAATTCATTCACGACTAGAATAAATACCATGGAACTCGAAAATGCTTTCAAATAATAGGTATGTCATATTGAGTTTACATTTGAATAAAATTCTTGAAGATATATTTAGTAGCGGGGTTTGCACTCTTATAAGGATTGGTAGAATATATATTTGTAATATTGAATCCATGAGAGGATTTTTTTGAAACTATGTGAGGAAGATAAATATGTTCGAGAGAAGAATTAAACTTGAAAACTAGGATAGTACATGTCATTCATGCAAGGAATAATTTAGAGGTTAACATTGTAACAATGTTGCAAGGTGATACATGAGTTTAAGAAGTAATTATTATGTTCTTGAAACTCTTCAACATGTTTTAGAATTTGATTTAGGTAGTGGCACTGAGCTAGGATAAAACTTTATGAAGAATAAATCATTCATCAGTTTGATGACTTGATCAAACCATATGGTAAAAGTGATTTGATGTTCTCTAGGTATGTTCATGAAATATTTGAGCCTACAAGTGTATTTTTGGTTCTTGGTTCAGGTTTGAGATGTATAAAGAATGATTAAGAATTATAGAGACTATATGCGAAGTATAAGCATTGAAATGACAGTCAAAGACTGAAATGGGCTTCTAATTTGATATATATTGTGTCAAGATTGTGCATAGTTATCTGAGGTCTGTAGTATTACCTCAAGAAAAGAGTGAAGGGTGACAAGAAGGTTTTCTAGGTTATTCATGCCTAAGATGGATAGTTTATAAGCTTGTACATAGGTAAGTTATGATTCCTAAGCTTATTCCTTGAAGTAAACACATGATTACATGTCCGAGAATGAATATATGGGTCTAGATGTTGTGGTAGTTGGCCTTGAGCCATTTTTTAAGATGCTACAAGACATTTTATGCATCATTAAGGAAACATGATAAAATACAAAGCATGATTATATCCATGAGAGCTGAAGAGGAAAATATTTCGTTGATAAGCATTATTATAGGACTTTAAGTAAAACATTTTTGGGTCTATAGTAGTAATTGTGACAAGTGTATAAGATGGTATATTGGTTCACAAAGCTATAAATGCATAGAAACAAGATGTACATATTGGTTATTTATCCATGAATATTGATCAAAGGTTTCAAACGCTAAGGTATGGTTTTGGGTCTCATCACTTGAAGTGGTTATAGTAGTGAAAAGGCTAGTGTATACTATATGAGCTTGTTCATGGAAGTTTTATGATGTTTCACATGATGGAATGTGTTGAAAGGGAATATTGAAGTGATCATTACCCTTGAAATGCGAAGGGAGGTATGTTATAGGTTGTATATTATTAATATCATATGTGATATGAGTGAATGATGCACCATATCAAGGTTATGTATAAGGTTGAGCCCTATAAAGCAGTGATCTATAGGTTAGTGAAGGACTACTTGAGGTAGGGGGAGCTAGCTATCTTGAATCAGATGTTATAGGTAAAAAGAGGCCTAATAAGACAAAATGATGAATTTTAAGCAAGTATAGTTACAAGGGGTGCTTGGCATAAGTTCAAACATGTATGATATCATGCGAGAAGGCTATAAACTATGAAATGTTGCTTCAAAATAGGGGAATTGGTGTTAGTCATTCTCCATGGCTTGTATGTAAAGTAAGAGCTTGATTTTTACTTAGACTGATAGAGGGAGATTATATGAGCCCAAGGGGAGTCATAGGTTTGGGGTTCATGTGATGAATGATCTCCTATGGTATGAAAGTTTTTTTACAAAAATGGTCTAAAGGTGAGCTCCAGGGCACTAGGTCCTAATTGTTCTTTCAATATGATAATGCAAAATCCAAGACTGTGAGAGAGTTTTTTTAGTTGAGGCAGGTAAATAAGGAGTCAAGAATGATGTTTAGTGATATTCCATGGTAAAAATATTATTGGCATGAGTAATATGCATCTTCCCAGGAATGATACAGTGCTTTCAAGTTATGAAGAAGCTAAAAAAGGGTCAAAGAAGAAAAAAATACAAGTTTGTATGATAGTTTGATGAGTTTAGTTAATATTTCCAACCAACATGTGATCAAAATAGGCTGAAAAATATGAATATCATGAGATATAGGTATGTTTAGATCGTTATCCATCAATGACAAAGGAGGAGATTATTGGTATGAGTGAGTTTGAGTGTTGTCATTGATGTAAGAGATCATTAATGAAAAAGAGAATGATCTAGGAGTGCTAGAGGATGTGTGTTGTGATGATGACATGTTCAATTAGTTTTTATCATGATGGCATGAGTGGAAACAATGAGAATGGCTTGGCCTAATAGGCCTATTTAGAGGCCTAGATAGCCTAGGTGATGGAAAATAGAGAGATAAGTTATATGATGGATAGAGGAGCATAGTAAAGGAATTGAGAACATGAGTATATTTTTGAAATCACTCATACAGTCCAGAGGATGCTTAAAATGTTGAAGACTTAGTTGTATGTGCTCATTTAGACCTAGTCTAGGTGCTTGAAGACCAAATGGAGCATGAGAGTGAGTTAGAGGGTCATGATATATCATGGAGTCATGAAGGGGTGTGAGACATGTTGTCTCAAGTGTATTATGTCCTTTTTGAGTAATTAGAAGTAGAGGTGTGGTGCTTTCCAACCTTGTCTAGGCCTAAACTAGTCCTAATCTTACTTCATGGAAGCCTAATAAGGGATGATAGTAACTTGAAAGTGTGTGTGAGCTCTTAGAGACACTTAGGAAGATATTTCAAGTGTTTTTCATCATGTAGAGGCAGCTTTTGTTGTTTCAAGAATGGTTGTAGTGTTAGTTCACTTTATTATGGCCTAAAACATACAAAACCCCAAGGCTTAGTCATGCAAGTCATGGTGGTGGTGAAGATGTAGAGATATTTGTGGAAAATTGATGATTGGAGATGACGTAAAGGGGTTTCCTAGATTTATAAGAAAAATATTAGCTTTCCATGATGAATATTTTGCAAGATATGAGGTTTAGACCAAAACAAGGTTTTTAAGAGCATGTTTTCTAGCTTGATATGGGAGAGATTTGCTTGGATGACATGTGTAACCTTTGCATGTGCCCATGATCCTTTCGAGGATGATGGATCATGGACCTAATAAGGCTTAAAAGTTTGAATGATATCAAATGAGGGTCTATTTTTTATGAAATAATGTTAAGCGAGTAAGAAGGTCAAAACCCTCCAAAACCCCTAGTTTGCTAGCTATGGAAGAAAGCTTGATGGTATGAGCCTAGAATCCTTTGGATCATAAAATGTGATGAATTAGGAAAAGGTGTATTTGAAGATAGTTTGAAGGTGTATGAATTTAATTTTGTGACGAGTATCGGTTGTGTTTATTGGCAGCATATCTTCAATGGTCTTTTGATCAAAATTTGTGTGATGAGTAATATTCATACAAGTCCTTTGTTGTGAGTAATATCAACATGGGTTTCTAGGGGTTGGTGCTCCTTATGGGGTTGGTTCCTATATGCACCAAATTTTACATGGTACTATATTTTTAGAATGGCTCAAATCCCCAATGATGATTAACTATATATTCTAGTGATGTTCAAGTCTAATTTCTCACTTGTAGCATAGCTTTGTAGCATGGTTTTCTTTACTTATCCATTTCCATGCTTTTCCCACTTTCCTTTATCATTTTATAAGATTTTCTTTAGCTTTATATATTTAAGTTATGAAATCATGATGGTGGTTATGCAACCACCATGTTTTTTGCATAATTGCCTCCTTACATAGGTGATAGTTCTATGTGCATTTGACCGAGAGAATTTCCAGCGTGATTTTACACACGTGTTTCCTTCTTCCAGTTCATTTTTATTGCATGTTTATTATCTAAATTGGTTGTTCTTGATATCATTATATTTGTGTAGTCTTCTCCCTCCCAAATTAATATTATTAGTAATTTAACGGCCCCTTATTTGACTAAGGTGGCATTTCTTGGCTATCAAGTGGGCTAAACCACTTCCCTGCCAAATTTCTCTAAGAACCAAGCTTCTTCCCAAAGCATTGGTTATAGTTTCTCAATTTGAATTACATTGTTATGCTACCATAATCCTACTAAGAAGTATGTAATCAAACCAGTTCTTTTACCTTCTTTCTCTATTGTTCTCATTATTATCGACTACTTGCAAACTAGCTAGCTTCAAGTACTCTCCCATTATTCTTGCACATTTTCAGCACAGTTCCTTGGAATCATTTGAACATTCTTTGAAAAATATATTGAGGGACATCAAAAATGAATTCCAACATTGGATTTGTCTCTATACAACATTTCCAGGTTGGGGTGTCTTTAAATTCCTGCAAGTTTCTTTGTTTATTTTGAATAGATTCAAAGCTTTAGTTTGATTAAACACATTTATTTAGAGAAATACAATTGCGGTAGTTATTACAAGAGATTTCATATGTAAATATTCCATTGAGGATTTCCTCTCAGCTTATCCCTGTGGATTTTCCTAGGAAGAATTTGGAGGAGGTTCTTTCCACAGTGTTTTGTTATCATTTCTTCATTATTAAATTGTTTAGGAAAGTTCACTACATTCAAAATTATATTAGTTGCACACGAGAAAAGATTATGTGAAAATTTTCTTCTTTTCCTATCCTTGTGGATTTGTACAAGAAGTTAGCTTTAAAAGCTTCTATGTATGTGTTAGATTTATATTTCTTCATTAGAAAGCTTCTGTTTTATCGGGAAGCTTCAAGGGAAGAATTTATTCTTAGAAGCTTCTCATTCTTCTTGTGATTATGAGATAGAGCCAAAAGAAGTAAAATCCACAACCACAAATTAGAAAAACTTTTATTTTTATCAAATTAGATTAAATCCTTTGCAAAATGGAAATAACCACATCCAGTTATTTCATTGTTTAGTTTAGTTAGTATTAGAGTAGAAGTAATTTCATTTAATTAGAAGAAGTTAGTTTGTCTGTGCACATTTCTTTTTATTTTCCAGTAAACAAAAAAATTCCAAAAACATTAGATTAAATTAATTAGTTTGGTTTTATTTGACTTATCACCTTTACGTATAAAATCATTAGAAAAGCACAAAAGCAAATAGATTAGATTTATTTTCTTTGTTTAATTAATTATCTTTTGTTATTTAGGAACATAGAGTTAATTAGAAAGGAATTAACACAACTCCTTATGTATCCTTAGTTGGCTTAGGTTCCCTAAACATTGACCTTTCCCTCTTGTGGATTTTGTGAAAGTTTTTATTTTATTTTCTTTAGTAGTTCACATATCCCACATGACCATCACAGGCCCTAGGCAACACAGATATTTGGTGTGTGATCCACAAGTGCCTCAACCAAACCTAGCTCTATAATTGACAGATGTTGATCAAGGCCTCAGACACCTCATTTTCCAAACCACCCCACATCCACCCGTTATTAGCTCATAGTTGATGGATTTGAAAATTGAAGTGGACAACACTTAAATGTTCGACACGGTAATCCTAGTCGAGATTAGATTCTGCAATTCACCTTTTTTCCTACTTGACATGTTTCCTCTCACATATCCATGACCTTGTTTAGATAATTTTATAAGGAAAATGCTAGACATTTCCCACGTATTCCACAGCCAGTTCAGAGGGTGTTTTGTGACATTGATATTAATAGAATCCTTTGCATTTGCATTCTCCTTGATCATTCCATTCCACCCACCCAAGTTAGGAAAGCACTCATTTCCTTAGATGATAAGATTCCCATAGTGCCCGTAGAAGAAATTTTATTGCCTTGATTACTTCTAATCCATTTTCCCGTGTTCACATATTTTTCCACTATTCTCCCTAGTTATCCATTCCATATCCGTCTTTCATCTCATATCGGATGTCACAAACAACCTTGGGAGATCGAGTGTGTCCTAGAGTCATGTGTTGTTTCTTAGATGTACAAAATTAGTGAATCCAATGTGAAGTGCTAGTTCCTTTTAATTTCCTTGGTTCCTTCCTTATTTCATCCATCCTTCTCATCTCCCATTATTGTGCGTGTATACACCCCCCAAAAATATTGGATCAGGAATACAGAAATCCCAGTTTAGGTCTTGAAGCGTATTATTACAAGATGGGCATGCAAAATTTGCCCTCATGTTAGGTTCTCGCTAATAACTACTCATCTAATTTACCTTCCCCTCACACCGCTCCTCTTCAAGGTTCCAATAATGGCTCACTAGTCAGAATTTAGAAGGTTTATCAACTTATCTATAGTTCGTAACCCATGTTCTCAGACTCAAATAACATAACATTTATAGGAGAACAAGGGTTCAATCCTCGAGTATTTTCTACACCTCAAATCAGTATGCAAATTGATTCACTTTCTTCTTATTTGTTACCTAATGAGGAAATACTTGCATGCTTCACCCGGGCGATGAGCACCTTAACATAATAGATGAGTCCTTGGACCAGATTTAATGGTATACTAATGTTCTTCTTCAAAATAACGTTGTTACTCCTCCTCCTACAACGGAAATACAACCAAATAGGGGTGCCATCCCAAGGATCAATTCATAACAAGACATCACACATCATTCCTTCCTGGAAAGACTCAAAATATGCCTAATTCAAAATGCAATGCCTTTTCCGAGGTGATGTAATTTCAACATTGGTGGATAAAGTTAGGGAACTAGAGCTTGCCCAATCTTCTCATTCTACCCAGTTTGTAAGGAAAGGCAAGGTCCCCCACACCTTTAGAATCGTACCTATATGCCCTCGATACCTTCACCTCCTTCGGTCTACATGGGTGTTTCTAGCCCTAGAGACCACCTTACTCTATCAATAAAATTTGGTATGTCCACTCATACTTCATACGGATATCCTCCATAGGTGCCAAACGGAGTGCGTTCTCAAATTACATTCCAACCGACAATGTGATGTTTCTTGGTTTTGCAACTACCACTCTGTATCAAAATAATGCTCCCCATACCTTCACATATATTCTAAATCATTACAAGGGGACATGTTTTCCTTTTCTCGTTTTTATCCTCAACATCAAGGGGTACCTTATGCTTATGCAAATTCTTATGTTGCACCATATCAACCTCATATTCCACCTCCACATCCCCATCAAGGGTTGTCTATGGTAGATTCTTATGCATTTGGAAATATTATGAATATCTCAAGGAGCCCCTTGACTTTACCATATGAAGTGTAATGCTTCCATGACCACTACTCGACCTTCCAAATTTCAAAGGGGAGGGGGATCCAAATGCACACATCAAAGTGTATGTAACTACCATTAGAGAGCTACTCCCATGGGATGCGGTTATAGCTAAGATATTCCCCAAGACCCTGGAGGGGATTTCTCTCGACTAGTACTATAGAATACTAGAAGCCTCAATTCATTCATTTCAAAACTTGTTTCATAGTTCATAAAGACTTTCGATTCAAAAAAATCTTGAGAACGGAATCGATAATTTCTTCACATTAAACAAAATCATAATAAATCGCCACCCAATTCATTCATAGGTGGAATCAAGTCATCTACTCCTCTTAGGTGCTCCAAACATAGATCAAACAAATATTTTTGACTTATTCCTCCATTCCCTCAATCAAGAAACTAAGGAAGAAGTACAAAATTTCCCTCTTAGGAGCTATGAGGAGGTCTTAGAGGGTTCTCTCCACATTGACCAAGCGGTGATTGATAGTGGTCAAAATACCTATGGTTCAAATGGGAAATTGGTCACTCCCTCACAAGGTAATTCAAATTACCCAAACGATTCAAGAAAAAATAATCAAGGACCCAAAGTCCTTAACAAGAACTATGGTACTATGACGGATGACATGATTGATCAAACTAGAAATCTAAACGTTGTTAGCACAAGTAGCGCAAAATAATGGTAACAACAATACAAATGCGAACAACCAAAAGGAGTAATAATTTCACTCCTTCAGTTAATGCGGTGGAATTTAGTCATCCTCCTCCACCTCCTCAGTAGGTCCAAGCCTAGGGCCGGTTTAATACTCAAATCAATACTCGAACCAATTTCCAAACTAGTATCAGAACCAAGGCTAGAGGCCTCCAAACTTCAACTACAATAACCAATAATAAAACACCAGTAGAAACTATGGACCACAACAAAACTAGAATCAAAATCTTCGTGACTATGACCCTGACTTGTACTATGGTTTCCATAGGGTTAGAGGACATGATGCTCGTATATGCCATGATTGTAATAAGTTTATACAATGGCTTTCAAAAGACCAGATACAACTCTTCATCGAGATGTTCATGGATAATCCCACTGCACCTATGTAAAACACTCACACAGGGCCTATTGCTCCAAAAAATGCTACTCTTGGGGTTTATAGAGACCCCCTTCCAACGCATCCTAAGAATGGAAAGCTTAATCCTCATGGTACCAACAAAGGGATGCCCATTGAAATAATGATCATAAGGCATCTACATCTACAAACCATCTAGTAGCTACTCTTTTAGACTACTAAAATCATACTAACATTGTAGGCTTAGTGGAGCTAAAAATTGAACCCAAAGTCAACGCAGCAACTCACACTCAACATTATTCTTCACAACCTCTTCTCATTTATCCATCCATGTCAGATGATATGGTGATAGCTCTTGAGCTAGCAAGAGCTTATGATTTGATCACGGATTTGACTAAGACCTTTTCCCACATTTCCTTCTTGGATTTGTTAAATAATTCTCTTGTGCATCAATCAAATTTATTAGAAGTGCTAGGTCTTGGCCATATTATCCATGTCACTCCTCCTCTGGAGGCCCAAATCAATCATATAGACTTTAATGTTTATCCCTTAGGGTAGCCTAGAGAGATGTTGGATTTGTTTTTGACATTAACAAGATGCCTACTGATGTTGAGTTGGCACGAAGAGGTGATCATGTGTTATATCTGCAGGTTTGGATTTATAACAACTATGTTAAGTGTGCAATGATAGATGATGAGGTTGTTGTTAATATAGTCCCTTTCTCATTTCTTCAGAAGTTAGGCTATGGAGAAACAAACTATTCTTAAATTTGAAACATCTTTGAGAAGCTATGATAACCTGAAAGTAACTTCTATTAGAAATATATTTCTTCCACTCACCCTTGGACATAAGACTGTGTTGATTGAGTTTTATATTATAGATCGGGAAACCAACTATAATATGATTCTTGGTCAACCTTGATTCATAGAATGAAGGAAATCCCTTCCACATTGTTCCAAGAGGTTAGATTCTTGCACCTAGGTAAGTTTTTGTGGCTCAGAGTGACCCGAAGCCATTTGATATCCATCTAGCCAACCTAAAGAAGAAATCGGGGTTCATACTTGAATTCAATCTCCCATCTAAACAATTAAACAAGCCTCATGGTTCAAATCTTGAGTCCTAGCTTATTCCTATGACTAATTTGGAATCTCCTAAAGAAATTTAAGGGGGAATACTAATGAAAACAAATCCACCATGGTAGAAACCATATCAACAAAAACCATGGCTGAAATCATTAAGCTTTTGGAGAATGATTTTCCAATTGTTCTCCCTTTTGATTCTTTGGGCATAGGTCATGCCCTTGGAATTTCCACTCTTCCGTCCAATGTCTTTGATGAGGTTTGTATGGTTGAAGTCTTAGAATTCAAGGAAGAATACTCCAAGAAGGATCTAGCTTCCATCTTCCCTGATGATTGTTGGAATCTCAACTACAATGGTGTAAAATTCTGCTTTGGTGTTGGGGTTGGGGTGATCCTCACTTCCCCTGAGGGGAGGGTCATGCCTTTTTCCTTCAAGCTAAAATTTGAGTGCATGAACAACAGAGTTGAGTATGAAGCTCTAATTCTTAGTATTATTATGGCCAAGAGGATGGGTGTGAACAATGTTAGAGTTTTGGGTGACTCTCAACTTTTTTTTAATGAAGCCTCAAAAGTCTATGAGACCAGATCAAAACACCTACAACTCTACAATCCTTTCGTTCTTGAACTTAGTAATGGTTTTCATTTTATCTCTATTAAAGCTATTCCACGAGAGAAAACCTATTGGCCGATTCTATGGCTACTTCCTCCTCTTGCTTTTTTCCAAGTGAAGACCTAAAAGAAACTAAATTCGTTGTTTTGGTCGATCCAAACCTCTAGTTTAAAGGATGTTAACCAATGTAATTCTAGTATATATCGAGACTGGGAATGAGCCTACCACTTTATACTACATGGAGAATGATGAGGAAATTTAGGATACCTCAATACATACATTAATCTCCATACCACATACCATAAGAGGTGTTTTTCTCTTATACCTCACCCTTCTTCCTACTTCGGAGATCACATAATGGATCCTTCCTCATTGGAAGGTCTTGATATCTATGAGGTAGAGGAAGAATAAATGGAACTACCTACATCCCCACCCGAATTTGAATAAATTCCTCTTTGATCAAAGGAACCATAGATATAAACATTGGGAAGGAGAAGGATCCTAAAATCCTGAAATTCGGTTTCTTCTCGACTCTAGGAGGTAGAAGCACATACGAAGGTTCTTAAAGAGCACTCAAAAGCCTTCGCTTTCAGCTATAAGGAAATTACTAGCATTTATCCTAACCTCGTAGTGTATAATTTAGTTACCAAGCCTGATGTCAAACCTGTTAAACAAAAATAAAGACCCATGAAGCCAAAAGTGGATTTGATGGTTTAGACAACAAATTTGGGTCACACTCCCCTTGGTCCCCTTTCAATCAATTAATGTAACATGTTCACCTAACCATAACCCCTTTACCCCGCATTTGTATTAATTTAATTACTTACAATTGAATTAATGTTCATCCTCACATTATTAATTCATTTAATTAAATTAATTTACACATCACCTAGACACGTCACCTGGACCTATTTTAGGGGCATTTAATTCATAGTGACCAAGTTATCACTCTTAGCATTGAGTCATCACTCCCAATCTTTGAGTCACAACTCAACCTAACTAATTAGACTTATTCCTCAAACCTAATTAGACTTCTTATATGACCTTCCTACCTTCTCTCGCATGAACTCCACTTCCCTAAGTGAACTTTATTAGAATCACACCGAAAATAGTAAATATCTACCTATTTTTGGTAAACCTAAAATTTCCCACCCTAATCGATGCCACCTATCCCTCAACTGACACCGGTCACCTTAACCATCATTGGTTACCTTATATACACTTTGAAAATTATTTACCCAAGTTGGTAATTCAATGATTGGATCCTTATTTCATTCAAGTGAAAATCCTTAAGCCCTCCTACATCCAGACGATAAACACACACAACCACAGTGTAAGACAAGCATCCAGTTCATCTTTCCAAAGCATTGGAAAACTCATGGAGCATAAAGGCTGTATTTCCACAGCATTAGACTCAATAATTTATTATTTAATCAACTATCAACCATCCCAACTCCCAATATCTACAAGACATCAAGTAAGTATTGTGATCCTAATCATTTTTCTTATTCCTTTGTAGATCTCTGGTTTCTTTTAGTAGTTTATTTCCTCTGTTGCATGTACATCACCTTCCTCCCACCAACCCACTATTCAATCATCCCAAGCCTTTTCACTATTCTAAACCTCCTTCTTAGTATCCTAAGTCTTCTCAGTCATATTACGACCCAAACCATACTACCCTCACTCTCTGTGCAATCACAAAGAGCCTAAAATATTTTGTTTAATAATTTTCTATCAAATTTCCCCTACCAACGCCGGTCACCTTAACCATTGTCGATCTCCCCTCTCTATCGAATCAGTCACCATAACGACGTCGGTGACTATTTTTTCATCTAACCTTCACTAAACTACCTCTAACATCACCTAAATTCCACCTAGACCTTACCAAATACCTCTGTGACCTTACCTAACACCCTTGTGACCTATCCTAACTAGAAACATACCTTGTCTGATGCTAGATTAGTTTAGATTTCAATACCTTGCTTAATCTAGTTTGTTAGTAACATTTTGAGATACCTAAATCAAAGTGTTAGCAATAGGACCTTTATTTCTCACATTTACTTTCATTAAGTGATTAACAGTCATTCAAGGAAGCATCACGCTTCCCGGATCTAGCCTTGCTAGGAAGTCCTATGACTCTTGCTATTTAATATTATTTGGTGGTCTTGTTTTGTATCTACAAGTAGTCCTTCCTAGACAAAAAGGATTTCTCTACAAGCATCTTGGATAAAATTAGTAACGCGCACACTCAACCTACCAACTACATAATAACATGTATTCCTCCTTGACCTTTACCTTATTTGTTTTATCACACAATAATTTAGTAAAATAGATGGTTAAAGAAGAGGTAATGAAACTCCTGCAAGTGGGGTTTATTAAACTGGTTAATTATTCAATGTTGGTTTCAAACATAGTCCCAATTCTCAAAAAATATGGGAAGATATGGATCTGCATTGATTTCAGGGACATTAAGAAGTATTTTCCCAAAGACAACTTCCCATTTCCTTCGATCAATGTCATTGTTGATGCAACAAGTGGATATGATTTGTTATCTCTCATGGATGGTTTTTATGGTTACAACCAGACTTCGAGGAAGATCAAACGAGAAATACCTTTAAAACACCTTAGGGAACCTTCTTTTACGTAGTCATTCCTTTTGGATTAAAGAATTCCATAGCCACTTATTAATGGGAAATGACATATATATTTCATGATCTTATTCATAATAGTGTGTAATCATATGTTGATGACCTCACCGGTGAAAGAAAAGAAACGTGGTGATCATCTTAAAGTGCTTCATATCATTCTCTCATGCCTAATCGAGTACAGAGTAACATTAAATCATTAGAATATATGTTTGGAGTAATAGGGGTAAATTGTTAGGAAGAAGATATAACTAATGATTAAATACACATCAATTTCTTACATCATTATCCAAAAGAAAATAAACATTGTATGAAGCAAAAAAACCAAATCTGAGTCATGACAAGCCAAATAACATGAGGGTTTACACCCATAAACAAGATGTACATAATAGATCCATGTATATTGATTTAAAAAGAGTCTTTGGTAGCCATACTACATTCAAAAGGGTCATCTCAGACCATATACATCAAATGATAAAGATCCAACCCCTACAAAACTAATCTGATCAGAGATCCTAACTATGATTTCCCCATTATAACCCTTGTTATAGACCCCAATACCCATACATATGCTTAATGATATCCCTTACAACCCTCTAGCACTCAAGAACTCTAAACCCTAGCATCATGAGCTCCAAACCCTTAGCATTTCCTAACATTTTCTAGCACCTTGTTACCCTCCTTCTCTCAAAAACTCTTCCTTCTCTACCTCTATCTCTCCCTCTCCTTCCTTTCTCTCCCTTCTCCTCTTTTTCTCATGTCTTTAAGCACTTCTTTAAATAGGATCAACATCCACCACCATGACTTCTCTCCTAAGAAGATCATGTGCCAAGTGTCAATGTGGTCCTCCATTGGTGAATGCTTATCCTCTTTGCAAAACCTTCCACTAATTGTAATGATGCCTCTGGGAATATTCCCTATGGAATATCCTTTTCTTGGCCTCCAAGGTTCCAAGCTGGCACCTTATCCACTTATCACACCTAGTCGGGTCCTCACATTTTCCTCAAGTGACTCCATGATGCCAAATATGGCTAAGTCCTTTAAACCCTTGTTCTTCCTCCCACGCCCTTGGTTTCACTTAAACCCTTCTTAAACCCTTTTTTCCTATGCACTTTTTCCCTGAGCACCCTTCTATTTACTTCCTCATGTGTGTGTGCCTCTCTTGGTACTTAGCCAATATTTAGGGTCCAACATCACCCCACACTACATGTGTTCTCCATCCTCGAAACATTCTTCTCCTTTAAAGAATAAATAATAGTGGAATTGAAATAATCTAAATAAAGAATGGAAAATGGAAGAATAAGAATATGCTATTGCATGAGGAGTGGGAACTCCTTCTTTATGGATGCCTCAATCTTCTCCCAGGCATCCACTTCTCCTGATCTTGCTTTGAAGTAGGTCACCCACCAATGTGCTTACTTCATCAAAACTTAGTTCATCACTCTTAGCTTTCAACATATCTACAATGCTTTCCAAGCTACTTGCTAAGATCACCTAGCACATCCATCCTGCGAGTGACTTGGGGGTATAGTTCCTTTAGCCTATTCTTAATCAAACCCCACAAGGTTTTGATTGCTTCTAACTTCTTCTCAACTTTGGCTAGGATCTTATCACACTCCACCCTATTTCCTTTTTTCTTTTCCTAAAATTCTTTCAGATCCACCTCATGTGTAGCAACCAATATGTTGTTACCTTGTCTCTGTTGGCACAGATTTTCATACATGGCTTTGGCCATCTATGTGGTGGTCTTTACTGTGGTAAGGAGCTCAAGTACTAAGTCACTGTCTCCCCCCATATTCATATTTTCTTCCTATGGCATGCCATCACCTCCTCTCTTTGACTCTAATGTGAGTGGTCACCTTTCCATGGTGAGGATGTGGGTCAAGTCTTCCAAGCAGTGCATGGTTGACTCATATTTTACTCAGGGGGGCTAGGTCTAGGTGTTTCAAGATAATGGCATCTAAAATGGCCTCTATCTTCTTGTGGAATTCACACCTTCACCTTTTCATCCCTCATCTCATGCCTTAACTTGCCTTGATCAATCAATTCCTTATTTTTATCTCCTTGTCCCTCTCAATGATCTCCTCATTCTTTTTCTCAAGCTCTTCCTCCAAGACCCTTATTCTATCATTTCTACTTGAAGAGTCTTGCTTCCACCTCCACCGATACTTTTTGAGCACATTTGCAAAACTTTCTCATCGATTTGTTGGGAATTTACAAGAGGTTTACTCCCTTGGCATCTGGTATCTTCATCAATGCATCATGATTTACCTCAACTTGGGTTCATCAACGTGGGACTCAAAATCCCAGGATAACATTTTCCTCATGTGTGGTATGCACCCTCTTCATCAAAAGAAGACCAAGTGAGGAGTTTGGTTGGTGGGCATGATACTTTGGAAGCACGTGTAGTACCTTGCTTTGGATCATTAATATAAGTCATCTCATGTTCTTGCCACTGCTACTGTGCCCTTTCCACTTGTGTGTGCTACTATTGGGAAGCTTACTTGCTAAGTTGGGGTCTCCACCCATGCTCCCATACTCCTTTCCTACACTTGTGCTCTCCTCGTTTCCTTCAACACTTCTTCAATGCTTTTCTCTACTTCATGCTCCACCAACTATTGGATAATACATGTCACCTCCCTCTCTATAGTGTTATCCATTTTCTCCTTGGTCGGTCGGGGGTCTTCTGATCTTTCATGTTTACTTCCTCACTCCCCCCTTTTTCATGAGTGCCTTCCTCATTCTCATCCCTCTCTTCATTTCCTTCTTCCTCTGACTCATGTACATCATACATAGGATGATTTTGAGCCTCACATGTGCTCTTCATCATCTTCATCACCCTTGTCGGCCTCCATGCTTTTTATTTCTCTTGAGTTTGACCCTTTTTCACCCTTTTCTTCTTCCTTACTTGGTGACTCCAATTCAGGGACTTCTCTTTTTCTTCTTCTTTCGGGTGACTCTTCCCTTACCAATGACTCTTCCTTCTATGGTGACTCTTTTCTAATGGGAGACCTCTTCCGGTGGATGTAAGTACTTGTGCCCATGCACCCAACTCCTATGCCCCTAACTATTATATATCTCTCACACTCTGTCACACATTTTTTTCTCGAGCCTCCCCTCTTTTTCTTTTCCTTGGCACAACCTTTTTCCTCATGGTGGGGTCCTCAGGAATGGAGACATCATCTTCAATATAAGCACCTTTTTCATACTTAGGCCTTAGGTACAAATACACCCTCATTGTTGTCCTCCTCTGAATAGGAAATGTTACTAGTTTTAACATGTGCACATCATGGGAGACATACTTCTCCACATAGGCACACTTCTTGGGGTATATTAACTTCCTACATAGCTCATGGTAGTCTTGATCTACTACACTTAGATCAAACCTAAGTTTCTTCACCTCTTTGAATCGATTGACCTTGACCTTGGAAGTATTTGCACCATGAAGGAGAAAGGAAACTTACACCAAGGACTCTTGGTGCCATCTATCAAAGTAAATCTTCGATACAAAAAATGTTGGTATATGGTGAACTCAACCTCTCCTTGTACTAATGAAGGAAACTTCTTGGGTATTCTCCATTCAGCCCCAAATGCATCATGCATCCACTTATACCACTTTTCTAGGTGCATGCCTTATGAGTGGCCATCATGGTGTCACAAGTATATTGTTCAAACCTCTTGGTGGGGGGGGGTTCTCATCTGGGTATTCCCAAACAAACTTATCCAGCCCATCGAGGCACTCCAATCTCTAAAAAGACAATGGTGAGGAGGACATTACCAAACATGATCTTCTCTCTCGTCATCATGTGATTTATAATCTCCTCTACAATAAAAGATGAGAGGTTATAGATGGTCCCCTCGAGATCTTGTGGCATACATTCAACCAAGCCTTGTTGATCTGTGTCCATCTCTCTTTCCCATTCAGCTTTGTGACCAAGTGCATGGCCATCCTCATCACCGGGTCAATAATTACAGAAATGTCAAAGTAGCATGAACCCTTCTTGTAGTCATAAGCCTCAATGGTCTTCTTAATGGCTTCCTTTGTCTCCCAAATCATCATCCAATGATTCTCCTTCACAGATAAGGCCAGTGAACTTAGAAATTAGTTGGGGGTTATGCACATCCTCTGACCTATGAAATAGAAGTGGTCTTCATGCATGCACATGACATCAACCATTGGTATAGTCACTCAGGCTTTCCAAAATAGGGAAACTCATAGAGTTACAACAACCCAACCTTCTCCATTTTCACCTTCACTTCATCATCATAGATAGGCATTCCATCTAGTGTCCTCTTCTCTATAGGGTGAACCAGTTCTAGTGTCATCTCATTCTCTTTGTGGTGCTCATTCGATGGTTGTAATCACTTATGGCCATCTTTTTGACATGAGACACCCATTCCTTACTAAGTAATATGTCATCATCTGGTACTTGCATTTCCATGTACCATTCTTCATTGAAACTAGTAGAAATGGCTTGTTTTCCCTTTCCCTTTCCCTTCTTTGGTGAAACATTTTCTACTTTCCTTGGTGTCATTCCTTCATCGGGTCCTTAAAACTTCTTCCTCTCTCCTGGTCTTGGCTCTTCTCAACTTTGTGGCTCCACTCCTTTGTGAAAATTCCTTCAAACCCATGCCCTAGCTATGTAACCCTAACCTGGAAAACCCTTTTTCCATAAGATGGCATAACACCCATGGGATTCTTCCACACAACCTTCTCTCTTACTTACCCATGTACTCCTTTCCACTCTGGTTCACTTGATCAAACTAGCTATGCATGCAAATCTTCACAACTCTTCTCAAACCTTCTTTGCAAGGATGCCCTAGTTCATGAGAGCTCTTTGATAACTTAAAACACAAGGTAGGAAATAACACACCCCGATCTTCTATTTATAACTTTTTCTTTTCTCTGTAATAAATGCCATGCCACCTACCAATGTACTTTTGCAATAAAGGTGGATTTTTTCCCAATGCCAACCTTCATGCTTTTCCTCCACACTCAATCCTACAAAAAAAATTTGTAACCTTCAGGCATGCAAAAAAACCCTTACTTGACCACAGATCCTTACGTGCACGTGCTGTACAACACTAAAGGCATTCTTCCTCTGTGTCCTAATCCTAGTTCTTGACATCACCTACCTCATGTTGTTCCTTGCTTTTCATTCTTGTATGTGGTTTCTATAAATCCTTTTGACACCATCCTTCCCTTATGTTCACCTCTTCTACATGTGATCTTCCAATCCACGTGTTTTTATTTTTTCAACCCAGGGCCATCAACAACCATAGCTTCAACACTTGTCACATCACTCCACCCCACACAAAAATGGATGTGTGGTCCTCTGCACATAGAAAAATTTTTTGAAATAATAAGTGGCTACTAGCAAAACACAAATGCACAAAAAAAAAAAAAGAAAAGGGAAACACAAAGAAAGGAAACTACATCAAAGAAAATCCTAGGCTAACTGGCAATACTACCTTATTTACAAACACAAAAGAAGACTTATTTATAGTAGGGCTTCAGCCTACTCCCATTGAAATGGCACTGAAAACCATGTTCCATCCAACACTTGTAACTGAAAAGCACTAAATCAAGTATATAGGATATAATGTACGGGCCCAACCAATGGACTTTGAATTTCCCAGGATGGCACAAAACTTGGAATCATACAAGAGAACCATCTTCCCAACCTCAAACTACTTGTTCTTGATGTGTCTATCATGTCATGCCTTCTTCTTGGATTTTTTCTATTTTTTGACTCCAGTGAGAAATATCCCACCTCTCATCCAACTGCATCAACTTATCAATCCTCTCCTCAAGTGCTTGTTCATCATCTAACCCTCCTGCATGTATACATACAAGTGATGGTAACATGAATTCAATAGGTAACACAACTTCCATGCCAAACACCAATTGAAAAGGTGTGGCCTTGTTCAATCTCTTATAAGTAGTCGATATGACCATAACACAACAAAACTTTTCATCCCAATCCTTTCTTCCCACATCACAAATCTTGGTTAACATGTGATTCAAAAAAATTTAAAACCCTCAGTAGTCCCATTAGCTTGTGGGTGATAAGGGGTAGTCTTGTGATGGGCCACCATGAATTCTTCCAATAAGATTCTAACTGTCTCATTTAAAAATGAGTACCCTATCACTTGTTAAGCTCAATGGGCATCCATATCTTGATTATATTTTCCCACAAGAACCTAGTTGTTGTTTCCATTGTGTAATCCCTTGTAGGCACTACTTCTTCCCACCTTGTAAGGTAATATGTGCATGTAATGATATAGCATGAACTTTTCCTTTGCGTGGAGAAATAGGGCCTACGAAGTCAATTTCCCACTTCTCGAATGGTTCTGCACTGAAATCGGTCTTAATGGCATTTCATCTCTTTTCCCTAGTTTACCAAGGCATTGGAAGTGGTCACATAGGCCTTGCAATACTTGATACAATCTTTGTAAATTATTTCCCACCAAAATCCTACTAGAAAATCTTTCACACGCGTGGCATTTTCTACATAGTGTCCTCCTGTAATTCCACCATGTGCTTCCTCCATGATTGCAGCACACTCATGCTCATGCACACACCATGCAAAATCTCATCATGACCTAACTTGTATAAGTCTCCACTAATTAACATGTAGGGTGTGGCATGTATGGCTAACTTTCCTTTCCAAAGTCTTCATTCCCTCTTAGTGCCACACCCATTTTGAGAAACACATGCAATATCTTCCAAGTCAGAGGGTGTGCACACTGTAATCTAAATAGTTGTGCATCTAGCATTGTATCCTCAATGCTCTACACATCCTCTCCTGATTCTATCCTTGATAAATGGTCAAGGCCCCAAATTACTCTTACCTAGTTTTACAACAATAAAACTCAAACTCTTGAAATAATAGGACCCACCTGCATATGTGCCCTTGTAAAATGGGCTTGTTTACCAAGTACTTTAATGTCATGTGGTCCATGTAGAATATAAAGGGTGTTTCAATAGATACTTCTTAAATTTTTGTAGCACATGTAGATCATCGATAATGCCTCATGCTCTGGTAGTAGTATAGTTATTTTATTTGGGGTTAACTTCCTACTAAAAAAAAGAGGGGTGATCAACAATTCCCTCTCACTAGGTTGTGCTAAGATTTCTCCAATTTCCATCCTGAAGCATCAACATGTACATGGAATGGCTTATCCCAAGAAGGAAAGTATAATATGGGTGCAGTGATAAGCCTATTCTTTAATGTATCAAATGTCCATCTTGTTGCATCTCTCCCCAATGAAATGTACTTTTGTGCTTCAAAAATCCCTCCAATGGCATGATGATCTTGGCATATCCCTTAATAAATTTTTGTAATACCCCATATGCCCAAGGAATCCATGCACACACATGCTCTCTGGCTGGTAGGTTCCCCCAATCCCACAATAAATGAAAACTTTGGCAGGATCCACCAACAAGCCTTCCTTACATATGATATGTCCCCAAACAGGGTTCCAAAAGGAGTAGTGAAAAACACATTTCTTAATGTTGAGAGATATACTCAACTATCGGACATCTCTCAAACATCAACCTCAGATTGTCACAATGGTCTCTTCACTAATCCATATACCATCCATCATCAAGGTAGACTTGTAGAAACTTATGGATGAAGTCTTAAAATTCCTAAACCACAATGCATGAAAACACAACAGTGCATTCTTCAGTCCAAAAGGCATGACCATGTATAAAAAAAATTCCCCATTCAGTGGTGAAAGTTGTCTTTTCTTGGTCCTCCTTTGTAATTCTAACTTGATGATATCCTGAGAATCCATCTTGTGAAAGAATAGATCTCTACACCTGGCTACTCCTTCCAGGATCTCCTCGGTGAAGGGGGTTGGAAAAGGATCAATGACACATACCACATTCAAATCCTTATAATCAATCAAAAATCCTTATCCTTCCATCCTTCTTAATGTTGATGACCATTGGACTTATCCATTATGATTCTTCAATAACCTCAATGATGCCTGATGTGATCATCTTGTCAATCTCCTCCTTGACTTTGACATGCATATTTCATTCATTCGATAAGGTCTCTTCCAAATTGGGTGCACACACCTTCCTTTAACTTGATCTTCATTTCTCCCAAGGAGTGGTGAACTCCTTTAAGCTCATGGTACCCACATGAAACAAATCCTAAAATTCATGCAACATAGATCAATGATCTTTGAAACCTCCTTTTATCTAGTAATCTCCAATAGTAGCCTCCTTAGGTTTCACCTCCTCGAACCAATGTTAACCTTCTTGGTTTTTAGGGGTTCATGGTAGGTGCACACTTTCTCATCATCTATCCATAACCTCACACATGCCCATAGTATGGTTAACATCCAAGTTTTCCACCTCTTCACCATCTATCACATAGACCAATTTTCCTTTCTCTTTTTCCATGCATGCATGTGCTCAAGTTGTACCTCCTCTGATTCTTCCTCATCAAAATGCACTTCCAAGCCAGGTTCACCCAAAAATCTAGTACTCTATCCTCTCTCCATGGAACTATCTCCCATAGTTAGGTGCTTAACAACCTATAGCACCTCATTCACCAATGGTTTAGTACTTTGATACTCAAAATCTTGAAGGAGATCAGCCATCAACTCCTTCCAGTTTCTATCTCGATGGCATGCAGTCTCGAGTGAATGTACCATGTGCACATATATAACCTTGTAAGGTGGAGTAAATATTATGCACCCATAAAGATGGAGGAAATGCTTCCATTCCTTCCATCCAAGGCCTTCTCACATGCTTGGACATGAAATGAGGTGGGTTCCTTCCCATGATAATCTTGTATAATAGTGCATTGCTTTGAGAGAAACCTAATAGAGAATGTGATTCTCACCTCATGCCACTCTAGAAGGTTATCATGATGGGTCACCCACCAACGTGTTGTGGTCTCGAGAAAAGTATAGCTAAGCATACTTCTCCTTTTGATCTCACATCTCCACTTGGGTCTCCATTTCTCACAGGAAAACATCAGGTTGGCTCCCCCAGTGTAACTTGGAAACTATTTTCCTCCCAGGTGCACTGATTGAGCACCTTTGTTACTCTCATGTCACAGCCTCTTAACTACCTTCTCAACTAACTCATATGTCCCATGTGCCCAAATTTTCACATGCCACACTAGTTGTATCACTTATAGATTGAGTGTCTTCCCACTTGAATAATGCCTTCTTTTTTGTTGGTTACACAACCTCAGGGTCCTTGATAGTGTGCACATAGATTTTGTCTAGGTCTTCTTCTCCCAAGGGCTCAGTATAGGGTGTTGACTTCCCATCCATCAAAGGAATGATAACATGTTCCTCCTTGTTCTCAAAACTTATATACCCCTTATTGAAACATAAGTCAACATTGTTCTTATAGCACTAGGGGTGCCCAAGTAACACTTGGAAAGTTGTCCACCTCAGCAAGCACTAAGACTTCAAAGTCTCCAGTGAATTTCACCCCTTGGATAGTGATAACAACATCCTTTAAAACACCAATGGGCATTGCCTTTGTCTTATTAGCCATATACAACACATTTGAAGATGGTTGTAATGGGGCCTTCCCATTTGATTCCATGCATCTAGGGTGAGAACATTAACTTCCATGCCCATGTCAATCAAAATATTACTTAGGAGCCATCCATCAACAACTACATTCAAGGTAATCTCCTTATCATAGTCAAGGTTGTGGGGAGGTAGATTAGCATGCAAAACCTACCTCTCACGTGCTCTCCTCCAACACTTTGGTACTTTATCTCTCAACCATTCTCCTAATAGAGGAATGATATTCTCTTGGCACAACATCTTACACACTTCTCTAACATCATCTATATCTGACTAAGGGACCTCAACACTTTTCTTCTACTCTAACTTCTTGGATTTCTCTTTTAGACACTAAATTTCCCCTTGAAGACTTTTGATTACATCCATGGTCTCTTGATAGACTTCCTTCTTGATGCGTAGGGTCTAGATACTTCCCATGTACCACTTCTTCTCTTGTAATCAGTGGCCTCTTCTTTGGTATCTCCTTAGCACACACCTCAGCTCACATCATCACCAATACAGTTCTAACTCTACTCACACCATTCTTGGCATCCACTATTGATTATCAACACTTTACACTCACCATCCCAGTGCCCTTATCCTTCCATTTTTCTTTTGCTCATGTGTTCAAATAATTCTGGGCATTCCTCATACTTTTTTTTTTTTCCACACCAAGAGCATTGTAACAGATCGGGGCATTCACACTTATAGTGTTCCATAGACCCACAGTTGTAACAAGTTCCATGTGGGAACTCACTTCTTCCACCTCCATGGTTTCCATGACCTCTAAATCCTCCTGAAAAAATCCTCTTTCTCAACTCCCTCCATCCATGTGCCCTTCATAATGATGACCCTCATCCTTGGAACTACTTGTAATACTAGTCTAGTGCACACACATATATCAATGGCATCATGTATTTGGTCAATCAATCTACAATCCTTGGTGTCATGAGTAGTAGAGGTGTAAATTTTGCAATAGCAAGACACATTCTTACGGATCACGCATGTGCTGTAGTAGTGGACACCTACTTGCATCATGATCTCCATGGAAAATCTCATAGTCTACCATCATCATGCATGTACCAATCTCGAGGAAAATTTCCTTTGTATGCCCTTCTACCTCACAATCCATACACCATAACCCATTGCAGAGTCTCATGAGCCAAGTTCACAGAAAATTTCTCTAGTTGTTTTTCATTGCAACAATTTGGGCTTCTAGGAATGGACTAACTCTTGTATCAATGCTTCTTACTACCTCCACATGCAAGGTAAACCTCCAAGGCCTCACATGGATCTGTGAAAGTATTTTGTGAAAGTTCCCCTCTTGAAATGGTGTGATCAGTCCTCCAATGAACCACTTGAGCATGTTGTGAAGGGTGAATGTCATAAGATAACTTGGATAGAGAGTCTTGAAATGCGCATCATACTCTCACACTCTCTGCCATTCCTTGTTGAATCTCCTTCAACATGCTTGATGATTTTCTATTCAAACTCAAGTATGTGGAACTCCACCAAAAAGGCATTACATGTAGCACAATGTAATCCACCACTTTTTTGGTGTGGGTCATACTTCTATACCAGCTATGTGTGTCCTTGCAATGTGGTTACAAACTAACTTTTTTTCCACTCTAGGGGTGATTCCCTTTGCATGCCATAGTAACTCACACTTGTGTACATGTTCCATGGCATCCTCAATGCCCTTGTAATCAGGTAAGTGGAGTGACATCTCATAAAACACCTATTGATGGTGTTGTGGACCTTGTCCACTAGATCCAGGACCTTGATTCCCTCGATGTTACCTCCACCACTAGACCCACTAGATCCACTAGTGCCAACCTCCAGATCCACCAGATCCTCCTCCTATCATAGGTAAGGGGCCTAACACATTTTTGCCCTGTGAACCCACCATCATCATTAAACTAAACTGTGCTATGATATTTGTGATACCAAACCACTCCCAGATGTGTTTCCCATGCCACTCCCAGATGTGATACTCAAACCTTGTGATCCCACACCTTGCCCAAATGTTGTGCTAGAAAAAATACCCCCAAACACAGGAAATGATTATGTAGCCATAGATGTACCAAATGAAAAATTATACCTCCTAGGTGTTACTTGACTATGAATACCGATACCAACTGGATTATCAAAACTTATCTCAAGAACTAGAAAACTAAGTGCAAGGGTTTGGTCACCATGTGGGTTAAGATGTGTGCCTACAATCTTCTCCTTTCTTCATATATGAGATCTCTCTAAGAAGCCAAGGGGGGTTTCTCTTCCACTTTTCAAGATGGGGTAGCTCAGACTGCTCAGGTTCCATGTCCTCCACGTGAACCTCAAATCCTTCCCACAACATCTACCTCCATAAATCCATCACTCCTATAGCTTCACATTGTCTTTCCAACTCCCTCTCTCCAAGATTCATTATACTTGAGCCACCTCTCCTCTCTCTCCATTTCTGCCATGCAAGGTCCACCATCCTTCTACCACACCAGCTTCCATTTGCCCCCCTATGCCTAGCAGGAGTTTAGCCAGCCATGGGAAAGGCTTCCAAACTCAAAGTAATGACCAGGATCTTGATAGCCAGTGGAATAACATGCAAGAATGATCCTCTAGGCTCCCTCAAGAACTCAAACTCAACAATCTCTCGGGAAAGAATACGTAGAAATAGTATTCCAAGGTATAACTAGTCAACACTCTACTCCACCAGTGATCAACAACATGGGTCCATGTCAGATCGACATCATGCAACCATTGATATTCCTCCTGGGTCCAAACATGAGGTCTATAGTACCAAATTTTCCTTGATGCATATGTTGATAGCCATTCATACAACTCTATTGGGAAATAATAAAAGAATGTCTCATAGAGTTCATGATACAGTTCTCCTCCACCCATTTTTGTGCATCAAACTCAGATCCAGTACTAAACCTCTAAGAAAACTCATCCTCCATGCTTTTAATCCAGGTCTCGACACTGTCCAAGGTCAAGCACTCCATCATTACACATTTCTCTCACAATAGCTTCAAAAGAGGTCTTGGAAAAATGGAACCAAGATGTAGTCATTATTTTACCCTCAATACTTCTTTCTAACCCCAAGCATCGGCCTATCACCCCCAACATACATATGTTGGGCACTCACCCAGGCATGCGCATGGGCACCGAGCCCCTCCTTTATGTGAGCTTTGCAAGAGATTTCTGCCATTAATGGAGGATTATTTGTAAAAACAAAAGTACATGCATCTACTTAAATAGAAGATATAACTAATAGATCTACACATCAATGCATCATAAAAAGCTAAATAAACATTGTATGAAGCACAAGAAACTAGATCTGAGTCATGAAAAGCCAAATAACATGAGGGTTTACACCCATAAACAAGATGTACATAATAGATCCATGTATATTGATTTAAAAAGAGTCTCTAGTAGCCATACTACATTCAAAAGGGTCATCTCAGACCATATACATCAAATGAAAAAGATCCAACCCCTACAAACTAATCTGATCAGAGATCCTAACTATGCTTTCCCCATTATAACCCTTGTTACAGACCCCAATACCCATACATATGCTTAATGATATCCCTTACAACCCTCTAGCACTAAGAACTCTAAACCCTAACATCATGAGCTCCAAACCCTTAGCATTTCCTAACATTTTTGCAACACCTTGTTACCTCCTCCTTCTTTCTCTTTGCCCTTCCTTCTAGCAAACCTCACACTACTCTCTCCCTTCTCCTCTCCTCTTCTTTTCTCCCTTCTATCTCTTGTCCCAAGCACTTCTTTAAATAGGATCATCATCCACCACCATGACTTCTCTCTCTAAGTAGATCACGTGCCAAGTGTCAATGTGGTCCTCCATTGGTGAATGCTTATCCTCTTTACAAAACCTTCCACTAACTATAATGATGCCTCTAGGAATATTCCCTACATGGAATATCCTTTTCTTAGCCTCCAAGGTTCCAGGATGACACCTTATCCACTTATCACACCTAGTTGGGTCCTATGTTTTTCCTCAAGTGATTCCATGTCCTCCTTTAAACTCTTTTTTCCCGTGCGTTGTTGATATGTGATGACAAAAAAATTCGGAGAAAATCCTCTTGAAGCCCACAACAGATTATGTGGTGGTCACTTTGGAGGGAATGCAACAGCTCACAAGATTCATCACATGGGCTATTTTTGGCCTAATTTAGAGCATGATGCTATAGATTATGTCCGTAGGTGTCAGAAATGTCAAGAATTCTCACATGAGATACACATTCCTACACAAGCTCTACAACCCATAGTGACACCTTGGCCCTTCTCTACTTGGGGGCTCAATTTGATAGGGAAGTTCTCTCCCTCCTCCTTAGATGGCCATAATTTCATTATCACAGCCACCAAGTATTTTACCAAATCGGTTGAGGCCATGCCTCTTACTACTATACCTAGATCTGTATTTGCCAAGTTTATTCCAAACCACATCATCTACGGTATGGAGACCCACAAGTCAATATATCATATAATGAAATGTCATTCAAAACTAAGAGGTTCAATAATTGTGTGCATAATTTAAGATATCCCATCATACAACCTCTTTGTATTATCCTCAAGATAATGGATAGGTTGATGCTACAAATAAAACCTTAAAGTACAACCTCCTTAAGACGGTTGAGGAGAAAAAAATATAGTGGCATCTAAAGCTATTTCTAGCCTTGTGGGCCTACAGGACGTTAGTAAGAACACCCATAGGGGTAACCCCTTATTATTTTCTCTTCGGATCTGAAGTTATTCTACCATTAGAAGTGGAATTACCTAGTCTTCACATATCATTACAAGGCATCTTAGGTGAAGATGGGTATCGAGAAGCATGATTAGTACAATTGGAAACCCTTGATGAAGCTCATCTTCAAGCTCAGCAAGCATCACCGTGCTTATGGTGATAGGATTTTTATCAATATAATAAGAAAGTTTATGAGCGAGAGATACATGTAGGAGACCTAGTCTTAATACTTAATAGTTGGATCGACAAAAAGACCAGTGAAGGAATAAATCTCAGGCCCAAATGGTTAGTCCCATATCAAGTGATAGAAGACTTTAACAATGGTGTGTATCACCTGTGAACTTTAGAAGGTGATAAATTCATCAAATTTTTCAATTCACTTAACCTTAAATGCTTTTATGCTTAATTCATTAGAAATTTTGCTTGTACATTATTGCATCCATGTTGCATACCATCCGGATTATCACATTTTGAAATTGTAAATCAAGAAACTTAATTTTTAAACAACTTCTTAAAAACTTATAAATGTTGGAAAAAGCATTCAATCATATCTCTTCAAGTATCCACCATATTATACTCAAAAAATTCTAATATCTTCATCATCTCAACAATTAAGACGAGAATGTTGACATTGATCCTACCAAGGCTTACATACTTAGTTCTATTTATAATTTTTTCTAGCTCAGTGTGTCTTTGCCTATAGCCTATTATAAAATCTTCTTGATGTCGCATCTTTCCCTAAAAATATCTTTGATGACAAAATCAATCCAAACATTTCACCTGGATCTCTTCTCCGCCTATCTCAATATTCATTGATGAACCCTCACATCCTATTTGTTGTATGGGGTTAAGGCTAGGGAAATTTTCCCTCCCAAAACACAAATCAATATATATATATATATATATATATATATATATATATATATATATATATATGTATGTATGTATGTATGTATGTATACAAACATTCTTTCTTACATAAATAACACTAAACTTCCTTTCCTACAAGTCTTTGGTGATAATCCCATGCTTCCTACTAGTGGCGTGAGAATGGAGAAAGGGGGAAGTACCCTTACTCACTTATATCTTACCCTCGATTATGAGCCCATGCTTCTTACTTTGGTAACATGGGGCAAGATATAGGGGGTCTTGTCAAACAAGTCAATAAGTTGTAAATATGTTAGCAAATAAAAAGCTCTTTGAAACCTTAAAAGTCCCAAGAAAATGAATTAGACATGTATGTTGTGAGAGATTCAAATCCTTAAAATCATATTTTGTCAATCAAAATGCCATCTACGGATCTAAGTTTAGATAAAATTGCAGCAAATCACTCTGGAGTGGGTAGTTAACTATGCTTAGGGTTGAGATGTAGGTTCCTAATTGGATCTTTGTCAAATTCTTGTCTTCTAATCACCCTTTTCATTCATTAAAACCATATAAATCCTATCACTTCTCGATCTTAGTGTTAATCCCTTGCATCTCACTAGTTTTGTGGGGTTAGGAGTGGAGAGAGTTCATTTTATTATATATGTTACATTCATCACATTTTGCCAATGAAATAGAAGTGCTAATTATTATTTGAGAACCAAATTATCTTATTACAATTTCTTCTCATGAGCATCATAAAAATTAAAAATAAAGAGAGAAATCATTCTGTTAACACATGTTCATAATCATCATCCATAACATACATTCATAAAAATCATATAAAAAGTGTCAAAAATTCTAAGCATCTAAGAGTACACATGTGAGACGAATCATGAATAAATCAACTCTTACATAGAATAACCGAAAAAAAAAAGATGTATATATGTATATATAAAATAAGGTCAAGTCTATATATAATACCATCACACTCCTGTGAGTGTGGTCAAAATGGTCATCTATAGGCCAAAAATCCAAAAAAATCATACATGGATCCTACTAAGGGTGTATGAGGAGGGCTCTCTTGTGGCTCCTACGATGGGAGTGAGAACCTTTTTGAGCCAATCGGTGGGAATAACCATGAGATGGGGCAGGTGATCTACCGGTAGTAGCCTCACTACAAGAATGGCCTCACCTCTGTCTCCTCTCAGCCAACTCATATCTAGTAAGCTCGGCTCTCATCTGGGTCATGGCTACAACAGTGTGCCATGTCGATATACGAATACATCTGTGTGATGACAAGACATTTTGGTTTCCCGGCATCTTCAAGTAGTTGTTCCCATGTCTTCCCCGAATGAAGAGAAAATGTGTCAAGGATAATCGACAAATAATATCTTTCCAACCATTTGTAGTAGCTGCAAAACACAAGTAAAAAACGCATGAGTCATAAAAACCTTTGAAACAAAAAAATATATACATAGTATGGTCCATAGTTCACTAATGAGTCTAATCTAAAAGGCTGGGTCGAGAGAAGAGTATTCTACTTACTCGGATCTCCTGGCATCCAAGATGGGTCTACTAGTGTTGGTGGTGGTGTAGGAGTTATTTTAGGAACCTCCTCTACTCTAACCTCCTTTGTGGCCATCCATCTCCCAAAGAGTGACTCCTCATCCCCTCCCCGCTTTGGAAGTTAAAGGCTCCTCGGTATGTAATGTCTCGGCCTTAGCCTCATCCTCATCCATGGCTGCCACGGAGGCCTTCCCAATGGTGGCCCACTCGTGTTTCTATCTTTATCTCCACCATCCTCATCTCCCTTCTCCTCAATCTCTACCTCACCTCCTCCTCCCGGTGTGCATGGGTGCAGCCTTGATCTACATGATCAAAACCAATCTAGTTGGGTCTCGTGTAATCTGCGAAGTACTAATGAGGATCCTAGGAGTGAAGATGATCCACTTGATCTTACCCCTTAGGTTAGTTATAGCATCTTGGACCCCCTGGATACTATGGGAATTTCTAGGAGGGTATCAACATATAGAAATTTAAATTGATGTAGTACTCTATCAACAGGATGGACCTCCACTCTGTTAGTCCCATCCACCAATTGTGTAGTAGAAATGTATGAAAATAGAGTAACAACATCCTCACCCCATAAGCTGACCATGTCCTGATATGGACATGCAACCATGTCATCAGTAGTAAATGTAGAAACTGACCTATGTTGCCCATTAAGGGGAGCCATACCAATCGACCTTGCTTCTCTAATAGCCTCGAGATCGATATCTAAATTCCCCTCTGATAGGGGATGATGCACTCATAAACCCAACTCATCACTAGTTTTGGATGACTAAGGGCCTTTCCCTTCAATCAAACAACTCAATACATATCATGATAGGTGGCACCAAGGATGTCAATGCCCCAAGAATAGGTATGGCCATGTTGCTTAATACTTTGAATGATCGGTTCCCAAAAATAAAGAATTTTATCCCCGCCCTTATCCCCAACCAAGTGAAAATCCAAGAGGCCAATAATGGCCTTCTCGCAAGGTGGGGATAGGTGCAGAGAAACTAATAACAATCTCATCCCATGTTTGGCACCCATGTCAGGTGCATATGTATCTCCCATATACACAACACAATTTTGTGACTGTACTGTACCACATGAACCCACACTAGATATAGTCAACCTCCTCCCAATGAAAAGAACCCATAGAATCCTATAGATGTCCTCTAGGGTAATCTTCCACTCCCCTCTAACTTCATAAACCTGAAAAGTATTTTGATCTACATCCCAATAACTCAAAAATCAAATAACAAATGGCCAGCTGGTGCAACTAGCTATGTTTGGGATATCCTCCATATCCTAGCCCTGTGTAATATGTCCCTCTCATCTTGAGTAAGAGCATCCAAAATAGGGGAAACCAGTCACTCTCGAGCTCTAATCCATCTAACATATGGCCCCTGCATTCATAAACATCAAAAAGAGCAAGTTAGGATCATAACAATGCATAATAAGCTCACCAAAAACATCATAAAAACTACAAAAGCTAAAAAATAAATCATACTTAGTAAATTATGAGTTTTTCCCCATAAATTATGCAATTGTCACTCTATGTAGAGAGGTGGTTGTGAAACTTCCCCTCTGTGTAGAGCGGAAGTTGCATAACCGTGTGTAATTCTACATTTATCCTCAACCCTTTAACATTTTTGTAATCGCGATGTGGCGGTTACGTAACCACCACTCCATGTAGAGTGGAAGTTTCGTAATCACCATAGAGGTTCCATCCATGAAATTCGTTCCGTACCCTAAGGCCCCACAATTTAAATTTAAAAAAATAGACCTTTTTAGTAAAACAAATTTGAGATAATACTAGGCACCCCTTATGAACATTTTGACTATAAAATTATTAAAAATAACCCCCCTTAAGTTGATTTTTTCACATTTTATATGTTTTAGGGTAAAAATGAATAGATGCGGAGATAACTCACATGTTTGGGGCCCGCTACTCCTCCCACCGGTTGGGTTTCCATCACGTCACTATACTCTTCATTTTTATTGTAATCTCATGTGAAATCATCACATGTGATCCAGAGCTCAAGATTTTCTAGGTTGGTAAGTGAAAAGATTTCTAGAAATAGTAATATATATATATATATAGCATGTTTTAACTATGTTTTGAGTGTGTGTTTTTACGAGGATGGAGCGCTACCGCAGTATATTCCTATCCCCGCATATATGTTGAGTTCTATTATCATTTTATCTTAGTATGCTTTTTCAATTCTACATTATATCTGCACTTGATTCTCATTCATTTCTTACGGTAGTGAGGAGCTTGGATTGGCATCACTTGCACACATAAGTGTGTCGGTATAATTTCTAACTATCCCATTTGGGAGTGTCATACTTGTACTTTGCGTTTTACACCTCTTCATGGCTAAACAATTCTCGAGGGGGAATATGTACGCACCCAATTTTACACGGTCTAGATTATCAAAACAGATTCAAACCCCAATGATGATTAACTATCTATTCTAATGATGTTCAAGTCCAATTTCTTACTTACAAATGACATACCTTTGTAGCCTAATTTTCTTTACTTGTTCATTTCCTTGCTTTTCCCACTTTCCTTTATCATTTTGAAATATTTTCCTTAGCTTTACATCTTTAAGTTACGGAACCATGATGGTGGTTACACAAACCTCCCCAATGGTTACGTAACCACCCGATCTTCCCCGAGTGGAAGTTGTGCACCACACCAGGTGGTTGTATAACCACTACTCTGCACTGACCGGTGGTTCTATGTGCATTTAATCAAGATTTTCCAACATGATTTTGAATGTGTGTTTCCTTCTTCTAATTCATATTTCTCACATGTTTCTTGTCTAAATTGTTTGTTCTTAAGATCATTAGATGTTTGTAGTCTTATCCTCCCAACTTACTATTATTAGTAATTTAACTACCCCTTCTTTGAGTGATGTGGCATTTCTTGGCTGCCAAGTGGGCTAGACCACTTCCTTGCCAAATTTATATAAGAACCAAGCTTCTTCCCGAAGCATTGGTTAGAGTTTCTCAATTTGGATTGCATTGTTATGATATCAAAATCCCACCAAGAAGTACACAAGTAAACCATTTCTTTTACCTTTTTTCTTTCTTGCATTATTACTAGACTACTTGCAAACTAGCTAACTCCAACACTCTCCCATTCTCCCTACACATTTCCAGCACAGTTCTCTGACATGTTTGAAAACTCATTGGACAAGAAGCTGAGGGGAAATCAAAAATCATTGCCAACATTGGAGTTTTATTTGTACAACATTTCTAGGTTGGGGATGTCTTTAAATTCCTGCAAGTTTCTTTTTTATTTTGAATAGATTCAAAGCTTTAGTCTATCAAACACATTTATTTAGAGAAATAAAATTGCAGTAGTTATTACAGTAGATTTCATTTATAATGCTTCCATTGAGGATTTCCTCTCAGCTTATCCCTGTGGATTTTCCTAGGAATAATTTAGAGGAGGTTCTTCTCACACTACATTGTTATCATTTCTTCATTATTAAATTTCTTAGGAAAGTTCACTACATTCAAAATAAATTTTAGTTGCACATGAGCAAAGATTATGTGAAAAATTGTTTCTCTGCATATCCATGTGCATTTTTAGGGAAGTTAGCTTTAGAAGCTTTTGTATATATGTTAGAGTTATATTTCTTCATTAGAAATCTTCTATTTTACAGGGGACGATTTAGAGGAAGAATTGCTTCTAAGAAGCTTCTCATTCTTCCCTTGATTCTCGAGGTAAGACAAAAGAAGTAAAATCCATAAATCGCAAATTACAAAATCCTTTATTTTTATCATATTAGATTAAATTGTCTACATCATGGAAATAGCCACATCTGGATATTTCATTATTTAGTTTAATTTGTATTAGAGTAGAAGCAATTTCATTTAATTAGAAGAATTTAGTTTGTCTATGCACATTTATTTTATTTTCTAGTAAACACAAAACTCCAAAAACATTAGATTAGATTACTTAGTTTGCTTTTATTTGTCTTATTCCCTTTTTGTTTAAAATAGTTAGAAAAGCACAAAAACAAATAGATTAGATTTGTTTCCTTTGTTTAACTAATAAGATTTTGTTTGATTGATTTAGGAAAATAGAGTTAATTATAAAGGAATTAACACAAATCCTTATGTATCCTTAGTAGGATTAGGCTCCTTAACATTGACCTTTCCCTCTTGCAGATTTTTGCAAGTTTGTTTGTTTCTTTTCTTTAGTAGTTTTCATATCCCACATGACCATCCAAGGCCCTAGGAAACATAGAGATTTGGTGTGTGATCCATGAGTGCCTCAACCAAACCTAGCTCCACAATTGACAGACATTGATCAAGGCCTCAGACACCTCATTTTCCAAACCACCCCACTTCCACCCGTTATTATCTCACAGTTGATGGCTTTGAACGTTGAAGTGGACATCACTTACATGTTCTGGCACATTCAACCTGATTGAGATTAGATTCCACAATTCACCCATTTTTCCTACCCACACATTTCCTCTCACATCTCCATGACCTTGTTTGGATAGTTTTACAAGGAAAACGTTGGACATTTCCCATGTATTCCATAGCTAGTTTAGAGGGTGTTTGGTGACATTGATATTGATATCTCCTTCGTGTGTCCATTATCCTTAACCTTTCCATTTCACCCACCTAATTTAATAAAGTATCCATTTCCTAAGATGAGAAGCTACCCATAGTTCTCATAGAAGACATTTGATTTCCTTGATTACTTGTTAGCCATTTTTCCCATTTTTGCATATTTCTCCTATTCACCCTAGTTATCCATTCCATAGCCATCTTCCATCTCATATCGGCTGTCTCGACATGACCTCAAGAGGTTGAGTGCATCCTAGAGTCACTTGTTGATTCTTAGACATACAATGCCTCATTAAACAAATCTTGTGTGATGAGTCGTATTCATGCAAGTCTTTTGGTTTGAGTAATATAATAAAAAATAATAGTGGGTTTTCTTCCCCTTGAGGGTTTCCCACTTACATATTTTGTTATCTCTCTTGATTATATTCATGTGGATGTTATTTTCATGTTTCTAAGCTCACAGTTAATGCATGGTTGAATGGTTAGTGATTCATACAAGTTAAATTGAATTCGTTAAAGTTTTGAAGGATTGATTCACCCCCCTCTCGGTCCATCATGTTTCCAACATTCTAAGATTTGCACTACTTCTCATTCCTCCACATTATAGATAGTTCATCCACACCTTATTGATGAAAATTTCTCTTGTAATATCTCCCGTTTAGATGAATTTCACAATGATGAGGCACTCCTTAAGTATATGGGAACATCTTATGCTTTACCTTCACACCATCACAAGTAGATGTTCCCTCACTCTTTTCATGTCACGACATATTTACGTGAGGTTGATCCTAGTTATTTAACATTATTTGAATTAAATCTAATTTCAAAGTAGCTATTGTAATAAATGATATCCGGTGATTACATAGAACAATATGTAATTTACAAGTATCTAAAATTGATTAACCACAGGTAAATGCAAAGGAGATAGATGACTTATATGATCCCGTGTAAAATGGGAGTGATCATGACTATGTATCTACTAGATCTAGCTAGAAACAATGTCAAAATTGCTTGTTAAGGGCTTAGGAAATCAGGAATGTACTATACAAAAATTCCCACAAGAGGGCATAAGTGCTCTAGATGTTGGTGATTTTTTGGGTGCTTGCGACTACGTGAATGTTCGAGATCTGGTATTTTCTGGGTCAGAAGATATTTTCTTCTATTCATTATTTTTCACTTTGGTTTCATTGTTAGGGTTCTAATCACACCTTGTAACTTGAAAAACAAACCCTAGCTATCTACACAAGCTCACAAACACATTATATCTGAATAAAATATGCAACATGTGAAGTTGGACTAACCTCGGTGGTCACCCGATGAGTGAACTTATTACCGAGTGTTGCACTACATCTCAGACTCCATGTAGTTCTTTGTGCTTATGTGTGAAATAGTTTCCTTATCCTAGGTTTTCCCTCACGCTAATGAGGAAAAATAGCGGGATGTAGCTAGCTTTGATATAAGAATGTAGATGTGTGGTATAGAATTCAACACTTCCCTCCTCTATAATGTATGTAGCCTAGAATGCAGTCCATTTGAGTAGTAGTAGTAGTAATATGTAAATGTGATAGTCCCTCTTGATTTTCCAGCTAGAATAATAGTTAGTATGTTGTGTATATATATGAGTCCCTTGCTTGATTTTTGACACTAGTGACACCAAAGATCAGCTAATAATTTGGGATAAAGATAAGAAAAGAAATAAGGATGACCACAATTGATGAAATGTGCAAAAATAACAAGGAGGATAGGAGCATTTAGAAGGGACACAAGCGTCTAGGCGCTAGTGTCCAAAGTGGGTGCTAGTGTCTGACACTAAATATAATAGATGTGATAAGACATATAGACAGGGATCCTACTGACCGACCATGCACATAGTACTAAAATATGTAGAGAAGAGTCACGATAGAAATCAATCAAAGAATGTAGAGGAACAAATGAAAATGTCACTAGTGTGTAATTTTCTTAATTATGATTCATGCATATAACAATATATCGGTGACATAGTAAAGTGATGATATGTGTATAATTTTTGTTTACATCCCCCCTTTATTTTATTTGAAGGAAATTAAAGTAGTGTAAAGGAAGTAAGAAACATGTCTTCATAGGGTAAGGAGAATCCATATTACAAAGTGCACATACAACATAAAAACTTGTAGCGTGGCAAAACCATGGATCATATTTTTGACCCATGTGGCATAGGAAGAGATAGAAAACCATCGTAAGGAGTGACTTGGAGAAATAGTTGTGAATTTTTTATTTTTTGCCAAATATGATTGAAGAGAGGTAGGGAGTGATCAATTCCCAACCTGATATTATTGATAATTGAAGGATTTAGGTGTATTTCTGCTATAGGAAGAGTTTTAGGGAGAGAGGTATATTTTTCCTCCTTCCATTGATGCTTCCTCAAAAGGTCCAAATGCTACAAACGGATAAGCACCAATTCATTACCATTTTGTCCTAATTGAAAATGTTTTGTCCCAATTGAAGAACCCACATATGAGTAATATAGGAAAGGAAATGACGTCTCATTACCCCCACTCCTACAGTAACATGTGTTATGATTTGAATAGTATTAGATGGCTTCCAAGTTAGGTCATCTAGAAGTGATAGTAACTAGGGTTATTATATTGATTGATTGATTTGAATGATATGAGTTGATTGAATAGGATGTATTTGGAAGATTACTCATGGAGAGATTTTTTTTTCCCCAGATTAGGTCATTTGGGGGAATGGATTTGAAATAACAAAAATATTGATGTCATATAGAATAAATGTAACCATATTTGAATGATATTAGAGAAAATGTGATAGTAATGTATTAGGAGTTTCAATTTATTTTTATATCTTGAGAGGGATTATAAGATGATCCCAATTATATGCCCCCTTTCAGAAAAGGGAGAGGGGTGGATAAATGAGTATTGAGCCAAAAGAAATGATGTTAAGGATTGTAGTAGTAACCAAGAGATAGTATAGGAGATGTAGTAGTGTTGATAAAGTATGTGTATATATAGAATATCACATGTGTTGGAATTTAAGATAAAGTGTTTAGAATTGTATAGTACAGTGCTAGATGAGACCATTATCTGGATGCCACAAATGGGGATAAAAAGAGTAACGAGACTCAAAATGTGAGCCAAACTATATGCTTATATTAGTCATAAGAATGGTAGAAAGTAGTGACTATAGTGTAGAGTAAAATTGAATTACTATATATAGTAATATGAAAAAGGTGAATAGTAATTTCATTTGAACCGAGAGTGAGTGTGATTTGAGTTGTGAGTTGTGAAGATGCCACATGTCGGGAGGCCATTTTGACAAGATTCGAGATGGTGATGGTAGTCATGGCTACACGATGATTGATGAGATGGTATGTATGGTCAAATCTAGATTTTTTTGTCAAATACATATGTTTTTATCATTTTTAGCGAAATTTGAGATTTTGTCAAATTTGGTGGTTATGACCGAGACAGAAACGAAAAGGGTGTTTTTGTCTATCGGACACTAACACCCATTTATTGGTGCTACTGACCTGTTATGGGATGTAATTGTCCAATGGATAATTTTTTTGTACTATTTGGTTGATTTATTTTATTTTGATATTGTTATTATTGATTTTGAAGCATGGATATGTGTTAATAATGTGTTTTGTTTATTTTTTATGTTATGTATAGAGATATACACTCGAGGGATTTCTATGTGGGGTGTGAGTTGAGAACATTTCTTAATTTGGGGTTAACCGATGATGAATGGGATGTATTAGACCATCCTTGCTTGTGAAACATCACTAGATTGGGGAGGTACCCCATAATATGCCATTTTGCATAGCACTATGTGAGAGGTGGTGTGTAGATATGTGCACATTTTGGTTTCCAATAGGAGAGATGATGGTGATGCTAGAAGATGTGTATAGGATATTGAGGTTACCTATTATTAGAGAAAGGGTATAGGTTATGGCAGTATTATATGCCCATAGCTTAGATGAGAGGAAACACTATGATATTTTTTAGGGTCTCGAGTGAATTCCGAGACATATATTAGTTTGGATGCGATTGTGAGGTCTGGGTTCTAAAAGTGTAGAAGTTCATTAAAGTAGTACTAGATTCATAAATGGTCATGGAGAGTGGTAGGGTTGGCATTCTATATAGGATGAATGGGATTTTTCATAGTATAGAGAAACATAATACGATATGCATGGGCACAATGTGTGTTGGCCCATTTATATAGGTATTTGTATCGATTCATGTAGGATGACCATGGTGGTGGGATAGGATCAGCTACCCTATTACATGTATGGGCTTATGAGTATATAATTATAGTGAGGCTACTTAGTGGGCCATGTGTTGATTGGTCTCACTTAGAGATATTTTGCATCAAAGTGGGTGGGGACCCGAAGCAAGAGGATGGATACGATTGTATATAGGTTGATGTTAGATCGGATGGATCTTGGGGTGATTATCTAGAGGCCATATAGAGATTACAAGGATGGGTGAAGGATGACATTGAGTTACGGTACATTCGAGTGTATTATGTGGTTGGAGGAATAGTTTCCAAAAGTGGGAGAGCTATTTTAGGGTGAGCGGATATCCCGAAAGCTTGGTATGTCCTAGGACATGCCCCTACTGACCATACATATGGTGTCGATCTACTATGGAATTGAGGTGACTAGGGTCGAGGCTAGGTTCCACATGAGTACAACTAGTGCCCTCAAGTCCGGATGAGGCAAATCCTTCTATAGGGCCAATACATGTGGATGACACGAGGTGTATTGAGGCATACACATGAAGTGGTGGGCAACACACCTTGATGGGTGTTGTTGTTTTCAATGGTTATATATGTGGTAGGTGGGATAGCGGGCGGAGGAGTTGGGGTTCATGTACTTTCTCCTAAGGTAGATGAAGCAAAATAAACATGATTAGAGGGTAAATATCATACATTTTTATTGGTTTATTTGTTAATTTGGTTGATGAATATGATGATGTGTAGTTATATGAGGTGTTTTTCATGTGGTTGTAGGTGATGCTTATTGGACATTGATCGTGGATACCTCCATATGCATGTTGACTTGGAATGTGCCCCCAAACATGCTCGTGGGTGGAGGGATGTTATAGCGAGTGGATGCGATTATGGGAAAGCATGCCCATCTGTTTGATCCTGTGATGATAGTGGTGACTACATGTATAGTATTGTTGAGTGATCACAATGAGGCTCACGTAAAGGCTGAGTGTGCAAGACAAGTAGTGGAAGGGATGACCTAGCCCGGATGTGTTTGCATGATATGTGGAGCTCTATGGCTGATTTACTGAGTAAGTGGCGAGAGAATGTTGTATTGCGCAGAACTAATTGGAGAGACAAAGAGCCCGAGATTGACGACATAGGGTTAGCGGTGAAGCTTTGAGTTCTAGATATCCCTCGGTTGTAGATAGTGATATTTATGAGGACATATGATGTATTATATAGGATGTATTGAGGAATAAGGGATTCCCCCCCAATCATCATATTTTATAACCTTGATTCTAGATTATATATATATAGCATATTGATGTCTATTATGTACTATGTGATGATCATTTGTTGCACTAGTGGTGATTGTATATTTTTTGGTTTTGTATACATCGTTAGTATTTTTAATTTGATAGATAAATGCTGATTTTGAAATTTTTGATGATGTGTAAATTATTGTATAGCATTAATTATTTTGTTGAATAAGAATTGCATTTGGATAACAATAACTAGTAGATCATATAATAGATAGAGATCTATAAATGTGATGAGACATAGCAATGAGTAGAAAATAGATGGAAATGGTTATGTGATGCAATATTTGTATAGGAATTTAGGATGATAAAATAATGATGAAATGATAATTGTACGATAGTGAGATAGGTAACGACGTAGATAATTAAATTTGATGAAGATAGAGGGGAAAGGAAGATTTCCCTCGGCTTGAGAGTGAGGTTCATTTAAGTAAAAATTCCCTCAACAGTCATGTATGAACCTTGAGAACATGAGTATGTCATTGGGTAATGATATGGATATGGGGATCATCTACCATAAGTTAAGAGATCATCTACACATGTTAGGAATATGTAGAACAATGGGATCGTGTGTACCAAATTTCATGTCAAAGGAAACCATGCCAATAGTGGGAGGTGTGATGGTGGGAAATGTGGAAGTGGGATGTTTAGGAATCCATTGTAGTGTAGGTAGCCATGGTTATCAAGTTGCAAATTAGGAGGACACCATGGAGGAGGTAGAGCACATGTAACAAGACAACAAGGAGGAAGACTACATGTCAGACTTAGAAGATTGCTTTAATGAAGAGGATCTTGAGGAGATAACATCATTTTTTCCTCCATCTTCCACCTTCCAAGCACATGAACCTATTGCCATGAAGGAGAACATCCAAGTGCAACATCCTGTATTCCATAATGGGCCTATGGAACCAAGGTTGGAAGATCTTGATCTTCCATGTTCTTCAAAAGAGGAGGAAGGAAAAAATCAAGAGAATATCACCATCCCTCTCACACCATTCATCCAAGAAGGTCTACAAGAAAACTCCATTCTTGAGTTAAAATTTAGAACGAGGGGCACATTTAAAGGATCAGATCATGCCCAATTAGGTACTTGGATTCATTAGAGCCAAGGAGAATCTAAAACTAGTCATGCCTACTTCGGGGCATGAGGATGAGCATCAAAGTACCAAGGGTCACCATACCTCTAGGAGTACTATGCAAATCAGCTTGAAGAGGTATTTTCCATTAATATCGATACCTTGATGATTTGGGTGGAGGACCGATTTATTATCGGTTTTCACTCATACAGGCATCTATATTTAGTGTCAAGTCATTTGCATGGCTGCCCCTTTTGAGAAAGGGAAGCTACTTCTCCCTCTGTAGCAGGCTTTGTTTAGCATTTTTTCTCTCTGGTTAGTTTAGGAGTAGGAGTAGACTTTGTTTCTAGCAGAAGAAGTGCTTATGCACACTCTACATGTCTCATTTGAGGCATGTATGATTTGGTCTTTGTACATAAGTTTTGTATTGCTCTAAAGGTGCATAAGGCCAAGCTCTTCAGTATTCATGGCAAGAAGACTCATAGCTATCTATAACAATTGCTAGTTCCAAAAGAAGCAAATGCAGAGCAACTAAAAGCCATCTTTGAAACAGTCCATTTCAGGGATAGATGAAATCCCTAGGGTCAAACAATTTTCTACTCTTAGAATCCTTATTTCAAGATTTCTTATGAAAATTGAGAGTGTGGACGCATAGGCAAAGCAAAGGCGGGTAGTTGGGGTCCATTTTATAAGAAGGATCAGTGTCAGGCCATCATTCTTGACTCCATGCCCAATGGATGCTTCAAGGCCACTGGTCCATTCATCTAGTAGGCAGATGCCCCTGCAAGTCGCCAAAATTATTATCCATATTTTGCCCCCGATAAAATATTGAATCAACCACAACCTCGTACAGAAATAACCTGAGAAATCACATTCAAATCCTACAAACAAGTTGTAGAGGGACTCTACAATGGGGTGGCGGGCCCTATGAAAGATCAAACGACCCTGTGTAATAAAGAAATTTGAGAAACGGCTCTGTCGATCAAATATGTGCTTCAAATCCGACAAACAGACTTAGGCAGGATCTAAAATGAAATAGTAGAGTTCGAGTGTGAGGCCGAGTAGTGCTAAAGGAGCTAGAGGATCGAAGAAAAGAAATGGCAAAGGTTCAAAGACATCGAGCTCTCAAATGACTTAGAATGAGCCTTGAAACGACTAAGTATGGAGGAGATAGTAGATGCTAGCCAAGTGTCAAAGTGGCACAACTCCAAAGGTTAAACCCCAAGCGAGAATCAAACAAGAACCAAGCCCCACATGTCCCAGTCTATAATGGAGGTAGATTCAAAGCTAAAAGTCAAAAGGTGGATAGGGTGGACCTCAAAAAGACTAAGTATAGAAGTGCTAGTGGAAGCTGCCACGCGTCAGCTCGGCGCATCCCCAAAGGCAAAATCCTGAGTGGAGACTCAAACTTACACCAGCCCTCCACGTAGCTAATGGTCAAAAAAGGTCAAAAGGAGAGCGGGCCCAAAATTGGTTAAGTCTCTCCGCAGGAGGCCTCCATGTGTCTCACTGCGCGTTGTCAAAAGGAAAGTCTGGAGGTAGTTTTCAAATGAGCGTGGGCTCACTGCGTGTCCCATTTTTAAAAGGGACAGTTTTAGGGTTTGAATAGTCAAAGAAAAGGCAGGCCAGTGGAAGGTGCCAAGTGTCAGCACAATGCCATTTCAAAGGTAAAATTGGGGGCAGGTTCTCAAACAAGCGCCAAGCCTCCACGTGTCCAGGGTCAAATTTTTTGGCCTACCAAGCAAAAGACTCAGACAAAATACAAGGGACCCCAAGGAGCTCATGGAGGCCACCACATGTCAGTCTGGCACTATTTCAAGAGTGAAGGGTAGGGGCCAAATCTCCAAGGTGTGCGAGGCTGCCACATGGACCCTATAGGGGTAGACTCTTTAAATATTGTGCCTCGCAACCCTAATATTCAAATGGCCATATCTTTTGACTAGAGAATCATATTTGGGTGGGAGAAGACTTTCTGGAAATGTCTTGATGTTATGTTTGTAGATCCTATTTTCATGTTAGAGTGTGGTACACCTTCTATGTGTTACACTCGGGTATTTTTACGGTGGTCCCGCTCACCGGTGAGCGGGTCAGGGGGTTGGGGGGTGAAGCCCCCCTGATGGATGGGGGTTCGGGAGTGAAGTCCCGAAGAAAATTTTCATGGGTGGTTTATTAACCCATGGGTAATGGGTAACCGTTATGGGTTATTTTTGGGCCCATGGTTTTTCGATACCCATTGTTTTGATACCCATGGTTTTTTTCCCATTGTTTTGATACCCATGGTTTTATCAAACTGCTTAAGCAATTGTCTATTTATATGGTCTTATGTATATGATAGATAGACAAGAAAATGTATTGCAGATGTGCTTTGAATTTGGGTGTGAATTATGTAGAGTTTGTTGAGCATAGCTCCAAACGGATCTGGGTATTGTATCGAGAGAGTGGAGGCTTGTAATAAAATCTAAGCGGGTGATTCTTGGTGAACATAGCCCAAATTGGGTGAACCATGTTAAATCTTCTCTCTCTATGTTGTGTTATTTATTTTGCACTTTCATTTGAGATCTGTAATATTTTCTCGCATATTAGTTTCTCTTGTTGTGATTTTGTAAGGGATTATTCCGCATATTTATCTCTTATTTCCTAACACTCGACACCCTATATGCCTTGGGAACATAAAATATCATTTTGGGAAGGCTCTAGTAGGTGAAAATTGGGAAAAAAGTCTTCAAGGCCATTAACACATAATCTAATCTCTTCAAATACCATATCCGATTCGATTTGATCCATGAAGAACCAGAAGTGACATATTGTGGGTGGATTTACAAAAGGCATTGATATTCAATGGTTGAGCTTTCAAAATGGGATTCAATGCGTATCTCAGGGTGGTTGGAGTAGGATTTGAATTCTTCCCTCTTCTCTCTCCCATTCTTCCTATATATTGTAATAGAGGGGCACATTCAAATGGTTGGTCACTATTTCTTTTCTACCCCCTCTCCCTTTCTTCCTTAGGGTCAAATGCGAGTCTAAGCCTCCTCTCATGGCTTTGTAATGGAATTTTCTTACCTCTTTCCCACTGATGGTGCACTGTGTAACATTTTGGAGCAATAAAATTTTTTGTGATGCATCTGTCCATCCTTGGCTTATTTTGTTGTCTCTCCTTACCTCTCATTGTCACAGGGTATACTATGCATACTTTTGATGTCTATTGCAGGTCTTGGGAGTTGTGTTTAATGGGTTTCAAAGCGGTGTTCTGTGTGAAATCTATCTTTGGTCTATGGTGCATTCTGTCCACCCTCTCCTCTACTCACCTCTCTCATTTTAGGTAGTTGGGTCTATGATCATCCACTTCCTTTTCTGGTGTATCACCACTTAGTGTGGGCTATTTCACCCTCTCTCTCTCTCTCTCTTTGTCCCCTTGGAATGGTCAGATTAGGATAGAATAGGTTGTTCTGAACTAGAGTATCTTGTGGTAGGTAGATTAGGAGGTAATAACTAGTGTTCTCCAGAGGTCCATCTCAAGTTTTGCAAGTCCCACAACTTGAGAGATGGCCCCATGTTGTGCAATCACACCGGATACCCCACTTCACACTCAGGCCATTCGGGGGTGCTATGATTTTGCACTAACAATAACTTTATAACAAATAGTAGTAAAGGAATCACATGTATCATATAATAACTTTTCTTTTAAAGAGGAATTAAGCCACGATAAAAGATATATTGCATTTCTAGATCAATAGGCTGAAAAAGTAAATGGTGCATGCAAGAATTAAAGCGTAAAATATAATCTAAGATTGGTTCTTTCTTTCCTTGATGAAAATAAGGTAAGCATTCATATGTAACTTTAGGCCCATTATTATAAATAAAACGTATAAGGAATGCATCCTTCATATCATAATAAGTGCTAATAGATCCACTAGGTAAATGAGTATACCACTAAAGAGAAATATCCACAAGACTATGACAGGAAGATTTTAGTAACAACCTATCATTGGAATATGAAGCCATGGATAATAAAAATATTTAAGATGTAAATAAGGATTTCCCGTGCCATCAAAATGTGAGAAAGTAGGCATAATGAAACCCTTAGGAAAAATGGAATTGTGAATTTTCTTAGGGATGGGATTTTTGGGAAGAGTATTATTGTCAATAGAAACATAATAGGATTTGATTTCTAAGGTAAGGGTATGGAATTTTCTTTGCAAATCACCAACAACATGCATGAGAGAAAGGATGTCTTGTAGAGGAATGGTTTGGGAAGTGAGAGGCATGTTGAGGGGTTGAGTCTTGCCATTATGAGTGATCATAGGGACTTGAGGAGGGGAATGGGATGTGGAAGAAGGGGATGTATGTGGAGGCTCTAGAGGTGTAGTATGTGAGGAGTCAATTGGTGTATGATCATCATGAATAATAGGAGATGCACTAGGATTATCATTGGTTTCAACATGGAAATCATTGGAAACAATTTTAGAAGTAGAAGAGATACGAGGTATAGATTCACATTTAACAATCTTAATGTAAGAAACATTGTCATTAACATGTGCATCATCATTATCATAATCATAATCATTATCATCCATATTTTCACAAGAAATAATTTCATTAAGAAGATCATCATCATGCAAATAATCTACATTAGTGCTATCATTTACCATAGTACAAAGAGGAGATGATGGAGCAACATTCATGTCCGTATTGGATGGGAGATAATATTTGTTAAGTTTTTTAATTTGGAAGACAAAACAAGAGTTAGGACTTAGGAGGTCATTATGGTTGGATACTTGAAATTAAAGGAGATGATGGATGACATGGGGTTGATATTTGGTATTTTGGATGAAATTACAAAATTTAGATTCTACGCAGGTGTTGGAAAGAATTGGATTAATGTTCATAAAGGTCTTAGGATGATTTAGGGATGGGTACCATTTTTAGCCATGAGGGATGTGGATCTTAGGGAAAGGAGTTTGATAAAGGAGTTGGGTTCACCAAATGATTTAATCTAATTTGAATTAAATCTTATTTCAAAGTAACTATTGTAACAAATGATATTCGGTGATTACATACAACAATATTCAATTTACAAGTCTCTAAAATTGATTAACCCTAGGTAAATGTAAAGGAGAGAAATGACTTATCCAATCTCATGCAAACTAGGAGTGATCGGACTGTGGTAAATTCTCATTAGTAACTATAAGGAATTTGTTGTCATTAAAACATATATGGAAATATTATTCAAGTTATTAAAAAGGTGGTAAAAAACCAATAGGGGATGATTAAACTAATATATCAAATCACTTGTGAGGCTTATAGGGAAGGAGTTTATTAGTAGTCTATCATTTTGATAAGAAGACATAAAACACATATAGTTCTTAAGGTGAAGATAAGGATCGGAAATAAAGAAAAAAACTAAAACTTAGGCATGATAAAACCTCTAGGGAAAATAAATTGGAAGATCTTACATGATATTATATTGTGAGACATTAAATTAGAGTCACTCTAGGCATAATAAACTTTATTTTATAGGGTTTAAGTGAGCACTTTACATTGCAAATTGCCTACATCATGCATTAAAGAGAGAACCTATTGAGGAGGTATATAATAGGCTTATTCAGGGGTTGTAATTTATCATGAATAGTAGTCATAATGTAGACAAAAATCACACATTGGGGTACTCTTATAGGTCCTAAAAGCATATTGGAATTTATATGATTCCTAAGCAAGAAAAATAGTGGTTAACTATCTTTGGCCTCTTTTCTTTGTCTCTTATTTTCTATTTGGTCTTACACACCCTACAACCTAGTCGGAACTTTACTAATTTATATTTTATGGATTTAAATGCCAACATCTAGCAAGGACAAAAGTGCTCAGGCACTCCTATCCCCTTTGGGTTCCCCTAACCCTTTCTTACTTTACTCACTCCGTTTGGGTCTCTTTTATATTTTGGGAATCTTTTTCACTTATGGTTTAGCCTTCCATTTTTCAATTACGAAATTCAAACAAGGGAATCATATAAATGCATAGTTATGTGTTCAAAATCAAGGACCAAGCACTAAGCCTATACTATCATCACCTAATCTTGTATCCAAAAGGCACTAAAGAGCACTAAAGGCATCTATCTAGCATCCATTCAAGAGATAAGGGACTACATACTCTACACACACAAAATAGGAAGGGGAAGTTAATTCTATTCCATACACACATGTTATACATTTCTACATTCTAGATCTATCCCACTATCAAGTGCAACTTGCACTAGGACATCCTAGGGCACAATTTCTACACACACTCACAATAAATACATGGAGTATGAGATGTAGTGCAACGCTCAGTGATAGGTTTACTCTCAGGGTGACCGCTAGGGTCAGTTCAAATCCCCATTCTACATCTTTACTTTTAGGTTTGATGTGGTTTGTGGGCATGTGCAGTGAACTTTTATTTTATAGGTTATAGGTACCTTCGGCAATCAAGGAGTGACTACCAAGTGATCAACATGGAATAACAATAAATACCCTTCCACACGCCATAGGTCAGGTCATGAGCTCTTGCGTAGTCATTGATGCCCGAAGCGGTCTCCAACACCCAGTGTGTCCTTGCCCCATCCAAGGCACCCATTCCCGACCTCATCCATACATCTCATAATTTACAAAGTGATAAATAATGATGCTCTTCCGATTTTTTCATCACTTCTCTTTGCCCATATCAATCCCAAATTATGCATGAATCAGCCAAGTCTTATTTTCTCTATCTCTTGCTTAGGGTTTCATATTTTACATCTTATTTTCTTATGTCATTATTTTATTTCATTTTTATACATCATTTATTTCAATAATAACTCTGTAATATCTTAGATTTAATTCAGAATTATTTAAATCATTTGGTGAACCCGACTTACTCAAACCCTACCTTACCTTCGAGAATGCACCAAATTTTATCTCCTTCTTCTAAATTTATGGATCAATATCCACATCCTTATTTTACTCAAACCAAGGTTTCTAGCATGGCCACTAATGGTACTAATTTAATGCAAGTTCATACTCATCATCCTCCTCATTTCATCACTCTAATTCCTAATCTAACAATTAATGTAGTCACCACTTGTCACACTTTTCCTCCTATGACTCCACCTATCTCTTTCCCATTGCCTATAACTTCTACAATTCTTACCACTATCTATAAGGGTTATGACATCATTGAATAGTTTAAGAATACACCAGAAAAAATCTCGATTTATGATCTTTTATGTAGTGCATTTGATTGTTATCATACATTAGAGGATGCCCTTTGTTCTATCTACATTGAAAGCAATAATTTACCTATTGCCTTTACTAACCTCATTCAATCCCACAAAAACCTACAATGTGTTATATTTTTAGTGATGAGGATATCCCTCCATTTTATGCTAACAATCCCTTTGTGCCTTTTCTTATCACCGCTACTATTGGTGGCATTTGTATTAAGCGTGTACTCATTAATAATAGATCTATTATAAATCTATGTGCTCTCTTCCTCCTCGATAAAAAAACATTATTGATGATTTAATTAGTAAATCCTCTCAAGTCATTCATGGATATGATTCCACTACTTGCACATGTATGGGCACTATCACACTCTACCTTTGCAATTTGGTCCTAAAATTATTCCTACAATATATTTTTTGTTATCGATGCATCATTCCAATTCAATTACTTACTTGGTAGACCATGCATTCATGCCATACATGTTGTTCCCTCTATAGTTCATAGGTGCATTAAATTATTACATGATGGTTATGAACATACCATTTTGTTGACCCTAAATCCTTCAATTTTTTCCACATAGACCATACCACTTCCATGTTTATTCCTCCATCACAACCTATTCCATATCGCAATATTAGTACATATGATGTCAATCAATCTAGTGCTCCTACTCCTTCTGCTACCTCTACATGCATTCCATCCATTCCTACTCATATTATTGATATCATATCACCTACCATGTCTACCTCTATGGCTACTACTTCTCCACCTATCATGGATCCTCTCACTTCTACATCGGCTCCATCCCTACCAATATCCTTGATAATGTTATCCAACAAGATAATTCTAGCACCGATGATTCCAATGATGAGTTTGATGTCATAGATCTTAATGATGACACATTGCACACTCTTGAATTTAATCCTATTGAATTTTATGAATCCTACTTCCGGATTATTTTGTTGTTATTAGATCTAGTGAATATCAATTCTAGAAATATCCTCCTTCCTTTAACTAATGTCATGATACATTTTTAAGGGATTGTATATACGTTAGACATTTTACCATCTATTGCATGTCCCCAACTTTAGTATTCATCACATCTTTACCCCTTTACATGCACTTTTTTCATACATGACTCTTATTGGCCTCACATTCCATTCAACCCTACTTGCTTTGACACCATTTACGGGCATGATGGCTTGGCTCGCTAGGATTCACACCTAATAATCTCCTCCCTCCACCTCACTCTACTCACCTTTATCGTAGATATGTACTCATTACTACTGCTTTATGGCCTCGATGTCTTCTATTTATCATTATGCCTTGCATGAAATCCTCCTTCTTATCCACTCACACTTGGATAGTCTTAGCTTGATTACTTTAGTGTCACACTAGATCCAATCATACTGACATCTCATTTCTTATGCCCTTTGGTCATGTTTCTATTTGAAATGAATCATTTTAGGGTTATACTCAAAATCTAACTCATTGGTATGTGTATGATTTTCCTCAACCTCCTTTTACTGATAAATATTATGCTATGGGAATGTACAATTTACGTCACGTAGGATATTTATATGATTAATCTCACACTATTTCTAACCAGTCTCTAATCTATATCTTATCGATTATGACCTTCACCGAATGATGATCTTCTAGATGAGTTTACTTCACTTTTATCTACATTGTACACTCGGGGCATCATGCTTTCTTCCAACCTTTCCATTCTTTCAAGTTGTATTTTGCATCTACTATCACACTTAATGCTTCATGCTTCATGTCCCATATTTCTATGCACTTTCAAAACTTTTGACACACGCATTATATCATCATTACCCTATGACGCACTCTAGCTCCATGGTTCATACTCAATTGTTGAGGGTCTAAATTTGAAATGAACCTCACCACATTCATTTTCACACTCTATGCTTCATGATATATCTTTCTATCACACATTATCAAACCATTTCTTGATGACGCACTCTTGTTCTATGGTTCTTTTTTATTGTTGAGGGTTATTTTATAAATGAACCTCATCTCATACACATCCATTGGGGGGCACACTACTCCTTCCATATTCACATATTGCATACCATTCCATCACACTCATACATTGCATTTGCATATCTTGGTTTTACTTACTCTTTCTTGCTTATACTACTTACATTATGTCATTTACTTAGTATGCTAGTCAGATACTCATTATTTCATTATCTTTCTATATACACACATGCACATTCACTTGGTCTTTTGGAGTGAATGTAGATATCTTACATATTTTCACATGTTGTAATGATTCTTGACATTGTATCCTATTACAATCCCACTAAGGCTCTTGGGGGCATCTACATTTCCTAGTCTCACACATTACATGTGTTATTATTTCATTATATACTACTTCATATTCTTATTCTTAATAGCACATTAATTTCCATTGATACATACATGCCTTTACATACTATTTATATTTCTTACATGCTAAAGGGTTCTTCATGTGTAGTGTTTTACTTGTAGGACTATATTCAAGCATGGCTATCTGTCACTACTTGTTTTACATTACTTTCTATTGTATGTTATTGTTTGTAGGATTTGCCATATGTCTTGTTTGATCACTCTTTTCTTTCTTATGGATGCTCTGGACCTTCTTTTCTTGTGAAATTGTGAGCAATGTCCCATTTTGAGAACCTATTTTTACAGTCCACTTTGTTTGCACACTTGCTTGTTACATTGTCTTATGTTGCATGTGTGCTACTTCTTCTACTAACACATGTTACCAACCATATTTTTTCATGTTCCTTGGTTTATACCATCCAAATCCCCTACCCCTTGTAGGTATCTACTTTAGTTCAACATCAAGTCCTCTTTTTTTAGTTTGTGCATTCCTACATCATCACATACACCCCAAATGAGGGGGAATACTTTGGTTGAATGAAATCACCCTACAACAACTCAGAGCTGCAACATAGATCATCACAAGACATAATCAAGATAGTTATATATTCACATAATGGCCCAAAACTCGACTTTGGTCCTAACCACATTACAAACACCAGTACCCAGAATCATACGGTAGTTCCTTGGTGCTTGTGTCCTCCCCTAAGCACTAATTTCCTAGGGGCATATACAATCAATTTCTCATTACCATAGTTCACATAAGTCTTTAGAGATTTTTCATAGTTATAGGCATAGTCCTCTAGTAACATAATGCATTTTATAACCTTCATAAAATCAAATTTTGTTTTAAACTAATTAAGAACAATCCGAGGATAGTAGGAACAAATAAGGGATGTACCATCTGTAGTGGTGCTTATTGGGTAGAGTCATGGAAGGAGAGTAACACTAGAACTCTCTCCCCAACACTTTCTATTTGGTATGAGATCGCCCAATAAACTTGTTATTGGCACAAGATTGCCCAAAAATAAAATTAGATCACCCAAAACTCACTCTTCACATCATTCAATACAATTTTCTATCCTTTACACTCTTTTATATTAGGTGCACGCTTTCTTTTATACACTTTTACATATTTTTACATATTTATACACAATCTTCTCTAATTTATCATATACAAGACTTTGACTACATTATTTTCCTTCTTTTGCATGTCTATCCTTATAAGAAGCAAACAACCACAAGCTACAACAATATGGTACAACACATACGCTTCACTCTTAGGGTCACTTTCCTTTCCTAGTCTTCACTCTTCACTTTACATCATTTCACACTTCATGTATCCACTTAGCACGCTATTGGCCACACACTCTACAAGATCATAAGGTATGCATCTCTTATCTACTTTATGTTATCAATTATTCACTCAACAACATAAAGTGGGGGAAAATGTAGACACAAAATCACGCACTTGGGTACATTTCTAGGTCCTAAAAGCATATTAGCATTTATATGATTCCTAAGAAATAAAACTAGTGGTTAACAACTATCTTTGGCCTCTTTCCTTTGTCTCTTATTTTCTATTTGGTCTTACACACCCAATAGCCTAGTCAGAACTATATTGATTTATCTTTTATGGCTTCAGACACGAAAGGCCCACCAAGATAGAAGTGCTTAGTGCTTTTGTCCCCTTTGGATGCCCCTAACGCTTTCTTACTTTACCCACTCCCCTTTGGGTCTATTTTATCTTTGAGAATCTTTTTCACTTATGGTTCAGCCTTCCAATTGTCAAATATGAAATTCAAACAAGGGAATCATATAAATAAATAGTTGGGTTAAAAATCAAGGACCAAACACTAAGCATATACCAAAAGGCACTAAAGAGAACTAAAGGCATCCATCTAGCATCCATTCAAGGAACAAGGGATTTCATACTCTACATACTCAACATAGGAAGGGGAAGTTCATTTTATTCCATACACACACGTTATACATTTCTACATTCTAGATTTAGCCCAATATCAAGTATAAATTGTATTAGGGCATCCTATGGCACAATTTCTACACACACTCATAAGAACTACATGAATTATGATATGTAGTGTAGTTCTATGTCATAAGTTCACTCTCGGGGTGACCGTTGGGATCATTCCGACTCCTCATTCTATATCTTTCTTTTTAGGTTTCATGTGGTTTGTGGGCTTGTGCATGTGAACTCTAATTTTTCAAGTTAGATCTACCTTTGGTGATCAAGGAATGACTATCAAGTGATCAATAGGGAACAAAACAAATACCTTACAACACATAAGAGATCGGATATTGAGCTTCTTCATAGTCACCGGTAGTGCCTAGAAGTGGTCTCCAATGCCCAGGCACCCTTGTCTTATCTCAAACACTCGTGTCCGGCCTCATCCATGCATCTCATAATTTACACTTTGTAGTAGCCACACTCTTCCTAGTTTGATCACCATTTCTCTCTACCTAGATCAGTCCTAGATTGTGCATAAATCATTTAAGTCTTCTATAATCTATCTCTTGCTTCTTGTTTCATATTTTACATCTTAGTTTGTTTTTTTCATTGTTTATACATCATTTATTTCAATTGTGACTCTATAAAATCTTATATTTAATTTAGAATTAATTAACTCATATAGGAAAATTATTCCTCCTAAAGGAACTGTAAGGTAATTCTTCATTACTATGAATATTATCATTAAGAAGATATGGGGCATCGGGAACTATAGGTTTGATTTCACATGGTGGATCTAAAGAGACAATGTCTTTAAGCACATGTAATTCATTTGCAATAAACCTAGTAGAATAAATAACATATTTTCATCACATGAAGTAGTAGAAGGATATAACTAGCATATTTTATTCCCATAAGAAGCATAGAACGTGCACTAATATTTTCCACATTGTTGGTCATAAGATGAAGGAAGAGATAGAACTAGGAAGATCAAATTTTTATTTATGAAGAGGAGAATAAACACAATTGGAAGTATCTTTTTGCATTCATGAGGAATAGAAGAAACATGAGCGGAAGTATAATTGTTATATGAATTTGTAGCACTATATATATGAAAATAATAAAGATAACATTCATTTATACACTCATAATCATTATCCATTTCCATGTTATGATCAAAGGGAAAATAAACACCATCAATTATCATCTTAATTATAGTAATATGACAATCATGTAAAACATCATCATTATCGGAAGAGAAACCACTTTTATCATTAGTTGCATCAAGAGTATGAGAAGAGAGAGAATCCCATTCACAATTAGGTGTTATATCACTATTGATGGCCAAATTATAAAAATCATTCACATTTTCATGAGTAGAAACATAGTTAAGTGGAGGAGCATTATCACAACTACTATTTCAATGATTATCTCACATTCATAAATATTTTCATTAGAACATGGATCATGTGTATTGATGGGTCTAGTCTCAAATACATATTAAAAAAATAACATCCCTATAAAAGGATAGGTATGAGGCACCTCTAACTCAAATTATGGGATGAGATCATAAAAATACTCTAAATTCCCCTAGGTTTTAGGAGGACCTTCACGAGCATGCAAAGGGTGATAATAACTAAGGTCATGAGAACCAACAAATTATCAAAATAATCAAGAGGATAATACATAAGAGTACCACGAGAACAACAAGATATATAACCTTTATTCCCATGAGGATACAACAGGACAATTCATCTTGTAGTTTCTTATCATACATAAAACCAAAGTGTGATGTAGATACATCCTTACTTGTGAGATCATAAGGGGAATTGACCGATTAAAAGGATATAGATCCTATAATTTCTCAAAGCAAGATTCTTGATATAAGCCATAACTAAATGAAAAGCATAGCTAGGATAGGAAAACTAAATCTAAAGTAAGTTAAGAGTTTGAACAAATATTGGGTTCACCAAATGTTTCAAACCTAAATTTATTAAATAATATTACTTATCTAATTAATATAAATATGACTAAATAATGTTACAAAAATAAGTAATTCAACTCACATATATTTGATTTACATAATTAAAATTAGGGTTTTGCAAGTACAATCATCTAATAATAAAGAAAGAGTGTAATTAGGGTTAGAATGATTGCTTGGTTAACTCAAAAATGAACCGAGTGTGTCTTAGGTAGATAAAGGTGGGGAATATCTTATATGTGCTTTACTTATGAATATGGAACTAAAATATGATCTGTAACAAGTCTATAATCATGATTTAAAAATATAGAATTAATGTTAAACCCTAGATATTGCAGAGTAACAAATGTAAACAATGATTAATAACTAATAGACACAAGATAACGCAAGAAATAAGCTAAAGAAATATGAAACCCTAGGTGCAAGAGAGAGAGAGTAGAGGACTTAGCTAATTTCACACTCGATCCCAAATTATGTTGGACTAGAACACTGGTAAATATGAGGAGAAAATTTTCACAATCGAACACAAAAATACTAGAACTTCCGAATATGCCAGACTAGGGTGTCTAGGCAGGGTGTCTGGCATTGGCACCTCTTCTAGAAACCTATGATTATGTAGAATCTCATAAAATGGTTTTTCTTGTGTCATAAGATAGTCGTTAACATTTTTGTTGGTCTCTTGTATGTCGCTAGTTGATCATCAAACTTCCATGTAACCTGCAAAACAAATGATATCCTATAAAACCCCAAAACACGCCAAATCCTAAAAAATAAATATGTAAATAGGAGTCAAACTAAACCTAGAAATCACCCAACTTAGTGAGATTACAACTGAGTGTTGCACTACATTTTAGACTTTGTGTATTTTTGTGTGTGTGTGTAGAAATCATGCCCTAGGAAGCTCTTATTCAAGATTCACTTGATAACAATCAATAGCTAAATGTAGCAATGTAGATAGATGTGTGGATTAAAAATGAACTTCCCTTCCTGTGCATGTATGCTTGAAAATATAGTCCCTTATCCCTTAAATGAAATATTTTTGAATTCTTTAATGCTCTTATAATTCCTTTGGATGCAATCTTAGGTGTTGATAATAGATGTTTAGAACTTTTTCCTTTATTATGATCACATAGCTTTATATTTATATGATTCCTTGGTTGAATTTTTAATTGACAACTAGAAGGCTAACCCATAATAAAATAAGATGCCTAAAAGATAAAATATGCCCAAAAAGAAAGAATAAAGTAAAGAGAGGTCGGGCGTCTAGAAATACAAGGGTGCTGGGCACTAGAGTCCTATCTCGAGCATTGGTGTACAAATTCTTGAAAGATAAAGCAATAAATTCTAGATCAAGGTTATAGGGTGTAGAATGCCAAATAGAAAATAAGAAGCATGTAAAAAATTCCAACGATAGTTTTCAATTGTTAGTTTTCTCAATTATGAATCATATGAATAGTAGTGTGTGATTAGAACCGAGAAATGTACCAAAGTGTGTGATTTTTGTGTTTACATTTTCCCTCACTTTATATTATTGATTGAATTCGGATAACAAAAGTAAGTGAGAGATACGTGCACGATAACCATGTATATCGATGGTGAAATCATACTTTGAGGAGACAAGCGAAAGCATCAAGTGATAAAAATGAAGTGTGGAAGCTAAGAAAGGGGAATTGACACTAGGAGTAAAGTGTATTTTTGTGTCATATTGTACCTATTATTGTTATAGCTTGTTGTTGTGTGCTCGAGATCGCTACTTCTTGTAAGGAAGGACCTACAAAAAGAAGAGAAAAAGATTAGTCAAATTCATGTGTTATGAAAAATCTGTAAAAGCATGTAAAAGTATGTAAGAGTGTGAAAAACTAGTAAAATGAATGTGTGTACCGATCCATGAAGAGTGAAAGGGGTAGAAAATTTCCTAAATTTTTGTAGAAGACTGAGTTTTTGGGTGATCTTACGCCAACATCAAGTTTTTGGGTGATCCCACACCAAGAGCGAGTTTTTTGGGCAACCTCATGCCAAAAATGAGTTTTTCAGTGATCTTATTCCAAATGCGAGTTTTTTGGGTGATCTCATGCCACGACAGAAGAGTGTTGGGGAAAAAGGCCTAGTGTTATTCTCCATCCATGACTACTTCCTAAAATTTATGCACCACTGCGTAGATGATGTGATCTTGCTTTTTTTGTGTTTGTTCTAGTTTAATCTAAGGAAATAAAAAAGTAGATAGAATGCATTAAGTTCTTTAGCTAGAGGATTGTGCACATGTATTTTGAAAACTATTCTATGAACTCCTAAAAGTTATGTTGATTTGAGAAAATAATTGTAACTTCCCCTAGTCATAGGCACCCAGGAAAGTTCAGGAGTTCCCGGTGTTAGTGTCTCGTAGGTGGGCACCGGTGTTTATGTTGAACTAAGGACACAAGTTAGAATCAAGGTCATTCATGAATGTAACTCTATTTTGTTCATGTACTATGTAGACTGTACTAAAGCTCTAAGTCGTTATATGGGGTGACTAATTCACTCAATGTGTGCCCGCCTCATTTGGGGTGTATATGGTGTCGTTAAGATAAAGTATCCCAAATTAGGATCAGATGTTGATCTGAAACCGTAACTCTACAGGGGGATGTGCATGATGGAAACCAAGCCACATGCAAACAAAGCTACTAGGAACATGTGTTAGTGCAAACAAGACAAGTACGCATATAGAAGATAATGTAAAATCTAGAAAGCAAGAAGATAAATTAGATCGTGAAAACTAGGTTTCAAGCATGGGACATCACTCACAAAGTCACAAGACAAGTGGCCAAAATCATACAAGGAATTATCAAGGAAGACATAGGGCATAGTCTCGCAAACAATAAAAAATAGTATCAAGCAAACTATCGACAACCATGATGGCAAATAGTTCTGTAAAGTAAATGTTGCACATAAAGCACATGTTAGCATGTTAGAAAGATAAAAATTATGTCAAGACATACATATATCAATAGAATAGTGTGCTTGATAAGAAGATGAAGTAGTAAAAATGAAACAATAGTACATGTTTTGTGTACAAAAGTAGATTCCCTAGGAGTTGTAGTGGGACCTTGGTAGGAGGTATAATGCCAAAACCCATGTTACATGTAATGATCTATAAGAAGGATACATTCACAGCTAAAGACCAAGTGAATGTGTATGTGTATATGATAAAGATAATGACATACTAGATATTCAACTAACATAGTAAGCAAAATGTGACATGCGAGAAAAAACAAGAAAGACTAAGTGCTACAAAGATATGCGACATGTTATGTGGATGAGTGAGATGGAATAGAATTCAAAGTGAATGTGATAGGGGCATATTTCCCCTCAAATGGATGTGTATGAATATGTATGATATGAGGTTCATTTATAAAATAGCCCTCAATAGTAAAGAATGAACCATCAAATAAGAGTGTGTCATCGGAAATGGTTTGAAAATCCGCTAGATAGATAGATCAATGAAACATAGAGTGTAAAGAGTGTAAGTGATGTGAGGCTCATTTAAGATTGAGACCCTCATCACCAGTATGAACCATGGAACTAGAGTGTGTCATAGGGTAATGAGTGTAGTGTGTAAAAGTAAATTTAAGAAATATATATCATGAATGTACAGAGTCTAAATTATGATGGTGTGAGGTTCTTGGATGAATTATTCCCTCAACACTCAAGTGTGAAGCTTACCACAAGAGTGTTTCATAGGGTATTGATGATACGAAGTGTATCAATATGTGTAATGATGCATAGAAATATGAAACATGAATCACGGAGGGTAAGAGTGGAAATTGTAGATAAATAGTGATATAAAGAGGGTGAGGTAAGCATGATGCCCCCAAGTGTATGATGATGAGAATAATCAAGTGAAATCATCTAAGAGATCACCATTTTCATGATCAAATAAAAATGGAGAAGCATTGGAGACACAGTAAGCAATAGTATGGGACTAATCATGTAAATATCCATTGTGATGTAAATTATACATGCCCATTGCATATTCTTTGTCGATGAAAGGCGGTAATGGAAAATCATATGCATCCTAGTAAATAAGATTTTGTAAATAGTAAAACATAGTGAGTTATAATATTTAGAATTCAATGGAGCGGGAGGATCAAGATTTTACAAAACCAAATGAGTGGGAACTGTTGCAAGAAACATAGGACCCTCAGTTGAGGAGTGACAGGTAGGGGACCCATGTTTAGTACAAATAGGAGGTAAGTTTTCTTTCACCCCTTCTTGGGCTGATAAGATTTTGGGCCACATAATGGAAGTTGTGAATCAACCTTTGGATTCAAACATTATTTTTGAGAAAAAAATATGGGCTTTTAAGTATTGTTATCCCTAATGGATTAGCAGAAAAAGCTAGATCTAGGATGGAATATGCTTTGGTAGGGAAATTTTATGGTTTAAGACCTAATGTGGAATGGTTTCAAGAATGGGAGAAATGGAAATGGAACCCGATGGGATCAATGTAAATTGCTTCCTATGTGAATGTTTTTTTAGTATAAATCTTTCAAACTTAGAGGATTGCAAAAACATATTAGTTGGTGGTCCTTGGTTTATGGGTAGATCAAGTCTTTTGATTCAAAAATGGAACCCAGGGTTTGATCTGTTTAAAGAGAAACCAGATGGACTGTGGGGGAAGTAAAGTTTTTAAAGATAGGTCTCAACTTTAAGAACAAGTGCATGTTTTTTTGGAAAGTGATGAAAATATTTGTTTCATGGAGGATGGTTGTTATCCAAATGTGCCCCCTGCTCATTTTGTGGCTAACTCCCTTTCATTCTTTCCTTCTATTGTGCCTCAGTCATAAATTTTTACTTTTTAGGCACTCAAAACCTTTTGGAAATGACACCATTGGATAGAGCTCTTTCTCAGCTTTCTAGAAAGGTAAAGTTTTCCTCCTAACTCCACGTATTTTTCAAGTTATGGCTTGGTGGAGTTTTTGTGGGAAATTTTCCCTTGCAAGGTCCGCAGCCAATCAGAACTTGCCACGTGTCCAGGTCAAAAATATCAAAGCGATCCGATTTTGCCCTGTTTTTGCCCTAAAACTTCAAATAGCCATAACTTTCGATCCAGAGCTCGATTTTTGCGTTCTTTATATCAATGGAAAGCTGGTGAAATTCTCTACAAGATTCCATGGTCAATTTTGAATTTTGGTTCAGTTTTGAGGGAGAAAATCAAAAAACACTTCTGGTACATGCCCATGGACAGGCGACGCTTTCAATAGCCAATTTTAATGCAAAATGGGTCGCATTCTTCTCCAGCATGGTCAAAAATGTTAGGGCATGGGTTTGTAAGGACCTCCATGCTGTTTTTAATGCATTTTGGTCAATGGGGAATGGCTCCCACATTTTTTCATGTTTTCTCTCTCCTGGGCTTGACCCATGCCTTTAAAAGCCAGATTTGGCTCATTTTTCAAAGTGGGTAACAATTTTTTTACACAACAAGCTTCTGTTTTCACCTTCAACAAGTGATTTTGGCAAGTATCAGACCTTCCAGGGATTGTAACAGGTTTTTCTACCTCTTTGGTGTTGGAATACAAGGATTTTGATGTTGAAAATCACAATGCAGGCTCTATGAATGCTTTCAGTCCTTTGTATGTGTTGTTTGCTTCATTTCAAACCCTTGTTTACAGCTTATCAACCTGTGCATGATGTCTTATGTTGCAATTTCTGATTTGTGTCAATTTGCATGAGCAAGAAGTGCTCACCACTCCTTTGGTGTATCACCCTTATCAGTTTAGTTTTAATTTTTGCATTTCTTATCCCTGTCTCCTTGCAAATTAGGATAAAATTAGGATTTGAACCTCTGCAGTTGTGTAAATAATAGATCTAATCAAAGGAGTTTGAGGAACCAGCCTCTAATCTAGAGATTCCTCTCTCATCTTGCAAGTCCCACACTTGGAGAGAGGTTTCAATGTTGTGCAATCACACTGGATGCCCTAAACATCAACTTAGAACCTTGATTTGCATCCAGGGGTGCTGCTGATTTGCAACAATAGTTTTGGCACGCCGGTGGGACCTTAGAGGTCTTCCACTTCATCTTTTGCAGGTTGGTGTGTTCCTGTGAAGATTTCAGCCTTTGGAGGCACTTGCAAACACATCTGGTGACTCCATCTGATCAACAACCCATTTCTGAAGTTGCAGACCTATTTTTCATCCATTTCCATCCATTATTCTTTCCATCTCTTTCATTCTTTTCCATTCCATGAAGTTGTGCAATCATGACTTCATTTCCATCATGGAACTCACATTTACAACAACAACAATGTTTCCCACCTCCAACATGTTTTTTAAATCCTCCAAATCAGCATTTTGAACAAATTCAAAATCAGCATACATACCCATATGAGCAGCAATGCCAAAATCAGTTTGGCTATGGAGCTTTCCAAGAGCAAGGGTGTGCATACAATGAAGACAATCAGATGCAAGATGCTGGTCTGTTGGAGAAAATCCAAAAGATGGAGGTAAACATGGTGCAATCTAGGGCTCAAGCACAAATGAAAGCATTTGGAATCGGTTGTGGAGCACCCTATCCATGGGTGGGACCTTTCCCAAGGCATTACAACCCTCAAGAGAAGCTTGACTTCATGATTGCAACGCTGCCATTGCTTGCAAAGTGGATTGAAGGAATAGAGGTGTATGAGAGGAGTATTCAGCAACCTTGTCAACGGGTAAGCACACCATCTCATGCCTTTTCTTTTCCTCTTTCCCAATCTGTTTTATCTCAGCAGTGTCAAGTTTTAAACTCTCCATCTGCTGTCCCAAGTGTTGAATCCATTTCTCCACCCCCTAGTCTTCCACCTCATCTCAATTCTTCTGTCCTTTTCCCTTCCAAACAGTCATCCCCTCCACAAGAGCTAAATGAAACACCCTCTCCTCCAAAGAAACAAGAGGTTTTACCTCCTCCACCACCACAAAAAATTGCAAAAATCAGTCATGAAGGACAGCAAAAAGAGAAGCCAAACAAGGATGAAGAAATTCAAATTTTGAAGAGTTGGGCTCTTAAATTTGGGATGAAGAAGATCCCTTTACTGATGAAACCTTCAGAAGAGGTTGGAGTTACAGAACAAATGGTGGTCAGGACTGATTTTGTTGCAGCAAAAGAAGAGCAAAAAGGAGTTGCAGATCAGCAATCAATTTGTTTAGAATATAGTGTCCATGTTGGCACCCTATTTGAAGGAAATGTTGATCCAATTCAAATTGCAAAAATCAGTCATGAGGGACAGCAAGAGGAAGGAGAAGTTGCTCCAAATCCAAAAGAAGAGGAGCACATTCCAGCTGTGGGGGAGAAAAGTGCAGATCCAAAGGCTTTGAGCACAAAGCAGGTTATAGAAGAACCTTCAGTTCTTCTCTCTACTTCATCTCTCTCAAGTTCTAGTACTGAAGAAGAGTTTGATCCCTCAAACTCAATGCTGGAGGATGAAAGAAACCATGGTGATCAAGTTGTAGATCAAGAGAACGCCATGGGAGAGGTTGAACATTTGCAGCAGGACAACAATGAGGCAGTTTACCTGTCTGATTTGGAGGATTGTTTTGATGAAGAAGAACCGGTTGAGTTTCCACCATTCTCTCTTTCATCATCCATCTTCCAAACACAAGAGCCTGCTGTCATGGAGGAGAGTATTCATTTGCAGCAACCTGCATCTTATAGAAGCTCTTTGGAACCAAGATTGGAAGATTTTAATCTTTCATGTCCTTCATTGGAGGAAGAGAAAGGGCAGAAGGGTTCTACCATTGCTTCCACACCATCCATTCAAGGTCTACAAGAGAACTCCATTCTTGGAGTTGAAAATCAGAATTATGGGCATACTCAACGGATCAGACCTTGCCCAATCAGGTATTTGGCTTCATTGGAGCCAAAGGAGAAGCCACAACCAGTCATGCTTGCTTCTAAGCATGAGGATGAGCTGCAAAGTTCCAAGGATCAGCTGTCATACCTCTCCAATCCAAATGCAGAGCAACTAAAAGAGGTATTGGATTTGTTTTTAGTTGACACCTTGCTAATTTGGGTAGAAGACCAGCTTCTTGTTGATTTTCCACTCATCCAATCAGCCATACTCAGCTCCAAATCATTTGCATGGCTGCCAATTTTGAAGAAAGGAAGCTATTTTGCACAACCAGTTGTAGGGTTCGTTTAGCTCACCTTTGCTTCTAGTTAGAGTAGAGTAGGTAGGTTTGCTTTCAGTAGAAGAAGTGCTTGTGCACACTCTGCATGTTCCATTTGGAGCATGTATGATTTTCAGTTTGTACATAGTTTTGGTGCTGCTGGTTTCACTCTTGCACAGTTCATTTTGATGGCATTTTGGTGGGAACAACTCCATGTCTAGTGGGATTCAAGTGGTTTAGAGGGAAGTTTTCAAAGTTTAGATCAGTTTTCAGGCTACTACTCATGACTCCATGCCTAATGGATTGCTTGAACTCTACGATCATTCATCCAAAGAGGCGAGATGACCCCTCTGAGTCACCAAAATTGTTATCCAAATGTGCCCCCTGCTCATTTTGTGGCTAACTCCCTTTCATTCTTTCCTTCTATTGTGCCTCAGTCATAAATTTTTACTTTTTAGGCACTCAAAACCTTCTGGAAATGACACCATTGGATAGAGCTCTTTCTCAGCTTTCCAAAAAGGTAAAGTTTTCCTCCTAACTCCACGTATTTTTCAAGTTATGGCTTGGTAGAGTTTTTGTGGGAAATTTTCCCTTGCAAGGTCCATAGCCAATCAGAACTCGCCACGTGTCCAGGTCAAAAATATCAAAGCGATCCGATTTTGGCCTGTTTTTTCCCTAAAACTTCAAATCGCCATAACTTTTGATCCAGAGCTCATATTTTTGCGTTCTTTATATCAATGGAAAGCTGGTGAAATTCTCTACAAGATTCCATGGTCAATTTTGAATTTTGGTTCAGTTTGGAGGAATAAAATAAAAAATGATTCTGGTACGCCCATGGACAGAACTGACGTTTCAACAACCAATTTTAATGCAGAATGGGTCGCATTCTTCTCCAGCATGGTCAAAAATGTCAGGGCATGGGTTTGTAAGGACCTCCATGCTATTTTTAATGCATTTTGGTCAATGGGAATGGCTCCCATGTTTTTTCACGTTTTCTCTCTCCTGGGCTCGACCCATGCACTGTAAAAGCCAGATTTGGCTCATTTTTCAAAGTGGGAACACTTTTTTGCACAACAAGCTTCTGTTTTCACCTTCAACAAGTGATTTTGGCAAGTATCGACCTTCCAAGGATTGTAATAGGTTTTTTCTGCCTCTTTGGTGTTGGAATACAAGGATTTTGATGTTGAAAATCATAATGCGAGCTCTGTGAATGCTTTCACCCTTTGTATGTGTTGGTTGCCTTATTTCAAACCCTTGTTTACAGCTTATCAACCTATGCATGATGTCTTATGTTGCAATTTCTGATTTGTGTCAATTTGCATGAGCAAGAAGTGCTCACCACTCCTTTGGTGTATCACCCTTATCAATTTAGTTTTAATTTTTGCATTTCTTATCCCTGTCTCCTTGCAAATTAGGATAAAATTAGGATCTGAACCTCTGCAGTTGTGCAAATAATAGATCTAATCAGAGGAGTTTGAGGAACTAGCCTCTAATCTGGAGATTCCTCTCTCATCTTACAAGTCCCACACTTGGAGAGAGGTTTCAATGTTGTGCAATCACACTGGATGCCCTAAACATCAACTTAGAACCTTGATTTGCATCCAGGGGTGCTGCTGATTTGCAACAACAATGGTATTTCTCATAAATATTTGTCGAGGAGGTGGGCGGAATTCTATTTTTACATCATGAATTACATAACCTTGGATGGGAGGTATAGGAAATTTCATTTGCAACACTTAATGCTCTTGAATCATTTTCAAAGAAATAAAAGGATGGTTATCCCCTTTTATTTGTTTAATTCGTTGAGTTTTCCAGATTAAAAATTACAAAGAGGATAAAACAGAGCTCCTTCTACATCAAGGGCATATTCTATTGTTGGTTAAATCGGGTGAAACAATTTTGCATCCTAGGGGCTGGTACTCATTTGGGGAATGATTGGGAAGATCATAATTCTCTTGGTGATCAAACTAGGCTTCTGAAAATGAATGAGAGAGTGGCTAAGGAGTTGGATGCGGTGACTACCTTAAAAAAACTTGTTGGGGAAGTGGATGAGGAAGGACAAGGGGAAAATATTACAATTTTTATTTTCCTTTCTAATAAGATGGAGGCCATTGAGGACACATTTACTCAATTCAATGCCCCGTAACTAGAATCTATTGCGGTCTCGAAAGAATGAATCTTTGAGGTGAAATTTTTAGAGAATAGGGTTGAGACCCTTGAGGGTATGGTGGTGGGGTACAAAGGAAAAAAGAGGCAGTTGGTTATCAACTTCTTAGATGATGATGATTTTCATGAGGGTGACGTTGGTCCCAGCTCATGGTCAGGGCCGAGGGTGTTTAAGACCTTTTTTTTGATCTTATGTTGACCGGTCTTTGTTGTTGTTGGTTTTTGTTATCGTTAGGCTATCTATGGGTCAATGTTTTGTTGACTCTAGGTTTTTTTCTAGGGTTTTTTTATAGATACTTTTTTTTATATGGAGCTTCATTGTAATATCCTCTTATAATGGGCCCTTGGAGCCTTTTTCCAACTATTATCTATAAAAAATAAATCATTGCAAATAGAAACTAGACTAAATGGCATGGGAAATGTGATATTAGTATGATCAAGAACCAAAGTTCCACCGATGTAATCAAGCCAAGATTGCACAAGTGTAAGTGGATAAGTGCATGAGGTTCATGTAACAAAGACTGATATATGGAAGATAAGGATGCCATAAGCATAAGCGACGAAAAATACATGATAGAGATTAGATGAGTGAGGTGGAGAAAGTATATCATTGATTATAAATCCCAACCGAGCTATACTATCATGCATGTAAATAGTATCAAAGCAAGTAGGATCAAATAAAATATGTTTCCAACAAGAATTATTCAAGAAAAGAGTGTTGTAGACACCGAAATTTGGTATCACTACCTTTGTTTCCTACGTTCACTTCTTTCACATCTATATCCTATTATTTTAATCTATAATTAATTTTCATCAATTATCTCCTAACCCTCTTCTCATTATTTTATTATTCCTAGTTTCCCTTCTTTAGGTTGTTTACCATCTCTAAATACCTAGTTGTTTATCCCTAGGTTATCCCTAGCTTTTATTTAATCCATTTTTACCTCCCACCTACCCATATCACTTCCCTAGAAACCCTAACCTTCCTAAATTCTTTAAAACACTCATCTTAATCCATAAAATCCCCATATCTTGAATAAATCATCCTTCTATCTCCCAAAGGACAGGTTCCCCACAGTTGTGGAGACCCACCCCGTGTCACCGTCGACCCTATAAGGCAACATTTACCTCTCCTCCCAAAGGAGGCATAATCAAAGTTTTCTTGCATTTTTGTGATCCTATCTTTGAACCTGAGATTTCTTATAGTTGTTGTAGCATTCTTCTTGAGTCCTTGGAGCTTATTACATCACTTGTGGAGACTTTGGGAGTTTATCTTGATTTTATATTGGTTTATGCTATCATTTCTTATCATTATCTATTATTTTTCGGAAACTAATGTTTTAGCAGGTCCAACTTGCCATCATAGCTTCATCTCCAGCTTCTTCTTTCATTCATTTTGTTTGCAAGTTATCCATCCAACCCATCCACCTTGGCCTTGTTTAGACTACTCCCAGTGTCATCATCACCCAAGTCCTATTCTATCACCTTTTCTTCCTTCAGGTCCATCAATAGTGTGTTCCTATTTTATTATTATTTCCAGTTCTCAATCCATTACTTTGATTCTCTATTAGTCTATCAAAATTTGTTCTACTGTCTCCGATCACCTAAACTTATCCAAGTCACCATCGACCCATATCCTGCTAGCCATACAATCCATCCAAATCCTCATTTTCTTGCATATTTTTTTCTCCTGTCTTAGAAACTTCCTCTCTACAGGTGTTTATCATTGTTTTCAGGCCTCTGTGATCATCTATTTGTACTACACTCCTCCTTCCAGATCTACATTTTCAGCTTTTGTCTAGATCCATCCACTCGGGTCATCCTTCGACCCATCCTCTCACAACTTGGGTCATCATTGACCCAACCAAGTAAATTTACTTTGTGATTGATTTAGATCAAATCTACACTTTTCATCCATTTATGTAATTTCCATATTTTTAGCTTTTTTATTTCTACATGTTATTCAATTTCTTATCATTGATTTTATCATCTTTTTATCAAATATGGGGGTTGACATCCACATAAGGAAGTTAACGCTTCTTAGAACCGACTTCTTCAGGTAACCCCCCTCATCTACCATCTAATCCATTTTCCTCTTAGTTACCTTTTTTTTTTTTTCATCATATTTGCAGTGAGGAAATCTACTTTGGTACCATCCTTTTATCACTATCTTCTTCCAAGGTACCTTAAACCCTTGCATCTTTGAAGTTGTTTGATTTTCTTTAGTATCTATTTCACTAATCTGGATAGGAAAGAGAAAATTTGGTCAACATTCTAGCACACTTGGTGGGATGACCCTTTTAGGTGAGTCTCTTGCATTTTGTTTCATTTCATTTTTATATTTCTTCTATTTTCCACTAACATTGCAGGTAGAGGCTTTCTTTTTCTTGTTCATGTTGGGATTTTGGATTTCTTGGATTTTTCTTCTTTGCTTCATTTGAAGATCAAATAAAAAGGAAAAATATTCTCCAGTATTCTCCTTTTTCTTATTTTCTCCTTTTTGCATCACATTTTCCCATTCCTTGTGTGTTTTTCTCATCAAAATTCCACATTTGGTTTTGGGATTAAAATAACCTCTTGCATTCTTGCTTGTAAATATAGTATAAGTAGGGGTTTAATTGGTTGCATTTCACATTTCTTCACACACAACCAAACACACAATCAATCACACATCTAGAGACATTCCCTACTAGGTGGACTGATTGGGATTTCATCACCCAATAGGAAATTTTTCACGGTGTTCTGGCCACATTATAAATCCTACATAGATTCATTGGGCCTCACGTACCTTTGGGTATATCAGGACTCCCCATCCAAAACTACCCAAAACCAACCTTAGATTTCCATTTCTTAGGTACCTTTGTTATCCATTTTCCCTTTTCTTTTTCACATTTTTTAATTAATCAAGATAAAGAAAACATGCATGCTTGTCTTGTTTTCTTAATTAGTGAAACAATATTTTTTCTTGTTTTGTTTCATGCCCATTATCACACGCTCTTTAGCTAGGAAAATGGAACAAAATATTGCATCAAAAAATCCCATCATGTCATCCCAATCAACTTCCACTATAGGCCATTGGCTCATCCATGCCTATGGTTACCTCTTCCATGGTCACCCAACCTTTGATCATCAATGTGCCTCATCAAGGACCTCTTGTTCAAACCACCACCTATGATGAAACCAATCCTTTCTTACATCATCAATCCATCCCATCTAGGTCGGCCACTCCTCCATCCGTTACATCGTTTGAAGCTTTTGGGCCTCCCATTATCCCTCATGGTAGTGTGGAGTTCCAAGAGCTTCTCGATGCTAATCCCATATCCCTCCATGATTACCTTCTTAGGAAGTCAACCCAACTTCCTATTGATGGGCCACCTCTCCAACAAATCTATGGCTATCATTCCAACCCCAAAACAACCCAAGTTCTTTCTTCACAACTTGTGGTGTTTTTCCCTCGAGCCATGAATGAGCTCATCTATCACCCAACATGAGCTTGATCCATCCTCTTCTACCAATCCTCCACCTCATCAAACCACCCAACTAATCACACCCATCCCTCCTAATCTACCTCCCATCAACACAACTATCACCACTTCCATTCCTATCACCTCTTTTCGCACTATCATCACTAGTGTCCCCATTCAATCCTTTCAACAATCTCAACCATTTCCCATCATATCCAACAACATAGTCAATATTTACCTATCACATCCCACATTCATGCAAATTTCATCACTTCCCAACCTCCTCTATGGGTGCTTACCTCATTACATGATGTCTAATCCACCTCCTCAACAATTTCAACCTATCATCACCATATCCCCACTCATCATATACCTCAAAAACCAACCCAATCTCAACAATCACATCACATCCCCATTTCTCAACATCAACCATTACAACAACCCATCCAATCTCAACCCATGACCTATATTCATCCTCATCAAGAAATTCCTCAAACACCCACTCATCCACAAGTCCATCAACCACCTTATCAAGCTACTTCCCATGTCACACAATCACAATCATCCAACCACTTCAAATGACCCCATGCATGCCTTGATGAATAGGTTGGCTAGCCTTGAGGCCACTACCTTAGGGACCCAAGGTCACATTATCTTATGAAAAATTTTAAATGAACCTATCCATCCATCAGTCCCAATCAAACCTTATCCTCCTCATTGGGAACTTCCCAAATTCACCAAATTTAATAGTAAGGAAGATCCCCAACAACACCTTCATGTGTTTAGGCATGCATGTTATCTCATTTCCCATGACCAAGACCTCATGCTTCACACTTTCCCTATGTCCTTGGCTGGTCTTGCATTGGATTGGTATAATGGCATCCCCAACACTCATTGTTCTCATTTACCCAACTTGCATAGCTCTTCTTAGAACATTTTTCAATCAACATTATCATGACAAGATCACCATTACAAACCTATACACCATTCGATAATTCGATGATGAGTCTATCATAGACTTTTCACACAATGGTGGTGGAATCATAAATCAATTATCATTTTCTCCCTTCCATAGACAAAGATTATTGAATTATTCTCATGCTCTCTTGTGTGAAGCATATCTCATCCACCTTACAAATCCAATCATTTCAAACATTTGAAGAAGCCTTCACTATGGCTCGTAAACTTGAGACTCATGCCCTTGAGAAAGGCCAACTTAAACTTAAATCAAACAAGCCAAAAACCAAGTTTACTAAGCCATCTACACACAATGAAAAATCCAAGAGTGCGGCCAATGTCATGGTGGTTAAATCTTCTTCCACACCCACCTCTAGCACATGGCCTCAACAAAGAGCTCCTAGACCACACCTAACTACACTCCTCTTGGAGAGTCATATAGTTCAATATTTGATAAATTGATGGTGGTCCATCTCATCACACTTCCCCCATTTGACCATTTGATGAATCAAGACCCAAACCCACGTGGTATCATGAGGACCACTATTGTAAATACCACCAAGTTCATGGACATGATATAGAAAGGTGTCAAACCTTCAAGGATCTTGTCCAAAAACTCATTGACCAAGGTGACCTTCAAGTGGATAACCCTAACACACCTCCAAATCAACCACTTGATGTTTTTAAACAACCATTTCCTAATCATGCAAAAAATCAAACCACTCCTCCTACATCTCAACCACCCAATGCTCACACCATTAGCACCATCAACACTACCAACATTACCAATCAAGATCTTACCCCATCAAAAACTCCACCTACTTCACCAACTATTACACCCACTTCCTCTTTGGACATTGTCCCTATATCTACAATTCCACCAACACTTATCCCCATCTCTACACCAATCATATCCACATCTACATCGACATCTACCATTGATTCTACACCTACATCTACTTCATCACTTATCACATCTACTTCATCAGATTTGATTATACCTACTACTCACCTACATCTATTCCACCCCACTTACCTATTATATCCCATCCTTAGAATCTATCCCAATTCCTCTTTCTTCACTTTTACCACACCAACCACATCAACTATTGTGACCACATCTACACCATCTTCTCCTCCCACATCATTCTCATCATTTGAAGAGTTTTTAAAGCACTCCAACTCACAATAACTTCAAATGATGTCCCTATTTCATCCACAAAATTAGACATCCCCACATCAAGCCAATCTTCACCTTCTTTAGATCTCATCAAACATAAATTACTTCCTCCACCAATATCAACCACACAACCTTCTAGACCCTCTAGTTGATCGTTTTCATTCCTCCCAAGGGTACTTCTTCACAAGAAAATCTAAGACCCTTGGCATGTTTCCTCAAAGGTCTCTTTCACATCCCCATAAAAATATAGACATTCCTCCACCTAAGATCAAACAATCCAATGTCACATCATCTATCTTAGGACCACATCCATCTCTCCTAGGACCATCCCCTTCATCCAAAACATCACAATCAATCAATCAACCCAAACCAAAATCATCCAACACTTCTTCTTCTAGAACACCAACCATCACTAAACCTAATCCAAGACATCAAAACCTCAAAATACTAGGAACTCAACCTTCAACATCCAAGTCATCTCACACATCCACATCTCAAACATCCACCTCCTCTTCTAAATCCAAAACTTCTCACAAAGATAAGGTACCTCCTAATACTTTGGTTGAATCATATGCAGAGGTCCTTCAACACTTGCTTCAAATTTCTGCCATCACACTTCCTCCTATCAAATCCTTTGATCCACATGGTAAGAAGCCATCATGGTTTGAATCCAACCTCATTTTTTATCACCACACCCCTGACATGACATAAACATTGCAAAAGAACTCCAAACCATTGTCCATAATATTATCGAGGAAGATGACCTTCTTCTTGAAAAAATCAATCCCCTCCTTCCACCTCCTTCCACATCCATTCCAACATCCACATCATCAACTTCATCCACCCAAATGCATAAGTCCCTTCATTCATCACAAAATTTTCAGCCATCCCACCACCAAGTGATGATTCTTCTAAGGATGGTCCCCCTTATTCATCAATGTTGTTTGGATATCCACTTGATCTAGCCCACATGATTCTAAACCAACAACCCAATCAAAATCTAGGAATTTTTTTGCCATCCCTCCTCCTAAGGAGTTTACCTCATCCACACCTTCATCAAAACCCAAGGTTTTCATCACCACTCCTTCTAGAGCCCACTTCATCTCCATCATCATCATCATCATCAAAACCTAAAGTTTCTATCTTAGCCACCCCTCGCCTATTAAACAAAGCATTGTCAAAAAACTTCATCAAGCCTAGTTAAGATGTCACTTTACTGAGCTTATCCAAAGCTCACTAGACCATAGAAACATGCTCTCACTAAAGCCTTGAAATGTATATCCCAACATCTAGTGATGAGACTCAACCTTTTTCATCTCTCGTAGGGGCACTTGTGGCTTCTACTACCATCTCATTCAATGATGCTGAGATTCTAGATATCACACCGAGGAACATGACCTTCCCCTTTTCATCATGGTTAGAATCAATGATACCTTCATTCAATGATCCATGATCGATAATGGGGAAAGTATCAACATCATCCCATCACATACCTTTGATCAACTCAAATCCCTAAATCCACTATCACCCAAACACCCATGGTCCTCTTGTGCATTCAATGATGTTATCGCTCCCACCTTGGGAATGGTTTTCCTTCCTATCCATTTGGTGAGAAGCTCCTCCATGAAGTATTCTATATCATAGGGGGAGTTTCAATACAATGTTCTTCTTGATGAACCTTGGATTCATGCCATGCATCATGTGTCCCCTCCACACTTCATCATTGCATCAAATATGAGCATGAGGGAAATATTTTGATGCTTCCTAGTGATGCTCCTCCCTTCCAAGCATGCAACATGACCTATCGACCTAATGATGTCCTCATTCCCAAGAAATGAACCATCTCAACCATCCACTAGCTCATCCATCCCTTCATCTAAGCTTCCCAATGATGATTCCCTAGATAAATTCATGGAAAAACTTATGTTGGGGGAGTATCATCTTCTCATGCTCAACACACTCCCTACACCTCATCATCTTGGTAAACCCAACAAGGCTCCAATGTATCAACCCAATGTTGGGACATCATTCCTTTCATCCCACCTCATCTTCACACCTATCTCATCTATGGTGGTGTTGATTCCACTTCTTCTCACATCATTGACCATCCCCATGCACCAGACCTTATACCGGTGGTTATGGATTCCTCAAAAACCCTCCTTCACCCACACCTATCTTCACCATTGTGCATGGAAGGGATTTGGCATGGGACATTATGAGCATGGCATGCATGACCTTATCATTGACCAATGCCACAAACCTCACAAAATTTTGGACTAGGTTATCAGAGAAATCCACTGATCCTCTCCCACCATCCATGATGATTATGGACATGCCTTCTCCACCTTCTTCATCCCATGAGGCCATGGATATGGATGACACCATGTGTCTATCACTTCTAAATTTTTTTTAGTCTCCACCATCACCTTGGGACCGATCACTTATCAGTGTGAAAATCAGACTAGGTCCCTTCCCTTCACCATCCGAGATGATAGAAGAGGACTCTTCTACCATCAAATTATTCATTGCATTGATGATGATGCCATCCTTTCCCACATGGGGGAATAATATTCTTATCTTCATAAGACCTTTCCATCTAACACATCCACTCTTCTCAATAAATCCACCATCGACATCAATATCGAGACTCCTCAAGAGCCTCACATCCTCAAAGTAGGTCAATCTCTTGATCCATAGGAGCTTGAATTCTTTCACCACATTCCTTTCTCATCATAGTTAGGCCTTCACATGGTCATACTATGACATGCCAAGGTCTTATCCTTCTATATCATCATCCACAACATCATCACTTTTCCTAATGCCAAGCCTGGTGAAGAAGAAGCTTCACCACATGCACCCTCAAGTTTCCCTCCTTGTCAAAGAGGAGTTGTAATGCCTTCTTTCCATACTAACTTCATCATCCCCATTGACTATCCCCAATGGGTTTCTAACATCATCCTATCAAAAAAGTGACTGGAAAGCTTTGTATATGCACAAAATTTTGAGATTTGAACCTTTTTTCCCTAAAGATGACTTCCCCTTCCAACATCGATCAACTTGTGGATCTCACCACATAGGTCATGAGATGCTTTCTCTTATGGATGGTTTCTCTAGTTATAATCATATTCTCATCATGTCGAAGACCAACATAAGACCTCCTTCATCACTCCTTGGGGACCTTTTTCTATCGTGTCATGCCCTTTGGTCTAAAAATGTCAGAGCCACTTATCAATGGGCCATGACTTACATCTTTCATGATCTCATCCATAAGACTATAGAGGACTACGTTGATGATATTTTGGGTAAATATAAACATCGACACATGATCATCTTTTATTCTCAGGTCCTTTTTGAGCATCTCATTCATTTCTTTCTTCATCTTAATCCAGCCAAGTGTGTATTTGGAGTGCTAACTAGAAAAATCCTTGGCTTTATCATGTCCATCAGGGGCATCAAATTTGACCCCAAAATCAAATCCATCATTGAGATGCCTCCTCCTTCCAATCTTAAGCAACTTCATAGTCTCCAAGGCCAACTTCAATCAGTCCATCATTTCATATCATAACTTTCAGATCATTTCCAACCCTTTCATCATCTTCTTCATAAAGATGTAGACTTCAACTGGGACCATAACTTCCAAAAGGCTTTAATGATCTTAAGTAAGTATCTCTTGTCCCCACCAATGCTTACACCTCCACATGAGGGGGATCCCTTTTATCTATATATCTCTACCACTGATCATGCTCTAGGGGCTATGTTAGCACATCATGATGACCAAGGTCATGAGTAGAGGTTTATTACATCAGTCACACCCTCCATGACTATGAGACTCACTACACTAAAGCTGAAAAATTGTGTTGTGCACTCTCTTCTTTTCCACTTCTAAGCTTTGACACTATCTTCTCAATCACAAAACTTATGTCATCACTAGCTTTCATCTTCTCAAAAAATGCATTCTAAACCATATCACAATGATCACATTACTCGATGGCTCATGCTCATGACCGAAGTTTGACCTAGATTTCATCTCTCAAAAATCTATCAAGGGCCAAGATATCATAGATCAATTAGTTGAAGCCCCTCTTCCTAGTATGCATCTTCCTCACAAGTAGTTTCCAATGAATCCATCAATCACTTCCACCATGAGTATGATACCCTTAAGATGACCCTCTTCTTTGATGGTTCTAAGTTTCAAAAAGGGAGGCATTGGCATCATTCTCTTTCCTCCTTGGGATGCTCCTATTCCCCTCACAAATAAACTCAACTTTGAGTGCACAAACAATATGGTAGAGTATGAAGCCCTTATCTTAGGTCTTGAAACTACTTCCTTTTTAGGTGTTCAAATTCTTGACATTTATGGGGATTTGAGCTTATCATCAAACAAGTTATGAATGAGTATCAATGTAAAAATGATACCCTTTAAAATATAGAGATATCATCCTTCTCCTCCTTGAGGCCTTTGATTTTTACACTATCCAAGTCATTCCTCGATCATCCAATCATTTTTCACTATACGATGGCATCTCTTGCAGCTCTCATCCCATGGAAAATAGAGGAATCCAAAATTTCTATTTTCATTCATCATAGTGATCGACCATTCCATGAGTTACCTCATGTTAATCTTGTTGAGTCTAGTTCATTAGATCTTTGGTATTCCCAAATTTTTGATTATCTATCCAAATCCATCATTCCTTCTATCTATCTATCTAAGAATGGAAGGAGGTATTTTCTTCAATGCACTAACCACTATGTCATTCTTGGTGACATCCTTTATAAGCATGGATTTGATGGTATTCTCCTTTGATGCCTTAAATCCCATGAGTCTTCTCGCATGTTATCCAAGAAGTCCACGATGACATTTGTGTGGACACTTTAGTGGCTTAGCTATTGCTAAGCATTTCTTCATCTTGTTATTATTGGCCTTCTCTCAATCATGATTATTGTGAGTATGTCAAGAAATGTGTTAAATGTCAACAACATTCCAATCTTATTCACATTCCTAGTCAAGCCTTATAGCCATCTCGGTTGAGACCTTTGGCCCTTCTCATAGTGGGGCCTTGATCTCATTGGTACCATCAATCCTCGGTCTTCACAACAACATCACTCTATCATCACTACCAACCGATATTTCACCAAGTGGGTGGAAGAAATTCCACTCACCTCAACCAAAGTCTGGTCCAATTATTAACTTTATCTATCAACATATCATTTTTCACTTTAACATTCCTCACAAAATCATCATGGACAACATAAAAGTCCTTTAAAAAAAATCTCAAGAAGCTTTGTGACTCATTCAATATTAAACTTAGCTTCTCTTCTCCATACTATCCTCAAGCTAATGGCCAAGCCAAAGCAACTAATAAAACTCTTCATAACATTCTTTCCAAGACTATTGATCAATCAGGTTGTAATTGGCATCTTCATCTCCCTTTTTCTCTTTGGGATTATCGGACTAGCATTCATACTTCCACGGGTGCTACACCCTTTTCTCTTGTTTATGGCTCTAAAGTCATTCTTCCCCTTGAAGTTCAAATTCCATCCTTGTGTATCTCTTTGACTTCATTTCTGATGATGAAGATTATTTCCAGAGCATCTAACACAACTCGAGTTGTTAGATGAACATCACCTTCTCACTCTTGAGCATCATCATGTTTATCAAGAATGCATCAAGCATTGCTTACAACAAGCACCTCAAGAGTGTGAATTTAATGTTGGTGACCTCGTCCTTAAAGAAAATCATAAATGTTACTACTCTAGAAAGGAGCCAACGTGGAAATTTTTCCCCAACTAGATTGGACCATACATTATCACACATAAGTATGGGTTAGAGCCTATCATTTGGCCTCCTTGATGGTAAACCATAAGAAGTGGAACCACTTAACGCATTGCACTTGTGACCATTCTATTATTAGCATACTTACCAATGAGCACTTAGTCATATCTTAGATCATTCCTCCATCATTAGCCTCTTCCATCTATCATTGTAATGATTTGGAATTATGTGGTCTACCATCACTTTCCTAGACATGACCTTAAATATGGGCACCATGGATTTTCCCATAGCATTTTCCTTATGGATAGGTTCTCCTTTTTGGTGAGAACTCCATGATCATTACATTCATCACCCTCTTGTTTACCTCTTGGAACCATGCTAAGGGTCCAAAGGTGTCACTTGTACATCATATTATCCTCTTAAGTGGTCTACCTAGCTATTCCCAGCTCTTCCCCATGTAAAATTCAAAATTCATGGATGCTCCTATCAAAATTCAAGTTATCAAAAATAGACTACTCCCTCAAGGATAATTGTTCATGTTTAAAAAAATCAAATAAATAGACCGATCCCTCAAGGATGACTATCATGTATATCATTCTTTCCATCAAAATCATAAATGTATAAAGTAGACCATACCCTCGAAGGATGGATACTCTCTTATATCATGGCATCAAAGGCTTCCCACATTGATCAACCTTCTATCTTATTGGAATCCTAAGAAATCTTCCCGCATTGATCAACTTTCTCATAAAAACTTCCCACATTGATCAGTTTTCTCTTTCCCCTACCCAGAGTTGGGGCATAGACTTAGGGAACACCACTTATGGAGAACCCTCTTCCCATGTAAAAGTTACATCACAAACCCCTTTTTCATGTCGACATTAGGTTTATGAGTTCATTCCATCATTCCATTTCCTCCACGATTTATTTCATGATCTTTGATATAACTAATTATCATTTGGTTATATGTTAACATGTTTTGTGTCATCATGTCATGCATCCATTTACATTCTATCATTATATCCCCTTCTTCTATGTTTACCTCTATTTAAGGAATCATTTCCTCATGTGCATCCTTGATATAACACCATCATCATCAAATATACAAAACATAGGTCATCAATCATCAAGTTGCATTCCATTCTATCACCAATTTTCCACATCTATCCTTTATTCCTTTAGAAATACAAAAAATCTATATCTCTATATCAAAATAAAGTTTCGTGTACTATCCATCTCTCAATAGATATGTCATTTAAACCATAAAGTTAACATCTATCATCTATCTTGCCTTATCATCTTATATTACATCATTTAACAACTCATATTTTTCAACTAAACAAAATCACATATTATATATAAAACATCCAACCATATTGTTCATATAAATTCACCATCATCATCAAATAAGAAAAATCATCCTTGGGGAAGAGTGACTTTTGGCCATTCTCTTCCCTTTATATTTGGAGAAACTACAAGGAAATTTTTAGAACTATGTTGGCATGAGAAAATTTGTCATGTGGACAAACTTGTGGATTTCTTGCCAACACTCTAGAAATCAAAGTCCCTTTACTTAACCGGTGCATTTTTTGTATATGCATGCATGAGTAAAGGTGGATTTTCCTGGTGGTCTTGTGGTCGGGGATCCAATAGGGGCACTCCACTGACCTTGCGGAAAAGTTAGTAATCTCTTGCTAGGGAATACTTTTTCTGAAGAGTGGAAAAGGGGAGTGAGAAAAGAGCTAGGAGAACTAATGTTACAGTCAAAAAATCATAGTCCTACACACACTAGTTATAAATTTCCTCACATGCACTAAAATTAGGAAGAAACAATACTGCAAACAACAACAAGACCAATTAGAATTTAATGAACACAAAGTAAACTCCTTAGTCAAAAAAGGCTCAAAACTCCTTCTTGTATTGATGCTCAAGTAGAAATTGTACATAGTATGAGAATGGAAGACATTGAGAATAGGGAAAAGTGGATAACTCTTTTCACTCACAAGTGAGAAAAATCTCTCTCATGAACTTACAAGAATACAACCAACTAGAAGAATTTCATAATTAGAACCCCTTGGAATGAGGAGCTCATTACAATTTATAGTGCTTTGGAATTCTCTTCACCTACCCCCCATTGACCCTTCATATGTCATGAGAATTTTCATATTCTTAGGAGAACATTAAGTCCCCTTTTATAACTTAAGGGTGACTTATTACATTGAAAAAGTGCAACCCCCAATGTCAAATTAGAACATTGAGGAGAGAGGAAGTTGGGGGATGAGAGAAGAGAGAGAGAGAGAGAGAGAGAGAGAGAGAGAGAGGAAGGAAGGAAGGAGGAAGGATGATGTCGATGATGATAGATTCTAGCCTTTGATAAAGCTCGTTGATCCTTCCAGATGACTCGATGAAATGCTCCAATGTGATGAACTCTAAATCTTTGAACTCTTATGCACACTTTGAAGAACTTCCTTTGGATGATGTGTGAACATCGTGTTTAAATACATTATCGCATGACTCATTCGGTGACCATGGGCATCACTCATGGAGATCCACTCTGAACAAATCTTGTCCTGACTCCCTTCAATGCTACCACACTACTCGGCTGATTCGGACATGATCCTGATGAAGCATCTTATGAATGATTTGACAATGTTGTCGATTGTGAATTCCACCTCCCACATACCAACCAAAGCATGAAATGAGTGTCAAAATACATTTTTGACATCCTCACTATGCATAGTATGATGATAGAGATTGTAATTTTTCTATATCTTACTCGAAGTGAAAGGCTACGCGATTCTCGTCCTATCCATTTATGCTTCATGATTTCTTCAAAAAAAACAACTTGCTATTTTTAGTAAGTATGAAAAATCAGCTACCTCGAACCTCAACTGGATGTTGCAACTCAGATTTCCCTATCTCCCTATGTTCCTCTAACCTTCTGGATCAATTTTCTAGTTTTGGCAGGTGCTCGTGGGACCACTTACTATTTTTAGTAAGTTTCAATTTTTGACCAAGATAACCATTTCAACGATCTCTCCTTGTAATACATCTTTTGTGTTTAATGCCTCTTTCACAATTTCTTTAATTGGCAACTTTCCCAAAATGAAAATCCTCCATGTAAAAGACTTGCTATTTTTGGAAAGTGAACCTCGAGTGGTTGGATCACTATGAAATGAATTTTTTTGATATGGTTTTTTCCCTGAAATCGCCCCTCTAAAATCTTGGACCTATCCACTCAATAGTTTGGGAGATTTTAAAGTTTTATAAGTTTAATCTAGTAGTGCTTTTGGACACGGCAGCCATTAATGGACCTCGAAAATTGTAGGTTTGGTTTTCTCCTCCATTTGTGAAAAAAATTATATTTTTGATATGGAATTTTTCTTCTTATGCTTTAGGTGATTTTTTTTTCAATCCAACAACCAATTTGACAGAAATCCAACTTTTTCTTCGTTGGGGTGGAAAGAAGCTCCCTTCACTATGAATGTTCTATGAAACAAAAGGAGGGATTAAAGGTGTGTTTCTTATGGTTTTTGAGATAGAAAGTAACAGCAAAAAATGGTGTTTTTTTTTTTTGTGCACTGGTTTGCAATATTTCTACAAATCTACTTTTTCATGGAAATGGAGATTTCAATGTTTATTCTCTTCGTTCTTCGCTTCTTCTTCCTTGTTTGCTCAAAACCTCCTTCTGAGACTTGTGTGTTTTCATGGAGTGTAGGAAAACACTATTATAATAGATCTAGTTCAATTTTCAGCAATGGTGGAGTGGTGGTAGGAAGTTGCAGAGAATTTTGGAGAAAGAGTTGTGCACGGGAGAGTTAGATGTTAGAAGTGGGAAGAAAGCGACAGATGGTGATTTAAAAAATATTTAAAAATTATGCACAGAGAGGGCTAGGCACATTTTCGTGTCCATGAAATCCCTCACCTAAAATGGATGTGAGGGACATCAATTTCCATAGTGAACAAGGTGGTGACACATGGCAACGATCGACAGGATTGAGGCTTTAAGCTCTCGTAAGCACAGGGGCTGAACTAGCAATCTGGAGGTCGCATGAGGATCCAAAGGTCATATGGGGCTAGATGCATTTTTCCATGTGTGATTTCCCTGACCTTGAGGGATGTGAGGGACATAAAATCCCACCAGGCTCCTAGAGCTGACACGTGTCCTCCCAAAATTTGACCAACTCCCGAACTCACTCCAAGAGGACAACTTGAAAACGATGATAAATTGAGCTCCTAATGGACATTTTTGATTAAAATTTATATGATCCTGACTGGAAATTACCTTTTTATTGCAATGGTGGGGATCTCGGTCCTTGATTCTTCCATTTGATCCTTGAAAAATCAGATTTTTTATTTGTTACTCCACCTGTGTATGAGAAAAAATGCTTGCAGACCTAATGCACCAAAGTGTTGTGAAGAAACTAATTTCACAATATTATAGGGCTTGGAATTACCTTTCTAAAGATATTTTTTTCTCCTAAATCCACTCAGAGATCCCATAATCTCCTTCAGAAGTTCAATAGTTGTTTTTGCTAGTGCACTGCCTAGACCAGTGAACCCTAATTATGGTGAAACTACCCCAACATCTCCAAGTCCTTCTAGAATCTTCCTAAATCACCTCCATGATGTCCTAAGGCCTTTGAATCACCTCCACATCCATTTTGGATTTTCTTCTCTGCTCCATTGGGTTGTTCCAGTCCTAGGAAGGCCAATGATAGCCCTTCCAACAAATGCCTGAAGCTTGCAATTTTTAATGAACTCCTAAAATGACCTAGGGGGAAGAATGGACTTTTCTAAATGACCTAGGGGATGAGATAACATTAATCAAGAGGTCCCTTGGACTAACAGGATAGACCCGGGTGCTTTGGAATGGTAATACTTGAAAAAATTAACACAGGGATATAGTTGTCATGCTCGAAATTGTTAATTTCCTTGTTGCACATTTACATGACAACAAACTACAATTGTATTGATTCAAAACTGATCTACAAAATATTCCCCTTTACGGGTATATGGAAGAGGTATTTATAGGCATCTCTCCTAGTTTACTTAGTCCACACACCAAGAACTAACTACCTATTCTTGGGCAGATTTATTCAAAGAAATAAATCCTAAACAAACTTGACTATAATAGTCCACTTATCATGGAGAATATTTCTACAACTCATCCCTTTAATCTAGGAACACAAAGTGGGAGAGTACTTATTCAACATTCATAATATTATTCCATTATGTGCTCATCCTTGAAACATGGAGAGAAAATGAAGGAATGCTAAGTCCATGACTTTGAATTCTTCTTGGAATGCCACATGCATACATGACTTTGGATTGTCACATGTTTGGATTTGTATTCTTGGTTGATGACATGGAAGCAAAGAGTTGGTTGAATAGTTCGATGCTCCTTTACATTACTTTGGAACAAACCAAAAGACTTTCGGTAGTTGGGCCTTTCAGTAGTTGCGTGGAATTTTTCAGTAGCAACAATCTATGAACTTGGAGTAGGTAGTTGGGCCTTTCAATAGTTGTGTGGAAGTTTTCAGTAGCAACAATCTATGAACTTGGAGTAGAGTTGCTTATGACTTGTTTTCTACACACTATTGCATTCCAACTTGGAAAAAGGAAATAACAACAACTAGATTACAAATATATATCTAAAGAGATGATAAGATAAATCATATATTCTACCTTAAATATGTTATCCATTACTAAAACTATTTCTAAATTCACTTGAAAGCTTGATTTTAAGAGATAGAGAATAAAAGTGTTATTTGGTGATATAATGAGACATATTTTTGTCTTGTCATTCCCCACACTTAAATTCTTGCATGCCCTCATGCAAGCTACGATCTTCTGTAGAATTTTATGTTTTCAACACTTCTGCATCTTTCAAATTGTCTTTTCCTCTTTTTATGATAATAAAAAACTAAGATTCTAGAAGTAAAATTTTTGCTTCTTTCTTATTCATGCGCTCATGATATTTTTCTTAGATAATGTAGAGAGATTTTTTCCCCACACATAGATATTTTTTTCTCATGCACTCTTCAAAATATTTTGGAAGAGAATGAGTATCCCCACACTTAGTTATGTGCATGTCCTTATGCAAACAAATTTTTATTGAGTATCGTATAGATCCCAACTATTGTAAAACTTGACTTGACTTGATCAAAGTGTAGATTTTGACAAATGTCTCTCTTTTGTTTTCTTTTTTTTAAAGCTTTATTTAAGTGAATCTATTTGTAATTAAAACAACAAATAACAATATTTGAGAATAGAAAAATAGAAGTTACCATACCATACTCAGTAGTTATCCTTGCTTTCATCATGTTGTATAACCTTGATTTCCATCTACAACTGAACAAAACAAATAGATATGAAGTCAAGGCCTCTGCAACATAGAACTTTTTAGTAGAAAATAATTTCATCAACCAAGTTGGCATAAGAGAAGTAGTCATATGTATCCAAGAAATACTTTGAAGTGTAATTTTTTGGGAAAAGCAACCATTTACTGGTTTTCAACTTGCCCCCACCATTTTTTTAGTAATTGGCCAACCAGTAAACTAGTTTTCTAACTAATCACTATCCTTTTGAGAAATGTCAACATGATGGAAAATCAAGAAGCAATCTTCCATATTTTCTACAACATCCAACCAACTTAGAAATTTGATTACGCCTCTTGACTTCTCGTTCAAAATGTAACCTTTTTGCTTAGAAGTTCGAGATAATGGTAAATTGTTCTAGGATATGGGATGGTTTAGGGAATTCTTCATTTATTAGGAATGGATGGTTTATTATGAGAGGTTATGGGTATGATCCCTGACTACAAATGGTATGTTGGCATTTTAATTAGCATATATTGGTTAGGCTAGTATTTTCTATAGTCATGAGAAGAATTAACATTAACTACCGAGTATCGAGAGGAATTTTTGTGGTTCATGGAATGAATCAGTACGAAAATGAGGAGTAATAGAAGAATACTTGCATGCATCATAAGTTTTTTTAAACAAAAATAAAGTCTTCAACATGTTATTTTTTTAATCTTCATGCATTCAAACTACAATATCTTGGGATTTTCTCAACTAAAATGAGCAATTCAAAATGATCTAAAAAGCTTAGAGCATGTAGAACAAAACCCAGAAAATGTTTGAGCTATTTCTTTCATGAGCTATAAGTAGTTTGCATCAAAATAAATGATATTTTTCACACGAGAACTCCTTATCAGTTGATTCTCTTTTCTTTGACCTCCTCTACAATACTCTATTTCTTTTTTCATTTGTCCTCCCAATCCATTTGCACAAATATTCCATAGAAATATTTTTCTCTGCTAACTTGCACAAAGTTAGTTTTTTTTTGTATTTCTTGCATGCATGAACTGTTATTTAATCTTTGTAGAAGTAACAATACATGCAAACAAGAAATATTTTAGAATAAGAAACCCTCATTGCATGAAAATAATAGTATAAATAAGAGTATTCATTTAAATCATTCATTATTCTACCAAATATAAACATGAAATGATGTTTCCATTTTATTGAGGGGGTTCTTTTGGAAATCTCCAACAGATTCAAAATCTAATTTCAGAAATAAAATTTAATCTATTTGGAGAAAATAAATTTGTAGAAAAATAAAATGCTGAAAAAAATTTTGTAGGAAAATAAAATTACAGAAAAGAAATTTACTAGAAAGTTAAAACTTGAAAGCAAATTCAATAAAATTAATCTATTTGCATGAAAATAAATTCTAAAGAAGCTATTGAATAAGAATCTTCTGTGACAAATCTTGCTAAGAGGTATTCTACTGTCACTAGAATATTCTTTTAGAAAAATTTGAGTCTCCTAATAACACCATAGTCCCCAACAACGGCACCAAAATGACGGGTCATTGTATTACTAGTCATTTAACCAACTCATAGACAAGTTGGTGTCATTATAACCAAGGCGGTGTCTAAAGTTGTATGCAAAAGGAGAAATAAAATCTTATTCAATAGTACTTCTTCCTAAGAAAACAAACTGAAATTAAACATGCATAAAAAGGAAACACGCAACAAATAAATTACTAAAATAAATTTGTAGTAAATAAACTATGCTAAGAAATAACAGAAAAATCCTCCTCCTTGGGGAAGAGTGGCTTTTGGCCATTCTCTTCCCTTCAAATTTGGAGCAACTACAAGGAACTTTTTAGAACTACAATTATATTGATTCAAAACTGATTTACAAAATATGCCCCCCTTTCCAAGTATATGGAAGAGGTATTTATAGGCATCTCTCCTAGTTTACTTAGTCCACACACCAATAAATAACTACATATTCTTGGACAGATTTATTCAAAGCAATAAATCCTTAAAAAATTGACTACAATAGTCCACTTATCGTGGAGAATATTTCTACAACTCATCCCTTTAATCTAGGAACACAAAGTGGGAGAGTACTTATTCAACATTCCTAATATTATTCCATTATTTTCTCATCCTTGAAACATGGAGAGAAAATGGAGTGTTAAGTCCATGACTTTGAATTCTTCTTGGAACGCCACATGCATGCATGACTTTGGATTACCACATGTTTGGATTTGTATTCTTGGTTGATGACGTGGAAGAAAAGAGTGGGTTGAATAGTTCGGTGCTCCTTGACATTACTTTGGAACAAACCAAAAGACTTTTGGTACTTGGGTCTTTCAAGAGCTACGTGGAAGTTTTTCAAGCAAAAATATATGAACTTGGAGTAGAGTTGTTTATGACCTATTTTCTACACACTATTGCATTCTAACTTAGAATAAATATTAGGAAATACCAATAATTAGATTGAAAATATATTTCTAAAGAGATGATAAGATAAATCCTATATTCTATCTTAAATATGTTATTCATTATTAAAACTACATCTAAATTCACCCGAAAGCTTGATTTTAAGAGAGATAATAAGGGTGTTATTTGGTGATATAATGAGACAATTTGGTCTCATCACCCCTATGAGGCATGTCCTGTGTATATCTCTCACCTCATCAGCTCCATCATGGCCCTCTCCTTGATGCGGTTGAATCACACTCATTATGCTCCCAGATGGTCTTGCTCCAACTACCACTCATCACTACATGTACTCCCAATACCTCAATGTCTGTGGTAGCTTCTTGATCACAATCACCTCATAATACTTATCCTTTGTGGCTAAGGCTTTGTATCGATCCATGGATATAAAACTGGGGTATCATCTCTCCTCCTCCCTATGATGTTGCAGGTGCACCACTCGGAGACTCTACAGATATAATCATAGCAAGATCTCCAAAACGGGCTCTATAGGCCTCTCACTACCTTATTTACCAATATCTCTCCTCAATGACTTGGTCCCTCTCCTGCCGAAGGGTCTGGGAATCCTGTCGCACAAAATATCACTTCCAATGAGAGGCATTCCTCTCATTTCTCACCCGAGATAAATTCACGCGCACCTGTGTCATCTCTGCAGCTCTCCTTTATCACCATCTCCATCTCTCGCCTCTAGGAGCCATCTCTACATAAATATAATTTTTCTCCTCCTCCTCATCCCCTCCCACTCCAAATACCCTAGCCACCCAAGTAGTGGTCATCCACTCCATAAATCTGCCGCTCCATCTCCTACATCATCATCCTCATCCCATGGCACTGGTTCCTCCTCCATCGAGTCTACCATGTCGACTTAATAGATCCCTATCTATCTCCTCGCGCTTATAGGAGATGGGCTCCTGGTACCTTATGAATGACCCCAAACTATCATTGAACCCTATCAAACTAAATGGCCTCAATCATTTTTGGCTTTGGCCTTGCACCCACTTCATATTCCTCGTACCAATCAACTTTACATCTTCCCTACACTACGCAGGGAAGTCCTTGTATGGTCACCATCTAATATGTTCTCCTCGAGCTCTATAAATATTGCAAGTGTACCCGATCTACATCCCTCACTCCTCTATCTCTATGAGCACAATCGGCTCACCATCTTAAAAATCCCACTGTGAGCTCTATATGGTCCCCTATGACCCATGGTAGCCCTGGTGGCTTGATGAATGCAATATGATCATAAGCCCAATAGTATAGGAGGAAGCATACATCCAACCCTTCCATCCTCTCATCTATGTACATCGATAACTCATAATACACCTACGCTAGTAGAGCGGTACCAAATGAGAAAATTGTCGATAATCAACCATATCAGCTAGGACCCCTACTAATGCCTACGGGAATAGGTCTCCACCGAGTCTGCAGTAGCGCATAGGAAGAAATGTACATCATCAAAAACAAATTAATATACTTTGTGCATCCCCGCACTCATACCTCATCTCATAAGAGAACACCCTAATGCAAATGTAATGTTGGGTGCATCGGTTCCAAATAGTTGTGTTAACACTACTAATATGTTATCCACTGTAATGAGAACTATCTTCTTCCCCCGTATCAACAGCCTAAGTATGCAATACACATCCTCTAGGGTGATCGTCATCTCACCCATCCTAAACAAGAAGGTGCATGTATGCATATCCCACCTCTCGAATAATGCAATCATCAACCCCACATCTCATGGGATCCTCTGATAGTTTATGAATCTTCACAATCCCATAGCTACTAAGTGATCCCACTTAGTTTCAGATATTTCCCATCGGATCTAGTCATATAGTGTAGGGACTCGGTCTCTCAAATACAAGGTCTCTCAAGCCTACAATCACCAATCAACTAATCAAATATTATTCCCTTTTATCATTGATTTCATATAACCCTCATCCAAAATCAAAATTAATCATTAATCTACCTCACCATGCCCTAAACGACGTCAACCCAGTGTCGGTTCGATGCACCTAGGGTCGATCAATTTATTTTAGGGCTAATTCAATGGCAACCCTAGCTAGTCACTCACCGACTACCCTAGCGTCCATCTAAATTTCTAAAAATGCAAAAAAACATTAAACAAATTAAAAACAAGCTAGAGTTTGCATTACTCATCATCCTAAAAACCCTCTCGGTGTTTCTTGGTTGGTCGTCTAGCCTCCATCTCTCTCCAAATCGTTATCTCTTTTTATAGCCTTGAGCCCTCAAATTGTCACTTACAAGTGTGAGAATGAGATTTTGTCGGCTGAATTTGGGGCTTATATAGCCACCAACATGAATCATCGCCGACTCCTTTGGGTCATCATCGATTGGCCTTAGGCATCATCGATTTGGCCTCCCCTCCTTCATTGTCATGTCCTTTATTAGGGCATCATCTCATCATCGATATTGTCTCTAAGTCCATCTTTGTGGCCATATTTATTCCACCTCGAGGAATTTCTACTTCATCACTTTTTTATATTTTTCCTTTTGGCCATTTTCATGCCCTCTGCTTGGGCATCATTGTTTCTATCCTCATCCCTTTCGAGATGGATGCCCCTTTTAATCAATTCCTCATGTATGAAGGATTTCACATTATTTCACATAATTTTGATGTGTTCCTATGACCCATTGGTCCCCACAACTTACATCCATTTTGAGTGGTTTCCCATTGGATTCCCTCCATTTTGTTGTGATTTTCACCAACTCACAGCCGTAGGGAATTTTCATTAATCCATATGGATCTCAAAAGAACACCACTTCATCAAAACAACCAATTCAAAAGGAAAAGTTAGAAAAATACATAGAAGATCAGAGAGTTATAGAACCACCCCTTTGTGCATTGAGGCGGTTACATAGCCATCGGTCTCGTAGACACCGCTGGTCATGTCACTAATGGATGGAAAAATAAAATAGCCAAAAATAATCATGGATTTTGATCATTTGACTGTGTCTCTTCCTCTGTATGACCCTTCTCATTCTCCAATGCATGGGAGGACATGAGAAGTAGCTATAAATACATGGAGAGCAAGTGGAGTTGGATATCAATTCATGAGAGAAGTAAGCAAGAAGAATTTAATGTTGGAGTTGAATTGTAGGAGAAAGGTGTGTGAGAACAGAGCAAGCAAGTATAGAGGGGAAGTGTTTACATTGTTTACTTTCCTTCATCTTATTGTAATTTGTATCTTTTGAATTGGCCAATACATATAAGTGGGAAGAAAGAGAAATTTCCCTTCCTAACTAGTTTTCCCTCAAATTGGGGGTTTCCAGGATAAAAATATGGTTGTCTTGTTGGTTTAATTTCTTTCCCTTTGCTGCAAATAATTCTAAGCACAAATATCTTTTCACTAACTTCAAACAATTTGTCATTTTTGAAATTGAAAGTAGAACAGTAATTTCTTTTTTGGTCTTGTAAATTTCCAAAGCTAGAGGTTTACATATCATTTTGGTATCAAATATAATAAGTATCCATAATGGTGGTATTAATTATTGTGATTTATATGATAGTGACAAGGTCTAAAGGCGAAGAGGTTTTACCTTGTGATCTAAACATATCTACAAAGAAGTGGAAACAAAGAGTCTAGAGATCAAATAGAGGAAGAGAACTTGGTCCATATAATTGAGATGCTAGAGACCATGATGGATAGGTTTTATAAACACCAACAAGAACTCTCAAATCTGCAAAATATGGCTTTAGTCAAGCAATATTCCATGGACTTAGTGGTTTAAGCTTTGGCCTAAAAATTTTGGCATAGGAAAGAGCCACATAGAGGAAGAAGATGTGGAAGAGCATGAAGAAGAAAATCCAGTTGAGAAGGTAAAATTTGATCATGCTTCTTTTAAAGTTGAGATTAAGGTTTAAATTAAGAGATTTGAAGGAAAAGTAGATGCAAAATTATTAGATAAATGGTTAAAGCAACTGGAAGTTTACTTTAGTGTGCATAATTTCACGAAGGCATAAAGGATTACCTTTACACATCTCAAAATGTAAGGTCATGCTCTGGTTTGGTGGGAAACCCATCTAGCCACTTGTGAGAAGAAGAAATGTCCTATTGTCAGTACTTAGGATGGTTTTAAAGAATTGCTTAGAGATAAATTTTATCTTGTTGGCCATAAGACTGACCAGATGATTAAATGGCAGTAATTTAGACAAGGCAGTGGTCAAAGTGTGCAGGATTATACTACAAAGTTTCGAGACAAGCCATGTTGCTCAATATGGACTTGGAGGATGAGGATATTCTAACCAAGTATTTGGAAGGACTTCACACTCACCTCCAAAGGAAGGTTATCTCTATGAAGCCCAAGGATCTCAATGAAGTGTGTGTGCAAGCCTACTATGTTGATGATGAAAGGAAGCAAGGAGAAACAGAGTTGATGGTAAAACAATCAAAAAATCAGCCAAAGAAAGAGTAGGGACAAACAAGTAACAAAGGTAAATGGAAAGGGAAAGGTAAAACAACTTCCACTACTTTGAATACTTGTAAAGATCCCAAGAATTTTTGTAAAAATTGTGATATCAATGGTTATATTGACTCTACATGTTATAAGTTACATACAAAGAATCGAATCAAGGATTCTAGAAATCCATGACAGCTGTAAAGATAGATGGGGAAGTGGAAATAGAGGATGATTCTGATATAGACGAGAGGCTTGGATATAAGGACACCAACATGGATAGCCGAGAATAGGAAGAGGAGATGAGTAGACTATTCCAAATCAAGATCCAAATCAAGAGAACTAAGGTAAATGCTTTGGCTGATTTTGGTTCTCAATCTAATTTGATTTCGATGCGGTTGTAAAGAATCTTGGTCTTGAAACTCACAAGCATCCACATCCATATCATTTGGGATGGGTGAAGAAGGGTGTAGAGATTCGGAGTAACAAGAAGATGTAGGTTCAAGTTTGGGATAAATTCTTAGTATATAGATGTATTGGAGGCTGATGGAATTCCACTTGATGCATTTGATGTTTTTTTTGAGTCCTTACTTATATATCAAGGATGTGATATTCATGAGAAGGGAAAACTGATACAGATGGGTCAAGGATGGGATCGATTACAATATCCAGCACACCAAAGCATAAGAAAAAAATTGTTATGGTAAGTACTAACAAAGCAAAAATACTTATTCAGAAATTCATAATCATTTTTGTTTACTTTTATTAAAGTATAAACAAGATGGGGTGGAAATTTCATATGCTTTTAACCAACGGATGAAGGATTTGGATATTATTATTCAAGATTTTTAGAAAAATTATTTCAAACTCTCGGGGGTTACCACCAAAATGGGAGGTAGCGCATGAGATTCGGATGTTGTTGGATTCTCCCCTACCAAACATTGGGTTATATAGGTAATCCTTACTAGAGAGTACAGAGGTAAAGAAACAACTCCAAGAGCTATTGGACCAAGGGGTAATAAACCCAAGCACCTTTCCATGCAATTAACCTATTGTGATAGAGCCGAAGAAGGATGGTTCTTGTAGAATGTGCATCGACTACACACCTTGAACAAGATCACCATAAAGAACATATATCCACTCCCATGCAAAGATGACCTCTTAGACAAACTTCAACATGCAAAGTTAATCACAAATTTAGATCTCAATTCAGTTATCATGAGGTCGGGATGAAGGAGGAGGATATATTTAAGACTTCCTTTAAGATGAAATAGGGTTTTATGAGTGGTTAGTACTTTCATTTGGTTTATGTAATGCACCCACTACATTTACGAGATTAGTGAATGAAGTATTGTGGGAATTCATAGATTCATGTTTCATTTTATATTTGGATGATATTTTCTTATTTTTAGTGTCACATGGGAGGAACATCTAACACATTTGTAGTAAGTCTTGCAAGTTCTTAGAGAGAAACAAATATTATCTAATATGAAGGAGTGTGAATTTTCTAAATAGACATGTGTCTATCTTAGGTACATGGTTGGAGGACAAGAGCTATGAGTGGATACAAAGAATGTGGAAGCCATCACTAACTAGCCAAAACCAACGGGAGCCGCAGAGACTACAAGTTTTTGGGAGCATTACAATACATGAGGAAGTTTATTCTAGGCTTCTCTATTATTGCAATACCTCTACACATAGTGGTTGCAAAGAGTAAGGGTTTTGAATGGGGTAAGGAAAAGATAAGGCTTTTGAATTGTTGACATACAAGACTATTCATACTCTAGTACTTTCTCTTCCTAATTTGCAATAGCCCTTTGAAGTAGAGACAGATGTCAGTGATTATGCTATGGGAGTAGTGTTGCTTTATAGGGAGGTAATCCAGTATGTTATCATTCAAAAATTTCACTTCAGAAGTTAGAGGATATTATGTTTATGATAAAGAAATGTATGCACTAGTTCAAGAAATAAAGAAATAGAAAAATTATTTGTTGGGAAAAGAAACTATTGTGCACATTGACCACAAACCTCTCTAGTATTTGCAAGCACAATCTAAATTACAGTAGGTAAGGCACTACAAGTGGATGGAGTTCCTTCAATAGCTCCATTTTGTGATCAAGTGTAAGAAAGGTAGCACAAAATTGGTGGCGACATATTTGTCTAGGCCGCCCACACAGAGAAAATCTCTTGTTTTGACACTATATCTCAGATTGAGCCCTTCACAAAGGAAGCTTATGGGAGGTATATGCTCAAGACATATTTTTGGGTAACATATCCATATTTTCAGTCTCGAGGATTTGAAAGGATGGGGATTGAAGATTGTTATCTCAAAGATGGGTTGCTCTACCGATGGGGGAATATTTTTGTGCCAAAAGAATAAAGGATGAGAGAAGCACATATCTCAAAAGTAGTAGGACATTTTGGTGTTAGAAAGACCATATCCCATTTACAAAGGTACGTGTATTGGCCCAATATGCAAGAATAATTTTGAAATTCATAAGAGGATGTAAACTTTTTGTACAAGCAAAACCTAAAATCAGGAAAGAATGTTTGTATATGCCTTTACCGGTCCCTACTCATCGGTGGGAAGATATTTCTATGGATTTTGTAAGAGGAATACCTATTTCTAAACATGGCCATGATTATCCATATATTGTTGTATATAGATTCAGTAAGATGTGTGTTCTTATGACATGTAAAAATACAATAAAAGTATATGAGGCAGGTGAACTTTTCTTTGCTAATGTATCAATGCATTTTAGTTTTCTAAAGTCTATTGTTTTTTATAGAGATTCCGAGTTCTTGGGAAATTTTTGGACTACTTTGTGGGACAAGATGGAAACCAAGCTACAAAGGAGCATAACCTTTGATCTACTGAGATAGATATGAAAATAGAGGTGGTGAACAGGACTTTGGTGCAGCTGATTAGAGGATATAATAGAAAATATCCACGGACATGGGATGAGTCCTTAGCCTACATTCAAAGATTCATAAAAGCTGGGTAGTACACACATCCACTATGAAGTCACTATTTGAAGCATGCTTGGGATATCTACCTATAAATCCACTAGACATATCACCAAGGCGAAGGAAGAAGAAGGGGAGATATGTGATTGAGGTAACTAGAGCAAAAATTCATTGAGAGGATGTGACAAATCCATCTCAAGGTAAAATAACAATTAGAGAAATCTCAAGACAAGTATAAGGCTATACATGATTAGAATCAAAGGGAACACAAACTTCATGTTGGAGACAAATTTTGGATTTACTCGAGCAAGGAGATATTACAATGCCAAGAAAGGAAACTCAAGCCACTACGGTATGGACCATTCACTATACTGGGGCAAGTTGGAGAAAATGCCTTCAGAGCTTGATTTTCCACCATTCATACGGATGTACTCAGTAGTAAATTGTGAGAACTTACACTATATGAGCCATCAATTCTTGATGAGGAACAAGGATGTCGATTACTACCTTCCATATAAGATTGTGTCTTAGACTCATGAGGTGAATTAGAGGAGGATGTAGTGCTGCAACAGAATATCAGAGAGATGAGGAGAGGTCCCAGGAGTCTTGGTAGGTTAGACTAAAAGGGAAGACACCAAGGAAAGCCTAGTGGTACTCAAAGGAGCAAGTGAGGGAATTGTTTATTCATCTACTCCCCCATTAAGCTTTTATGGGACCAAAAGCCTCCTAAATAGGGGAGGTGTGATCCATAGGGATCTAAAAAGAACACCACTTCATCAAAACAACCAGTACCAGAAGGAAAAGTTAGAAAAATGCATAGCATAATTTAGAGTTACATATTTGCCCCTCTATGCAGAAGGGTGGTCACGTAACCACCCCGAACAGGTTGTGTAACTACCCCTACATGTCGACGCAGCGTTTGTGTAACCATTGGTAGTAGACATCGGCGGTCTTGTCACTAATGGATGGAAAAATAAAAGAGCCACAAATAGTCATGGATTTGGAGCATTTGGATTGTGTATCTTCCTCTGTGTGACCCTTCTCATTCTCTAGTGCATGGGAGGACATGAGTAGCGGCAATAAATACATGGAGAGCAAGTGGAGCTAGATATCGATTCATGAGAGAAGTAAGAAAGAATAATTTAGTGTTGGAGTTGAATTGTAGGAGCAAGGTGTGTGAGAACATAGAAAGAAAGTATAGAGGGGAAGTGTTTACATTGTTTTCTTTCCTTCATCTTATTGTAATCTATATTTTTTTAATTGACCAATACATATAAGTGGAAAGAATGAGTGATTTCCTTCTAGACCGGTTTTCCCTCAAATTATGGGTTTCTAGGATAAAAATATGGTTTTATTGTTGGTTTAATTTATTTCCCTCCACTATGCAAATAATTCTAAGCACAAAGATATTTTCACTAACTTCAAGATATCTATAATTTTCAAAATTGAAAGTAGAAACAAGTAATTTATTTTTTGGTCTTGTTAATTTCCAAAGCTAGAGGTTTGCAGATCGGGCGTCATCTCCTTGAATACTATGACCGTTGTTTCTTGTCAATGTGACTCCTAAGATCACCACCATTTTCTTTTGATTATTTTTTATTGAATCCTTCTTGCTTGGGGCATCTTTCCTCATCTCATCATTTTACCCATTTCACTTATCCCACCTGCCCTTCTTCACCTATCTCTTTCAACCTCGTGATTTATTCCTCTCATTATCGTCGATCCCTCATTTAAGGGGGATTCATCATCGATCATTTTCATCCCATCTCACCCTCTTTTCTCATCATTTTTTCTCGTAGCTTTCTTGTGTAAACCACTAGAAAAAAGGGGAAAATGTAGACACCGAAATTCGGTATCGCTACCTCTATTTCCCTCTACTTCCCCATCTATTATCCTATTTTTTAATCTATTATTAATTCCCATCAATTATCTCCTAACCCTCATCTCATTATTTAATTATTCCTAGTTTCCCTTCTCTAGGTTGTTTATCATCTCTAACTACCTAGTTGCTTATCCCTAGGCTATCCCTAGCTTTTATTTAATCCCCTTTACCTCCCACCTACCCATGACACTTCCCTAGAAAACCCTAACCCACCTAAGTGCTTTAAAACACTCATCCTAATCCATAAAAGCCCCATATCTTGAATAAATCATCCTTCTACCACCCAAACGGATGGTTCCCCATAGTTGGCGGTGACCCACCTAGGTCACTGTCAACCCTATAAGCATAGAACTTACCCCTCTTCCCAAAGGGAGGCATAATTAGAGTTTTCTTTTGTTTTGTGATCCTATCTTTGAACCTGATCTTTCTTGCAGATGTTGTAGCATTCTTGGAGTCCCTTGGAGTTTTTTTACATCACTTTTGGAGACTTTGGGAAGTTTATCTTGATTTTATATTTATTTATGATATTAATGCTTATCAGTTATATTGTTTTTCGAAAACTAACATTTTGCAGAGTGCAACTAACAATCGATATTCATCTCAAGCTTCTTCTTTTAGTTATTTTGTTTGCAATTTTTCCATCCAACCCATCCATCTTCATCCTTGCTTAAGACTACCCAAGTTTTCATCAACCCAGACCCTATTTTATCACCCTTTCTTCCCTTTAGGTCCTCATCAGTTTGCTTCCCTATTCTGTTATTATTTCAAGTTCTCATATCCATTACTCTTTTCCCTATCGGTCCAAATCTATTCTACATGTCTTTGATTTTTGCCAACTCAACCAAGTCAGTCGAGTGTCGACTCGTATCTTGCTAGCCATACAATCCATCTAAATCCTCATTTTCTCACAAACTATTTGTCTCCCTATCTTAAACCTTCCTTTGCGGTGTTTATCGGTTTTTAGGCCTCTCGTGATCATCTGTGTTGATCGGAGAAAACTTGATAAAAAGAACACAAGAAGTTAGCATGGGAAAGTGAGTCATATTCAAAGGTGTGAAAGGATAGGGGAGAAAACACACACGCAAAAAAAAAAAGTTTAGCTTTTTGGGACTTAGCCATTTTCACTCATGAGGGTCTATATTTAGAGATGGCATGTAGAGCACACAAACAAGGCATAGACGTGCACACCATGCATTGGATATTCTTAGAGGATTGGATATGAAGCACTTTGCATGGGCATAGGCCGGAAATAGATCTGCTACTGTCAGTTGGCTATCAGTAGTCTATTGTTAGTGCACTTGCATGTGTGGCTAGTTTTGTAAAGGCGCATGGCTAATAATAGCATGTGACCTATTTTGGGAGCTGATAAATGGTGAAGGGAAAGTCCCCACCCTTATATATGTAGTAAACTATGTAATAGAAAGATATTGACATGGAGATATCGACTTGGAGATATCGACATAGGGAGATCAACATAGAGAGATGGATATGCAAAGAGGAGATATATATAGAGATATGTTGTTAAATCTATTATGCGCATACTACTTTTATTGTAGTGAAGCTTCAGTATACTTATGATATTTAATATAATGGAGGATATTAACTAAATCTGAGTGTATTCTTATGTGTAATTTTATATTGCATGTATTTGATTTCATCATGATTATTGTTTAAAGTACACTTTCCAGAGGTATAGATCTAGTATGCTCGTAGAATGATGTGTTAGTAAAGGAACTATATGTATCTCTTAAGTATTCATCATGCTAAAATACTTTGCAAAAATAACCCTAAAGAGGTACCCTGTACCTTTGCGTGCTTTGGGTGAGTGCTCAATTTAGGATGAGTGATGTGCCAACACGTCTAGGGTTTTATTGGATTTGTATCACTGAATTCTAGGCTGCATCATTGGTTCCATTGTCGGGACCTCTTTTCATTGTTTTCAGGATGGTTTGTGATGAAGACATACCGGTTGACCTTAGCAAGTGTTGAAGAAGGGATACATGGTCTGGAAGAAGAGTATGCATGGTGATTCAACACTAGATCTGAGTTTATCACATGCGTGTGAGTGGAACAGAATCTGTATGATAGTTTATATGAGACCTTTTTGTTATCTTTCCAGTAGAATTGTACAAGTAGTTGAATTCTTATGCATCTAAGTGAAATTGGAGGTATCGCACACTTATCTGGACATAGGAAGAATTATAGGCCCTTTATGATGTTGATCTAATTTGGACTCAAGTTTTGGATATGTGGTTTTGTGCTTTGCCTTGAACAACTATATTTTGGAATACTCAATTTCCACTTATTCATGTCCTGAGGTAGCTGAATTCTAGTTTTTATGATATCCAAGGGAACTTACCTACAAGGCATTCCTCTAGCAATTAAGATCATAATGGTAACCTTGATTCTCGGAGAGTAAACTGATGGCTAACTAAACCCCACCACGCACGGGGCGAGGCGAAGTAGGATTGGTGAAAGATGGTAGACCTAGCGGCGAAAAGGCAAAGAGAGGAAAGGTGACTTAAGTATAATGAGGCACTCGAGAGGGAGATAGAGAAGAATACCATTGCAAAAAGTATGGTGTTGAGGAGAGAGATGGCTTGTGAAGATTTGAGGCTTGTTATCCAAAATTCACCCCCAAGGTAAATTTGATAACATGCATCGAAATACTCAAGTCCCGGAAAATAGATTGATTAAAGGAAAAAAATCATGTTTCTAGGGTCCCCTCGGATTTTTTCTAACCCTCCTGTCCAAGAAGAAAGGAGCAAGTTCTAAAAAAGGGTGAAAAAGTTGCAAAAAACAAGCTTGGGGCAGAAAAAATCATGAAAATCGGCTAAGTCCTAGTCCAGGCGGTCCTTGGGACAGTTGGGATGTCGGGCGCGAACCGGCCGAAAAGCCTCTAGGCGGTCTGCGCAGCGCTGGGACAGTTGGGACATCGGGACGCGGAAAGCCGATTCGGCCGAAGGAGGAAAAATTAACTAATCTGCTTTGTGCGAAGTGCAGTGCAGACATCTAGGGCGCGAGGACACGAAGGCGCGAACCACCTGGATCGGCCAAAGCAGAGAACTTTCACACTTTAGGGACAATCGGGCCAAAAAAGTACGCGGTGGATGCGGGGAGCCAAAGGAGCCGAGAGCCAATCAAATTACGCCACGTGTCATCGGCCGAAAGAGGGACAGGGAAGCTTGAATCGGGTGGATCGGAGGAATTTGTCCTGACATATTCGGGACAATCGGGCCAAAGGGACACGAGGGACGCAAAAAGCTAGCAGGCCTGCGGATGAATCAGGAAATGCCACGTGTCACAAGGGAAAATGTCCAAAATTTCAAAGGGCAAGGTTTGAAGCGTTGGCTCGAGCAAATAAAAAGAGAACACGTGTCCTAAGGAGAAGGGGAGTGTGGAGCTCGAGGAGGAATTAGAGAATTTGGCAAAAATTTTGGCCAAAAACTAAAAGGTAAAGGATGACCCCGCGCCCCGTCCTCCAACCGATCATGCCATGTGTCCCAGTGGCGGGGATGCGGGGAAAAATGGGAAATTTTCCAAAATTACAAAAATCAAAACTTTCAAGGAAAACCCACGGTAAGGGAAGGAGAGAGAATTTCTCATCCAATCAGCACCCGACACATGTCGTCCAGGTGGCGAGCACGGGAAAAAATTTCAAAACCCATTTTTGCCTGTTTTGTGCCCTAAATCTTCAGATCACCATATCTTTCGATCCAGAGCTCAGATTTGCACATTCTTTATATCATTGGAAAGCTTATAAAATTCTCTACATGATTCCGGTCAATCTTGAATTTTGGTTTAGTATGGAGAGAGAAAGTTAAGAAATGGCTCTGACGCGTGTTCATGGCCAGAAATGACATTTCAACGACCAAATTTAATGCAGAATGGGTCGCATTCTCCTCCATTTCGGTCAAAAATGATAGGGTATGGGTTTGTAAGGTCCTCCATGCTGATTTAATGCATTTGTAGTCAATGAGGAATGGGCTCCCACGTTTTGTACATTTTCTCTCTCCTGGGCTCGACCCATGCAATGTAAAAGGCCGATTTGGCTCATTTCCAAAGGAGAACACTTTTTGGCATAGCAGACTTCTTCTTTCACCTCCAGCAAGTGATTGTTGCAAGAATCAGACCTCTTCAAAGATTGTAACATGTTTTCTACCTCTCTGAGGTTGTAATGTAGTGTTTTTGACATTGGAAATGATAATGCAAGCTTTGTGAATGGGTTTCAGTCCTTTGTTTGTATTATTTGCTTCATTTCAGATCCTAAATTATATCTTATCAGCCTGTGTATGTTTTATGTTGCAATCTTTGGTTTGTGTCTATTTGCATGACAAAAATATTCACCACTCCTTTTGGTGCATCACCATCCTTAGTTTCAATTTTTGCATTTCTATCCCTGTCTCCTTGCAATTTAGAGTAGGATCAGGATCTGAACCTCTGCAGTTGTGCAAATATAGATCTAAATCAGAGGAGTTTGAGGAACCAACCTCTAATCTAGAGATTCCTCTCTCAGTTTCACAAGTCCCACACTTGGAGAGAGGTTTCCATGTTGTGCAATCACACTAGATGCCTAAGACATCATTTAGAACCTTGATTTGCATCCAGGGGTGCTGTGATTTTGTGCTAATAGTTTTGGCACGCCGGTGGGACCTAGAGGTCTCATTTTTATTTGCAGCAAAGTTGATGTGCATCTGCTACAATTTTCTTGCTTGAAAAGAGCTATTATTTACATATCTGGCGACTCCAAGGGGAAGAATCAATTGGTTTCAGCAGTGCAGGCCTAAAAACTCATGAGAAGAATCACCACAAGGTCAAGAGTTGGAGAAGAAGAAGTGTTGTTTGAATACCTGCAATTATCTCCAAGAAGAAGGAAAAGAGGAAGGACTCAAAGGTCTCCATCTCCACCAAACAGAACCCTCTCAACTCATCCACCTGGTAGGCCTTTCATTCAGTCAACAAGGGTTTTAAGACCAATTAGAATGGCACAAAACAACCCCTATGTCAACTTCACAGGCAGCAGCCCACTTGCCCTCAATGCACAACATCCAATTCCTATTGCAGCCTTGAAGAACATTCCCTACTTCACTGGAGAAAATCAGACTACTCCAGGTGATCATGTTAAAGATATTGCTAACCTTTGTGCAATTCATGAAATCAATGAGATGCAAGTGGCTGTCAAGTTGTTGGCATCTTCATTCAAGGGTAAAGCATTGCAATGGTTTAGGAGCCTTGGAGCTGGTTCTATCACAAATTGGAATCAGTTGTGTATAGCACTTCACGAGCAATTTGGAGAAAAGGGAGACAACTTGTCTCTTTTGGAGCAACTGACAACCATCAAGAGAGCTCCCAATGAGCAGCCCGATTTCAACTTCAGATTTCAAAAGACTTGGGAAAGAATTCTAGTGGCAGTCAGGCCAACAGCAAAAGGTGCTTTTCTCTACTATCTCAAAGCTCTAAATTCTGATATTTCTATGTTAATTCAGTCCATGGGAGGCATAACTATCCCTATGGCTTATAGCATTTCCATTAGGGCTGAAAATTGTTTGATCCAAGCTGGCAAACTTGCCCCTAGACCTCCCATGCCATTGTTTCCAAGTTTAGAGAGTCCAAACACCAATCAAGCACCTAGTTTGGCTCCTTCTCCCACTCCTAGAAATCAGAGTTCAAATGAAGCTTCCACTTCATCTCCAAGTGCCCCAAATGAGCTTCAAGAAGTCATGAAGCAATTGCAAAACCTAGGAAATGAGTTGGTTACTCTCAAAAGGCAGCAGGCCCAAGGTTTTAGACCTTCTTATCAACCCCAAGCTCAGCCTAATAGGCAGCCATACCAACCACAAAGGCCACCTAATCCAGTTGTAAATATGAATCAAACAAGGCCTCCTGCCAATAGACCATTTCAGCCCTATAACCCCAATGCCATATCTGCCTCTAAGGCATTGGTGCCAACAAAACAACATTTCCCGGGAGTATGATTGGTGTTTTTCATGCAATGATCCTCATAACCAATCCATGTGCTTCAATGGTGCTTTGAATCAAACACTAATGGTGACAACTACGGTGTGGAGGGTGAGAGCGATCGAAGGAAATAAATCAACAACAAGAAACATTCCAATAGCAATCAACCCCAAATGACACCACATTGGTAAACCGCGAAGCGAACATTTCGTGGCATGAATCAAGTAGTTTCTCAAGGTGTTGCAGCCAACACAAGGTCAAAAAGGAGGAATTTGGGTGAAGAATAGCCATTAGCCCCAACCAATCCACAACCTTTCATAGCTCCACAAATGATTGGCAAGCAAAATCCAATTTCAAATGCACAAGGGCAGCCAAGAACAGCTCCTAGACCAACTCAAATACCAGTTATTGCTGCCCATGTGCAAGGAGCGAATGTACAAGCAAAGGGACAGCAAAAGGATACTTCATCCCCATTCAACATCATTGATCAGATGAAGAAGACAAATGTCAATATATCAATGTGGGAATCCCTATCTATCCCAAGCCAAAGAGATCTGCTGCAAGCTGCCATGAAGGACTGGCCAACTTCAAATCAACAAGTTCAGATGTAAGACAAAGTGCTTACAAATGCTACCCAGCCTGAGGGAAATCATGGAAGATAGCAAGGTAAAATGTTGAAGCCCCCTCCTTTCTATGTTTCATTGATCATTGGAAATCAATTAGTGCACAATTGCATGATAGACTCCGGGCAAGTAGCTCAGTAATGCCTAAACAAATAGCTGATCAGCTAGGGCTCCAGTATGAAACAACATCCAAAGGGGTAGTGCAACTGGATGGGACAGCAATAACAACAGTTGGGGTGATTAGAAACTTGAGTCTTACCTTGCATGCATGTCCAAATGTTGTTGTTTTACAAGATGTATTAGTCATAGACCTTCCACCACTCTTTGCCCTATGCTTGTCAAGGGACTTCACACCAAGATTGGGGATATTTTTCTCGCTATTGGTCACACATGCTTTTTGAAACAAGGTATGGAACTAAGGCTACAATCAAGTCAGAACCTATTGCAAACTTTCACATTGAGCCTTACACTCCAAGTCAGATTAATGCCAATTGCTCAACATTTGATCAAGAAGATCACCCAAGCACTGATGAGGCTGACACCAAGGTTGGAAGCATCCCGGATCTAACTCTTGATGAATGGGCAAACAAAATACATGCTTTTGATCCTTATCAAGAAGTAGAAGAATCTGAGCTAGGGGTCTATTGCATACATGAAGAAAATCAGCCTATTCCTAGCATCACCAAGCCAAACCACAAAGATGACAATGAGGTATGGCAGCTGTTTTTTGATGGATCAAGGAGTAGACAAGGTGCAGGAGGTGGAGCTATGCTTGTTTCACCTCAAGGAGTAAATTACTATTCAACTTTTAGATTTTAGTTTGCATGCTCCAATAACACTCGCTGAATATGAAGCCTTGGTACAAGGGATGCATTGGGCAATCAAGAGGAAAATAAAGAACTTGCAAGTCTTTGGTGACAGTGAATTGATTGTAAATCAGGTCAAGGACAACATCTTTGCCAAGAATGATCTACTCGGTGCTACAAGAACAGGGTGTGGGACCTCATGGAATATTTTGAGGTTTTGGCATCAAATCCATTCCTAGGAAAGAGAATCAAGTGGCAGCAATTGCAGCAGAGGGGCAGCCTTTGACATTGTGGAAAGCATTCAACAAGACAAGGTACAACCAAACATCCACGTGATTGTGAGGCCTTCAGTGCCAGATAACAATGTCAGTTGGCAAGTGTTTGAAAATGACCAGCAAATCATCCATTTCTTGCAAGAAGAAGCTGAGTTCTCAGCCAAGAATCAAGAAAAATTGGAACAACAGTATGGTGACCAAGTGGTACAAATTGAGAACTAACAAGTGCCCGAAAGGACTTATCACTTTGGAGTCCATTTTTAACCCCAATGATCAGTTTAGAAAGGAGAAAGCAAACATTCAGGTCAAGAGAGAGGATTCAATATCCATCTTGGTAGAAGAGAACAAACCATTGCAAATTGGGAGGATGACAACTGAACAAGAAAAGTATGAGTTCATACAGCTGTGCCAAGAGTTCCCTAACATGTTTGCTTGGAGCTATGAAGACTTGAAAGGTTTCAATCCCAACTTAGCTCAGCATACCATCGAATTGGATCCAAATACTAAGCCTATCGGTGGCAGAAACAAAGACCAGTCAATCCACACATGGAGCCTCTCATGAGGAAAGAATTGGACAAGCTGATTGAGTCAAGGATCATATTCCCAATCAAGCATTCTAGTTGGGTTGCCAACTTAGTTCTAGTTAGAAAGAAGAGTGGAGAGATCAGATTGTGTGTTGACTTCAGAGACTTGAATAGAGCCTCTCTCAGGACCATTACCCACTCCTCCCATGGAGCAAATCTTGTAAGTTGTGGCTGGCTCCGAGAGGTTTTCACTACTTGATGGCTACTCAGGCTATAATCAGATTATGGTGAAGGAGGAAGACCAGTTCAAGACAGCCTTCACAACCAAATGGGGAACTTTTGCATACAGGAAAATGCCATTTGGGCTGTCCAACGCTGGTGCTACCTTCCAAAGGGAAATGGACATGGCATTCAAAGGTTTGATTAACAATGTGGTGTTGATTTACCTTGATGATATCACTGTTTTTTCCAAAAATGCAGCAGACCACCTCTCTCATTTGAGACAAGTCTTCATGAGGTGCAGGAGATTTGGAGTGTCTTTGAATCCTAAGAAGTGTATCTTTCTTGCACATGAAGGAAAGCTCCTTGGCCATATTGTCTCCAAGGAAGGATTAGCAATTGATCCAGAGAGGGTTGAAGCCATAAGAGCACTACCATTTCCAAGCCACAAGAAAGCCCTTCAGAGTTTCTTGGGAAGGATAAACTTTGTTTGGAGGTTTGTCCCAGATTTTGCAGCCCTTGTCAAGCCCATCACCAAAATTTTAAAGAAGAGCATGGCTTTCAAGTGGACGGAAAAAGGCAAGGAGAGTTTTGAAGCAATCAAAGAAGCTATCTCTCAAGCACCAACTCTCATCAACCCGGACTTCTCCAAGGATTTCATCCTCTATGCATTTGGAGGTAATGACACTATTTCTGCCATTTTGGTACAGCAAAACAAGGATAATGATGAGCAGCCAATTGCCTTCTTCAGCCGGAGCCTAGATGACTATGAGGTGAGGTACTCTTTTATTGAGAAGCATGTGCTGGCAGTAATCAGAAGCTTGAAGAAATTCAAGCATTTAATCTCAAACAACAAGGTCCAGTTGCTGGTCTCACACGCTGGGGTTAAGGACTTCCTCCTCAACAAGGATTTGAATGAGAAAAGGGCAGGTTGGATCACCCGTGTCATGGAGTATGACATTGAGATCAAGATCACCAAGCTGGTAAGAGGGAAAGGATTGTGTGAGCAGCTGGTTTTGGGGAAGCAAAGAGAAGTATGCAATGAAGAAGAGGTTGTTTTGACAGTCTAAGATAGCCATGAGCCAAGTGGCAATCAAGAAGAAGACAATGCTGCCCCCACTCCTTGCTGGACCCAAGGCATTATACACTTCCTAGGCATAGGCCTATGCCCTCCGGAGATGAACAAGACCCAAAGGAGACACTTCAGATTGCAGGTTGTCCCGTATGCCATTGTTGATGGAGTTTTGTTCAAGAAAGATGTGAATGGAGTGTTGTTGAGATGCATTAGCACAAATTAGATTCAAAGGGTGTTGGAAGAGTTCCATGGTGGACCAGCTGGTGGTCATTTTGCACCAAGAGTGACAGCTCTAAAAATCATGAAGGTTGGTTATTATTGGCCTAAAATCTTCAGTGATTGCTATGCATGGATCAAGAGGTGTAAAAATTATGCATTCTTCACGGAAAAGAGAAACTTGTTGCTCTTCCATTACATCCAATCTCAGTTGACCAGCCATTCATACAATGGGGTTTGGACTTCATTGGAGTCATTAATCCCAATTCAAGCCAAGGGCACAAATGGATTTTGATAGCCACAAACTACTTCACCAAATGGACAGAAGCAGTAGCACTCAAAGAGGCAAATGAGTCTAGCATCTTAGACTTTTATGAGGGGATAACAACTAGATTTGGTGTACCTGCTACAATAATCTTAGATAATGCATTGGCATTCATTGGATCTAAGGTGACTGAGTGGGCTGTCAAGAACGGTATTTACCTAAGCACTTCATCAAACTATTACCCTCAAGGTAATGGCCAGGCCGAGTCTACAAACAAGAACTTGTTGAGGATCATTAGGAGGACTCTTGATGAGAATCAGAGGTCTTGGCATACCAAACTGAAATCATCCTTATGGGCTGATAGGATAACTCCCAAAAGATCCACAGGTAACTCTCCATTCAAACTTGTCTATGGAAGAGAGGCAATCTTGCCCATGTCACTTGAGTTGCCAACATTGGAACTCATGAAGCAGCTTTGAGTTGCTAGAGTTTGAGCCCATGGAGGTGAGGTATGCAAGTTGATGGAGCTGCAAGAAATTAGAAATCGGGCATCCCAAGCAATGGAAAAGGATCAAGCATTGATCAAGAAGACCTTTGATAGGAAGGCCAAGGATAGATCCTTCCGAGTTGGAGATATAGTGTTGAAATGGGATGTGGATAGAGCAAAATCGGAAGGCATTCAAAATTTGATGCCATTTGGAGTGGCCCATACATGGTCACGAAGTGCAAGGACAACAATGCTTTCCAATTGGCCCCATTGGATGGTGAAGAACTACAGATTCCAAGTAAATGGAATCTATCTCAAGCGTTGCTTCTAGAGGAAAGTTCACTACCTTGTAAATATTATATTAGATTTTCATTCCTCCAAGTGCTTGTGCACATTGTTTTGCTGTAGGTTAGTTTTGTTTTCCCTAAGTGCTTTGGCACAACTTGCTATCCATGGAGATGTTTTGTAGTCCTTGCTTCCATCAGGTGATATTTCATCTTCCTCCTTGCACATTCTAAGTCAGTTGGGGTTCTAAACAGAATATCTGATGACTCCATGCCCAATGGACTGCTTTAGGCAACTAGTATCTTCTACCTAGCAGGCAGGTAACCCCGCTGAGTCGCCAAATTGTTATCCAAAATTCACCCCCAGGGTAAATTTGATAACATGCATCAGAATACTCAAGTCCCAAGCAAATAGATTGATTCAAGGCAAAAAATCATGTTTCTAGGGTCCCCTCGGATTTTTCTAACTCTCCTGTCCAAGAAGAAAGGAGCAAGTTCTAAAAAGGGTGAAAAAGTTGCAAAAAACAAGCTTGGGCTAGAAAAAATCATGAAAATCAGCTAAGTCCTAGTCCAAGTCCCTTGGGACAGTTGGGACGTTGGGTCGCGAACTAGCCGAAAAGCCTCAGCGGTCTCGCGCAAAGACTGGGCAGTTGGGACATCGAGACGCGGACACAAGAAAGTTCGATTCGGCCAAGGAGGAAAAATTAACTAAGCTCGCTGTGCGAAGCAGTGCAGACATTTGGGCCGTGAGGACGTGAAGGACGCGAACCACCGGATTGGCCGAAATAGAGAACTTTCGGGACGGTCAGTGAGCCGAGTCAAGTACGCGCACAATGACGCGGGAGCCGAAGGAGCCAAGAGCCAATCAAATTACGCCACGTGTCATCAGCCGAAAGAGGGACAGGGAAGCCCGAATCGGGTGGATCGAGAAATTTGTCCCATATAGTTTAGGACAACTGGGCCAAAGGGACGCGAGGGGCGTGAAAAGCCGGCAGGCCCGCGGACGAATCAGGAAATGCCACGTGTCACAAGGGAAAACGTCCAAAATTTCAAAGGGCAAGGTTTGAAGCGTTGGCCTGAGCTAATAAAAAGAGGACACGTGTCCTAAGGAGAAGGGGAGTGCGGAGCTCGGGAGGAATTAGAGAATTTGGCAAAATTTTTGGCCAAAACTAAAAGGTAAAGGATGACCCCGCACCCCTGTCCTCCAACCAGATCATGCCACATGTCCCAAGTGGCGGGGATGCGGGGAAAAAATGGGAAATTTTCCAAAATTACAAAAAGTCAAAACTTTCAAGGAAAACCCATAGGTAAGGGAAGGAGAGAGAATTGCTCATCCAATCAGTGCCCGACACGTGTCGTCCAGGTGGCGGAGCATGGGAAAAAAATTCAAAACCCATTTTTGCCTGTTTTGTGCCCTAAATCTTCAGATCGCCATATCTTTCGATCCAGAGCTCGGATTTGCACGTTCTTTATATCATTGGAAAGCTTATAAAATTCTCTACATGATTCTGGGGTCAATCTTGAATTTTGGTTCAGTCTAGAGAGATAAAGTTAAGAAACATATTTGATGCGTGTTCATGGCCAGAAATGACATTTCAGCGATGGTTCAAACCGATATAGATGACTTTAGAGAAGTGTCCAAAATGTTGCACCAAGAGAACATCATTCCATTGTTAGGGAGTTGGTTAAAAGGGAACAATCCGTGCGTAAATGCACCGAGACTAGATGACAGATCCTGCATGCAAATATCCCTCCTCATAGCCTAGATTATGATGAGAAAATCACTCGAATGTTTTTGTGGATGGGTGTTTATTGAGTAATATACTTATTGATACAGGGCATAGAGGTCAATGTTCTTACCTTAGATGCATGGGTACAAATGGGAAGACCCCATTCAGAACCATCCTCTAATTTATTATTCATGGCTAATCAAACTAAGGCCACTCCCATCGATTTTGAAAGATGCATTCATTACCATACAAGGAGCAAATTTCACTAAAGACTTTGAAGTTTTAGCGCTGGTAGAATCGGATAGCTTCCCAACTTTATTGGGGTATCCTTGGTGTTATGCCAATCTTGTTGATCTTCAATTCAAAAAGGGATACATCAGTTTTGAAAATAAAGAGGAAAGGGTTATTATCCCTTTAATAGATGGAAAGTCTGCACCCTATGTTGAGCCCTTAAGTGAAGAATATATTAATAGGATTTATGTATGTGCCATTCGAGATCTAGAGATGATTAAACCAACCAAAGAAGTACTAATTTAGTGGGAGGATGCACAATCTATTAGTGATACTACAAGTGTTGCTTGTGATAATTGGGCTCACAACACTTATGAGTTGGTAGGGCACAAAGTAAAGAGCATATTCCCTTGAGGCACAAAACCACGTTATGTCAGGAGGATAGGTAACAACTCGGTACCTTGTTACACAAGAGAAGGGGATCCCATGGTATTCATGCACACCATGGAAGAAAAATGGATAGATCCACTGGAAAGAAGAAATATGCTAGCATATACACTACATGGGACAACAACACATGGGTGGGTGGTCCATAGGGATAATCTGGTTGAATGGAATGAAGTTGGGATTGCGCTTACTACTAGGTTCTATAAGAGCAATACACCTACACAAATATGCAATTATCATGGTAATTAACCTATTCAGCACCATGTTTAGAAGTGTGAGAGACTCTAGATAGAAGGGTAGGAAGCTTTACCACCTTCGCTATGGGTGCACGGTTTTATTCCACTTTACAAGGTTGTGCGCGTGCTTGGTATGTATATGCAGAACTCTATAGAGAAATTCAAAATTGCCAGAATTTAACTGCAAGAATAGCCCAAATGTTTGACTTCTTCTCTACAAAGCCTCCAGTGGAAGAAGCCTTAAAATTTATCAAGCACTTAACTATGGGGGATAGTGCCAAGGCTAAAGAACTCCTTTAGGAATTATTAGATAAAGAGGACTCAGAGCACGTCTTGATAAAGAACTTGAGGCTGATGCAACATTACTTCAATGTGCTTTCCTTGAGAAAGAGAAGGGGAAAATGGTCTACTTAGTAGATGATGAAGAAGTAGATAATTTGGATGTAAACCATTCAACAGGAAGGCGTGAGGTATTGGACAGTGTGGATAAGACCACGCACACCTATCATGAACCTATGAAGAAAAATCGAGTGAATATTGGAACAGATACTGAGCCTAAGGAAGCCATAATTAGAGACTATTGGTCAGACTCTGAAGTGGAAAAAATCATAGAGTTACTAAGGGACTACCAGGACCTATTTCCTAGGGGTACCATGAACTTAAAGGTGTGCATGAATCGTTAGGGGAGATGAAGATAAAGCTTAAAGAGGGTGTGCCCCTAGTTAGAAAGAGACCTTACGAATGAACCCAAATTTACGGAAAAGGTCAAAGAAGTGATTGATAACATGTTGAAGTCGAGATTTATAAAGCCCCTTGATGAGTCAGAATGGGTTAGTCCAATGGTGATCAGTATAAAGAAGGATGGACAGATTAAAATATGCATGGACTACAGGGAGCTAAATGTTGCATGTGTAATTGATCCATTCCCTACGCCATTCACTGAGAAAATACTAGAAGGAGTTGGAGGGCGTGAAACATATTCATTTATGGATGGGTTCTTTGGGTATCATTAGGATAAGATTACCCAGGAGGATCAGGAGAAGACTACATTTACTACTTAATGGGGTAGCTTCACTTATACTGTCATGCCTTTTGGTCTAAAAAATGTGTCGAGATGTATTTTCATGCATAGTTGTCCAAGCATTTAAATAATTTATTCACAACTTCTTACATGTATATTTAGAGGATTGGACGATGTATGGATTAGTTAAGGATCAATGTGACAATATACACTTAATGTTTGAACGGTGTAGACAATTGAGTATTTCTTTGAACATCAAGAAGTGCATATTCGCTACACCATTTGGGATACTTTTAGGACACATAGTCAGCAGTAAGAGGGTTTTTGGTTGACCCAACAAAGGTTGTAGTCATTATAGGCCTACGCGAGCCTATCAATCAAAGTGAGGTGCATGGATTTTGGGTCATACAATATATTACAGAAAATTTATCAAAGGCTATGCCAAATTTTCCACACCCTTAGAGGAGTTACTTGAAAGGGAAAGGTACATTCTACTTGAGAAGAACAAGAGCAATGCGCATTCGAGGCATTAAAGGAGAGACTTACTACTGTGCCTATTCTATTTTTTCCTTCATGGGACAAACCATTTCATGTACATGTTGATGCCTCTGGCATGGCCATCGGCATGGTGTTGGCCCAACCTAGAGAGGGTATTCTATATCATCCTATCTATTTTGCTAGTAGAAAGTGACTCTGTAAAATAGAATTACACAACTACAGAGTGCAAATATTTTTCAATGATCTATGCACGTATAAATCTTCCGTCAATACCTACTAGCTACACCATTCTTCTTTTATACGATCACATGGCATTGAAGTATTTGGTAAATAATCATGTTTTACAAGGCAACATGTGTCGATGAGTGATCTTATTTCAATAATTTGATTTCACATTTGTGGTAAAAGCCGGGAAAAGTAATTTTGGACCGACCATCTATCAAGAATACAACAAGAGAAGAAGCACGTAATGCGAGGATACCAGTTAGATGCATAGTTATAAAGGTTACAATGTGCACCATCAAAACTAGAGGACATTGTTGTCTTTCTACGAATAGGGATGGCACTAGAAGGAATGAAATCCTTGGAGAAGAAACAACTTGCTATACGCATCGCACCTTATATGTTAATCAGTGGTGACTTGTAAAAATTGGGTCGTGATGAGGTATTGCACCATTGTGTATTGGAACATGAGTGCACAGGAATTATGGAAGAAGCTCATGGTGGAATTACAAGTGGCCACTATGTAGGTGATGCCATAATGCACAAGATTCTACTCGCTGGATTATGGTGGGAGACTCTCTATAAATATTATAAGGAATTTTGTAAGGCATGTGACCATTGTCAACATCTTAGAAGACCAGTCAGTGAGATGAAATGCCTCTTGAGACCTATTACTAGGACAGAACCATTTGAGAAATGGGCTATAGATTTTATGGGTCCCATTTCACTAGCTACACGTAGAACTGGATCACGCTACATTATAACTTGCACAGACTATCTAACAAGATGGGAAGAAGCAACACCTACAAAGGACTGTACATCAGCTACAACAGTCGATTTCTATGGGAAAATATTATTACAAGGTATGGATGTCCTTTAAGTTTGACCAGTGATAGGGGCACACATTTTCTTAATGAGACAATCAGAATTTTATTGGATGAGTTCATGATTACACACCATAAGACTACACCCTATCATCCTCAAGAAAATGGAACTATTGAGACTTTCAACAAAATTTTGGGCCAAACATTGACAAAAATCTGTGATGTTGGAAGAAAGGATTGGGATGATAAAGTATCTGCAGTACTTTGGGCATATCAAACAACATATAAAAGGTTAAACAAAGCAACACCATTTTAGTCATTATTTGCACACGAAGCCATTATTCCTATGGAATTTATGTTACATTCCTTGTGTATTGCATGCACTAGAGGTCTAGCTGATAAGCAAGCCTTAGAAGAACGGATTGAGAAGATAATTTAGCTAGATGAATTAAGAGCCATATCACGTTGGATTCAGAAGCAAGAAAAGGCCAGGCAGAAGGAATGGCATGACAAAAACATAAGGGACAAGAAGTTTTAGATTGGATAAATGGTAATTCTCTATGACTCTAAGTTTTTGCACCATCCAGGTAAAATTAAGGTACATTGGTTGGGGCCGTATGTTATCACTTACATCCTTGAAACATGCGCTTTCTAGTTAGAAGCACTTGATGGAACACGGCTACCCAATTACTTCAACGGGAGTAGGTTGAAGCCCTACTATAAATAAGTCTTCTTGGTGTTTGTAATAAGGTAGTATTACCATTTAGATTAGGTTTTCAATTATGTATTTCCTTAATGTGTTTCTTTCTTTGTTGCTATGCTTTGTCAATTTAGTTGGTGTGTTGTGTAATAAGCACGCTTGCATGCATGAAGCTAATTACTATATGAAGCATGTTTATGCACTGAGAGGACTACACATATTTTTAGTGTGGGGTGGATTGTTGATATTCAGGTACAAGATTGTGGGAATTGAAAGGTGGAAGGAATAAGTTGCTACGGGTGCTCTTCAAGTCAAAGGATTGCTTCTAAAAAGTGACCAAAGATGGAGATGAATGAAGGGATAGTATAACGCGAGGTAAACAAAGGCCATAATAACTACCAGTAGAAGGTGCAGTGATGAGGTACTTGGGTGTAAGGAAGCACGCTTGAAGAGAAGTCTGTGACTAGAGGGTAGGAAGGCATGCTAGAAGGTTATAGTCTGGGGCGTGAAGATGTAACGCACGGAAAGGATGGAATTGGTAAATTAATGAGAGGATATTTGGTAGGTGAAGGAGTAATGAATGCATCAAAAATTTGAAAAAATCTATATAAGGATGGGATGTAAATTCATTTTTACCATTGCAATTAAGAGTATTTGAAAAAAATCCAAGTGTAAAGAGCCGAGTAATCGAATTGAGGTGCAAGAGGTATGTAACTAGTCATGACGAAGAGATCTATGCGTAGAAAGAGCTTACATCCCGGTGGTGAAGGGTTTGAGTGAAGCAAGGTGAAAGAGAGGAGCAAGGGCACGTGATTTCACCTAGGGCATGTTGAATCAAGCTAGGGTTTGATTCACACATTACATAATTCAAGAGGCGAGGATCTACAAAGGATTGTAAGGTAAAAATGGCACCTAAGAAAGCATTTGTAGTAGGAGTGAAGGGAAAGAAGAAGGTGGTCGAAGAAGAAGAGGAGATGGCTCCCAAAGTAATTTTTATGAAATACAATATCCATAGGGGGTTATCGTAGGCCAGGAGTGGGATTCTCACATAAGAAAAAGCAAGGTGAGTGAGTACAATCACCGTACCATAGAGAATAAGGAGCTTGATACCTTGTTGAACACAAAGACAAATAAACGCATGAAAGAAGACATGTCAGTGTATGACGATCCCGGAAAAAAATCTTGCGAAGGTTAGAGTTTACCAACTATAAGATCTCCCTTACTTTACGAAATATGAGCCCTTGTACCAATGGCTCATGAGTAGAGTGAAAAATATTTTTTCTACTTTGCAGATGCAAAGCCATAATTTCAGATCATGCTCATTTCCATGGTGACGGGATTGAAGGGCACAGGAGAAGATTTGTGAGATGATTTAATAGATAAGGCTGCAATATTGGAGACCAAAAAGGAGTTGGGGTACACAAAGGGTCCGCATGGCATGGACATTGATAAACTAAAGAAATATCTAGTTGTGCAAGCATCCACACATCTCATTACAAAGTTAAATGATAAGGAAAGGTGGTCACAAGTGAATACCACATGGTTGCACATTGCTAAAAAGATGTCTGAAGGGTTAGTTTACAACATTTCATGTTACATTGTAGAAACTATCATTGAGGAAGTGTGCATAAGAGGAAGGATCAGCTTTGGAGTTGTTCATTGTCACTGGTGTTCATGGAGATCGAGGTACCCGATAGACCAAAAGAAAAGATATGGGAGTATCCCATGGAGCACAAGTCACCTGTAGAACACTTGAAAAAGTACTTGTGTGAAGGATCCATGACATAATAGGTCAAGCAAAGGGCTGAGAAGTGGTACGATAGGCTCTGCGTGGCCTTTAAAGAAGAATGGTGCATTCCCAAGGACTTTCCTTTGGTGGTTGGAAAGGCAATTCAGTTCGATGTATACCATCATTTTTGCATAGCACGGTTCACCATGAAGGATGGAGCATGGATCCCTTGGTGTAAGTTACCATATGACTTCACATCAAGGTACTTCCATGCATCAAGACATAGGTTCACGAGACATGTGGCGCCTCACGTTCAATGCGGACAAGGTAGATTGTGACTACCACATGCTAAGGAAGAAATATGTGTATCTAAGGCGGGTGCATATATTGAAAGGCTCATTTCAGATGTATTGAGCTTTAAACCACTAAGCTTGGTTGTGGGAGATATTGGAGCAGCATTAGTGTACCCCCAACTAAATCCCAAGTTGGAGAATAAAAGTATGCGGAAGGTGAGTTCGTACTTCCAGCACCACCAAAGGGTAATCATACAATGGAGAACATCCTAGTGCCTATGCCCACAGATCCAATTGAAGTGGAGGATGAGGAGGAAGAGCACAAGGATAGTGGTGGTTTAGAGCATAGAGGTAGAAGACACCCTACGAGAAAGGATGAAGGCTGAGCGCGCCACTACACCACCTCGGCCACAAGATGGGGGTGATGAGGACTTGGATGCAGTCAAGGAGAGAATAGATTTAAGAAAGTGTTCAAGAGAACAACGACTTAGGGTGTTACTTTGCAAACAGTGCAAAATCACCCACACTCTCTCCATAAAAGGATACAACCACAAAAAGGAGAAGGAAGTTGAAGTTGAATGAGGAGGTGGAAGAATAAGATGAAAGCGCACCTAATTCTCCTACACCTCTAGAGAATGTCAAAGAACAAAAGATGAAGAAATGAAGCGAGGAGGAGGAGAAAAAAGGAATAGATGAGATAGTTCTGAGAGACTACTCAGGATGTGGAGGAAAAAGTCCCAAATCTAGAGGCTCAAGTTCCTAAGTAGCCAAGATCTAGAAGAACAAGTGGAGAGCACATTCCACTAGCCATGGGTTATGCAGAGGATGCAGGTAAAATTTTCTACACCTGTTTCTAGAGCACGTTGTCACAAAAGGACTTATATGGCTGGAAATTAATGGATGAAGATATGGCTACAATGCACACAAGGAAGTAGTTATCATGGTCCATGCACACACACATGGATGAGCTAGATTTTGATGTATGTATCAAGGAGGTTGAAGAAGACACCTCAGGCTAGACACATGATAGTAAAGCCTACTGTCATGTCAGATGAACAGGTGAGCAATGCATTGGTGAAAGTCTCAACAGAGGTGGCAAGGTGGAATATGGACAAGGTTGCCACAATTAGGGTGCTCAAGGAAGAGATTAAAACTAAGGATGGAGAAATAGCGTGCCTAACACAAGAAAGAGACTTAGTGTAGAAAAAGAACGATGTATTTATCAGCATTGCAGAGGAAATTGGCGATAAGGGCTAGGCCACACTTGGAGCCAAAGGTACCAAATAAATTTCCTTCGGCAATACATTATGTAGGTACATTGGTGGACCTAGTACTTGAAGATGAACCTCTGTGCACGCCAAAGACCAAAGGATCTAGCATAAGAGGAAGAGCGAGAAAAGGCTTCAGTGATGCGGAAGATTGCATCATATGAAGGGATGTTGCAAGTGCTACAAGAAGAACTAAAGAAAGAAGACCGAGCCTTGAACATCTGCGCACAACTCCGAGGTGCTCATTAATATAAAAACCCCTAAGAGAACAATGAGGTCTAGAAATTGATGAAGGAAGAAACATTGGGTCGTGCGAAAATATTATCAATAGTTAAAAAGAAGCTCAAGGCCTTGGCAGCAACACAAGAACCACACAAGAATTGGCTAGAAGAGCTTGGGAAGCTCATTGTGCTGAAGATGGATTTACTAGAGGAAAGGATGACTATAATGTCCAGCATTGTGTTGGTCTTACAAAATGAAAAAAGAGAGATTACGAAAGATGAACTGAGTCTATTATTGTGGACATTCGGAAAGAGTAGAGGAAGCACTCATTGACTGTAGACCTTGGAGGCTGAAATAAAATAGGAATATCCTAAATTAGTTGTTCAGATTGTAGAAGAAGAGACTGCAAAGTAAAAACATTCTTCATTCTTTCCATTCTTCTATTCTTTACTTCATTTTGGAAATGACCATTTTTGGGGTGACAATGAAATTAGTGTGGGGTAATATTGATCGGAAAACTTGATAAAATCACACAAGAAGTCCATGTGGGAAATTGAGTCATATTTAAAGGCACAAATGGATAGGGAGAACACGCACGCGAAGTAGTTCACTTTTTGGGACTTAGCCATTTTCGCTCATGAGGGTCTATTTTTAGAGATGGCATACGAGCACACAAACGAGGAAAATACATGTGCACCACACATTTTTATTCTTGGAGGATTGGATACGAAGAACTTTGCAAGGGCACAGACAAAAATAGATTTTCTAATGTTAGTTAGCTACCAAGTAGTCTATTGTTAGTGTAAGGCATGTGGCTAATAATAGCATGTGACCTATTTTGGGAACTAATAAATGGTGAAGGGAAAGTCCCCACCCTTATATATATGTAGTGAATTGTGTAATAAAGAGAGATTGACATAGCGATATCGACATAGAGAGATGGATATGCGAGAGAGGAGATATATACAAAGATATGATATTAAATTTGTTACGTGCATACTACATCATTGTCAGAGTGAAGCTTCAATATACTAATGATATTTAATATAATGGAGGATATTGGCTGAATCTGAGTGTATTCTTATGTGTAATTGGATATTGCGTGTACTTGATTTCATCATGATTATTGTTTAAATTACACTTTCCATTAGGTATAGATCTGGTATGCTCTGTAGAATGATGTGTTAGTAAAGGAACTATATGTATCTCTTAAGTCTTCATCATGCTAACATCCTGCAACAACAACCCTAAAGAGGGACCTGGTACCTTTGTGTGCTTTGGGTGAGTGTTTAGTTTAGGTTGAGTGATGTGCCAGTGTGTCTAGGGTTTTATTGGATTTGTATCATTGAATTCTAGGTTGCATCAATCTGAAAAAGTACCATAGAATTAGTAGAAGGAGGGGGTGAGGATGATGTGATAAGGAAGATGTATAATGCTCAAATAGTTCCTTTGAGTGGAGGTAAGTTGACAGATATAGTCTCATGGGTTTTGGGTCATTAAAAATAGCAAAAGTTAGAGTAGGTAATGCAGTGGTTGGGTCTAGGTGGAAATATTTGATTGGGTCATTATCAATGATGATTTTCTATTCAAATCCCTCATGTAATAATTTAACACATCGTGAATCAGAAGGCATTGCCTACATGGTGTGAAGCCATGGCATACCAAGTAAGCAATTGTACTGAATTGGGAAATCGATAACAAATAATACTCTAAGAACAATTTTTGGCACAACTGTGATAGGTAAATTAATAGTGTCTATGCATAGATGCATAGAAGATCCATACACATGGAGAGAAAAGGAGGATGGGCTAAAATTAGCCAAGGAAAGGCCACTATTATAAAGGACTGATTAAGTACAAAGATTGATCTCAAATTAGTTATCTATTATAGTCTGCTTAATACCCATGTGATAGATGTGAGCCAAGTATATATAGGGGAGGATCATTGTCATAAACCAAAATATTGTTAGCTATATCAGATCAAAAAGTAATTTGTTGAGAAAATGCATCTATGAATGTCTCAAATACTATTTCTAGATGAGGAGTAGAAGGAATGTGAGTATTAACTAAGAGAGAAATGATTTTAGTTCTACAATCGTGATTGGCGAAAAAGAAATCATGAATGGTGATATCCATGATGAGATGAGCATCCAAGAGTGTTCAAGTGAGATGGGTTCACCCAATGATTTAACAAATATAGAATTAATGTTAAACCATAGATATTACATAATAGTAACGAATGTCAAAAATGAATAATAAATGTTAGACAAGACAACACAAGAAATAAGCTAAAGAAATATGAAACCCTATGTGAAAAAGAGAGAGAGGACTTAGCTGATTTCACACTTGAACCCAAAGTATGTTGTACTAGAAATTTAGTAAACAAGAGGGGAAAATTGTCACAATCGAACACAGAAAAATCCTGAACTCGCTGGGTATGGCGAGACTATGGTGTCTGGAATAGGAATAGGGCACCTAGGCACTTTGGGGTCCTTTGTTAGGCACTTGTGATTGCGCATAGAAGCTCGAAACTAGATTTTCTTATGTCGCAAGATGGTCACTAACCTTTTTTTTATATCATGTATATTGTTAGTTGATCGCAAAACTTGCCAATAACCTACAAAACAAATGATATCCTACAAAACTCCAAAACACATCAAATCCTACAAAATAAAGATGAAAATGGGGAGTCAAACTCCAACCCTAAGTCACTCGACCGAGTGAGATTACAACTGAGCATTGCACTACATTTTAGACTCCATGTAGTTCTTATGCATGTGTAGAAATCATGCCCTATGAAGCTCTTATGTAAGATGCACTTGATAGTGAGCGATAGCTAGATGTAGCAATTTAGATAGATGTGTGGATGAAAAAATGAACTCCCCTCCTCTATGTGTATGCGAAAATGCAATCCCTTGTCCCTTGAATGAAAGCTAGATGGATTCTTTAATTCTTTTAGAATTCCTTTGATGCAACCTTAGGTGGTGATAATAGATGCTTAGAGCTTGGTCCTTTATTATGGTCACATAACTTTATATTTATATGATTCCCTTAGTTTTATTTTGCAATTAACAACTGGAAGGATGACCCATAAGAAAAGAAGAGGCCCAAAAGATTAAAAAAATGCTCAAAAGAGTGAGTAAAGTAAAGAGAGGTCAAGATTTCCCGGAAGAACGAGGGTTCCCGGGCGTTGGAGTCCTATCTAGGCGTTAGTTTCCAAATGCTTGAAAGATAAATCAATAAAGTCTAGACTAGGATGTAGGGTGCAGAAGGCCAAATAGAAAATAAGAAGTAAAAACAAAAGGCCAAAGATAGTTGTTAATTGCTAGTTTTCTCACTTAGGAATCATATGAATAGTAGTATGTGATTATGACCTAGAAATGTACCCAAGTGCATGATTTTGTGTCTACAAATGAACAAAATTTTCTTGATTCCATCATGGGGATACTAGTGTTCTATAAATTCTAGTGGTTACTAGAGGTCTATAAATGTGATTCGTTATATGTTGTTAGGTCTCACACACCTTTTAAACCACTTATAATGACCTATACAAATAGAAACCCTAGATACCTACAACAAACTTCATTAAATAATTAAATGATAAAAGGATAAATCCATGTGTGGTAGGGCTAGACTTACCCTCGTGATTAACCTAATTTGAACCAATACAAGCACTACACTACATCCCCTCAAGTGCGAGCAAGCCTCATGTACTTATCATGGTGTTGGTGTAAATAGTGTATGAAATCTAATCCAAAATTTTATGTTTTCCCTTATGTCACTTGATACAAAGATAGTTGGCGTAGCTAAAGACAGAAAATAAATGTACCTAGTGTGTAGTAGTGTGAGGTGTATTGCTTCAAATTCTAAGATTGATTCCCTTTGTCCCTTAAGACCTTTGAAAAATATTGGAGTGATAATCTCTTCCTAATATGTGGCTTTAGGACCTTTACATTCTTGGAAATGGAGGAATCTATACTATTGAACCTAGCTTGCATTCTTTAGATTTATGTGGTTGTTAATCTAAATGATGTGTAACTAGTTTTGGAATATTAGGAGAGTGTTGAGTGATTCAGTGTTTTTATTTGTAATATGAGTTCTTGATATTACCATGTGAGTTATAAAGTATATTTAAATTACTTTTATAGGCATCTAAATGTTAAGTATTTGCATTATGGATGACCTACGGAAGATTAAATGATGCACATAATATTTTTAAATTAAGAAAAGAGTCAATAAAATAGAGGATACATGACCATACAATTGACCTAGAAAATAGTATTGTGTGGCCTTATTTTGTCTTGTCCCATACATGGATTCAAAGGATAAAAGAGTCAGAGTCCAAGAAATATACTCATGGATGGATTGTTTTTTAGATAATTAATATTGTGTGCATGAATGACATAATAGTTTGTATATTTAATAAGTCATGTGTGAGAGAGAAGGATATGTCAATCTATCTTAGAATGTACACATTTTTCTTAGCATACGAAAAAATTTCAAATTTTTCATTACCAAAGGATAAGTTACCAAATTTGAGTTTCTATAGGGATTCATAGAGTATTATAACTCCAACTTTAGTTTTTTGTGAATAAATCAAAATTGTTGCTCCACATCGTAAACTATTTTGGTTATTCACTTAATTTACCATTGTGCATCTACCTACAAAATTTAAGAACCCAAAGAGTAATGCAACTATGGTTTTGATTTTTTAGACTACTACCATGAGTTTCAACTATATGATCCATTTGAAGTATCACAACATATAACAAATAAAAATGTCAAGTATTACATCAATATTGGACTCCAAAAATAGAAGACACTAAAATCAAAACTTAAAATTTTAACACAAGGGCACCCAAAATATTACAAAATAATTTTGGGCTCCAAAGATGACACCGATAGAAGTATTTTATGTTGAGATAAATGGTCCATATCCTATATAGCTAACACAAAAGGTTATCAAAACCTTATATTATATTTATGATATATCCTCTCATGCATAACACAAAGTGATTATAAAACGCAGTATATTCAAAAGGGGTTTGAATGAGGGAAGTTAGGGGATATGGTCAAACCAATTGAAATTTCTTGACAACTCAAAAATCCCATGTGTATATCATGATATTTTCTAGACATAATTACACCTAACAATAAAAATTAAATAGTTAAATTTCATAATCAAGACAAATTTTATTTTATTTAAATTTAAATATTTGCTTCTCTTTTAGCATAACCATAATTTATTTCCATTTTAGTTAGTCATACTTGGCCTCATGAGCACACTAATATTTAGATTAAAATTAATTTTTAAGTGTGTCATTACAAATTCTTATAAGATTATATAATACAAATTACTATCCTATTTAATGCGATGTTTTTTTAGAATTGTATTTGTTTTAATTGTTTTCAAAATAGAAATCCAAACTTTTTAATGGATCTATAATTTGGGATTATGAAATTTGAAACTTTTTGGAATTACTACAATTACAATGATCAATGAAAGGAACTCATTTTTTCCTTCTTCCAAACTTTTTGGTTGTAGATGGTGAAAATTAATTTGCAATGGGTTTGAACTATGTTTGTGGAGGATTATACACAAAGTGAGAAACTTATACAAGCTTCCCTAAAAGGTCAACCATTATGAATGCCCAAAATACATAGGTATGTCCTTGATAAGAGGCAATTGGTCTTAGTCACTTTCAAGAATTATCGATCTATTAATGAAAAGGCTCGCTTTATGATGACAGAAATCCTCTCGTAGGTGGAGGTCAACAAAGGAAAGAAAACTAGATTATAATTATGATGAGGGGATTGTTTTGTTTGATAATTTGGTTAAATGAGAACACATATAGATCTGGGACTCAACTTCTACCTTATATAATTTTTTTGAATACGTTTCAGCCCAAGCCATTTCAATAGGAAATCATTTGTCCATAACAATAACCTTTTGGCCCTTACAAATAATAAATTTGGCCTACAATTGATATTGAGGAACAATAGGCATATCTTTCATCTAGAATTTTTACATTTTTCATTCTTATGTGGGGCCTCAAATCACATTGAATTTTTCTAAACTAACACTCTCTTTATCTGTACAATTTTGACGAAGAATATTTTGTCTACTTTAAAATATATGAAGAATCAGACACTTCAATTTAAAATATATGTGTAGATAATAAATTAATGTATGTGTCAACAAACATGATAAAATAAATAAGGTGGAGTCGGTCAAGCGTCCCTCTATCACGTGGGTGAGGCATGTGGCGGGCCAACCAGTCAAACATGTACCTTCCATCGATCTCAACCCTATATTTGTAATGAAAAAGGTGATTTCTTAGAAATACTAGAATCTCTAGCCAATTAGGTTTGGTCTTCAATGTGTAATACCATTCTTGCCAAGATTCCTGGTAGCAGACCCAATATTGAAGAATTCAGAAATGGGCTAATAGGAAATGGATGCCTAAGGGGTGATGGATGTTGTGGCTTATGCTAATGCATTTTTTGTGATCCATCTATCCTTGGAGGAGGATTTTTTAAGGGTTCTTGCAGGGGGCCTTGGTTCATGGGTCATGTTGTGGTTCTAGTTCAAAAGTGGGTGTCGGGATTCAATCCTTTGAGACTATTATCAAATAATACCCTATCTAGGTCCCACTACCTAGAATTCCGTTAAAATATTGGGACCTAGATATCCTTCATGGGATAACTAAGGCCATTGGTGCCTTGGTCATTATTGATCTAGTCACATGTGCTAGAATGAGGCTTATTTTTGCACGTTTTGTGTAAATGTAGTTCCTAAAACACCTTTACCAAGAAGCATTGAGATCAAAGCACCATGGGGTATTCACACCCAAAAGATTGACTATGAGTTTTCTCCATTTATGTGTTTTTCCTACTTTAAAGTAGACATAATATCAAATCTTGTCCCAAAGCTAAAGAGGAGGCTTCTCAGAAATCCCTTCTTAAGAAGACTAAGAGCAAGGAATATCTAAAGGGAAAGGGCCTAATGCAGTCAAATGGAAATGGACCATCAAGGTCAATCTGAATGGTGACAGATAGAAAATCCCAGGATCATGTTCCAGAAGTTCTAGATAAGACAACTGATGAGGAAGGGAAGGATAAGGAAAAAAAAGTGAGGAGACCCAAGAACCTTGATAAAAATGAGGATACGATGATCTTTGAGGATTTTCAGGAGGATAGTATAGTGGGTTCAATAGTCCCAGACTCTTTGGAAGAAAGTTTTTTCTCAGAGACTAGAGGAAGCTCTACTAGTAAGAAATATGTATCAAATGTTAGATGTAAATTTGGAGGACATCTCTACTATTGTGGAGGATGCCCAATGGGAATAAGAGGTTGTAGAGAAACTGTCAAAAGAAGATCCAGATGGAAGTAAGAAGATGGATGCAGTTGTAAAAGAGAGTGCACTTATGGTGAGCTTGAATTTTCTCATCCTTGAAACTAGGCCATCCCCAAACCAGATTTCAACACCACAAACCAGATCTAAGGTGGATGTAGGAGAAAATAAGGCATCCCCAGGATGTCCTTCGAAAAGGAAAAAAGGGATAAAGTGACAAAGAAAGATATCATGGAAGGTCACCAAAAACCATTAGTGTTGGGTAAGAAATCCTCTTATCATAAATGATTTGCATTTCTTGGAATATTAGGGGCCTTAATCAGCCCAGTAAGCATAGGATTTTGTGGGATTTAAAAGAGAAAGAGAAACCTGATGTGTTAATGTTACAAGAGACTAAGATGAATGACACGAGGATGAAGGATTTTTAGGCTTCTTTTTGGAAAGATTCTAGATTCCATTGTCAACCTTCTGTTGGTGCCTCAGGAGGATTGTTGTGCATGTGGCAAAAGGATAAACTGGAGGGTTTTCCCTTATCAACAATCAACATCATATTGTTATTTTTTTACTAAAGTTAGAACTAGAAATCAGTTTATTCTATCTAATGTCTATGCTCCTAACACCTCTATGGGAAGAAGGGAGCTATGGGAGTAGTGACCACTTTCAGAAGAATGTTTAATGACTTAAATTGGATTATTGGTGGAGACTTTAATACCCCCTCATTCCTTCTGAGAAGAAAGGTGGTATTAATGTTTTCACAAAAAGTATGGAGGACTTGGGTAATTTTATGGGTTGGAATGCCTTAATAGATCTGAATCTCAATGGCTCCAAATTCACTTGGTCCAACAGAGAGAGGGGGACAATCTAATCCAAATAATATTGATCATTTTCTTGTTAATACTCAGTGGGTTCAAGTAGAAACATTACACTCTTTCCTCCCTTCCTAGGATTGGGTCGGACCATAACCCAATAATCCTCAAAATGGGTGTCAAAGCACACAATGTGGGATGACCCTTCAAGTTTGAAAATATGTGGACTACTCACCTAGATTTGGAACAGAGACTTTAGGACTGGTGGGACATTGAAGTGAGAGGTAACAATATGTTCAAAGTGACCACCAAGCTTAAAAATATCAAAGTTAATCTAAAAGTTTGGAATAAGGAAATTTTTGGAAACATTTTTCTCCAAAAAGTAGAATAGCAGAGGATCTCAAGATTCTTGAAGAAAACATGGAACAAGGAGGGTGGATCCCTAAGGAAAAGCTAAAGAAAATACCCTTCTATCTGATTACCACAATATTCTACATCGGGAAGAGGTCTACTAGAAGCAACAATCAAGAATCACATGGCTTAAGGAGGGGGATCAAAACACTAAATTTTTCATATCTCTACTACTATTAAAGCCAATAAACTACGTATTCAAGAGATCAAGAAAGGTAATGGGGATGTGGCCACTGATGATAAAGATATTGCTTCTACCATTGTTTCCTTCTTCAAAAACCTTTTTGCTGAGGACCTTCTCAATGATGAAGTTACTAGGGAAGAAATCCTTGACCTCTTTGAACCAACTATCAGTCCAGATGAAAATCAGTTCTCATTGCTATCCCTATTAAGAGGAGATCAAAGCTATTCTGGATGCTATGGAAGGTGATAAAATCCTTAGCCCGGATGGGTTCCCAACCTTTTTTTCCAACTTTATTGGGATATTGTTAAGACTGATGTGGTTTCTTGTTGTTCAAGAATTTTTCCAATCAGGTTGCTTACTCAAACAAATTAATCATACTTTTATTTCCCTCATACCCAAAAAAACTGGTGCTAAGGATCTAGGGGACTTTAGACCAATTAGTTTGTGCAACACCATGTACAAGCTCATCTCTAAAATATTGGCCTTCAGACTTAGGGAGACCCTTGGTAACTTCATTTCTCCCAACCAAGGGGCCTTTGTGCCTGGCAGAAAAAATTCTAGATAGTATTATTACAATTCATGAAACTATTCATTCTGTGGAACTTTCAGGAAGGGAAGCTATGATTCTGAAGTTGGACATGCAAAAATCCTATGACATAATTTCTTGGGAATTTTTGTACTCTCTTCTCTCTAAGTTGGGTTATAACTCTCATTTTATTAAAATGATTCAAGCTTGTACTAAAGATCCAAGCTTCTCTGTTATCATAAATGGAAAACCCAATGGATTTTTCAAAGCTGAAAGGGGGCTGAGACAAGGGGATCCTTTATCCCCTTTTTGTATATAATTGTTGCTGAAACTTTGTGCAGATTATGCCTTAAATCCCAGAGAGAAGGAAACATGGAGGGGATTAAGGTGGCCAATGGTATTGAAAATCAATGTTCTACAGTAGTTTTGTTGATGATACGGTCCTTTTGGGTCATGCAGTTGTTCAAGAAGCTAGGACTATCAAAGGTATCACTAAGAAGTATGAGAGAGCTACAGGGAAGAAAATTAACTTTAGGAAAAGCTTCTTGTTTCTTTATAAATGTTGAAGAGGAACAACATAAAATATTGGCTACCATCCTAGATTGTAATATCAAAAATCTCCTAGATTCCTACTTGGGAATGCCTCTCTTGTGGGAGTAAACTCAAAGAAGGAGGTTGGAACCAACTCATTGAGAGATTTCATAAGAAGCTTTCCTCTTGGAAAGGCTCTTTACTCTCTCAAGCTGGGAAGGCTCAACTTCTTCAGAGTAGTATGCAAGGCATTCTAGTGTATATCATGTCCATTTTTATTCTTCCAAGAAGAGTCAAGAAGACCATTGAAGGAATTCAAAAAGGTTCCTATGGACTAGATCTGAGGATAAAAATAGATTACCTTTGGTTTCTTTGGGACAAGGTTACTCAACCCAAGGACAAGGGTGGTTTGGGTCTAAAGAACATTCAGATTATGAACCACACCCTCATTGCTAAGGTGGGGTGGAGGCTACATAAAGAGGTTGGTATCTGGGTGACTATTCTAAAAGTGAAATATTTTCTTCCTTTAGTAAATGATGGATTTCTTCAGTGACATGGTGCTCCCGAGAGGCTCTATATTCTAGAACAACCTATGTCAAACTAGAAAATTGTTAATCAAGGGGTGCAAATGGAACCTTGGAGATGGTTCTAAAATCAAATTAGGAGGATCCTTGGGTGGAGGATGTTGCCCTCAATTTGAATAGCCCATGGAGTGAGCTTTGGAATTTCTACTCTAATGAGAAGGGAGATCTTGTGTGTAATTACTTGGATGAGGAATGCAGATGGTCTCCTATCCTTCCCCCTCCTTTCTTTCATGGGGATATTCAACCTTTTCATGAGTTAAATAGGAAACTCAGGGATCTTCATATCCCACCTGACAACATCGAGGATGAGATAATCTAGAGACTCACTAACACAGGGATTACGAGGTAAAATCTGATATTTGACAAACTTTGATCATTTGGAATCAAATATCATTTGGAGGAAGGTTTGGAATAAGCATCTTATCCCTAAGATCAACATTTTTTTCTGGGAAGTCATCAAAGGTAAGGTCCTTACTGTGGATCGAATCTCGAAGGAGGAGGGAATGATCATTATTAATAGATGTGGGTTGTGTAAGGACAATGAAGAAACCATCAAGCACTTATTTCTAGAATGTCCCTTCTCTTTTCAAGTCTTCATTGTGATCCTATGTATCTTCAATGTGCAGTGGGTCCTTCCGAGAGATGTGGCCCTCTTACCTAAGTAGTGGAACTTCAATTTTTAGAATGACATGGTTAAAAAATGTGGAAGTTAGCCTGCCTCACATTTTTTTGTGGGGAATTTGGATTGAACGTAACAATAGGATCTTCAGGAACAAATCAGTCAGCTCGAGTAGGGTGTCTGATAAAGTGAAACAAGCTCTTAAGGATAACTCTAGATCCTTAAACCCAAATAGGTCGAGTGTGTCCAGTGGGAAATGGATGTTCTTAGAAACTTAGAGGTTGAATCCACCACCACCATTAAGGAAAAATTGAAACTTAATGTCAAATGGATAAAACCATGATGGATGGCAGCCACAAGCTCAACTTTGACAACTCGGCCCATGTGAATGAAAAAGTGGCTGGAGGAGGGGGGTCTTGTTCATGACCATAGTGGAAATTACATTGGTGCCTATGCGGGGCCCATAGGAAACCAATCAAACAATGTTGTTGAGGCCAGAGCCATGCTTTGGGGTGTTAGATTTTGTCACGATTTAGGGATAAAAATATGATTATTGAGGGTGATTCGACGTGTGTCATAAATTCCCTCAAGGATAGCAAAAATGTGGTTGGAAGCTTAATAATTTGATTATGGAGGCACATGTTCCATTCTTTCTTCATTTGAACAAGTGGTCATTCAACACACTTATCGGGTGGGGAACAAATCCGCCGATGCGTTGGCCCAAAAAAGGTACTGCCATGGTGGATTTGGAGACATGTGATTGGGACACGTACTCCTTGGGGTCAGGTGAACAAGCTCATTAATGATGACACAATGTAGGAGGAAGGGTTATGATGACACCCCTAGTTTGCATGCTTGGGTTTTCGAAAGGACTTCCTTTTTTGGAAAACTAGCCTTGTCAATTTCACTTGCTTTTTCCCCAATTTTCTCGTTTATCTCTCGGTCTATGAAGGTGTTCATCTTATTATAGGTTTCATGGGGGTGATAGGGTGAGAATGGATCCCTCTAATTTTCTCCACCTCAAAAATGACATGGGTATGTGGAAATTGTTGCATAAAGGTGGTTTTACCAAGTTCATTCGATGACTCAAAGGTAATGACCCTATCCTGTCTATTGATTTTGTTTTCTAGAAGGATGGTGGTTTTTTTTTCATGGGGTTCATATTGATGTTTCTAGAATGCAATCTTTGATGAGGTTACTAGGTTAAAAATGGAGGGCCTCAAAATTTTAAAGACAAAACTAGGAAAAAACATGAAATTGCTACTTTCTTTGAAGTTGGGAAAAATCATAGCTTATGATGATGGTATTGCTCACACCTATCTTCCGATAGGTGGGATGATGTCTTCCTGGTTATTATGAAGTATTTGACCCTCAAAGGAAAATTTTGAAAAAAATTACTCATCATTTGTCTATCCTCAATTTTTTCCATCGGGACTAGACTATGAGTCTTGCTTATTTTCTCTATTGATCATTTCTCTCGACCATTGAGGATTTTAAGAAAGAGAAGATATATCCCCTCCACTAGGGTCTCATTCTTCTCATGGTTCAAAGAGGTAAAATGGCCATTCCTTTCCTGTCAATGACCATGATTCTGATCAGGAAACCCTTACTTCCCGCATTAACAAAATTAAGAAACAAAAAGTTATTGATCCGGATAAGGGTATCACGGATGCCTTGTGTAATCTTAAAAAAGGAATCAAGAATTTGGATGAAAATTCCACTAAAAGGGCCCAAGAACTTGTTGAATGGGAGGCCAGACTGATGAGGGCTGAGACCACTACTGACACCATTCTCACCATCAACAAAAACCTCATACAGAGCTGAAATATTTCCATCAAAGAATTGATTCCTAGAAACAAAACCATTAGGGGTATCCAAGCCGATTATGTTATGCAAGAGTAAAAAATTTCTATTCTATGCAAGATCAGGTTACTACTGAGGAGGGAAAAAAAGATGAAGTTGATGTTGAGTTCTTCTGACAGTGAGGATTCAAATACTGGTGATAGCTCAGGTATGGTTGTTGAGTCCAATCATAGCAAGGATCATAGGGAAGAGTAGGTCGAGACCCAGACTGAGAATGAGGTAGTCAACCATCTAAAAAGGGTCATTATCAAGGTGGCTAGCAAGAGAGATGGTGGTCTAAGTACCGATCTCGTAGCAGGGCTACGGTGAACTAATTATGTACCTATTTCTACCCTTTTCTTTTTGTTTTCTTTCCTTTGTCTCTATCCCTTTGGGACTTCAAAAACTCTATATTAATTTGCAAACTCTTGTAGTTTGGCCCATTTTGTGTGGGGGCTTGAAGTGTCTTTAAGTGTTTTTTTTTTGCTCTCCATGGCCCCGTTATTTTTTATCTTATTTTTTATCTTTGAAAAACTTGCTCCTCTTTGTCCTATTCAATGGGGTTTTATTTTACACCCTTATTAGGTCCCACTAAAGGATTTAAAGTACAAATTAATGTCTATTGAATGTAATGTTTGTTGAGTATTAAATATATTTACACAAAAGAAGATGAGTTCACTTAGTTTCAGATTACGATATGAATGAGTTCACTTGGAAGTTATCTTGGAGTTATAGTGTGCATACTACTAGAATCGGGAGATATGAACTTGTTGATCCTTCATTTTTGAACAAGACAAAAATTAACCTTAGGGCGAGATCATACAACTCTCTTCGGATCATTCATGTGGTCTTGACCCTATTGTATGGTCTTGGACCTACTTAGATTGTGGCTCTACAACTTTCTAGAAGTTTCATATTTCTAGAAGTGTCATCTCTCTAGAAATGTATGTCATTGTCAATCATGTTAGGAATCCCTCTAAACATTCTGAATGATATCTCAAACCCTAACCATTGATGGAAAACCCTACAAAAAAATTAGTTGGGTTGTGGGAACCCCTATGCACTACTCGATGTTGGCATTACTCTAAAGAGGCCTCAAACCGCATGTCATTCTCCACCTAGAATGTGATATCTAAATGAATACAACTAGATTTAGCAACTTATTTGACAATACTTGAGTTGAGTTTGGATCTTGCTAAAATAATTGGAGAAGAGATGTTTGAGTGTTTATAGATGAGATATATTGATTCCTTGACTTGGTGAGAACATTCATACCTATAGTTATTTCTTCCCTAATGACTATACATGACATTTTGCAATATTTAGGGAGCATGTGGTGCATTATACAAGTGTTGGAAGTGAGTGTATAATGTATTTCCATATGATTTTTAGGTTAGTAATTGTGGTAGTGTTAACTTACTTGTATAGGGTTCCAAAGATAAACTATCGAAGAAAGGACAACCCGATGGAGTAAAAGACTAATCTAAGAATGTGGAACTAAAATCAAAGATTGAGGATATATCGTGTAAAATTGTACAAATAGGTTAGGACTAGATATAAATTCATGACCAAACTATATGGCTTGTACTGTATGAAAAACATGATAAATGAGGTTTGCATCTTGTTAGGTTGACTTAGTATATGGATTTTATGTTGATTCTTAGAAGTTGATGGCATATCGAAAGGTGTAAGGATAAACAAGCTAGACAAGAGACCTTGGGATGTACTAAAGGAGATTAGAAAAGGTGTGTTTATCTTAACAAGAGTGTATTGTCAAAACCAAAAATTTCAAAGAGTAAATTACCAAATTTGAGTGTCTACATTTCCCTCCCACCCCCTTAAGTGTCAAATAAAAATTATATGCTTAAAGGAAAAGATACTTAAGTGTGTAGACACACTTTTTCTTCACTTGGAGTTTATTTTGTAGAGGCCTATTGTCCTTGGTGTTAGCATGCTATAATATGACGAAACTTGCAATACAAAGTGTAGTCAATGTCCATAGTAAATAATTGAAGTTTAACTTACATTTAAACTGTGACATGAAATATATTACATTTGCATAAAAAAGAAATAAAGATATGCACCCAAGGAAGGAATACACTTATTTATTTTACAGAGGAGAAGCTCATATTATTTTCTTGTACTTGACTATTTGTAGTATTAAGTTTGTTGAAGGATTGGGGTTGATCAATCCCCAATTGTGAGGAGAAGAACCAAATTATTAGGTTCATGCAACAAAACATGAAAATGGATATGAGAGAGAAGAATCATGAAGTATCAAAGAACCCTATAAAGGAAGAAGACAATGTATTAAATTCATTTGGTGATTCTAGTATCTTCATCATTAAATGTAAGCGGAAAAGAAGGACTACCTATGAATAACTTAGTTACTTTGATACCTTTCATAACCCCATGGATGACACCATTACATATGGATCCAAGACCAATTTTATAAATAAGTACACACATTAGAAAAGAGAACGAGTTCCCCATGCCCTTCCATGTGCCCCAATACTAAGTTGAAATTGAATAGGAATTGTAATGTATTAAAATGTAGATGAAGAAAGGAGACTCATGCCCCCAAGAACCCTAAAATCATATTAGAAACTATGTGTCATGGTCAAGGAGTGAAGTAGTTATTTCCCCTATAAGTGATCTAGACTCACTAATGTAAATCTAAAATAGTGCCAAAAACTTGTACCTACAGGTGAAAATCTAAAACTATTGAGAAAATTTATCTAAAAGCCTACTAGGAAAAACCATGTGAAATGGTCATAACCATTTGTATGGTTCTGACCAAGTTGTACGTTTTTTAACGTATGTGTGATTTTTTCTATATTTTTATGCTTTAATTTTTTTTAGGACCTATACCCTATTTGTATTTTTATGTTATCCCAAAATTTTGCTTGTGTTTATTATGGGCTTAAAATATACCCTCGGATGAATTCCCCCTCTTTTGATGTTCATGCGAAAAACCATGTTGAGCATATGGCTGAAAAGAATAGACGTGTTCATATGCACTATATGTCTTGGGAGCTATAAAAGAGTGTATTAAAATGAAGAGGTGGCCACCTTGAAGATCTTATACCTCTAAAAGGATGGCGTTGCGCATGGTGGAAAACATGGCACGTAATAAGTGATAATAAGTAGTAACACATAGAAAAATAGTGATCATAGAGATAATAGAACTAATGCATCTATAAAAAAAGGTGCAACAACAATGAATTAAGAGTCAATAAGTATGTAAAACAATGTTACACAAAATGTGTAGATCCTACAAATATGGGACACCCATGGTATCATAAGACAATCAAGGCTCATATTCTTGCAAATAAGAGCACACAAGATATTCTTAGAGCCAAATACATGAAACACACGTGGTGTTACAAGACTTACAAGGCACATAGGCCACACTCACTAAAGAAAGCAAGTCAAAAACACTTAACTAACAACCATGTATAGAAAACAAGAGTTGCATAACACGATGAAATGATAAAAAAAATGATATAGAAAGAGACATGTGAAATAAGAGGTGTCAATGCTACATAAGACACATGTGTTAGTCTTGTTAGCTCAAAAGATAACATGTACACAATATATGTAATTAAGCGTAATGAGGAAGTATTAAAAACTATAATAAAACAATAACATCTATGTGTAATATATAATAGATATTTCCAGATGTATAGAAGTCCTGGTAAAGGGATCGCCAACACATATCATCGTATACTTCTTTGTGTGTGTCCTACATCAAGCTCAATATATCTCATGAACACGTGTGTAAAGAGTAAGAAATATGATATCAATCAAACCAAAGTGACTAACAACATATGTAATGTAAAGTGCTAGTATCTCAAGTTAAGTTTATAGGTCTTGATTTTGTATTTTGTAAATATATGAATGTTTTGGTATTTTAAAAATTTGTTGATGTTTTCTTAATGTTGAAATTTTTAGATATGTACAATAAATAGGGGCAACACCAAGGATACCAAGGGTCAAAATAAAGATGTAATATGGTGAATCTAATAGGTCAGGCCACTACACCATATCACAAAAATTAGTGTTGGAGCTAAGACATGATGCCATGAATAAATAGAATACAAAGTGATAAATTATGTGGTTTTTGTGTGATAATTAGGGAAAGGGTCATGTCTTATGTCAAAGAGAGATGATCCTAAAGTACATGTAGTATCATAAATTGTTGGCATGTGGTCATTTTAGGTGTTGTCATTGACAAAAAAACCAAATTAATGACAAAGTGTATGATGTGTTAGAATCATTTGATGATGTATATGATGCTAACATGATGGTTCAGATGTTTTTATGTTGGTACAATGAGATTCAGTGAGGATTGCTTGATCTTGCAAGCCTATTCAGGTGCCTAGGTGATGTTGCATGGAAGTAGAAGCTTCTTGGGTGCTTGATAAGCATGTTTACATGATGTATATAAGGTTTGGAGATTTTTTTTAACACTCATAGTAGTGGCATGATGCAGATACAGGTAGCTATGTTACAAGACCTCATTTAGAGTAGGTATGGTTGTTAGGAGGTATGAGATTGTGTTTTGGAGCTATGTGAGCTCATGGATTCATGCATTCAGATGTATCAAGTGTGTTAGGACCATTTGGAGTGTTTATATGATTTGTTTTGAGTTTGTTTTAGTTACTCTAGCCTTTCAAGTGAAAACCTTAAGAACTAGCTATGCAAGTCCCAATGGCTTGAAGGTTTGAGGTATGGTGATGACTATAAGATTATTGGATATGTTATTAGGGTGTGTCCTTATGGTGTGGGAAAAATTTTATGTTGTCATGATAAGTATTTTCCATGATATGAGTTTTTTTAGAACATGGTTAAGAACAAGGCAATTTTCAGTTCGAGTTTGAAATTTTGATGCTAACCATGAACTATGGGATTTGCATGGGACCATGTGGCTTTTAGTGATAGTTCTAAAGTTAGTATATAAATTTTTAAAAAATAATGAGCTCATTTCATCATCACGTTTTTATGAACGAAGGTTAAGAAGACAAAGTGCTTTAAAACCCTAATTAAACCCTAGCTAGGACCAGTTTGCAAAAGAAGAGGTATAGTGAGCCATTTTTATTGTTTAGGTAAAAGTGATGACTAGATATTGTAGAGGAATCTCCCATATTTCCATAAATGTAGGATAGAGCATGTGACAATATGTGGACCCCACCTAAAAATGCTCATTTCTTAATAGTTCCAGTTTGTGGAAAAGTTTTCCTAATGAGGTATGAGATAAATTGATGTTATGGAATTTATGTGAGTTTATATTTATTTCTATGAATGTTTCAGATCACTTTTTAATGAAAAAGTGCAAGTTGAGCTCCATTCATGTTGACTAGTCAAAGGGCAATTTTGAGGCCATAAAAAGTAGTGTTCAAAAATGGCCATAACAGAGCTATATGTGGAATTTTGGGGTTAAAAATGTGTTTAGAAATATATTCAGATATATTTCTAGTGATATAATTTTTTTCATGATGAAGTGATTTGAATAGGTTTCTAGGTCATTATTTAGACATGAAGGTTTTTTCTAGTTCAAGATAGGATGTGTTTGGCTGCAAGTTTTGAGTTTATTGAAGCATGAGATGGATTAGGTGATGTTTTCTATCACCTGGAATGTTAAGAGGGATGAATTTTTCATCTAATGAATCCATTTATAAGTCTTTATTATTCCTATAAAATGTTTTTTTATCAGCTTGATCTTTGGAAACCAATTTTTTGTCAGGATGATTTGGTGAAGACAAAAGTTGTTGTGGTTTGAGCAAGAGATTGTTTCAAGGCTTATAACTTGCTTATAAGTGTTCTAAAAGCTCTATAATTTCCATCAAGTGGCTACATGACATATTTTGGTTGATTTTAAGTCATTTGGTGGCATAATGAAGTTTCCAGGGTGTTGAAGGGTGTAGGAAACAACTGTTTTGAGAAGTACAAAGAGCACTGGCCTAGTAAACAAAATAATTTGATTGGTTGAGATAAATTGCGACCATATATGATGTTTAAATGTTATTTTAAACATGTGTGATGATTTTTAGAGCTTGAATAAAAATAGTTTTGGGATTAGGAGATTTTTGTCATCCCAATGCAAGGGTTTTTGGGATTTTTGGTGCATGGATGAAGTGTTTTTGCTAGGCCGACCTATATGGGTCAATTGTGAATGTTCTAGTGATTCTTATGGGTTTTTTTAGGTTGTTATGGTCGTTCAAGTGGAGGGAAACCAACCTCTTTTGAATTTGAATCAAGGAGAGGCTATAAAATGGAGTTTTTGGTACAATGGTGCTAATCTTTTGGAACCCATTTTATCTTCTTTTGAAGAACCATTTTTCTGCAAAGAAAAACCCTTTGGGCCTAGCCCAAAACCCCTAGAATTTAATTCTAGGATTGTATCCGGTTTATTTTTTTCATGAAGTGGATTTGAGAAAAGCAAATTTGGTGTTGTTTATTTGAGAGCGAGTTGAAGGAGGGAATATTTGGAGATGTGTTATTCGATGCTATATTCATATCATATTGATGTTATTTACAGGTTTCTAAAGCTTTTACAAATCTGATATTGAGTTAAAGATACATTTCCAAAGTCGTATATCTTCATATGTATTCATGAGACATGGTTGATTGTCTTGAGAGCACTTGATTGTATCTTGTTGATCATTGTTGAAGACATTGCTCATTGTAATCTGATTTGAATATCAAAAGAAGTGTGTTGATATGATTTGAGATTCAATATAAGTGGTTTTAGATTTTATCTTGTGATCCTTACATTGAGTTTATTTCATTGTGAAGAATATATGCTTTGATGTGTGTGCTACATGAGATTGTGTGATTAGGGTTTGAAGTACAAGTGTGAAAGTTTTATTGGGGACTAATTCACCCCCTCTCTCAGTCCTTGTCACCTCCAAAATTGGTATTAGAGCAGGCCCTTGAAAGTAGCCTAACAAGCTAGAGGGAGATCTTTAGTGACAAGATGAATCCTCCATCATTGGAAATAGTTTAGATTAATACCTACATGATAAGGAAAATGACAAGTGAGAATGTTGATAGGCTTAACAAGTTGAATACATCTCATGAGGAAGTAGTCAAAGTTTTAAAATCTCAACTTGAGGAGGCACAAGATGAGTTGAGGATCAAGAGAGAAGAATGTATCAAACATGAGGCTGAGAAAGAAGAAATAGTCAAGGTTTTAATGAATCAACTTGAAGAGGCACAAGATGAGTTGAAGATCAAGAGGAAAGAAACAGAGGATTTGAAGAAATATCTAGGCACTATGAAAAGAAAAATACTATATTTTCAAGGAAGTTTAGAAATTCTGAGTAAGATGTTGGAAAAACATAAGGCTTATGGTGATATAACAAGGCTATGGCTCAATGTGAGTCCATCCAAAAATGAGAAGAGTGAAGAAGAATCAAGTCAAGGATCCCATGAAAGAAGGTACCCAAGCAAGGGATAGAAATAAAATCTTCCACTTCATGGAATATCATCTATCAGAATCCAAATGCATATAGGTATGGTGTTTTTCATGGTAATTTTATAATGTGGTGTTTATGGACATATGGCTAGTATGTGTAGTCCTAAGGTTGAAAAGAAAGAAGATTGCAAAGAAAAGACTCAAGAACATTTGTGAAGGAAAGAAGGAAGAGGAATGTCAAGACAAGAAAGAGAAAAATATAGGTCAAAGGTATGGAGCTGAATGTTATCATTGTCATGAGAAAGGACATCTTGCAAAGTATTTAAAAATGGGCCATCAAACACAAGAAGGTATGTAAGAAAGTTCAATGGTTATTGTTATGCTTGTAATGGATATGGACATAGGGATTTTGAGTGCAAGAGAAGATAAGTTGAATGCTTTAGGTGCCACAAGGTAGGGCACATTGCAAGGTTTTGTGATGCAGGAAAATTGAAGAAATAAACTCATGGATCCAAGCAACAATTTCAGAAGTACAAGAATAAGGAAGAAGCTAGTCAAAGTACTCAAGAGGATTTCAAGAGTGTGACTGATCAAAAGGAGGAATCTACTATGACAAAAATAGAATAAGAAAAGAAGGAATCAGTCAAGGAGAAGGAAGAAGGCTTTGAGACCTTCTTAGGTCTCTCATCTAGCCTCCTCCATGATGGGATATGCCTCTACTAAGCTTCTTAGAGGTGTATTGGTTCTAATGAAGATTTAGAGTGAGGGGGAGCTGTCTTTATCAGTGTGTGTCTTCTCCATGGTGTTGAGGTATGTCTCTTAAAATTTGTTTAGCTAGTTCTTATTGTTGGTCATGTTGGGTTTGTCAAATGTCATGTCTCGTGGACTTAAAGCATATAAGCTAGTGTTGCATAGTTGTTTGAGTCCTTATGGTCTGATTTTGTATTATCAAATGAATGGTTGTTATGAGATAGTTGTGTATGCTCATAAGTCTCATGGTCAAATCATAAGGTGTATGTAAATGTTCTTGAACTCATGAGGAATGTTTCATAGTATTTGTAGTTTATGCTTAGTTGTGTTGTAGGTGTTTGTGGTATATGGTGTTTGAAGGAAACTATCCTGATTCAAATAACATGTACCATGAGTGTCTAAAATTATGTATGTGTGTGAATCTATGAAGGTGTCATAGAAGATGTAAAATGCTATAGAGTCCTTCAAAGGCATTCACCCTACTCAAAAGTATGGTATGGTCATAATAAGTTGTCCAGTCATGATCATTAGTCCGTGAAGTCATTAGTTCATATGTTCAAAATCTCTAAGGGTGTAATGATTAATATAAGTGTGCTTGGAGATGATTTTGTGGCATCAAGTATGGGAAATTGTTTAATCAGTATGAAGATGAAAACTTATGCAGTGTTCTTTAAGGCTTATGAGGTAAATTAAAGGTAAACTCATGAGTTGATGATATTATTATCTTTAAACCATGTCATTAGTGCTCATAATGGTAAAAGGTGTGATTACGATGGTATGGGTTGAGTTAGAGCTCTTGGAAAATAAATTTTGTCATTTTGGTAGGCTCAATGACCTGACTGGATTTTTACAAATTCACCGAGAGCAAGATGTTGAAAAGGATGGATTTGGATGATCAAATGGTAATCTCTAAAGCTAAAATTTTGTTAAAATCTTCTAAAGCAGCATGAAAATCATGTTGAAGGTGGTCTCAATCTATAAAACTAAATAAATCTCTAGGAATCTCTTACAAAGTGTTGAGATTTTGACTGTGGAGTACAAAAGACCTAATTTCCTAATGGGTATTGATGAATCTAGGTTATGTCACTTCATGTGCATGATCCAAAGTTCACAGAGGTGATTATATGGCATAATGGGTATCTGCAACTAATAATATCTCATCATGAAAGTGTGGGCATCAAAATTTAAGCATAAAAGTCATGACTTGAAGACCTAATAGTGTGTGCAATCGATCGAGTGTCATTGTTGTGTTGCAATTGTCTTGTTGTCTTATCTAATATCTAAGGGAATCTATGAGTGTAGAAACCCTGTATGGATCTATAAATAATGCTCTATAAAATCATAAGCCCTTATGGTGTTCCAGGAAGGTAAGTGCATTCTTCAAGTCCTGTGAGGTACAAAATTAGTGATCTATTACTCGATCAAGAATGTATAGTTCTTCCATCTCAAAGTGTTATTACAACTCCATCACATCATAAAGGAAAGGCCTATTAAGACTAAGAGGTTTTAAGTAGTATTTGTATTATCAAGAAAACATGAGCATGAGTTTTAGTATGAATCCTATAGATGAGCCAAATGTGATAGAGTAAGGTCAAATATGGAGTGGTGATGAAAGCTATAGGATTTATAGAAAATTTTGTCCATCTCTTCTCAAGGTCAAGACTTAATGCTAAAATCATACATGTCAGGTGAATTCATCATTAGGCTCCCGAGTTAAATCTCCATACTTGTCTCTTGACTAAGGATTATGGAACCAATTCACAAAGAACTCGAAGTTTGTATTGAAATATTTACAAGTGGCACAAATGCCTCAATATGAGGCTTCAAAGCATATCTTAGAGTTCAAGGCACTTGTCAGGAAGCCAATATGATGTGTCAACATCAAAATATTTTGATTTGTGTCTCAAGAACCTATATTAAGGTATATCTAGTGTGCACAAGCCATATGAGGGACATCAAATTCTAATAAATTTGCTAAGATCTAAGTACCACTAACAACAGAGTCAAGGGTAAACATTTGGTAACTGGAATCTCATCTCATGGTGCACAAGTTGATTGAATAAGTACATGAAGAATATAAGTTCCCTATGACAATATACAAAATACATCGTATGAAGAAGCATAATATGAGTGAATGGCATAGGTTGATGCTTGATCTACTTAGTCAAGTGTGTTCTTTGTCATGTCCGAGACTCAAGTAGATTTTGAATTCATGAAATTGAGAAAGGATGTTTGTCTCGAAGTATGATGACATGTTACTCAAAAGGTGGTCTATGAATGTAATGTGAAAATGAGTCCTCATATCTCCGAGAGAAAGCTATAGAGGTCTAGGTATTTTTATATAAAGATGGTGGAAGTATCTAAGGCTTGTCATAAGTGATCTTTTGTGTGTAGTCACATAAGAAGTGTAAGGCGATTTCTCGAGTCATTGATTATGTGAAATGATTCCACTCAAGCTCTTAATAAAGGTTACATTCATGGAGGTTGTATTCAAGCTTATCTTAGTTGAGAAAGTCTAACCTCTCAAGTTTATAATGAAGAAAGAATCAATGATAGTATCATGAAGGTTTAAATGATTCAAGTGACTACAAATCTTGATCAAATGGTGTTTCTCAGAATCCTACTAAGATGTGTTACATAATGTAACAAGTAAATGCAAAATGATGTGCTACAGACTCATCAAGGCGATTCTGTGAAGTACGAAGTTATTGTAATGTAGATGGCTATGTCAACCTATAGTGAGTACTTTTATTCTAAAATATCTTCAGGCATGTTGCAAAGTTATATCTTCAAGATATGAATGTTGTCAAGAACATATGCTTTTAGTTGTGTGTTGAGTGATTCATCAAAACATAAAAAAAATGTAAATGGGCATCATGAGAGATAGAGAAATGCTCTACTACATTTTGTATGCACTCATAGGGTTGTATAATCTTCTACAGTGGTGTCAATGATATTTGAAAGATGTCAAACCAATTAATAGGGGTTAAGAACAAGAAATCTACAATGAGTGATGAAAAAGGTGTATTATGCATTTAAAGGAAGCAAGAATGCACAAATTTGAAAAATGTTATTATGACTTACATGGATCTTATCCTCCATATGTTTGATAAGATAGTCTCCTACAGTAAGAGTCTAAAGTATACCATGTATACATACTTATGAAGATTGAGATAAGCCCGAGTGTGGTGACTTAAGGTAATTCATAGTGTCTAGTTGTTGACTAAAATGTACCTATGTCAATGCTCTATACAAAATGAAGTGGCAAATCTGGTAAACAGTGTGTTAAAATCTTAAAATAAGTGCCTACGGGCCTATGAGGCATCTTGATGATAGGGTGAGCATATGGAATTGCTTCGAGGTGATATAAAGAATCTTGGAGGAATGTATGGTAAGGTGGAATTGGTATTCATGCTTGTTTCTTGTGACAAATAGGATCTTAATAGTCAAGATTGGGACTCGCATAAGGATGAAAGGACCGAAAGGATGCTTTAGGACCTGGCTTAAGCAAAATGTTGAGTTGTCCTCAAGAGCATGCAAGCAGGGTTAGTTGATTGTTTTTGTGTCTTTCTACTAGAGGTGGTTATTCTAAGACCAAGGGAGTGATGGTTAGCTATACCAAAGGGTGAATGACATGTTATAGCATGTCAATGATGGCCCTAAATACACTCGAGATGTCCTTTTTATGGAAATGAGTTCTTGGGTTTGTTTGAAGACATCAATGATAAGTAACAAGCCAAGTTTAAGCCTATTCAAGATGATGTATGATCAAGAAAAAAGGTAAGGTATATTTTTATGCTTGTTCATGACATTGTTGACATGATTACATAATGCATGGTTCAGATTAAGTGCTCAACTACAATGGTTTCTTGAAGATCAAAACAAGGTTGAGGAGAAAAATGACAAGTTTTGCATACCTAGAAGGTTGAAAGTGATGTTTTGCTCCTAACAAGGTATGATAATGTTTCTTCATGTTTTCTTGATGCATTTAAGATGATGTATATGTTGTTCCTAGGAGCATGGTGTGTTCTATGCTTGAAAAGAGGCTTAAAATCAATTTTTGAGGTAAAATTCAAGAATTTGAGCTAGTTTGAGACTTTAGTTGATGTTTCTAACCAAAGCATGATGTTATGAAGATGAGGTGGGTGAAGAATATGCAGGTATAGTATGCCCTTTTCATTAATGTAAAAAGAGGGATAAGTTCAGGGTGTTTTCCATCAATGACAAAGGGGGATATTATTGGCATATGGTCCTATTAGGTGTTGTCATTGATGGAAAACCATGTTAATGACAAATTAAATGATGTTTAGGATCATTTGATGATGTATACGATGATGTTGACATGATGGTCTAGATGTTTTTATGCTGATAACAGTGAGATTTAGTGAGGATTGTTTGCTCTTACAAGCCTATTCAGGTGCTTATGTGATGTTGCATAGAGGTAGAAGCTTCTTGGATGATTTTGAATCATGTTAACATGATGGATAGTAGGTTTAGAGAGTGTTTTGGGCACTCACAATAGTGGCATGATGTAGATACAAGTGTTTAGCTATGTTACAAGTGCTCATTTAGAGTAAGTATGGTTGGTAGGAGGTATGACATTTTGTTTTGGATTTATGTGAGCCATGGATGCATGTGATTAGTTATGTATCATGTATGTTAGGACCATTTAGAGTGTTTGTACAATGTGTTTTGAGGTTTTTTTAGTTATCTCTATCCTTTCAAGTGTAAAACCTTAAGAACTAGCTATGAAAGTCCTAATGTATGAAAGGTTAGAGGTATGGTGATGATTTTCTAATTATTTGAGATGTTAGTAGGGTGTTTCTTTGTGTTGTGGGAAATATTTCAAGTTTCCATGATGAGTATCTTTCATGATATGACTTTTTTGGTAGAACAGGGTAAAAACAAGTCAATTTCCAACTCGAGTTGAACTTCTGATGCTCACCATGAATTGTGGGATTTTCATGGGACCCTATGGCTTTCAGGGATGTTTATAAAGTGAGTATAGAAGGTTTCACAAAAATAATGAGGTCATTTCATCATCACATTTTTATGAACGAAGGTTAAGAAGACAAAGTGCTTTAAAACCCCTAATTAAACCTAAAGAGATCAGTTTGCAAAAAGAAGAGGTATAGTGAGCCATTTTTTATTTTTTATGAAAAAGTGATGATTTTATGTTGTAGATAACTCTTCCATATTTCTATAAATGTAGGATAGAGCATGTGACAATATGTGGGCCCCACCTAAAAATTCTTATTTTTGAAGAGTTTCAAGTTTGTGGCAAAGTTTTCCAAATGAGGTATGAGATAAATTGATGTTATGGAATGTATGTGAGTTTATATTGATGTATGTGAAGGTTTCAGATCATTTTTTTGATGAAAAAGTGCAATTTGAGCTCCATTCAGGTGACTAGTCAAAGGGCAATTTTGAGGCCATAAAAAGTAGTGTTCAGTAAAATGGCCATAACATGAGCTACAAGTGGAATTTTGAGGTGATTAAAAATGTTCTGAAAGAGAATTCAGATATATTTCCATTTATATAATTTTTACCTTATGATGAGATTATTTAATGAGGTTTTTGGTCATTCTTTTAGATGGGAAGGATTTTTCCAATTCGGATAGGATGTGTTTGGAAAAGTTTTGAGTTGATTGAAGCATGATATGGATTAGGTGATGCTTTATATCACTTGTAATGTGAATAGGGATGAATTTTTCATCAAATTAATCCATTTTTAGGTCTTGAATGTTCCTATAAATGTGTTTATCATCTGATATTTGGAAACATCTTTTAGGCAAGATGATTTGGTGAAGATAAAATTTTCTATGGTTTGAGCAGAGATTGTTTCAAGGATTATAACTTTCTTAGAAGTTTTATAAAAGATATTTCATTTCCATCAAGTTGTTACATGACATAGTTTGGTTGATTTGAAGTCTTTTGGTGGCATAATGAAATCTATAGGGTGTGGAAGGGTGTAGGAAATAGTTGTTTTGAGAAGTACAAAGAGCATTGGACCCAGTAAACAAAATAATTTGATTTGTTGATAAATTGTGACCATATATGATGTTTAAATGTTATTTTAAACATGTGTGATTATTTTTAGAGCTTGAATAAAATTATTTTTGGGATTAGGATATTTTTGTCATCCCAATGCAAGGGTTTTTGAAATTTTTAGTGCATGGATGAAGTGTTTTTTCTAGGCCAACCTATATGGGTCAATTGTGAATGTTATAGTGATTATTATGGGATTTTTTTAGGTTGGTATGGTCATGCAAGTGGAGGGAAACTAGCCTATTTTGAATTTGAATCAAGGAGAGGCTATAAAAATGGAGTTTTGGGTACAATGGTGCTAATCTTTTGGAACCCCTTTTATCTTCTTTTGAACAACTCTTTGCTACAAAAGCAAAACCCTATGGGCCTAGCACAAAACCCCTGTAATTTCATTCTAGGATTGTATCTAGTTGATTTTTCATGAGGTGGATTTGAGAAAAGAAAATTTGGTGTTGTTTATTTGAGAGTGAGTTGAAGGAGGGCAGATTTGGATACTTGTGCTTGGATGTTATCTTCATATCATATTGATGTTATTTTCAGGTTTTATGAAGCTTTTTCAGATCTGATATTGAGTTGAAGACACTTCAAAAGTTATATATCTTTATATGTATTTATAAGACATGGTTGATTGTCTTGAGAGCACTTGATTTTATCTTGTTGATCATTGTTGAAGCCATTTCTCATTGTAATCTGATTTGAATATCAAAATAAGTGTGTTGATATGATTTTAGATTCAATATGTGTCTTTGAATTTATCTTGTGATCCTTGCGTTGAGTTTATTTCATTGTAATGAATATATTCTTTGATGTGTGTGCTATATGAGATTGTGTGATTAGGTTTTGAAGTACAAGTGAGAAAGTTTTATTGGGACTGATTCACCCCCTCTCGCCCTTGTCACCTTCTAACATAAATGAGGTTGAGATGTGTATTAAGCACTATGATGTATTGTGTTAATTCCCCAAGAGTGTAGATGTGTCGTAAAGAAGGGTAAGTGCATGGAAATGGGGGGCCAAAAGGGGGTCTTAAGTGGACACTTTTTTCTGAAAAATAAAAAACTTCAACTTGTACGATTTATTTGAGATAGTTACACTCAAAATTTGAAGATGTTATAAGAACATGAATTTTAACATTTCAAGTTTACTTTCTAAACTACTAATTATTTTTAAATGGTTAAGTGTAATGGGGTTAAATATATAAAATGTCAATAGGTGCTCCTATTTTTGCAAAAAAATATAGTAGACAATCGGTCGTGCCCCCACCATTTTAAGCACTATTTAGTATTTTTAAAAACCCTTTGGTAGAAATATAGGTAGGAGCATCTAGTTTGGGATAGAAGTTTTTTTTTTTTTAATGATTTTTCAAGTACAAAGATTTTGAAAATTAAAAAATAACAGATAGCCGACTGTGCTCCCCCTAACTACCTCAAAAATATCAAAAATTAGTTTTTTTTTTGTATAGAATTAGTCCTAGTTTGGGATTGTATAATTTTTTTCAATTTGGAGAAGTGAAAAAAAAAGATACATTAAAATAGATAAACATTTACAATCACCAAAAATGGAGGTATAAAAGACATAGTTTGAAATAAATATAAATGGTAACCTTGGAATAGTCATAAAAATATTAAAAGTATATATTTAGAAAGAGGATATTTTTCTTGGCATTGTAGGTAAATTTTTAAGAAAGATAACAATCATTTTTGTAGGATTATCATGGTGTGTTGGTGAGAAAATTTGCCAGGTGGAAAAACTTATGGATTTCTTGCCAACGCTCTAGGAATCTAAGTCCCTCTACTTAACCGGTGTAGGCTTGTCGTATGTGCATGCACATGAAAAGGTGGATTTCTGTGGTGGCCTTTCGACCGGGATCCAATAGGGGCACTCCACTGACCCTGCGAAATTGCTTGCATATACCTGCAAGAGATGACTTTGCTAGGAAGGCGGGAAAGGGAATGGGAAAATTAGAAAAGAGAAAAACTAATGCTGCAAGTAGAAAATTAGAGACTTGCATACACTAGCTAGAAGTTTCATTACATGCACTTGAATATAGAAGAAAACAAATCTACGTAATAGCTACAAGACCAAATAAAGCTTAATGGGCACAAAGTACCAACAAACTCCTCAATCAAAGAGGCTAAAATTCCTTCTTCCTTTATTGAAGCTCAAGTAGAGTTTGTACATAGTGTGAGAAATAGAAGACATTTTTTAATGGGAGAAATGGAAGAAACTTGCTATCTCTTTCTCTCTTCACAAGGATAACTCTCTCATGAATTCACAAAAAATAGCTCCAACATCTAAGAAGCAAAAATTCAAAAGAATTTTGAGAAGACCTTTAAATGAGGAGCTTGTTACAATTTATAGAAGAGGAGGAAAACTTTTCATCTTCCTGGTGACTTTTCGAATACCTTAATGTGACTTAAGACTGTTCATATTCCTTTTTAAATACTTAAGTCACTTTTATGATAGCAAGGTGACTTAAATTTACATTACATTTCTAAAGTCACTTAAGTCATATTAAAAAGTGCAACTCTCAATGTAAAAATATAACATTGAGGAGAGAGGGTGTTGTATGAGAAGAGAAAAGAAAGAGAAAGAAGAGGAAGAAGAAGAAGGATTATGCTGAAGGATGAGCTACTGCGGTGGACTTAGCTCCATTCTCTGACTGCTCTCCACTTTGTGATCCTGAGAAGGCTTCTGTCTTTCCAAACTCCTAGTTGAAATGAGTCACCACTGGTTCTACTTTGTCGGCATGAGGGATACAAATACAACTCAAGGTTTCAATCCATCCATCGGTCACACTGTTGACATCCTTGCACTTCTCAAACCATGATGAATGCTTTTCTAGTGATAAGTGCAATGGAGGCTCAGATTTTGAGAAGAAGTCGAGGGTATCCTTAGTGAAGGACAATGGGTTGCCCACCTCTTTCTTGATGTATTCTTCGAAAGGGCCGATCAACTCATCAGCATTTGAGTGTTCACTCATTGTGGGTACTCCAAGTTTTTGAACTTTCCGATTTATGCTATCCTACAGCTTGTATGTTTGTTCTTCTTTCTCCTCTAGCTCTGTGAAGGCCCAATTGATTGTTTCAAATCTAATTGCCAGGGCCCTCGCCCATACATGTGTCAAGTCTTCTCGCATGATTTCTAAACACTTCATCTCACTCACTAGTGGTCCCAAAGGTTCCCAAGTAATCTCTTTCTTTCCCCACATCTTTTTGAGTGCTCATGTTCTATTGGCAAGGTGGCGCACATGTATGAAAAGAGCTTGACCGCCTCTTAAAGTGTGACTCCCATTTTCGTAGATCAATCAATCCATTCTTTATTTTCTCGTCCCCCGCATCGTGAACTCATGCATTCTTTTGATGGATTCCGAATAAAAGCTTCCGAGGGGAACCACTTTCTCAATAGGAAGTGTTATAGTGCTTGGTTTCACCAAGTGTTACACATAAGATGAAAGAGTTCGCACTTGCTCCTCTAGTCCCTCGATCTTCTCTTTGTATTCTTTATTCCTTGCCATCATGTGAGCAGAAGATTGTTAGAATATGTGCAAATCTCCCTCGTGAGTAGCTAGTCCCAATTTGATCATGCTCATCTCATAGTCAACTAGTGTCATCTCATCCATTGGCTTGATTACTTTTGGTCGAGCTACTTCAATATACTGATTACCTGTCTCCTCACTGTAGAATTGTGATGTTGTCTACGTGATCTTTCTTGATCTTTTTTCTTTAGCCAATGCAACAATTGCTGATATATCGGGAGCTACTACTTGTTGCACCATGCGAGTGTTGAGGATGATCATTTCCCGCATCCATGAAAACATCTCGTCGGTTTCAGGCTCAATGATGGGTGCATCAACCATTCTTTGTTCTGATGGAGGAGGAAAATCCTGAATGAGAGGAGTGTTGGAGTCAACAACATGTGGGACCTCTTGAAGTGGCTCAAATATTAGATCATGAGTCATATACTCCTTGTTCACTTGCTTGAAGTCTTTCGATTTCTTCGATTTGAGCTCTTACTTCCTCTTCCGCTCTTTCTTCTCTTTCTCTAACTTCTTCTTCGGTTTCTACATCAGTGAAAATCTTCAAGGTTCTCGTTGATGTATGGAAACTCACCATCCAAAGGATCGCAACACTCGTGCTCTCAACTTGACCGGTTTCTTGATGAAGGAGGCCTCGAATTCTAAGTAGCTCTTTTCCTCTTTGAAGTTCTTCAAAAATGGGGTTGGTTTGTCCTCCTTGCCTTTATTTTTAGGTGTACCTTCTATCTTCTAGCTTGGAAATCTATGCTCACCTTTGTGGTGCTAGAATTTGTCTTTGCCTCTCCAATTCAGCAATGCGTTCTTCTTCAAGGTCGAGGATTCTTGTGTTAATGAAGTAGTGGTTGACACTTTGTCTGTTATGCCAAATAGCTTCTCTCAAATCAGAAGTGATATCTTCTTGGATGTGGAAGAGCAATTCGGGTCTTTCAATAGGAGGATTTCCTGAAATAGCCATGGTTTGTAGACATGTGGCTCATGTAGCTATTCAAATTCCAGAAATTTTCTCTTTTGAATTTTGAATTTTAAGGTCGTTCAGGTCCATGTACAAGACATCACTGTCTTCCACATCATACTTGCAGGCAAAGGGTTGTGTCGGCTTCTGACCTGTCCATTTCTTCTTCATATCTCCCTTCGAAAAAGTAACTTACTATTTTTAGTAAGTGTGGAAAAGCATTTCCTCGATCTTCAACTAGATTTTGCGGCTTAGTTTTCCTCTTTCTCCCGTGTTCCTCGTTTCTTCTAGATAAAATTTCTATTTTTAGCAGGTGCTCGAGGGCCCACTTACTATTTTTAGTAAGTGCCAAAAATGTTTGTTCTGGTGAATTTTCAGTTGTAGTTTACCTCCAATGTCTTTGTCTCTCTCTCGTAGTTCTTCTATTGCTAACTTTCCCAAAATAGCAATTCCTATGTAAGTAGACCCGCAACTTTGAGAAATTTGGTCTATGAGAGTCGGATTGACGTGGAATGAAGTTTTTGATATGGGTTTTTGCCCAATATCCTCCCTTTGCAATTTCGAGATCCGCTTGCTTAATAGTCCAGAGATTTTAAAGTTTTAGTTTTCGACCTAATAAAGGCTTCTCGGCTATGGCAGCCATTAATGGACCTTGAAATTGCAGGTCTGGTTTTCTCCTCCATTTGCAAAGAAATTTATATTTTTGATGTGGGTTTTTTCTTCCGATGCTTCATGTGTGATCTTACTTCAATCTGGCAACTGGTTTGACGGGAAATCCCACTTCTTTCTTCGTTGAGCCGGAAACGAGATTTCTTCATTGTGGCTGCTCTGTCGCACGAGGGGGGAGTTTGAAGGTGTCTTTATAATGGTCTTGGATAGAGGAATGAACAACAGAAAATGGTTTTTTGTTTCATGCACCGGCTTGCAACATTTCTTTAGATCTTCATTTTTAGGCTATGGAGATTTTCATTGTTTTCTTCTTCTTGCTCTTTGTTTCTCCTTCTTGTTTTGATGAAAGATCCTTATGAGACTTGCAAATCACCGTGGGGAGCTTGTTTTAGTGTTTGGGTCGAGCTGGTATGAGCATTTGCAATGGCGGGGTGATGGTAGAATGTTGCAGAGGAAGAATGGAGGAATGGAGTGCACAAAAACTATTAGAAGTTAGAAGTGAAGAAAGCGGCACTTGGAAACTTTTTAAAAAGATATGCAATATTAGGGTTAGGGCACATTTTTCCATGTTTGATGTCCCTGACCTCAAGGACATGAGGGACATCAAATTCCACGGTGGTCAAGAGCATGACACGTGGCGTTTGATCCAACGACAGGAAATGAAGAGGGAGAAAGTTACATTGAAGCACTGGGAGCTAAAAGGAGGTCACATGGGTGTCCAGAAGACTCCCTATGGGGGCTGGGAACATTTTCCAAGGTCTGATGTCCCCCACCTCAGGTGCACAAGGGACATCAAATTCCACGGTGGTCCTGGAGCTGACACATGGCACCCGATCCGACGGCAGGGAAGGCATGCTCCAAATAAGCACCTGGGGCTGATCTGTCGAGTCTGGAGGTCATATGAGGGTCCCAAGGATCACATGAGGGCTGGGAACATTTTTCAATGGTTTATGTACCTGATCTCAGGGACTTTGGGGACATGAAATCCCGCCAGGCTCCTAGTGCTGACATGTGTCCTCTTGAAAAAATGACTAAGTCCTGAACTGCATTTGAGAGGGTAACTTGGAATGCAGATAACTTGAGCTCCCAGTGGAATTTATTCGTGAAATTTTATATGATCCTGAATGGAAATGTCATTTTTAATCCAATTATGTGAGTCTCATTTCTTAATTAGACCATATGATCCCTGAAAAATCAGAGTTTTGACCTGGGACTCTACTTGTGCCTGAGAAAAAAACTGCCTTCCAATCATATGCACCAAGGTGTTGTGAAAAATATTATTTCACCATCATGTAGGTCTTGGAATCCTCTTTCCAAATATGTTTTGTTTTACTTCTAACTCCATTTGGAGCTCTCGTAATCTTCTTCTGAAGTCCAGCGGTTGTTTTAGGCCTGTGTACTGTCTAGGCTTGTGAACCCTGTTTTTCACTCAGATTGCTCCAAGTCTCGAAAACCTTCTCTAAATCTTCCAAAATCATCTCTTTGATGTCATAAGGTATTCCATTCACCTCCGTGTTGAATTTTTCCCTTCCGTTTTGCTCCATGGGTTCAATCCAATCCCGGAAAGGCAAAATGACCCCTTCCCGTGACTCCCAAAATTTGCATTTTCAATGAAGTCCTAAAATCACCTAGGGGAATGAATGGAATTTCCTAAATCACCTAGGAGGATGATATAGCATTGTTTGGGAGGTAATTTGGACCGATTTGGATAGAGTGAGGTTGCTAGAATGATAAAGCATGAAAATTTTGGCATAGGGGTATAGTTGTAGTACTTGGAAATTTCCAATTTCCTATTGCACATTTGCACGACAACATGGTGAAAGGTAATTTTTTACATATTGTGTCAAAAACACACAAGTTGATTTGTTGTTACACGTCCACAATGCATGTTTAGGAAACCAAAGCAATACCAAGCTTGTTAAATCTTAGTTTGGGTTCATAATTAAGGGAATGTGTACATGTTCTAGTGCGTATGTGTTATGTATAGTATAGACATTATATGTGTTTGTGGGGGGGCTTTTAGTTATAAAAAAATGTTTAAGTTTTTCATTTATTATTATTTATACTTTATTATTTCTTATAAGACAATTTTTTACTAAATATAAGAAATTAGGGTTACTCGCACTTTATGGAACTAGCCTCACAAAATCATGAGTAGCGGTTTAGGAGATAGATTTTATAGTCTCACTTGGTCAAGACATAGCTAATTTTTCATGATTTCAGCATTCAGCCTAAAGATTTTAGCATTTAAATTCTACAATCAATGTCTATTTTGGGAAATAATATAGTCATTGTTTAGGTTTTGGGGCCTTTTGGATTTGTTGGACATTGTGTCTTGTTGTTGTCATTGATGGAAAAGGGTGTCAAGGTGGAAAAGGAGTCAGTATGAGGTGTAATTCATAATCAAGCTTGAAGGTTGATTGGTAGTGTCCAATTTTATTGTCATGATATGTTGTTTTGGTGTCATGTCATGGTGTCTTAGTTTGCATGCATGGGTCTAGCATGAAGGTGATTGTAGGTGTGCTCCAAAGGTTGTTTGATGTCTCTAAGGTGTCAAACATGTTTAGTAAGGTATGTCAAAGTTGTTAGAGTGTTTGCATGGTGAAGGCAAGATCAGTTTGTGTGAAGCATGGGTTGAAACTAGCCATTCTAGGCCTAGTCTTAGACCTAGTTCATAGCAGGTGATATGGTGGCATGAAGTATGATGCAGAGAAGGCTTATGTGAGTATGTGATATGTGTTTTGAGATTGTAGGGCATGTGTAGAAGTTGTCAAAGGACATTTTGTAGGAGTTTAGTGCATGTTCTAGGTCCTTTGGAGGCATGTTCTTAAGGACAAGTCAAGAATGCATGGGAAAATGAGATGACATGGTAAGTTACGAAGTATCCAAGCATGTATGAGCATTGGAGATCATTGAGGAGGTCATTGGAGTGTTGTGTGCCAATTTTAGGACATGAGGATGAATAAAAACTAAGATAAGTTAGTTTTAGCTCTATTGAGCTCTCAGAATGCTCATTCCCAGCTTGAAGGCCATGTTTGGAGTGCTCACTTGCACATGAATTATTTGCATGGAGACCTGATCCATTCACCATAGTTGAGGCATGGAAATAATAAATTTTTGTAGTTGGAATGAAGTCAAATGATGTCATATCATTTATGAATGATTGTTAAGAAGCAGAGTTGGTCTAAACCCTCCTCATAACCCTAGTTTATAGTGATAGAGAAGAAATGATTTGTATGGTATCTAAATGGCATGAGAAATAAAATGTGAAGCTTCAGGTTTGTAGAGAATTTTTTTGAGCTCCTTTTGGTGGTGGTTTCATGCTCAAGGTGTTTTGGTAAGTTGAAGAAAAACCTCTATTTTGAAGAGATTTACTTGGTACAAATGTGTGTTGTAAGTGTCATGATTAAAGACCTTATGTGGGGTCTTTCTTGGGATGTTTTCCAAGAGATCATGAAGAGATATGGGAAGATTCTATGGAGAAATGGGTGCAACATGTCCTCTAATGTGCCCTACCGCTAATGGGCTTGTGAGTGTAGAACCAGTATCATGATGATATGAGAGAGTGTGTGTGTCATTTTGCATGATGTAGTAGGGTTGTTTGGACATGAATAGCTTGGTATGGTCTAACATGATGTGTTTGAAGTCTTGGTTTGATCTGAAGAGGTGATTTCTTGCTTAATCCCTAATGGCCTAATAATCCCTATTAGGCTTGTCAAGAAGCTAGTTAGAACAAGTATGCTTATGAGGTTTTCTCCATGTGACTTATGGTTGTGAGTACTTGAGCATGTTGGTAGGGATGCCCTTGAAGTGTTCCATGTGGTGGAAGAGCTTAGAAGTGAAGTTTGAGGTGTTATTTCATGTTGGTCTCAAATTCCACTCACTTTCCTGACCATGATTGGAAATATCATAATATCAATGGAAAAAAACATTCTAAGATCAATGGAACAACTTTCAAGACTTGATTCTTCCTGAACCTAAAAATTTAGTTCATTTTGTTTGGAACCAAAAGGGGCAGCCGCATTGTTTTGAAATTATTCATGAAACCTTCAAGCCTTAGAGAAAAATGGATGTCTCCAACATGTAGAGGATTCACATAGCTTTCTAATGCCTATTTTTCTCCTCCTAACTCCTTACATATCTCCTGGAATCTTTTGGAGAAGTCAAGTTTCACCATTAGAGTGTTTGTTCCCTACACCTAGAAAACCCGTTGTTAAGCAGATAGTCCTTGAATGAGCAAACCTTTCCTAAATCTTCCTAAATTACCACCAACACTTCCAGATTCCCCTGAAATCACCTCTGGATGCTTAATATCTTTCCTAAACTCTCCCTGGAGGGTGCTTGATTAGCTCCAGAATTGCCAAAATAACTAGCATGAAAATTGAAAATTTTGAAGCATGACAACTAAGCCCTTAATTGAAAATAAGGCTTCTCAATCACTGTGCATCCTTCCTATGGCTAGCCTATCATCAGTTCAACATTTACCTTGGCTCAAAGGAAATTCCTAATAATATCATTTAGTGTGTTTTAGTGTGTAGGGAATAGTGTTTAAGGGAATAGTGTCTATCATCACTTAAGCATTTTTTTGGCCATTTTGTAGCTAATTGAACACCCTCTGGAAGTGTTTAGAGAAAATATAAAGAATATGAGGGTGATTTTAGAGACAATTGAATATTTTTAAGTAAATTTAGGAAAGTTTAGGAAATAAAATCTCATTCAGGAGTAATTTATTTAAGACTGGGTTTTTAGATGCAGGGAATGAAAGCTAAAATGATGAAAGTTGACTTCCATGGATGGTTCTAAAAGTTCCCCGAAAGATTTGTGATAAAAAAGGCATTGAAAGCTATTAGAATACTCTACAAGGTAGAATAATCAATATTGATTTAAGGCTCAAATACTTCTTGAGGTACATCAAAACTCTACAGCTGCCCCTCCCAGTTTAAAATGAAATAGGACCCAAATTTTGAGTTGCAAGTAGAATTGGATTTTTAGAATAGTTTCATTTATCGTAAAATTTGATTTTCAATGTTTCAATGAAGTATGGAGGTAAAGAAAATGTAACTCATCCTCAAATTTCATTAAAGGATTCATCCCCTATCTGGAGGAGGAAACCCATTTCCATGAGGAGTAACTTGAGAAAATGTATTCAAGTACCTTGAGCATGCTTCCACCCAGGTGTTGATTAACAAAAAAATGGCCTAAGGGACATAAATGGAGGTATTAGGGTATTAATGTTGATCTAACTTAAGAGTACTTAAACGTTGTAGTAAATAAATTTAAATAACAAAGAATAAATATAAACAAATGCAATAGATGATTATTCTAAGTGAAAGGAAACCCTAAGTATGTAAGAGAAGGGAAGGAAATAGCTTAGTTGATTGTTGTGTATGGTCGCACAGTTGTCAGTAAGTATGATCGAAAATCTAGAAGTGCATACGAACACTCAAGGACCCTATGAAGGGTAGATCTCGTAAATCGAGATGTTTGAGTCACCTAAGAGTGTACTGGGGTGCCCCGGTCTGGTCTGATATGGGTGCTCTAAACACTGTAAATGCTCAAAACCTGAGTTTGGCAGTGTCGCAACTTTTCCTGAAACTCTTCCTGTTTGTCACGCTGGATCCACCAGATGAACCGCAAAATGACCTGCAATGCAAAGAGAAGTATCAAACCCTAGAAAAATAAAAGATACTAATGAATGGTTTAGACTTCCTTCAACCTCCAAAATTGTGGTCTTATCACTAAGCGTTGTGATACATTTAAGACCCAGATGTAGTTTTGGTGTGTGTGCATGTCATGCCCTAGGTACTCTCGTGTCAGTTACACTTTGTGAAGCACCGAGAAATAATAACTATAAAAATGTAAATAGTATGTGCATGGAATAGAATAGAATCCCTCCCCCTATGCAATGTGTGTATGATGTAAATCTCCTAGCCTTGATGCATGACACTATGTGGATGCAAGTGATGCAATGGATAAACTCTAGATGGAGTGATAGTAGTATGTGATGCTGACCTAAGACCCTCATTATTGTCTTATAAAACTTTATATTTATAGAGCTCTTAACTTTAATTTTATAATTAATCCCGACAAGGCCGACTAGGGGAAAAGATAAAGACAACAAATGGCTAGAAAACCCCAAAAATAAGTGGGAGAATATGTGCATAGATCGGAGAACCTAGAAGTTGGACCAGGGTGCCTCGGGTGCCTCAAGACAAGTGCTAGGGTGCCTAATTTTGGGCTAGAATGATGGGGCAATTGTGAAATGGGTGGGTATATGCTAGAAAATATACGGGAAGTATGAAATAAAATATAAAATAAAGATGGCCAAAATGTGGGATTAATTAGTACTTTAACCACTTGAGAACCTTCTAAATAGTAGTATAAGACCAAGGGCTAAATATTGTCTAATGTGCATATTTTTGTCTACATTTTCCCCCACTTTATGTTGGTGAGCGAAATCTCAGTAACATAAAGTAGATAGAGATGCATACCTGATATCCATGTAGAGTGTAGAAAAATTTGTTCCGATGGACTAGAATCAAGCGTGGAATGAAAAAAAGAAAAATGTGAGAGTGTGGATTCTAAAGATGAAAAATGCACATAAAAAGTGATGAGAGTGAACCTAGGGTGGAACACATGTGTAGTTGTTGTTGTGTGTAGTGTACCTACATGGTTAGTAAAGGAAAATTCCTATAGTGGTGTGTTGTCGTTGTTGTATTCATATCATTTGTTGTTGTTGTTGTTGCCCCAATTTGATTGCTTTTTTATGATATGGCAAACCTATAAGGAGAAAACAATCAAGTAGTCAAATATGTATGTATGTAAAAACACTATGTAAAATACGCATGTATATAGAAATGTGTAAAGTACACAAATGTAAAATATGCTAGAAAAAGTGTAAATGGAACATGTGCACCTAATCCATGTTGAGAAAAAGGGTGTAGAAGGATATCTTGTATTGTCGTGAGTTTTTCGGGTGATCTCACACCACCCTAGATGAAGAAGTGTAGGGAGGAAATGCTTTGTGTCCTCCAACTCTAACCTTCTATGCTGAAATTTGTTGAAGAGATCTTTGTACCATCCTAGTTTTTTGGTGATCCGATGCCACTAGATGGAGAAGTGTAGAGAGGCACACCCACTATAACCCCCAAGCATGTAATTGCTCTCTCCGAAATTGTCAAGGACACCATGTCCTATTATGGCCATTGTGTATGGAGTTCTTATATTGGTCTGAACTCACTCACTGTGTGTGAACCGGTGTAAATACACCATGTTAGTAGAAAACTCTCAATGATGCCCCCTCTTTGGGGGTGCATGTGACGACCTGAAAAGGAGAATGTGGCCCCAAAAGAGGACCAACCGCACTTTGACTTGTAACCAACTCATCCCTACATGGGGAAAGGGAAAATCTATTGGTAGATACCAAGATGCACATAAAAGGGATGGCTAGCCAAAACAAGTGTTATTCCAAGCACATGCATGTAATCAGTGTAAAAATGTAAACAATGTAGAAAAACTACCAATATGTAGTGTAAACATGCAAGAAATAACAAAAAGACCACACAAAGTGGGTTACAAACAAGGGACATCACTCACGATGTCACAAGACACGCAAGGCCATCATGGCCGCAAATACAAACAAGTGTGCACACAAGAAAAGGGAAAAGCCCGCATATAATAGCAAAAACAAAGAAGACAAGTAAAACAAACAAGTAGTCATGGAAACATGTAATCCTGAAAAAACAAGTGTTGCACATGGAACACCCATTAGCATGTTAGAATGATAACCAATATGTCAAAGTGTGTATAAGCAAGTAATAAGATTCTAAAAATGAAACAATAGCACCTGGATAAGTCAAATGTGGATGCCTCCAACAACCAGTATATAGGAAGGGTATAAGGTGAGCATCCATGCCACATGTAAATTCTTGTATCTATGATCACACTAAACAAAAGCGTGAATGTGCATGTGTGTATGATAATGACATATAAGAAATCAAGCTAACATGTGTAGTAAAGTGAACATGCAAAACACTAGTAAGAAAAGTAAATGCCCCAAGACAATGCAATATACTATGGATGGATGGAATGGAATGCAAGATGGAATGATAGGAGCAACATGCCCCCTGAGTGGATGGAAGTGTATGCAATGAGGTTCATTTTTTTTCCCCTCAACAATCAAGAATGAACCATAAATGAGAGTGCATCATCGGGAAATGGTCAAGTAGTGTTGGTTGTGTCTAATGCATTGTGATGAGTGTGTATGTGTAATGGTGATGAAATGCAACATGTGAAGAGATGTGCATGGACCCTATAGCCTAAGTGTATACCACAATTTGTTGAATGGGTGAGTGATGATTTATCCCTAAGCGTATATCACTATATGATGATGATGGGGAATAAGAAGATGGAAAGATGTGTGTGATTTAGCACTAGGTGTATACCATGACGTGCATAGAATGGATGATAATGTGATGTTAAGTAGATATCCCTATGTATGGACATGATGAAGAGAATAGTGATGATTAAAGCATATACCAAAGATACATGATGATAGAATGAAATAGTATATATGGTGAAGAGTGATGATGATAAATAATTTGGAATGATAAAGGGAGTGGTGATTTAATGTAAGGTGTATACCACTACATGATGATAAGAAGGAGGTGATAATGTAATGTATGAATAACTGACAAATTGATAAAAGGAAATGTAATAGGATAATAGAATACGATGATAGAATGTGATAGGATAAAGTGTAAATGGATGAAAGGAGTGGTGATTTAACCTAAGGTGTATACCACTATGATATATGATGATGAATGTGGGTGATGATATAGCCTAGAGCATATGTCACTAGTCCTATGAATGTATGATGAAATTTCACATGGTGTATAAGGTTCCATTTGATTGGTAAACCCTTAGCGATTAAGTATGGACCGAGGAACTAGAATGCGTATGTAGGGTGGTGAGTGCAACACGTAGAAAAACAACATGGTAAAATGACCAAGGTATGTGAATGCGTGGTGTAGGCAATGCAATGTAGAATGTGTAGTAGGTATGGAATGTGTAATGTAATAAGTGTGTAGATAGAAATAGAATGTGTAATGATGATAGGTAAAACTAGACCCATGTATAAGGAAATCTAGTGTAGCATGTAGGATAGGTAGGATGCAATGTGGATGCGTAGGATGTATATGTAATGTGTAAGATATGATGATGATAGTGTCGGTAGAAATATGCGATGTAGTGAGAAGAATGCAAAGCTAGACCCATATATAATGTAACCTAGCGTAGTATGTAAATGCATGGATGAAATGTAAAACTAGACTCGAAGTAATGATGACTAGTGTAGTGTGTATGACATAGATGATGTATAAATGACTAATAGATGAGGTATGTATAGGATAATGTAGTATGTAAGATGTCAACTATGTATGGAAATGGTGATGGAATGCAAATGTGGAAAACCTAAAGTGTAGTGTCTAAGGTTCAAGTGTAATGGTGATCCCTCAATAGTTGAGTGTGAACCGAAGCACAAGAGTGCATCATCGGGTAACGGGAATCTACATCGCGTGAGATAGAAGTGATGATGATACAGATAAAGTATATAGTGTAAGATGATATAAGTATGCAAGGATAGAGAAGGGGGTAAGTATGTGTTGTGATATGCCCCCGATGGTAGTGTGTGTGGGACTAGGTGAACTCATCAAGGAGATCGTCATCCTCTGGATCAAAGTCAAATGGATCGGAATTGGCAACTTGGTAGGCTATAGTATGAGGTTGATCACGTAATGAGCTAGTGAGAGACAAATGGTACATGCCCATAGCATATTCTTCATCAAAATGGAGGATGTGGACAACCGTGTGTGTACCATCGAGTGAGGTTAGGTGAGTAGCCAAGAAAGGAACTATTACAAATGAAAACATGACCAAAGGGCATGGGAAATGAAATATCGTGTGACTAGGGTCTAATGTACCTCCATGTAAGTAAGCCAAGAGTCCCCTAATGTGAGTGGAAGAACAAGGGGTACATGGTAGATAGACTAGAAGATCAAAGACACACAAACCATAAGTGACAATGATGGTGAAAAAACCATAATATAGATGAGAAGCATGAGTAGATGGTGAAGGTCCTCAAAAGTAAATCCAAGACAAGATTAAATAACATGAGAACATATGGTTTTGTGCATGTGGGGTCGAACAAAACATGTTCCCAATAAGAATCATGAATGAAAAGCGTACATGTAAAGGAGTATGAGCTAGTGGTGAAGGAAAAGAGGGAAGGGTATTGTGTATGGATGGAACATATGGCGGATGTGGAATGATAGCAGTAGTAGGAGATAGTGTAGAAGGGATAACATCTAATAAACAAATAATGCCCTCAAGTGGTGGTAAATGAGGTTGATCATCCATAGGTTGAGGTTCATCTGTAGTATCAATGTGAGGAATAGGGATACTAGTATGAGGTCATGAATACAATATTGGAATGGATCATGATCAAGGAATATAGTATACTTAATACATTCATGCAAGAACTTAACACAATGATGTATTGTAGAAATAACAACTTGCATGGTATGAAGCCATGGCCTTCCAAGTAGGTAATTATATGAATTAGGGAAATCGATAACAAAGAATATCATGGGGAGAGTCTTAGGACCGACATTGAAAGACAAGGTAACATGGCCTATACATGAATGGACAAAAAGTACCATCATAAGCATGAAGTGAGATGGAGGAAGGTCTAATGTCACAAGTGGATAAACCTAAAGCCTAGAGAAAGGACATAGGGCACAAATTGAGCTCAAACCCATTATCAATAAGAGTGCACTTGAAAACAACATTGTAGATGTGAGACATGATATAAAGTGGTGGGTCATTATCAAAGGGGTGGATGTCAACAGGAGGATTGCCCATGAATGCTATATGTTGGGAAAATTCATGCACAATCGTGTCATATGATGGAATCAGGATGCATGTCAACAACAACATTGGTAGTAGCAAAAGGGTTTGAACTCGATGAAGCAAATCAAGATGGGTAAGCAGGTATTCGGTGATAGAGATATCCATGATGGGAGAATAAAAATCCCTAGAGGGGGTAGAAAGAAACATCGGGTTCACCAAAATGATTAACAAAAATAGGGCCTAAGGGACCTAAATGGGGTATTAGGGTATTAATGCTAATCTAACTTAGGAGGACTAAAACGTTATAGTAAATGAACTGAAATAACAAAGAATAAATATAAATAAATGCAATAGATGATTATTCTAAGTGAAATGAAACCCTAAGTATGTAAGAGAAGGGAAGGAAATAGCTTAGCTGATTGTTGTAGATGGTCACACAATATCACAGGTCTATTTTGAAAATCTTGAAGTCCAAATGAATACTCAAGGACCCTACGAAGGGAAAATCTGGTAAATCTTAGATGTCCGAGGCATCCGGGAGTGTACTAGGGGTGCCCCGACGCACCCTAGTCTACAATTTGGGTGCTCTGAACATTGTAAATGCTCAAAACTTGAGTTCGGTAGTGTCACAACTTGTCTTGAAACTCACCTGCTTTTTCACGTCACGTTGATCGCTAGATGAATTGCAAAATGACCTACAATGCAAAGAGAAGTATCAAACCCTAGAAAAATAAAATATATAAATGAATGGATCGGACTGACCTCGACCACCAAACTAGTGGTCTTATCACTGAGCGTTGCACTACATTTTGGACCCGGATGTAGTTTGTGTGTGTGTGTGTGCATGTCATGCCCTAGGTGCTCTCATGTCAGTCGCACTTTGTGAAGTAGTGAGCAATAGTAACTATAAAAATGTAAATAGCATGTGTGTATGTCATAAAATAGAATACATCCCCCTATGTAGTGTGTGTGATGAAGATCTCATAGCCTTCATGCATGACACTATGTGGATGCAAGTGATGAAATGGATGCAACTCTAGATGGAGTGATAGTATTATGTGACGATATGACCTAGGACCCTCATTATGGTCTTATAAGCTTTACATTTATAGGGCTCTCAATTTTAATTTCGTAATTAATCCCGACAAGGCCAACTAGGGAAAAGATAAAGACAAAAATGGCTAGAAAAGCCCCAAAAATAAGCAGAAGAAGATGTGCATAGACCAGAGAGCCCGGAAGTGGGACCAAGTGCCTCGAGGTGCCCCAACACAGTGGGTGCCTTGATTTTGGGCTAGAATGACGGGGCAATTGCGAAATGGGTGGGTATGTGTTGAAATACACGGAAGTACGAAATAAAATAAAAATAAAGATGGCCAAAAGGTGGGATTAATTAGTACTTTGACCACTTGAGAACCTTCTAAATAGTAGTATAAGACCGAGCTAAATATTGTCTAATGTGCATACTGTTGTGTCTATAGGTGTCATCTTGGTTAAGAACTTGAATTGTGAAGGATTCGTCATGTTCAAAGGTGAAATAAGGAGCTCAAGAAGTGACTTGATGATCATCATATCCTGACACTAACATTGTACCCAAATCTCTCCAAAGAACAAGCTAAAATGAGCTAGTCATGTAACCAAGGTATCCAAGACCATCATGTGTGAAGTATTAAGGCATCATATATCTCCATGAGAGATGTATGAGAAAAGGTGTGTATGAGAATCATGAATTTGATTCCATCAAAGGATGATTTTAGAGCCATGAAAGGTGAGGGGATGATCTTCATATAGAGCACCCTATTTCCACAAATGATCAATCATATCATTCCACTTGATGCAATTAACTTGGTGTCATATTCTTAAAAAATCATTCAACGTCTATTAATGTGATCACACCTTAAAGAGGAGGCACATTACAATCACCTCATTTTGGTCATAAGACAAGAATCCCATTTAGGGAGCAATACTCTACCGAAAAGTGAGGATCTTGTTTCAATAAGAAGTACACAAACATCATAGAGTTGATTCGTGGTCACTAAAGTGAAATGTGGACCAAATTTCAAAATCGTACCAATTCAAGCAATGGTAGGGCAAAAATCCAATCCAGAAGGTCAAAAAACCTATAAAATTACTCTATGTTTTCCTGAAACAAAGACTGACTACAATATATATGCCCTGAAAGCTTTAGGTCTATGCTAAAATCTTTAAAATGAGTAAGAACTCGGCTCGATTAGATTTTGAAAACTATCTTCTAGATTATAATTGTTAGAGCTTGTAGACACACGATCATGCAATTTGGGTAATTATCTAGTCTCAATTACATATTACTATTCATATGATTCCCAAGTAAGAAAATTACCGACTAACCCATGTCTTTGGCCACCATCCTTTGCTTTCTCTTAATACTTTCATGTTGTACCCTTACTTGCTCGGTCTTCTTTTTCTCTTCTACATTAGTCATCCCGGACACTAGCGCCCAACCATGACACCAGCGATAGGTGCCATTGTCCCCTCTAGGTGCTCTTGTCCCCTTTATACTTTACTCTCACTTTTTGGGTCCTTTCTATCCATTTGAGCATCTTATCTTTTTAGTAGTCAGCTTTTTTCTTTTGGGGTTGATTACAAAAATTCAAGTGAAGGAATCATATAAATATAAAGTTATGTGATCATAATAAAGGACCAAGAACTAAGCACTAGCTATCACCACCTAAGGTTGTATTCATTAAGGCATCTAAGAGCTCCATTGCATCCATCTAGATCCATCACAAGGGACACAAGGGTTGGTTTTCTGCATCACACTTCATAGGAGGGAAGTTCATTCTATTCCATGCACACATTTACTACATTCTACATCTAGCTACTTGTTTGTTATTCCAAGTGTGACACACACAAGAGCAACCTAGGGCACAATTCCACACACACACAAAAACTACATTGGGTTTGAGATGTAGTGCAACGCTCAGTTGTAAGTCCATCATTGTGGCAACTGAGGATAGTCTAACCCCTCATTTTGCATCTTTCTTTTTAGGATTTGATGTCTATTTGAGGGTTTTGTAGGTCTATTCTTTATTACAGGTTTCCAATGACCTCGGCGATCTTAGTGCGACCTCAAAGAGACCAAAGGCGACTAAAGGTAAACATCTCGTGACACCTAAGAGGAGGTTTTCTCGAGAATTTCCGCACCTGTGCACCCATAAATAGGTCTAGGGCACCCATGGGCACCTCTGTCCCTCTCCAGTGCCTGTGTCTAGTCAAATCCTCTAGATCTGAAATTTTATGAGCTCTTATGCGATGGTCAATGCTTCATGTTTCTCTGTTTTCAACTTTGTGCACTCTCCAGAGCTCGACGAATCAACTAAGTCTTTATACCCTATCCTTGTAATTAGGGTTTCATTATTTTTTACTTAGTTTTCTTGTGTATCATTGTTGTATTTAATTTTTATTCATTTACTATTGTCATAACATTCAAATTAGGTATATATTTCTATATTTATCTTAATCATTTTAGTGAACCCCACTGATTATCGATCTTTTGGATCCTTCTTTGGAATATCATCTTCTCTATAATTGCTCCTAAAATTTCTCAAATTTCTTTGCATGATTTGATTCAAATGCATTCTAATTGCAAAGTTGTTCGAAAAAAGCCCTAGACACCATGTATCTCCTAGCGATACGTCACCACATCAAGTGGTCATTATTTTAAATCATCTCTCTAATGACCCTAGTCTTCATAATCCCCCATCTAATCAATCCATGTTGGACTCAATCCAAGATTTACATTCTTTATATCAAGACAAATTTCAGGTTATGGAATCCACGATTACATCTCTCAAATCTGAAATCAAACATCTTAAGGATGCTTCTTAGGCTCATGTTTGTTTGTTCTCCATCTACATCTCATCTTCATTATATGACTACAACATGTGCTCATATCAGTGAGCCTCAAGCCATACCATTACCAGAGCCTCTCACCTTTGATCGCAATACTAAGAAACATGATATTCTTACTGAGCTCCTTAGTCATCAATTGATCACTTTACCGTCTACTCAAAGCTATCATCCTTACCGACTTACTAAATATCAAGGTTGCCCATATTGCAATTATCATCAAATCAATGGACAATTAAAATTATTGTTATGCTTTACAACGAAGAATCAAGCACCTTGAGCGTCAAGGTTTTATCTCATTTGCTGCACAACATTTTGTAGCATACCCATCTACAAATGCTACATCCAAATGGGCTCCTAAATCTGCTCCTTCTATGTCTAATGAGCATCATGCTATCACTTTTGAGGTGTCTTCTTTGGCCAGTCAAGTACCACCTATTCAATCCACTCAACCTCCTCTTAATTATGGTCCCACTTCTCTTCCACTCAAGCTATCTACAACATTACCAAGTCAAACTAAGAAATCACCTCTCAAGATTTGTTCTCCATCACCTCCTCCTACTAAATCATCTACAATATTACCAAGCCAATCTAAGAAACCTCCTCTAAAGCTTAGTGTAACCTTTGGCCTCCACTCAAGTCTTCCACAACATAATCGACAAGCCACCATCATGCAAGGTCCCTCCACAATCACCACTTCAGCAACCAATCACTTTTGTCAAAGAAACTACTCCTTCTACTGATGGTTAGAACACATTTACAACTTTGCCACCATCGCATGGTCCGAATGTTGCTTCCACCGCTCCATGACCCCTTAATCTCTGGTAGGTGACTTTTTCTCACCTCAATACCTCGATGACACACTCTAGTCCAATGGTTCATACTCGACTGTTGAGGGTCTAAATCAAAATTGAACCTCACCTCATCATATCTACATCATTCTACACTTTAATCTTCACAACCAATCAATCAATCCATTTATAACATTGTGTGACATTTTTAGCCATCACCTTATTCATACATTTCATGATATACACTTTGTTCTACATCATCACATTTTCTACCATCATCATATTCATCCATTTCGTGATATATGCCTTGTGCTACATCATCACACTTACTAGTATCTTACTCACCCATCTAGTGATATATACTTTAGGCTAAATAATCACACATTCTAAAGCACATCATCTCTATGTCACATTTAATATCATCACTTCATTCATCACCTCTTTCTACATACAACACATTGCTCAAACCATTTCTCGATGACACACTCTCATTTACGGTTCATTCTTGACTACTAAGGGGGCATAAACAAACAAACCTCACTACATACAACTCCATTCACATATACTCTGGGGCACACTGCTCCTATCATTCACTGTGCATTCCATTCCACCTCATCCACAACATATTGCATATCTTGGTTGCATTTACTCTTTCTTACTTATGCTTTTACATGTTTAATTTACTACACATGTTAGATAGATATCTTATATGTCATTATCTTTAACATACATACATATGAATTCACTTGCTTTCTAGTTGTGATCACATACTTTACAAATCTATACACGCAACATGGATGCTTGCAGCAGTACCTATTACCAGTCCCACAAAGGCTTGTGGGGGAATCCACTTTCTTACACTACATATGTTATTGTTTCATTTTATTTCATAGCACATTAATTTATCATATTATACATGTTTTGACATATTTTTATCTACCTAACATGTTAACGGGTGCTTTATGTGCAACATTTTTTATGTAAGGCTATTTACTTCCATGGTTGTCTATTACTTTTATTGTTTTTGTTCTTCATTGTTTACCACTATTTGCATGGCTTTTCCCTTTATATTGTGTGCACACTTGTATACTTGTGCTACTATGGGCATTGTTTTTATTGCGTCATTGTGAGTGGTGTCCCATGTTTGCAACCCTCTTTTCACGGTCTACTTTGTCTTCTGCTTGTATCTTAGCTTACACATTGTCTTCTTAGCTTACATTTCATCTTATACATGCATGTTTGTCTTTGCTTGTACTGACACTTGTCTCCTAACCACTTATTTGTGTGTGCCTTGGTTTCTACCAAGCACATTCCCTTCCCCTGCAAGGCACAATTTCAACAAAGTGGTCAGTCCTCTTTTGGGCTGCATACTCCTTCAGTGACGTCACATGTACCCCAAACAAGCAGGCATCATTTGCATGAATCACACCCCATACAACATAGTTTTCAGTTTCAGATAGGGCTCAAAATCAAACTTGAGTCCCGATGTCCAAAATAACCCTGATTATTTTGGAAACTTATATCCACATTTTGGCTCTAAGTTTCAACATTGCAGGTTGCACTCCCTTTGGTTTCTTACTTAGCACAATTTTCTTGTATCCATTTCCTCGCATTCCATCTCGTGATCTCCATTTGATTTGTGCTTCTGTTTCCCTACTAATCATCTCTATGTTCTTTCACTCCTCTTGGGCGCACTCTTTGTGTATTCACCTTCCTCTTAGTAGCTCATGCATTATGTTCACACCTTAGACTTACTTCCCAAATTAGCTGAGTCCCTAGAACTCTTTCACGTCCCTTCCTTGTTGTCGTGCATCAATCATCCTAATACTCGCGCCCAACTTATATACTTGTCCCCTTTGCAAGCTTCCATTCCTCCTGTGCACAACACTTTTGTGCATCCTTCCTCTGCTTTCCTCTCTGCATCTCCTTCTTTTGCACGCACACCTTGTTTTTCTTTTTTATTGCACATGGAAGCATGTCGTAATACTACGCAACCTATATTTGATTCATATTTTCCTCCTTCCTTCTCCTACATGCCAAAAAATAGACATGGGGAAGTGCATTTGATATATTTATAGGTGGATTTACAGGCATTCATTGCTGGTTGTTGGTGGTTGAAGATTCAAATCAGATTTTCCTCCTCTTCCTCCTCTCTTCTCTCATTGATTCATCTATAAATGTAAGAGCATTGCTTATCATTGTAAAGGGTTGGACTCTTTTAGTTTGTATAGGTATTGCCTTGCATTTTGAGTTGCAGACCTTTAGATCTGGTCTTTGCATGTGGATATCGGCCTCATATGCCATTGTAATCGATTGTGCATTTCGGAAGTAATAGAAGCATTGTTTTGTGGCTATTCTTTCCTTAACTTGTTTTTTTCTCTTTCTTTCCTTTTCCTTACATTGTGTGTTTGTTGTGTTTTCTCACATCCCTTGCATCTCCTTTTCTAATTGTGTCTCATGAAAATGATTGTAGTGTACATTATAGTTTATGTGTACATGCATGTCTAGCCTTCCTCTGCACATTTTCCTTCATTTTCACTCAAATTTGATCATGTTCATCCCCCTTCTTTCTTGGTGTTATCACCTCCTTTAGTTTAGTTTTCCCTTTTTGCATATCCTTCTATCCCTAGTCCCTTGGCATGTTTAGCTTAGGATTTCCATTTCAGCATTAGGAGTAGTAGTAGCAGTAGAAATAGGTAGAGGAACCGGCCTTCTCTGGAGGTCTGTCTCAAGCATGCACAAGGTCCCACAACTTGGAGACAGTCCCATTGTTGCCTCAATGACTCAATTCAACTTGATCTGAGATGGGTGCAAGTTTGAGCTCCAACAATTTTTGGCACACTTGGTGGGACCAAGCATTGAAAGCTTAAATTTCATCATTACTAAGTTCTGGTGTGTGACTTAGTGATTTCCAGCCTTTGAGGCTTTTTTTAACACATCTAGGTGACTCCCAACACTCAGATCTACTATTTTTAGTAGTCTTACAGTGCCTTTCATGAGAAGAGTGCATACATAAAGAAAAGCATGCAAGTAAACTTGAAGAGTCCTTTGAGTACCTCCAGCTATCTCTAGAAAGAATACATAGTAGAACTACCATGCACATCTCCATCTCTAGCAACATGCACTTTCCACCTCCCCTCTCTTGGTAGACCTCCGTGCATGACTCATGGAAATCCACCACCTCCCTTTGAAACTTTTTTTGCCAACTTCACTAGTGGAAGTCCCTCTTATTCTCAATGCATGTGCAATGATGATATGCCAAAATATGCTGCAAAAGTATTCCATACTTCACTCGGTGAGAATCAAGTCACCCCTGTTGAGCACATCTAGGATGTAGCCAATGTGTGCTCTATCTATTTGATCACACATGATGATGTAGTAGTTAGGATGCTCATGGATTCACTCAAGGGAAAAGCACTTCAATGGTACAAAATCTTGAGACCTACATCTATTACTACTTGGGATGAGCTTGGAACAACTCTTTATGTAACTATTTTGAAGATAAGTCAGATCACTTGTCTTTGGTGGAGCAACTGACAACAACAAAAAGAGCACCCAATGAGCAAATGACTTGATTTTAATATCAGATTTTAGAAAGACTTGGGACAAAATTCCTCAAGTGGTAAGGCCTACATCCCAACATGTTTTCTTATATATCTAAGGGCTTTGAATAGTGATATCTTAATCATGATTCAATCCATGGGGGTAGAACCTTACCTATTTCTTACAATATTGCAATAAGGGCAGAAAATAGTCTCATTCAGGTGGGAAAGTTAGCTCCTAGACCTCCCACATGCCCTTATTCCCAGAAATGTCTCATACACGTGCCCCAACCTTATTTCCTCTTTCCCAAGAAGAGTGCACTCAACCACTACATCCACATCCTATTCTCCCGCACAAAAAGGAAGATGAAGAAATGAAATCCCTATTAGAAACTTGTCCAATAAAGTTATATCTTTAGAAAAGTAACAGACGCAAAGCCTTCAAATAATTTCTAATCAAGGGTATAACCAAAGCCATCATCCCTTTAGAAATCAATATGCAAATCAAAGATATGGGTAGAACCAAAAAATGATAGATGGCATGCTAATGTGCACTTCCCTTGCAAGTATTCCTCCTGCATAACCTCTTCCAAAGACCCAACACAAAGCCAAGCACTTAGTTCCAGTTAAAACAATATGGCACAAGAGTCAAATGGTGCTTTCCTTGTAATATGCCTCATAGTCAAAATCATTGCACCAATGTAATGTTTGCATGCATGCAGCTTACATGATTCATGTTTTTCTAATGTGAACCTTCCACAAGCATGCAAAGAGCTAAAAATCAAAGAAAATGCCAGAAGCTCCTCCTAGGCCAACCTTATGTTCTTTGGCAAAAGACTTATGTGTAATTAATCAAGCTACAGATGACACAAATAGACCATGCCCCAGGTTGCTTGATAACACAAGGTATAAAAAGAAATGCTTGAGTCGAGTGTGCAACCTTCAGTTCTATCACACAGGTCGATCCTCAAAAGCAAAGAGATATAGCTAATCATCCCAAAATTCATGGCGCGCAAGTTCCTGTGTGAGAGGTTCCACACAATGCTCATCTAAAAAAGTGGTGTGCACCCCTCCTTTGGTAGGTCAAGCCTCTTGCAAGCTAAGGCCCCTACCTCTATGCCTAAACAAAAATCAAAAAAATGTTGTTGTGCCTCAAATGCACAAATCAATGGGCCTTCCATTCAACATTGTGGACCAAGATGAAGAAGACAAATGTAAATGTCACAATGTGGGATGCCCTGCCATTCCATCTCAATGTGACTGACTTGTTGCATGAAGCTCTGCACACTCCCACGCGCTTGATCCAAGTATCCAAAAAACTCATGCTTGTCTATCATATATCTCATCAGAAGAGAGAAACAAGTAAGTAAGGTTTTCAAAACCCCACCCTTTTATATGTCCTTGATCATAGGAAAACACCTTGTGCATAATTGTATGATTGATTGATCAAAGCTAGTACTTTTGTCATGCCTAAGAAAATTGTTGATGTCTAGGTCTTAAGTACAACCCTTTGTCCAAAGGAGTCTTGCAACTTGATGGCTCAACTATCACCACTTTAGGAGTCATCAAGGATCTTGAGTTAACCCTCCATGCATGTCCAAGCCTCACAATAACTCAAGATGTGTCAATCATTGACCTACCTCCTTTGTTTTCCTTTATGTTTATCAAGAGATTTTACTACTAAAGTGGGTGGTTACTTGTCTTCTCGATTGGTCCCATATGTTACTAAGACAAGGTATGGTACCCGGTTTACCATACAAGCTGAGCCAATATTTTCCTATCATGTTGAGTCATATGACCCATCCCCTCTCCAAGCTAATTTCCTAATCCAAGAAGAAAGAACAAGTTTCAATTTTTAAAGAGCAGCCTATTCCCTCCTCCTCTACCTAATTTAGTGCTAGATGAGTGGGTGAAAGGCATCAAAAATTTGATCCATATGCTGAAGAGCTTGAAGCCTTTGAAACTGGGCTTGGTACTTATTGCATCCTTGAAGAAGAAGTTGTGTTTTCACGCGCACTGCTCAAAGAAAAATGAAGAAAATTTTGGTCTATGGAAGTTATACTTTGATGGATCCAGAAGAAAAAATGGCATGGGCATGGGTGTTGTTCTCATTTCTCCCAAGGATGAGAAATTATTCTTCACACACAAGGTTATAGTTTTACATGCTCCAACAATGTAGCAGAATATGAAGCATTGGTGCATGGTCTTCTCATTGTTGAAAAGAGAAGATTAAGGCATTGCAGATTTTTGGGGACACAAATTGGTCATCCACTAGGTCACAAACAAGTGTGTGATAAAAAATAATATTTCTCAAAGCTTATAAACATAGAGTTTGGGACCTCCTTGAGAGATTTTATGCTCTAAATCTATAGGTGGTGCCAAGAAAAATGAACAAAGAAGTAAGATCAGATGGCCACGCTTGGTTCACAATTTTCTCCTGTGAGGATTTTATCAAAGGAAACACATGCAACATGTCAAAATGGTGATCATGCCATCTATTCCAGAAAATAATACCAGCTAGCAAGTGTTTGATAGTGATGCACAAATTTTCTAGTTCATTCAAAATGAAGTTGAGTTCTCTTCAAGCATGCAAGTGACTTGCATGACAACTATGGTGACCAAGTGATTCAACTCAAGAAAATAAGTTTCCTAAAGGGTTGGTCACCTTAGAGAAAATGTTTAGCCCTGATGATGAGTTCAAGGGTGAAGAAAAGTATATGCACACATGCAAGAAGACTTGCTCCCCAGTCACTATTTACATGTGTGAAAGGAGTTGTTTTTGAGTAAAGCTTGTGCATGCATGATGAAAAGAAGGCCTTCATCTCTATGTCAAAAAATACAATGATATATTCTCATGGGAGTATGAAGACCTCAAAGGATTTGATCCAAGTGTTTCTCAACACTCCATTGACCTTGATCCTAGTATCAAGCCCATCAGAAAAAAAAAAAGGCCAGTTAATCCAAGGATAGAGCCCCTCATGAGGAAAGAGTTATCTAAACTCATTGAGGAAAAGATAATATTTCCCATCAAGTACTCTACTTGGGTCATGAATCTTGTTCCAGTGTGCAAAAGAAGAATGGTGAAATCAGACTCTTGTTGATTTCAGATTTGAATAAGGCATCCTTGAAGGATCATTATCCTTTTCCTTCTATGGAGCATTTTTGTAGATTGTGGCTAGCACACAAATATTTTCCATGTTGGATGGGTATTCTGGCTTCAATCAGATCATGGTCAAGGAAGAGGATCAATTCAAAACAATGCATTTACAACCAAATGGGGGACATATGCATATCAAAGATGCCCTTTGGTTTTCAAATGTAGGAGGTGACAACATTTTAGCATGCCATGGACATTTCCTTTCAAAGGATATATCAATGAGTTCATCTTGGTTTACCTAGATGACATAACTATCTTCTCAAAGTAAAGTGTGGATCATATGGCACACATTGAAAAAGTATTTGAGAGATGTAGAAAAATTTGGGGTGTCTCTTAACCCCAAGAAGTGTAATTTTTTGTGGTGCAGGGAAAGATTTTTGGGCCATGTGGTCTCTAAGGATGGTATTTTATTGATCCTTGAGTGTGTTTCAGCCATCCTTTCTCTCTCCCTACTGGTGCACAAAAAAATCCTTGCAGTCCTTCCTAGGAAAAATCAACTTTGTTAGGAGATTCTTTATTCCTAACTTTGTAGGACTGGTAAGGCCCATCACCCTCATGCTCAAGAAGGACACAACCTTCAAGGTGGATAAATAGAAGGAAAAGAAAGCTTCAACAAGATCAAGCAAGAAATTTCTTGTGTGCCAACACTCATCAATCCAATTATTCCAAGGATTTCATCCTTTATGCTTATGGAGCTGATGTGAGTGTTGTTGTTGTCTTGACACAAGAAAATGAACAAGGACTAGAGCAGCCAATGGCTTTCTTCAGTCAAACACTTGAAGGATTATGAATTGAAATACAGTCACATGGAAAAAAGTCTTCATCATCATGCATGCTGCTTAAATTCAAAAGTATGCTCACCACAAATCATATCAAGGTGTTAGTTTCACACTCAAGTGTGAGAGACTTCATCATGGGGAAGAAATCAATGAGAAAGAGAGCAGAAGGTGGGTGACCAAAATCATGGAGTATGATGTGACTATCAAAGCCAAAAAGTTGGTTAGAGGTAGTGCACTCTAAGCAAATTTGAGGATGAGGACACAAATGAACCTAGAGACTTCATTATTTCTAGATGAAGATCTCTCATGTGAACCTTGAACAATGAATCTTCACTGCATAGCATGGATGAAGGACATGATCACATTCCTTTTTCCTCTGGTGCATATCCTCTCTAGTTTAAACAAAGAAAGAGGTGACATCTGAGGCTATAATCTATTCCATATGTGTTGATTGATGATGCTCTCTTCAAAAGAAATATTGATGGTGTGTTGTTGAGGTGTATTGATGGTGCATGCAAAATTGAAAAAGTGTTAGCAAATTTCATGATGGATTCTCTGGTGGACACTTCTCTTCCAAAGAAAAATGAAAGATCATCAAGGCAGATACTTTTGGCCTACCCTATTTGCAGACATGCACAAGTGGGTCATGAAATGCAAAGAATGTGCTTTCTTTACAGAAAGAAGAAAAATTGGCAGTTTCCCCTCCAACCAATCCAAGTGGATCAACCTTTTGTGCAATGGGGTCTTGACTTCATAGGCATGATCAATCCTCCTTCAAGAGCATTGGGCACAAATGGGTGTTGATAGCTATGATTACTTCACCAGATGGATAAAAGTTATCACGCTCAAGGAATCAACCAAGTCAGTCATCCTTGACTTTCTCAAGGGCATTATAACAGGTTTGGCATTCCTCAAACCATTATCTCTGATAATGCAAAATCCTTCCTTGGTACTAAAATTTCTGATTGGGCATGCTAAGCCTTGGATCTACTTGAAGACCTCTTCCAACTATTACCCTCAAGGAAATGGCTTGGCAAAGTCAACAAACAAGAACTTGATCAAATCATGAAGTGGAAAATGAATATCAACCAAAGGTAGTGGCACACAAAGGTCTCACACACTGTTGTGGGGAAGATAAATCATGATGAAAAGAAGGAAATAGGTACTTCACCTTATAAACTTGTTTATGGAAAGGAAGCTAGACTTCCTTTATCTCTTGAGTTTCCTTCATTAGAGCTTTCCCAATAATAGAGTTTGAGGGTGGATCAGAGAGAAATCAAAATGGAAGAGCTGGTTGAACTTGAAGAATTAAGAAAATCTGCCATGATCAAGCTAGAACAACATCAACAATCAACAAAGAAGTGGTTTGATAGAAAGGCTAGGCCTCAAGCTTTCAAAGTTGGTGACTTAGTCTTAAAATGGGATGCTGACAGAGCCAAACCAGGGTGTCCATTCAAAGTTTGATGCACTTTGGAGTGGCCCATACATCATCAGTTCATGTAAGGAGGCTAACTCTTTTGAGTTGTCTCATCTTGATGGAGGCACTGCTATCAATCCCAGTCAATGGGATTTATCTCAAACCCTTCCATTAAGTCTTTTTTACATCATTGTATATATTAGAGTAGTTTCAATTCCTCCAAGTGCATTACATGCACATTTTTTTTTTTTTGTATATAGTTATTTCTTCTCATGTGCTCTTTGTGCTCTTTTTTTTTCTAGGATGTCCAGTTATCTTCTAAATAGTTTCAAGTTTTTAAATAGATTCGAAAAGAGTTCAGAAATGCTTCAAAGTGACTTTAAGGGTGATTCTTCAAAGTTATAGATCATAATTTCATTTTTATTTTTAAGTAACTCCATGCCCAATGGATGCTTCTAAGGCTATTGATCTCCTTCATCTAGTAGGAAGATGGCCCCAAAAAGTCACCAAACTATTGTCCAAAATAACTCCCTAGTTATTTTGACAACTTACATCCCATTCTAGCTCTAAGTTCAACATTACAGGTTGCACACTTTTGTTGCTTTGCTTGGCACAATTTTCTTGGTTACAGTTCCTCACACCCATCTCACACTCTTCATTTTTTCCTTCCACTTTCCACCTTCCTTCCCTCTCCTTATCTTCTTTCACTCCTCTTGCACACACTCTCTGTGCATTCACCTTCCTCTCAACATAGTCATGCACCCTTTACATTCACCTTTGGACTTACTTCCCAAATTAGCTAAGTCCCTGCATTCTTCCATGCCCCTTCCTTCTTCTTACACATTACATTTCCTAATGTTGATTCTTGTGCCCTTATATACTTTCTCTCTCTAAGTATTCTTCCATTCCTCCATACGTGCATTACTTTTACATGCATCCTTCCTCCTTTCTTCTTCCTCTCTCTTCTTCTTTGCATGTGCACACATTTTTGCCTTCTTCTCCACGCACAAACTATTCTATGCCACGTGGCAATGTGTCAGAATGAGTGTATCACACGTAACCTATCAAAGCATGCCAATAGGGCACAAATCCTTGTAAACCAACTAAAACTGTGACATGTGGTAGAAAATGACAAAATAGCTGATGACGTGGGTTACACTCTAGATCACTCAAGTTCAAATTTTGGTGGGATTGGTAGGTGAGAAGATGGAAAATGTCCCTCATGCCATTATTAATACAGGATCTTGATTGCTCCAACCACCCAATTTGATTTAGATTTCACCTCCTTCCTTCTCCTACATGCCAAATAGACATGGGAAGCACATTTGCATTTGATAGATTTACGGATTTGGGCATTCATTGTTTTGTTTTGTGGTTGAGTTTTCAAATTTTCAAATTTTTTCCCTCCTTCTCCTCCTCTTCTCTCATTGATTCATCTATAAATGTAAGAGCATTGCTCATTGTAAAGGGTTGGAATCTTTCAGTTTGTATAGGTATTTCCTTGCATTTTGAGTTACGAGACCTTTAGATCTGGTCTTTGCATGTGGATATCGGCCTCATATGCCATTGTAATAGATTGTGCATTTCTAGAAGTAATAAAAGCATTGTTTTGTGGCTATTCTTCTACCTTAACTTGTTTTTATTCTTCTTTCTTGCCTTTCCTTACATTTGTGTTTTGTGTGTTTCTCACATCCCTTACATCTCCTTTTCTAAGTATTTGTCATGAAAATGATTGTGTGGCTACGTTTTGATCTGTGCTACGCATGTCTAGCCTTCCTCTATGTATTTTCCTTCATTTTCACTCAAAGTTGATCATGTTCATCCTACATTTCAGCATTAGGAGTAGTAGTAGTAGTAGTGCATTTCCTCCTAGGTTCACTTTCATCATCACTTTTACACTCTCTCATCCTTAGCATCCTTGCTTCACATTTTTATCACTCCACACTTTTGTCTAGTCCTTGGCACACTTTCTACATTAATCTACATGGATATCAGGTACGCATCTCTATCTAATTTATGTTACCAAGATTTTTGCTCACCAACATAAAGTGGGGCAAATGTAAACACAAAATCATGCACTTTGGGTAATTATCTAGTCTTGATTACATACTACTATTCATATGATTCCCAAGTAAGAAAATTAATAATTAACCAATGTCTTTGGCCACCTTTCTTTGTTTTTTCTTGCTACCTTCAATATTGCACCCTTACTTGGTCGGTTTATCTTTTTCTCTTCGGCATTAGCCATCTCGACACTAACGCCCAACAAGGACAAAGCACCAAGTGCCCTTGTCCCCTCCGGGCAATTTTATTCCCTTTGTACTTTACTCTCACTTTTTGGGTCCTTTCTAGCTGTTTAAGCATCTTATCTTTTTGGTAGTCAAACTTTTCGGGTTAATTATGAAATTCAAGTGAAGGAATCATATAAATATAAATTTATGTGATCATAATAAAGGACCAAGCACTAAGCACTAGTTATCACCACCTAAGGTTGCATCTATCAAGGCATCTAAGAGCTCCATTACATCCATCTAGCTCCATCACAAGGGACACAAGGGCTGGTTTTCTACATCACACTTCATAGGAGGGAAGTTCATTCTATTCCATGCACACATTTACTACATTCTACATCTAGCTACTTGCTTGTTATTCTAAGTGCGACACACACAAGAGCAACCTAGGGCATAATTCTGCACATACACACATAACTACATTGGGTATGAGATGTAGTGCAATGCTCAGTTGTAAGTCCATCATTGTGGTAGTTGAGGATATTCCAACCCCTTATTTTGCATCTTTATTTTTTAGGACTTGATGTCTATTTGAGGGTTTTGTAAGTTCATTCTTTATTGCAAGTTTCAACGACCTTGGCATGACTAAAGGCAACTAAAGGTGAACATTTTGTGACACCTTAGAGAAGGTTTTTTGAGCATTTTCACATACTCAAGTGCCTAGAACTAGGTCTAGGGTGCCCACGGGTGCCCCTGTCCTTCTCTAGGTGCCTTAGTCCAGTCAAATCTTTCCGATTTGTAATTTTACGAGCTCCTATGTGATAGTCAATGCTTCATGTTTCTCTTTTTCAACTCTATGCACTCTCTAACTCGATGAACCAATTAAGACTTTCTACCCTCTCCTTGCAATTAGGGTTTCATTATATGTTGCTTAGTTTTCTTGTGTATCATTGTTTTATTTAATTGTTGTTCATTGATTATTGCCATAGCATTTAGATTAAGCATATATTTCCATATTTATCTTAATCGAGCTATGAGACCACTCCCATCAGGTGCAAAGTGACCCTAATTTCTTATATTTACTAAAATAAATTTAAAGTATAAGAAATAATAAAAGAAATCTTATACTTAACATTTATTTTAGTAAATATGCCCCCTTCCCCTTTCAAAATCATAAAACTAGAAACACGTACTCATTATAACGCGAACACATTTTAGGATTGGTGAATATCAAACCTACCAAAACATAACGCGTATGCATTTTAGCTAATTCTCGGGATTTTGCCCACTTTTTGGCCCCCATTTTGGTGCACTTACCCGATGAATTGAATAGGTATTAATGGATGAGAAAGATTAGATTGACCTTGTTATAGTTGTAAGAGATAGTTGTTTATATCCCTAACAAAGGTTTCAAATGTAGGTAGATCAATAGATATAGTAGCACCCATAGAAATGTTATGCATGAGTGTATAGAGGGTCAATATATCTACAAAAGGAGCCTAGAGAGGATTTACATTGATAGGAGACATAACAACTAAATTCAAATATGGAGGTTAGGTATCAAACATGTCATTAGTTTGGGTGTGAAAATCAAGAGGCATATAATAATTGGATGTGTATCTATGATTGTTCCAAGTAAATGATTTGAAATCCATAGTCATTGTAACAATTTTAAGTGGAATGTGATATACAACCAACATTAGTGGTATAGTAGATATAGTTACGAAAGGCAAAGTATGAAGAACAACCGGAGAGACCAATTGAGTGATTGGTTTAACTATGCGAGACAAATTAGATGTCATATTAGACCCAAAAAGGATATCCCACTCAAAATCATGTGCATTAAGAGGATCGTGTATAACATGATGAAGTTTAGTGCATCGATTGGTATGGTGCACAATGCATATATGATAGCTATAATAAACATGAGTATTGAATTTCTTTCCAAAACACTCACCTATATCAACCTCAAAATAATGAGGGGAGAGATACAATGTTACGGGAAAGTAAGTGTTTCAATGAGAATATGTGGAACACAAGGTAAGTGCATGAAATGTCACCTGGGTGGAACAATAGGAAGAGATGGGGTATGATTGTTAATAGCGAGTATGTTATAGGATAAGATAGAATTTGAAAGGGGAAGGATCCCATTTAAAAAGATAAAAATATAATTAAAGCCTTGATGAGAAAATTTCAAACCAACAAATGCTTAGGTGATGGTTGTAGTATGTAACAAAGGGTGCTCAAGGAGGATGTTATAGCTAGGATCATTAGGGACAACCTAATAGAGAGTTTCAAAGGTATTAGGGCTAATAGTGATTGGAATAATGATAGAACCAAAGAATTGGCAAGGAATATTGTTAGAGTTGCAAATGGTATAACTATCCTTATGAGAGAGGCCCAAATCATAGATAAAAGAAATTTTGCAAACATTAAGGTATGGGGTTGTGTTAATAATAACACACTTGACTAGTGTCATGTGTACAAAGACTTAAACATATAGAGGAAACCTATTACTAACCATTGGTAGAGGAGGAGGGTGCTCAACGAGTGTATTGGAATGAATCCAAGCATTATGAAATTTTTAAGGATAACATCCTTGTATATTGGGTTTTTCTTTAGATATTCGAGGAATAAGATGGTTTGATTAGGAGAGAAATCTATTGTTAAAATATTACTAACCATTGGTAGAGGAGGAGGGTGCTCAACAAGTGTATAGGAATGAATCCAAGCATTATGAAAATTTTTAAGGATAACATCCTTGTATATTGGGTTTTTCTTTAGATATTCGAGGAATGAGATGGTTTGATTAGGAGAGAAATCTATTGTTTACAATAAAAATAGAATAATAAATCCTATAAGAAGAATAAAACAACAATATGAGCCTAGGTTTGATGCAAATATTGAGTCGCGAGTTAGGCATACCAAAATGTTTACACCCTTATTAGATTATGTGAAATCTAGAATTAGTGAATTTTGTACACTACGGGATGTAGGGGAGCTACAAGAGGTTATTCTAATTAATTAACATCTAACATTAATTATCCAATGACATAAAAACACATTAATGCTTACAACTAACATATGAAATAAGATATGGACTTGAAAACACAAGAGGATGGATGCACTTAGCTAATTACATATGAATGGGAAGTTACAGGTGTACACACTTTGCTAGAATCGGGAGATCTAAATATGATGATGCTTCATTTCTAGAGTTGTGACTAAAAATAACATAGGGCGAGGACTTTATAACTCTACTAATACCATCCATATGGTCTTGAACCTATTGCATGATCTTGGACTTGCTTGGATTTTGAATCCATAACTTTCTCGGAAGTGTCACTTTCCTAGAAATATTGGTTATTGTCAAACCCTAGTTGTTAGTCATGATGTGAAACCCTCTAAACATTCATAATGAGATCTCAAACCCTAACTTTAGATGGAAAACCATGTAAAATAAACACTAGTAAGGTTGTAGGCATCCCCATGCACTTTTGATGTTAGCACTACTCCAAGAAGGCCTCAAAACACATGTTTTTATCCACTTAGCATGTGATATTTGAATGTATATACAAGAGAAAATGCAAACAAAGAAAGCAAGAAATGGTAAATGAAATGCAAACCTTTCTCAAACAAGCTCTTTACTGACCTCTAATTGGACCAATTGAAGAGTGGGGTCATCCATATGAGAGATTGATTTGTGGTTTCTCCAAGATACTTTGAATAGAAGTGAGGCTAAGCTACGAGAAATGGGGGATTGATTGATGATTGATTAGGTGATCAATCAGACAACATAACAATGTGCAAGTGTGATTTCCAATGACAATTTTACAAAGTAATATCACAAATTCCCTAAGCTTCTAATGATGATTTGAGAGGAATAAAGCTTATTATTTATAGATGTAGAAGACGTCATGGATTGAGGGAGGTGGAATTAACTGAGTTATAGGACATTGATTTCATTTTCCTTATTTAGTATGGTTGATTTATTCTTTGTAGTTGGATCTTTTAATGAGAAAGAAATAGGCTTTATTTCAAATTAGTTGGCTTTTGAATTATTCCAAATTGTGCGTGTATATTTTTTTTCTATGTTTGTAAGATTCTAGAACTTGAGTGGGGTGATTAGTCAACTTGAGTGAGTTGGCTACTAAAGTGGAGATGTGTGGAAGGTGAGTAGATAATTGATTTTTATTTATTTAAATAGTTAATTAAATTAGCCAAAGGGGTGTATAGTGTATAGTGAGTGTAATAAAATTAATTAAATTGATTATAAAAGTGGGATATGGGTGAATAATGGATTTAATATTATTTTTGGATGTTATAATGTGTAATGGCTATTTTTAGGGTGTCTACATTTGCCCCTCTTTAAAGTTTTATTACGAAGTAATAACATTTTAAAGATAGTATACGTGTGTAGTTTAGTGAACGAATGATAAAGAAGTCTTCTAGACTACTTGATTTGACCCACTGAAGCATTTAGATGGCCCAAGGGATCTAGATTATGTCAGGAGTGCCCCTTGAGTGGGTGGGTGATTGAATAAAGCCGTGGACAACCACTTGATAGGAGGAATAAGATATTGCCGCATGAGAGACGGGAAAAATGGGCTCAAAAAATGAGAAACAAAGGGTCAAAGGATAAAATTTGGGATTTGGGGTGGGAAGGAGGGTTGGAAGAATGGTTAAATAGAAGGATGGGTTGGTAGAAAAAATCACTTTGGTCATTTGTGATTTGCACATAGTTATTATGTCATGGATGTATGTCGTTTTATTCATGATTTGATATGTTGTTAAGGATGGTAGATGATATATGATAGACATATGATGATGATTATTTGTTTTTGAGTTGATATTGATTGTGATGAAATGAGGATGGGACTGACCTTGCTTGTAGCTTTAGCTTTTCATTCATATTTTATAATGTAGAGCAACTTATTTTACTTGTGCACAATATAGTTTGCACCATGATTATTAAAGAACCATGACGAGTAACTCATTATGTGCGTAAACAAACACACACACAACAAACAAAAAAGTAAAATAAACCCAATCTACACGATAAATGTATGTAACTTGTCATAAATTAACCAAGATTATAAATAATAAACTTGTAATTGGTCAACAATTAACAAATAAAAGCAACAATACAACACAAATTTACATAAATAAACTTAACTCTATCCCTAATGTGCTCCACACTTATGATTGATTGATTTGTTTTACCCTTAAGAAAGGATGCATGCAAGGGGTAAGATGATTTGAGATTGATTGGTTCATTTCCCCCGGCCCGAGGATACATGTGTGGGAGAAAATGAGAGTTGATATTTCCCAAGAGAGGATACACGTAAGGGATTTCGATTAGGATGGTTTAATGTTTGTAGGATATTTGGAATGAACACCAAGATAGGAGTCAATGTGTTGATTTTTGGGATTTTTGGTTGTTGCAAATGTTTAGGTTTTTTTGGAGGGTTTTTGTATATTTTTGACTGGTTTTATATTTTTTGGCATATTGCAATGTCTAATTGTATATAAGAGAAATTCAAAGTGTAAGCCTTTCTCAAATAAGCTCCATGCGACCTCTAATTGAATCAACTAAAGAGTGGGGTCGAGTGACACTCTTGTTGGATCCAGATGGGAGATTGATACTTTTTATTTGTGGTTGTTATAAGATACTCCTAATGGAAGTGAAGCCAAGCTACGACCAATGGGGGATTAGTTGATGATTGATTTCGTGATCAATTAGATAATATAATGATGTGTAAGAGTGATTTCTAATGGTAATTTGACAAAGTAACACTACAAATTCCTCAAGCTTCTAATGATGATTTGAGAGGAATGAAGCTTCTTATTTATAGATGTAGAAGAAGCCATAGATTAAGGAAGGTGGAATTGATTGAGTTATAGGCTATTGATTTCATTTTCCTTATTTAGCATGGTTGATTTATTCTATGCAATTGGCTCTTTGATGAGAAATAAAGAGGATTTATTTCAAATTAGTTGGCTCTTGAATTATTCCAAATTGTACGTGCATATTTTCTTCCATGTTTTTAGGATTCTAGAACTAAGTGGGGTGACTAGTCAACTTGAGTGAGTTGGCTAGTGAAGTGGAGATGAGTGGAAGGTGAGTAGATAATTGATTTTTATTTATTTAAATAGCTAATTAAATTAGCCAAAGGGGTGCATAGTGTATAGTGAGTGTAATATAATTAATTAAATTAATTCTATAAGTGGAATATGGGTGAATAATGGATTTAATATTATTTTTGGACGTTGTAATGTGTAATGGGTATTTTTAGGGTGTCTGAGAATGAATGCAATATTTGGAATCTTCTTTGATAATGTTTGAGTCAAGTTTAGCTCTTGCTTTAAAATACTTGGAGAAGGGATGTTTGAGTTCTTGTAGTTGAGAGAGATTGATGCCTTGACTTGGTAAGAAGCTTCAAACCTATAATAATTACTTGCTTTAATGATTGTACATGAGCTTTTGAGAGATTTAAGGAGCTATGGTGCCTTTTGCAAGTGTTGGAAATAAGTTTGTCAATTTAATGCCACATGATTTGTTGTCCAAAATTACACTCTATATAATTTTAAACAATTCATCAAAAGGAATTAACCAGTTTTGTTCTCTAGAAAATTCATGGGACACTAATTACGTCTTCTACGGAATATAGGAACATAGTGTTTCGTGATTTTTTCTAAATCGTGGAATAAAGGAATGAGAAGTTAGGAACTTGGGTGAAATTTGGTAAAAATTAGTGTTGCACGATATCTTTTCAAATTTTGCAACACTGAGGAAATCAGTCCCTCGTAGATTAGGTCAAAATAGAGTACCGTAAAGTTGCATATCCGTGGGGCTTGGAGGAATCAACTAAGTTCAAAATTCACAAATCAAAGGACCAATCCTTTGTGGGTATTACAAGGAATTCCCACACATCGGAAAAAGTAGAGAATATAGTTGCGAAGGCCCGAAAGGAGGGAATTTCAAAATTGTGGTAGGAGTTGCGGGACATGGCATCCTTCTCTATAGATTGATGATGTGTGAAAGACTCAAAGGGTCGTGCTTATGATTGTTGACTCTCATTTCATGGTGCCCATCCTTGTATTGCAAGTAAACTCTGCAAAAAATCATGGCATTCATGTCTATTTAGCACATTTTCAAGGGTCGGTTTCAATTCAGGTGGTCCTTTATCCTCTCTCCTCTCTCTCTTTCTTCATTCCAAAAATTTTATATGTGCAAGTGATCACACACTTTGTAAGGGTCTTCTCCCTTTTCTTCCTTAGCAACTTTTTGATCTTTTCCCCATGAAACTCGATAATTTTATGCATTCGATCTTTATAATTTGTGAATGGAGATTTTCTTTCCTCATATCCGCATGTAAGCTATTAAAGATTGATCAATGCAAGTGTCATTTATTTATTTCCTTCAAATAATTTGTGTTTGATGTGAATGTTCTTCCCTCTAGTGTATATCATATTATTTTACTTACTTGCATTGGAATTGTGTGCATCTTCATAGTCCCATCTCACGAACTTGCATTTGTGTCACTTGGAATTGGGAAAGTCCCACTTTGTTTCTAGTGCTATCACCACCCTTTTAGCTTAGGTTTTGATTTTTAATTTCTCTCTCCCTCTCTCTTCCTAGTCCTTTGGAAGTGTTAGAGTAGGGTTAGCTATATGAGTAATTTTAGTACTAGAAGTAGGTTTTGTTCTATGGGTCTTCCAAATCTACAAAATGAGGAAGATGAGCTTCTCAAGAGGTCTGTCTCAAGACGTAAGTCCAAAACTTGGAGATAGTCCCATGTTGCCTCAAAATATTGGGTCCTCATGATTCAAAGCAGGGTGTAATTTTTAGCTCCAACAAGATTTCCAGGCTGATATATGTAGTGTTAACTTAGTTATATAGGGTTTTAAAGGTAATTTATCAAAGAAAGGTTGGTCCGGGGGGAGTAAAGGACCCATCTAAGAATGTGGAACTAAAATCAAAGATGGAGGATATGTCGGTGTAAAAACGTACAAATAGGTCAAGACTAGATATAAATTACTGACCAAACTCTATGACCTTAACCAAGGATGAAAACATGATAAATGAGGTTTGCATCATATTAGGTTGACTTAGTATATGGGTTTTATGTATTTGATTCTCAGAATTTGACAACATATCAGTGTGTAAGGATAAAAAGTTAGACAAAAGACCTCATGATGTACTAAACGAGAATATAAAATATGTGTTTATCTTAGCAAAAATACATTGTCAAAACCAACAAGTGTTAAATAGTAAATTACCAAATTTGAGTTTATGAAAAATATGTCTTAATTCCCATTGAATAAAAAGCCTTAGTTTTTAATGCATATGATTTTTTTGGGATTTAAGTAAATACACTATAATGTGTTTTAATAACATATACATTGAACTAATACATCAAAATACTCCATAATAGAAAAACATGGTATATTAAGATTAAATTTCAAGACATTGTAAGGGTCATGACAAGATTGATAACTTTAAATATTATTAATAAAATATAGGTCAAAGTAAGGGACATTATATTTTTATTAGATAAGGAACAAGGATTATGGCTCCAGGGGCCTTGAATTGATACATCATGAGCAAAACCAAACATAAACAAAAAAGGAACAAGGCACAAAAAGGGATAAAAAAGATTAACCCAAACCACAACCCAAAATATCATTATATAGATGATCAAACCCAGAAGGAAACAAGAGAGGAATGCGCCAAAGCTTGAACCAAAATAGGGAGAAACAACCCTCCCAAAAGAAAAGTCCAAAAACAATTCCCCAACAACTCGAGAGAACCTAGAATTGTTTGGTCTTCAATTGCTTGTATGAGCTAGTGTGGTGCTCCACTTGGCCTTTCGATCTTCATCTTGATTGACCAAAGTCTAGGCACCATCCTTCACCATCTCATCCTCTTCAAAGCTACTAAGATATAGCTTAAGCTTTCGGTTTTTACATCCATGCTCCAAATTAACCAACCTCCCTTGAATATCCATAACCATGTTTTTAAGCATAGTCAGCTCCTCTCTGGTAGAATTTTGAAGATTAAAATTTTTCTTTGAGGCCTCGATACAATTATTCACGTTATCTCCCATGTTAGACCCAACCTCGCCCAGAGAATCAACGTCCTTCACCAACTGCTAAACCACGAGGGTAATTTTGTCCAAAGCCACTCCCCATTCGAATCCAACCTTTCTTTTCCTTTTAAAGGATCCCCTTTCGTGCTTAACAAAGTAATAGATGTCATTGTATAGTCCTTACCCTCCCCATGAGTGTCAATACCCTTCTTCTTCTCGCATGCTTTTCATGCATTTAGGTGAGTAAAATTATCATCAAGATCCTTAGCCAACAATAGCTTACCATTTTTGTAAAGCAAGAGAATAAGACCATGATGAAATAGGGTTTCGTATTCCCTTCTTTGGAAGTTTTTAATAGATGCTTAGAGAGACCATGAGAAGATAAAATAGGAGGCTTGTAGTCACCTTATGACAGAAAAAATACTAAGCATAAAAAGATGATGCAAATAAATCTTTCTATATTTTCCCTCAAGAGTGATGTATCTCATTAAATGTAAGCAAACCATGTTCCAAATTCTAGGGATATAATAACGGGCAATACCATCAACAAGAAAGTAGACCTTTTTCGTTACCTTGGAAAAAATTCTAGATTTCATGGTTACACTTTGTCATGTCTTTGTAGATCTTTAACTGTCCATTTCTATCTCGTGCCAACACAAATTAAAGTTTTGAAACCTGAATCTCCATACCCCGAATAACCACATTTCTATTGTCCCAAGCATGACCAAAATCTAGGGCAAGGAAGGGGTTAGACCCCGTGAGCTTAGAAATAAAATTTCTAAAACCCCTAATTTTAAAAATGCGCCACAGTGAAGGGTTTTCCTTGATGCACCATAGGTCGAGGTTCATTTCTAATTCTGCCACATCACATGGTTTTCTTTCTCGCATGGAAATAATAAATGGAAAACAAATAAATAGTACAACCCAAAATCTTGAATTAATATAAATTTAGGCAAATAGCTTGCACGTGTCAATAGTCTTGCCTTTCATGAATCCATTGGACAAGGAAAGAAGCCAAATGAGGGAGAAAATTAACCCTCAAGTCAATACCTTTCATCATTAATGATAGTATTAATAGTATTAGGGATCTCACCCCCCTTCTCCCAAACTTTAAAATAATTACCCCTCACCTCCAAATTTTCTAGAGAATCCGCACATTTATTTCCATTTCTAGGGATGTGAAGAAGGACATAGTTGTCAAAAGCTTTAAGCAATAAGGGACATTATATTGACTAGTCCAAGAACTTACATAATTATTGTTTTAAACAAGCATTAAAAGAGAAAGAGATATGTTATTTCCAATGCTAACATAAAAAAAAATAGATAGCAACATCCAACCTAAACGACGCATTTGAATAAAAATAACCAACCCAAAATAATGAAAGATCTAAGAGAAATGACATATATTAACATATGCTTAATTACATAGAATGTATTTATGGTATTTAGGGTTCTTGTTTAAGGTGGTGTCTTATAATCTTTTTAAACATTTGAGAGTGTTGAATGCCACCAATTAAGAGTGAGATATGATGGCCCACCTAAACTGTCATAGAAAATTTGAAGGCATCCTGCACATTTTAGAAAGCTCTATTAATTTCCATACTTATGTTAAGTCCCACTTTGTAAACGATGGATATTAAGTGTTGTGCATATCGACCCATTACAATAAGAAATTATATATATTGAAATTTATACAAAGCTTAAGAGTTACAAAATTAGGTATAGTTGTATACAAACCAATGAAATTATTTATTAAATAATACATAATATTTATAGAAATTGATGTCATGAATGAATTTACAAATATCATAAAAGAGGCATTAAACCTTTCCTAAACTATAAAATATGTTAAAAAATGCAAAACAAAGGATAGTATTGAGTGACACCCTTATGAGGGGAACAACATGAAGCATAAATGTCATATGACAAACCACTTAGAGGACCTCACATAGATCCACAAGATGTTATGGATGCGAGAAGTAAATGTACATAATGCAATAATTTGGACACTCCAAAGTGAACAATGGAGAGCTTAAAAACCTTCATGTTGCAAAACCCGATGACCCATGCCAAAGAGGGTTGAGTCAAAGCACTTGAGACACAATATTTCTCTAAAATCCTTTTCTAACAATGAAAAAGAGCAAGTTGACAATGTTAAACCATGACCAATTTGATGCATTGGAAGCCACGGGTAAGGGAGGAGGAAGATGTGGTTGTGGAGTGAAGGGCCTTGCAAACCGCACCATGTGTCCAAACATTTAATGATAAACTCTCTAAATATCATGTTAGAATCGCTTGTTGTACACTTTTTCCATGTCTTTGTTTGGGTTTCATTGCTTCTCTCCACCCCTACTCAATAGTTATATTCCTAATTCGGATCTCAAAAATGTATAAATAAGGTAAATTTTACATTCTTTATTCTATTCGGAATGGGGAAGTATTTAGTGTTGAATCTCTCCCTCGACTTGGGGACCTCTTCATCAAGGAAATATTTCATCTTTTGGAAAATGGGAATCACGTGGCATAGTAAGGGCATTCCAAGCTTCTAGTTGTCATCTTGGAGAGGGTATTTGAGTGCTTCATCGACTAGAACTTTTTGGTGTAGACATTAAATCATACACTTTGGGTACATTTCTAGGTCCTAGTCACATGCTACTATTCATATGATTCATAAGAGAGAAAACTAGCAATTAATAGTTGTCTTTGGCCTCTTTGCCTTTGTTCATGTCTTTTTCTTGGCCTCTTACACCCTACATCCCAGTCGATGCTTCATTGTTTTATCTTTTATCACTTTGGACACCAACGCCCATAAAGGACGTCGACGCCTAGGCACCCTCATCCTTCTAGGTGCCCCCAACCTCTATTTACTTTACTCGCCCCTTTTGGGCATCTTTTATCTTTTAGGCATCTTGTTTTCTCATGGGCTCACCTTTTAGTTGTTAATTGCGAAATTCAACTAAAGGAATCATATAAATATAAATTTATGTGACCATAATAAAGGACCAAGCTCTAAGCATCTACTATCACCACCTAAGGTTACATCCAAAGGCATTACAAGAGCATCAAAGCATCCATCTAGCTTCATACAAGGGACAAGGGACTGTTAATTCTACATACACACATAGGAGGGGAAGTTCATTTTTCCATCCAAACATCTACTTACATTATTACATCTAGCTACTTGCTTGTCATCAAGTCGTCGACACAAAAGCCACCTAGGGCACGATTCTACAAACACACACACACACACACACACACACACACACACACAGAGAGAGAGAGAGAGAGAGAGAGAGAGAGAACTACATGGAGTCGAGATGTAGTGCAACGCTCGGTGGTAAGTTCAATCTATCGGGTGACCACTGGGGTTAGTTCGACTCCCCATTTGCATCTTTTTATTTTTAGGATTTGAGGTGTTTTGGGGTTTTACAGAAGGTATTTTATTTTGCAGGTTACATGTGAACTTGGCGATCTTCCAACGACCTACAGGTGATCAACAACGAAGGGTAGCAACATCAAAGTAACATAAGACAAACCAGTTTATGGTCATTTTCGTAGTCACAGGCCCCCATTAGAGGTATCTAGCATCCAGGCACCCCCGACACGACCTCGGCGCCCTAGTCCCGACATTTCCGACACTCTACAATTTTTGGGTTCAATTGTGATAGTTTTCCTTCCTGTTTCAATGGTTTTCTAGCTCTGTACATCTTCGGGATTATTGCGAAATCAACTAAGTACTTTATCCATTTTCTTGCACCCAGGGTTTCATTTTAATCTTTCTTATTGCTTATGTCAGATCTGCACTTTATTGTTTATTTATCAACTATTACACTACAATTATGGGTTTACAAAAATCTTATTTTTGTTAAATCACTAGATTTGAGGCATGAGTGTGTAGGATAGGTCGTTGATGTAGGAGAAGACGAGATGATGGTCAATGACCTTTAGGAACTCCTCCTCCCATACCCAACTTGGAAGCATGCTTCTCTCTTTATTGTTGTAAAGGGTCTTTCTAGTCTTCTACAACACCCGCTCCACCATAATGCACAAGTTTAATCCCATATGGGAGTTTGTATCTCAACCTTCTAGATCACATAGTTCCAAAGGTACTAATGGGGAATACTTAAAAAACAAAAGGAGCGCCCAAATCCTTAAGATCATTATCTTAATAAACTCCAATGCTCACACTTATAGGTAGAGAGCAATTAGAGAAATTCAATAACCAAACAACTATTGTATCCATCAATTTATTTTTATTAAATTTTATTTATAAAAATGGAAAAATTAATGCATCCAAATGAAACACGAATGTAATATAAGAGGCACTTGTTAATGTCTTACCTTTATAATTAAAAATGGAATACATGCACACATTATTATAACTCGACATCATTTAATCTTATATAATTTCTAACTCAAAAACGTAATGAAAAAATGGTTGAGAAAGGCGGTGACAACAAACCACCTCTGCCACTCCACACTGTTCAAGATATTGTGATAACTACATAACAATTCAATTTTGACGAGGGCGCAAGTACCATTCCACGAACACCATATCATCTTAGTTGTACATTCACAAATGAAATGAAATGAATTAGAAAATTTTAATGACATCCATGAGACTAAATAGTCTATGACACTAAATCTATAGCCCTAAGATATTTTTTAGATTTCTTTTCATATTAGACCTCCTACAATGGATCTTGATCAAAAAACCCGTAGTCTTGTTAAGCTTTTCTTCTTCAAATAACTCACTTAGGTTGTCCACTTTCAAGTTGCTTTCATATTGATACAAATATCTTCATAAGTCGTACATTCCATGATGAAGTGTCATTCTGTCTCCACCACCCCCTTACTACAAAAAAGACAGGTTCTCCTCTCCCAATCCTCCTTGGGAATAGTCCATCTACCGGTCTCACACCGAAGATGATGCGATCCAGTCCTCAACTGTGCAACTAGCATCCTTGTTTTGCCCTCAATGATCGAACATAAATATGTTTTTTCATCATGTTCCTAGGAGGAATTGAATTATTTGATGTAATGAGATTTCTTTCGACCAATCTGCCCCATCCACATGACATTCCTAAATTTTTCTATCACAAAATATTTTATTTCTTCATTGGTGTTAGGACACTCTTGCAAGTCGATGCCCCATTTGTTCATCCAATCGTGTTTCTGCTTCATCCAAGTTTTCCTCCTACGTCATAATTTCTCCTCCACATCCATTTTGGGTCAGCGATGGTTATCCATGCTTTCAAACTTTTTCACATAGCTTAGCATTTGAGTTATTACCGATGCCTCCATCAGAAACATCCCTACTTCAGCTAGTAAAATATCGTATGGGAAAAAATGAAAAAGTATGCTAAACTAAACACCATAGCAAACTCTAACAACACACTAAAAGAGCGAAGCTAGTTATTTGCTTAATATTTTCCCAAATTGCCGAGTTGTTAAAAGCCATATTGTAGGATGCAACAATTTTTCCATCACTTGTGGTGACCTTGAAGAAGAGTCTTTGCCCATCCAAGTAATTGTTGCTTTGTCATTTTCCCCCAATTTTGAACATTGTTTGCCACCCTTTGAGAGCCCTTAATGCAAATTGCATGGACATCCCCTACTCTACCAACATTGATGATGAGAACCAAGTTTAAGTGGAATTGTCCATTAATGGTAAGCCATATTCCTCCCTCCCTTTGGCGGGTACCCTATAATTAAACAACAATATTTTAGGCTTAATGCCTTAAACAAAACAAAAAACTTTCAAAGATATAGTTGCAAAAACTTACCTCCTATACATGATAGGCACAATCCCGACTTTTTGCTTTGAAATGGTCTCAAAAAATGGCTATGAGAGGTCAAAGTGCTCATGCGAAGGATTGCACCGCTTGTTTTTGTTAGAAAGCACGTTGTTGAGTGGGCATAAATATGTGGTAGTAACACCGATTGTGCGAAGGCACCCACTGTGGGGTCGTCGTTGCATTTAATCTCGTAGTAACCTATGCGCAACCCATTGTTAAACAATGCAATGCTTAGGGTTGTTGTGGTTGTTTTGTTGGTGTCATACCCTTCGATGTATAGATTTTCATAACCACACACCCCACTTGCATGACAAAACAAAGTAAGAAATTAAATACAAAGAAAAATATCAAACTTGTTGCATTGTGAGATATAATGAGAGTTCTTACCCATTGTTCCTTATGCATCGCGCCTCCATATAACATAGTGTGAGCATTGGTCATCTTTGGAGCATAACTTGGGCCACCGTAATAGAGCACATCACCATAACAAGCTTTAACCACATCATTTCTTGGACACAAACTAGAAAATGCAAAACACAAAAGAATAGAAAGACAATCTTCAACAAAGAAGAGAGGTAGGGAGGGAGGAGGGGTCTTATATGCTTGCTCAACACGCCCTCCAACTCCTCTTGCGCCTACGTGGTCATGCACCATCATACCGGCTCTCTGAAATATCATTTCTTGGACACAAACTAGAAAAGGCCAAACACAAAAAAATAAAAAGACAATCTTCAACGAAAAGGAGAGTGATGAGTGAACGGTAGGGATGAGATGTCTTCTAGAATTGCCCAACACACCTTCCAACTTGTTGTTTGCCTACGTGGTCGTGCACCGTCATGTAAGTTATTTGAAATATCATTTCTTGGCTACCATTAAAAGTTAAAACTAGCAATCGTACATGAAATGTACGATGGAAACACCGAAGGGGATCTTTTGAAGGATTTAAATTTGAGGGAGAGAAATAATAACAAAGGAAGAGGGTGAAGACGAAGGGGTTAGAGGGTGGAGAAGTGAGAGGGTGGAAAAAATGGAAAGGGGAAACAATCTAAAACTTTACCATCCAACAACGACATGACAAATAAGTCAGAGTGCAACAACCAAGTATTTTTGACTCTAGAGTTATTATGATGCAAAAAGAATTTGGTTTTATTTGAACATTAGGTGGTCATACCCAAATTATTTGGGCCTGCAATTTTTGAAGCCTCAAAGCTCAAGCTTTTGTTCTTGGGAATGCACATTCAACATAAATACGAATGAATGCGAAACTATATAAATCGTTTTTATAAAAACGTTAAAATAATGTCAAAGCACCTTATTTTAGATTTGTAACAAACTTGTAATCATTGAAAATATATAATTTTTATTGTGGGTTGAAATATTGGGAAAAATACAAAATACATACAAAACTATATAGTTGTGTGTGATAGTGCATCGACATCTATCCTTGAATCTTCCATGATTTGACGATCTTCCAATTGGGAATACGGAGCGTGGAAAGATTACTACCCACAATATATACATTACAATTTAAAATATTCATTTTAATAAATTAAATCTGAATACATGTTTCCACAGAGATGAATAACCGTTGAAGTGTGAATGGTTGAAATTAATTATTAAATTTGATGACTATGCATGATAAAATGTAATAGAAATTGTTTTCATAAAATTTTAATCAAAATATTTAATTTAATATTATATACTAATATATCAACATAAATATAATTGAAAAATTATATTTAAAAAATATCATTTCAAGAATTAAATAATTAATTTTAAATCATATATATATATATATATATATATATATATATATATATATATATATATATATATATATATATATATATATATATATATATATATATATTTTTCAACACAACCACATAAAACGAATAAAAGAACACTGCAATGAGTATATATTTCCACATTAATACAAGTTAGTTTGTCAACTAATAAATAAATGCAATAAATCTGAGTTATGCAATAAGTTAGAGTCGTGATGATACGGTAAAGACACATTCACCAAAATAAATTCGAGTTTTACGTCATGAGCATCAACACGGTAAAAAAATCACAAAGAAGACTATGTTGACATTGCGGCGACGAATTAATGGTGGTGCGACTATTCTCCTATGGTATGGCGTGTCAAAAGCAGAGAGATAGCGCACTCTTGCCGACAAGTTTCCATGACAAATGTCAACACATGCACAACACCTACATCTGTCTCATTGATTTTCTAATATGTGTTCCTGTTGGCTAGCCTCAATCGCTAACAATCTAATTATGCACGCCTTCGACGTAAATATAGAGGACATTACTAAAATCAATTTTAATACCATGATTGATCACTACACTGCTCTCGTTTCCTTATATGCAAGTCCAAAGGCCAACCCCTTGCCCTTAAGCATTCAATCACCACAAAATTACCGCCATGCAAAGGTGTTGGACATGGCGGTAAATTTTAGATGACAAATCAAAGCCAATTTTAAAATATGACCATCATGGTTGACAAGGAAGATATCATAAAGCACCTGAAGCACGAGCCTTCTTTAACACTTCATTCCCAGTAAAAATCCACGTGAAAGACATCATAAAGCACCTGAATCATGGGCAAATCACAATTTTTGATAGACTGGCCTTTCTTTTTGGGTGCACAATATTAATATATTTAGAGATCTCGGGTAACTGGAGACACCGTGAATTTTTCATCCTCTTGTCCTAGGTCCTGAGGCCATGCTTTTTATGGTGGCACAACGATTCCCTGTCATATGGTTTGTCAAAAGAAGAAATAACGCATCTGAATAATGGGCAATGCACAATTTTGGACAGGTTGGCCTTACTTTCTGGGTGCACAATATTAATATATTCGAGAGATGTCGAGAGACCGGAGACACCATGAATTTTTCATCCTCTTGTCCTGAGTCCCGAGGCCATCCTTTTATGGTGGTGCAACGATTCCTTGTTGTATGGTTTGTCAAAAGAAGAAATAATGCCATCATAAAATTTCAACGCATGCACTCAAACTTCAATCTTTCTCGTCCATGTTCTAAATGGTGTTAAAATAAACCACCCCGATTCTAATAGGGAACGCCTTCAATGTAAATATATCAGTTGGGGCTTTAAGTTATAGTAAGAAAAACTCTAAATCTCATCATTAGATCTAATAGACTATATTAATTATAACTATTGGCCTTACTATAACACCAAAAAAATAGTATTAACTTTGAGAAACTATTATTTTACTTTGAATTTCACTTGGGTTTGTGTTGTAGGGCTGTGAGAAATGTGTATCAAATTGTAAAATATATCAGGTAGGGGATTCCAGTAGCTCAAAATAAGTCAAAGAAAACATACAAACCTCTCTCAAACTACGAGATAAACAATTAAAAGAAAGACAAAAAAGTACTACAACATAGATCGTTACATCACTTGGGTGTTTTGGGTAAGGTATCAAACACCCAAGTGATGTAATCTATATTTTGAAGTGGCATTGTGGCGCTAACCGATATATTTTAAAAATGAGATATTGAACACGGAGGGGAAAAGGAAGACGAAGATGGACAACATTTGAGATGACTGGGTAGAAGGATTGAGAGTGCTTCCTGCATCATAAGGCTTTGATAAAACTTATGAACCACTCAATATGGAGCTCCCTAACTCATTCACTTATATAAGTGGTGTTTCTCTAGTGGATCAAATTATGTAATGATATTTCGGGATTTACATGCCTTATTTTGAGCCAATCAATAGTGACCTATATTTTGTTAGTGCTTCACAAGAACTCATTTCTCACGAGTATAAGTACTCATTGCATCTAAGTATTTACACCCAAACTTGAAATCACCCCATCTTAATACTATTTTGGTTCGAGCGGTTAACTATAAAATTTCTCCAATAATCAAACTTACTTAACTTATTACATTTATAAAACCTTCAACAAATTTTATATCTTATAAACTATTCATAATGAAACAACTTAATTCATTCATTTATACATCATTTAGGTGAAACCTAGACAACCTTATGTGATGATTTTTCCAATTCAGCTCCATCCATGATCCTTGTAATCCAAGGTATCATACATGTTGAATCATTCTCACATAGATTTTAATCCATATGAAATTGAATGTGATGGTTTATTTTGAACCATGTTGAAGAGTGTGCACACCTATTGAGTTGGTTATCTACATCTTGAAAAGCGTACATAAGGCATAATGTTGATTCCTATTATTTCATCCACCACTATAGAGTTAACAAAGTCTAACAACCAATATAATATTAACCATTAAAATTGATGAGTTAAAAGAGGCATTCTTTGCAGATAAAATATCTTTTCAGACAGTTTATAAACCTGACCGAAAAACTCACCAAGAAAAGGGGGAAATCAGAGTATGAAAAGTTCACAACATTGACAAAAACTATTCTACAAAACCAAGTTAGTACAAAGGAAGACCTTACAAGCCAATATACAATTTGAAGGAATCATATATTACCTATTGTGCTCCAGTGAGTGTTCCCACCATAAGAATTCTAAAAGGAAGACCTCTAATGGAAAGATCTACAATCCCCATTTTTCGCACAGCCTAGACCATATCACAACATAAACATCCCACAATTAGTTAGTACAAAACCTGTTTTCCGTATAAATAAACACTTGAAAAGAAAAGAAAAAGAAATAGGCACTTGTGAACTTGGAAACAATATATAACAAAGCTGAGAAAATTATAGATTAGATCCTACTTGAGCCACAGTGGCACCTTTAGAGTTGTTAAGAAATGATACAAGGTTGTCTGCAGGGTGAGAAATGACAGCACACAATATTCCAGCAATATATCCTGCTGTAAAACTCACACCCACTTGAAGAGGGGTACTGCATTGGTCCTTTGGTATAGGGACTACATGCTTGTACAACAATTCTATTGTGTTCTCAAAAGATGCAAACTTCATCATTGTGTCTGCCATGAAAATCCAAACATCAAAAAATTAATTATGTTCATCTTGCTACTTAGGTGATCTAAAGAAGATACATGAATAAGTAATTTAAACTAATAAGGATTCATCTTAATCCGGATATGAGATGCACCTATTCCTTATACTTTTACAGTGAAGTGGTGTGATTACTTTTACATGTTAAATAACAACTGATTCAATTTGTCAATCCAAATCCATAATCATCTGAAAACAAATGGTGTTATAATTGTATACTACATAATAGTTTACCTGTGTGTTACATTTGATAACATCCAGAGGAATGACCGCAGTATGAGTAGGCCCGCAGCTGAGAAGGCCTCCAATGGCACAAGCACCATAATATGTTGGACTGAACATGGCAATTTTATTTTGCTCGCTAGGTGATGTTGCCATAACAAGATTCCCAACTTTAGCAGAAGAAGAAGAATACAGATGAGCAGGAACAATAGTTTCATAGTAATGCTTCTTGGAAGAGGCCATGGATAGAAGATCAGTTCAGATAGATTCAGGTCCTCTGTTTCCTGAGATTCACTCAGGACTGTATATCAGAAGTGTATTGGAAATCACAGCTCATGACAAGAAGTGCATGGGATGTATATATAATCTCAGCTAACATTGAATTTTAGAAGTCTGTTTCAGTTTTTCATTTGAACGGTTAATTGTAAATATTTTCTAAGATGGCATGGTGGGCATGATTATGACCTGGATTCGTACATCATCCATGACTTCAATCTTCGAATCAATCATTTGAATAATTTGGTCTGAGACTAGTCAAAACTGCATCGAATCCGATGAGAATAAATTCCAGTATAACCAATCGAAGACACAATGGCAGGGGTTTGGCGAGGATCTTAAAGATGGACGCAAGGGCGAGCTCGCATGCAGGGTGAAAGGGTTCAAGCCAGCACAGAGACGCCAGGTCGAAGACAAGGCCGATCCAAGAGCTAATAACACAGGGCAAAGGCACAGGTGGGAGAGATTAACGAGCCCAAAATGGCGTAGCACGAGTCAGGATGAAGAGGGGCCAACGTGCCAGAGTAAAACAGAGCTCCTAGGACGAAAGCCGAATCCACCTCCATGCTGCTGTTATAACCCCGCATTCAGCATGCAACTGCTAGAGGGGGAAAATCTAAAAACAGCTTTTAAAAGTAAAAACGTTAAAAATGGCCGTCAAATTCCTACCTCGATAAAAGTTTGAAAAAGCCTTCAAATTTAACATAGTGACGTAAATGTCCGAAAGCCCTTTCCCATAAGGGGACAACACCTTAATAACCACAAACATGATTGCGATGGTTGAGATTACCCTACAACCGATCTCCGCTACCCATTGTCTGCTACAGCGAGTGCGTCTACTTTGGACTCGTTTGGATACGAATCCCTTTACCTATTTAATCATCTTTTTCAAAATTCATTGGCGAATTTGTTATCAGTAAGTAGGAATAGACAAGCTTACATGCACAAAAACATGTTGTCCTTGCTAATGATGGTTTATAGTTATGGTTGGTCTACAAGACTTCTACACTCGTCATCTCGAAAATTACAATCAGCTTTGGCATCGTTTAATCAAAGTCCGGCTCATCCATGGCCCAGGTGCTGCTTTTGCTACTTTCAATGGGCTATCAAAACCAATAAAAACCAAAGTTACCGATACGGAGAATAACGAGTCTCTTCTATTGGGAGATATACCCTACCCGGGTATTCCAATCAATTCCAAAGACCATGCTTCATTTTTACAGAGCTGCACCAACACCAAATCCCTCAAACAAGCCCATTCACACATTGTTAAATGCGGATTGGATCACAGTATTTTCCTGCAAACAAAACTTGTAAGCATGTATGCTTTGTTCAATGACACTTTCAACAACGCAAGCCAACTGTTTGACAAAATGTCTGAGCCAAATGTCTATGCATGGAATGCCATGATTAGAGGGTATGCCACCAACGGGTTTCCTGAGGAAACCCTCTGTTTGTATTACCAAATGCAGAAGCAGGCGAGTGTACAGCCAGACAATATGACTTTTCCTTCGCTCTCAAGGCTTGCGCAAGCCTTTCGGCTCTGCAAGAAGCCATGAAGATTCATTGTCACATTGTCAGAAGTGGATTTGAAGCGGATGTATTTGTAGGCACTTCGCTAGTCAATACGTATGTTAAATGTGGAGTTTTACAGGATGCACAAGATGTGTTTGATAAAATGTCAGAGAGAAATGTAGTCTCCTGGACTGCAATGATTGCCGGATATGCCCACAATGGGGAATCCCATCAGGCACATACACTTTTCATCAAATGCAAGAGGCAGATATGAAGCCCAATGCAATTACTGTTGCAAGTGTCCTTCCTGCTTATGCTGATTTGATGGATCCGGAACAAGGGAAGTGGATTCATGATTATGTAATCAGAAATGAATTTGAATCAAATGTGCTTGTCGGGACTGAACTTATACATATGTATGTCAAAATTGGGAGTATAGAGAATGCACGTCATGTTTTTGACAAGATATCTCAAGAAAACGAAGTCTTGTGGACTGCCATGATTGTGGGTTACTCCCAGAATGGATATGCTGGTGAAACCTTGGCACTCTTTTATCAAATGCAACTAGAAGGCATAACACCTGACCCGGTTACCTTTGTTAGTGCCCTGTCTGCATGTGGTCATTTAGGAACTCTGCAAAAGGGCAAGAGGATACATGATTATATAATCAAATGTGGATTTGAGGTAGATGTTTTTGTTGGGACTGCTCTTATTGACATGTATGCAAAATGCGGCAGCATGGATAGTGCTCAACATTTTTTTGATAAAATGTCCAATAGAAACATGGTCTCATGGAATGCATTGATTGCTGGTTATGCACAAAATGAGCACAATACGCAGGTATTAACACAATTCCGTCAAATGCAACTTGCAGGTGTTGCACCTGACTCAATCACAATGGCGAGTTTACTCTCTTCATGTGGCCATTCAAAGAACCTGCAACAAGGTATATGTGTACACAATTATATTATTAGAAATGGCTTTGAGTCAAATGTTTCTATAGGGAATTCTCTTGTATCTATGTATGCAAAGTGTGGAGATTTAGAAATTGCAAGCCAATTGTTTCAAAAATGTCTAGAAGAGGTGTGGTCTCTTGGAATGTGATGATTGCAGGGTATGAGCAGAATGGACATGCTAGGGAAGCCCTTATGCTTTTTAATCGAATGCAAATGGAAAATCTAAAACCGGACTCCATCACCATGGTGAGCTTGCTTTTAGCATGCGCTAACTTACGAGACTTACAACAAGGCAGGCAGATTCATAATTTCATAATTAAAAATGGATTTGAGTTAGATGTCTTTGTGGGGACTGCTCTCATAGATATGTATGCCAATTGTAGGAGCATACAGATTGCACGGCATTTGTTCAACAAAATGTCAATAAGAAATGTAGTCTCTTGGAATGCAATGATTGCAGGGTATGCCCATCATGGACCTATTAATGAGGCCTTGATGCTCTTTCATCAATTGCGAATGGCAGACATGGCACCAGACTCAGTCACCTTGATGATTGTGCTATCTGCCTGTGGTCAATTAGGAGCTCTACAACAAGGGAAGTGTATACATGATTACATAATTAGGAAAGGATTTGAATCAGATATCTCCACTGGGAATTCCCTTTTAGCTATGTATGCAAAGTGTGGGAAAATTAAAATCGCAAAAAAATTATTTGACTTGATGTGTGAAAGAGATGTTGTCTCATGGAGTTCAATGATTGGGGGATATGGAATGCACGGGCATGGTGAGGACTCCCTTAAACTGTTTTGCCAAATGCAGGAGGCTGGCATAAAGCCAAACCATATCACCTTTGTTGGTGTTTTGTTAGCATGCAGTCATGCAGGAATGGTGGATGATGGCTGGCACTACTTTGATTGCATGATTCAAGAGTACCATATCACACCCAGATTAGAGCATTACACATGCATGGTGGATCTCCTGGGGCGTGCTGGATGTCTTGATGAGGCATATGATTTTATCAATAAAATTCCATTAAAACCTGATGCTGGTATATGGGGTGCCCTGCTTGGTGCGTGTAGAATTCATTCCAATGTTGAGATGGGAGAACACATAGCAAAACAACTTTCTGACTTGGAACCTGAAAATCCAGGGTATTATGTGTTAATGTCAAATATCTATGCTGCAGTGGGCAAGTGGGATGAGGTAGCAAAGGTGAGAACAATAATGAAAGACCGGGGATTGAAAAAACTACCGGATGCACCTTTATTGAGTTAAATAATAAGCTTCAGTCATTTGTTGGAGGGGACAGATCACATCCCCAGTCCAAGAAAATTTACTCAACATTAAAGATCTTGGCTGGGCAGATGAAGGAGGCAGGGTATACTCCTGACAAGAGCTTTGTATTGCATGATGTGGAGGAGGAGGAGAAGATGGACATGCTGGGCAGTCACAGTGAAAAGTTAGCAATTGCTTTTGGACTTATTAATACTATTGCTGGGATGACCATCAAGATCACAAAGAACCTTCGTGTATGTGGAGACTGCCACATTGCTACCAAGTTCATCTCCAAAATCGTAATGCGAGATATTCTAGTGAGGGATGCAACCCGTTTTCATCATTTTAAAGATGGATTATGTACTTGTGGTGACTATTGGTGATGGTAATTAACAAAGTGCAGTGTAAATAAACTTTTATAATCACAAACTTATGATCTGAGAAGTGGCCAACTTCCTCTCATTAATTTCAATTCTGTTATGATTGCATTCAAGATCTTAACTGAACAGTAAGAGCTTAATGCGTGTTGTCTATGACTAAGCTAAACATGAAGTTCAATCTGGCATATAATTTCCATCTGTCCAAATTGATTTAGGAGGAAATTGGTTTGAGAATGTGTATCTTTATATTCATTCCATTTCTTAGCCTGGATTTGGTCCACTACTAATCTTGTTGTGCTTCAGAAAATTCGTCACTGATGATTAAGGATCAGAACCACAATGATATTGATGTCAAGCTCGTTCAAAGACCTTTTGTTTCTGTACATTATATAAATGCCTTTCAATTATGCTGTATCATTCCAAGCAGCATTACTTAATAATTAATCATAATGAATTTCTGTGATAAAAAAGTTGCTGACTTTATACTAGCTTTTTTCTTTGTAGAAAGCAAGAATCCATCATGATTTAAAATATTTGCATCTTTCTTTTAAAGCATCACTGATGTTTTTGTTTGCATATTTTTCAGATTCAGACCTTCAATCCCCTCTTCTTTTCTTCACCAATGAATAATCATTTCCAATCCCTGATAGCTGGCTCAGATTACCTTAGAAGTTCCAATTCAGTGGTGGAAGGGTTGGCCGCTTGTCCTCTTATGCCCTTTCTATATTTTTGATCTTTTGAGGGATCTTATCTGTAGTTTGGCCTTGAGCATATCCCTTTTTCCATCTATGCTTTTTGTAGGGGATTCTCTATGTTCTGAAGTCTCTAGCTGTTCACTCCCTTCTAATGATCAAAGACATTTTGCAGTGATGTTATTGCTTCTTCCTCCTTATGGCTGTTTGTTTAGCAATGGTTTACTAGATACATGTAGATTCTCTCTTTCACAGGAATTTAGTCTGATTTTCTCAATTTGTTGCATTTCTCTGGAGCCAACTGAACTCTTTCCTTGTGCCCTTTTATGATGCAGTCGTGATTAGGGGTCCCAATGAAGGGATGTTGTAATGTCTCCTTCTTGAAATTAATCTGTAAAAGTACCCTTAGCCTAATTTTTATTTCCTGTAGGCTTAAGGGGTGTTGCAAGGGAAATACTTTATTTAATAAAGTGACTTAAGTTGCGAAAAATAACTTTATATTATAAAAGCAGCTTATCTCTTATTATAAAAATAAAAGTAACTTGTCCATAAAACAAAGTCAAATGTCAAATTAGACATGGGACGTCCCACTTGGGGACCTTTTCTTGAAAAGTGTGCCATGAAAAGTCATAAAAGGAGGTTGATGGGGGTCTTTTGGGCATCTCTTTTGGACATTATCTATTTTGCATTGCAAGTTTGAGCACTCCTCTTCAAATTTCAACCACTGAGGACGAAAACCCTCCATTGGAAGCATTGAGGACAAAAACCCTCTGGTTTTTATGGTGATTCCATCCAGGAATCACAATTGTACTTCAAATTTGTTTTTATCAAATTCAGCCAAGGAAAAGTCCAAATTTTATCCAAATCAACTAGGGCTTCCCTCCAGGAATGACGTCACACATTGGAAGGCTGAAGTCACACTTTGGGCACCTTTCTAGGGCTGCGTCACATTTTAGAGCATCATTTGGGGCTAACGTTATCACCCTAGGGCTGGCCTCACATTTCCAGGCTAGGGCATCCTCATTTGTAGCCTTTTCCCGGGTTAATTTTGCAATCTTTGTATTTAGCTGATTGCTTTGGAATAAAATATAATTTTCTGCACTTGATTGGATCAAAATTTTGCCATTTGTTTCAACAAACTTGTTATTTCCAGTTCTACATTAAAATTCAGAATTTAATTTTCAGATCTAGGGTTTTTATTGAAATAGCAAAAAAATTCCAGAATTCTAAAATTTTCAAATCTCATAATTTTGAAAAGTTTAGATAAGGGTTTACTACAAATTACATATTACACTAATCTTTTTGAAAAGGGACATCGCAGTTGTATCGAGTTGATTTTCTTGCCATCTGGTTGGGATATTAATTTTCATGCGGGGTAGTGATAGAGAATTCAGATATCACCAGAGAGAGAAAAAGAAGGGTTTAGAAGAACCAAAGGAAGGGCTTGAATAAACCGATCCATGATTTTGGAAAGGAAAAGAGAAGGCAAATGTGGCTGACAGGAATAGGAGGCAAGGTTTGATAGGCTTGTCCAAGGGTAAGAGTGATTGGTTGATATGATGGCTCAGTTGGTTCATACCATGCAAAACATGCATGCACCCAGAAATTAGAATGGTGAAGAAGTTCTTCAAGGGTAAACAACAACCATCAGCCTCAAAGAACCGTTATTGGTTCTCCTGCTAGGCCTTCCAACCTAATTTCATTCCAAGGGAAGAAGCTATTCCAAAGGTGGAAATTCAGCCCTCTATGGTAGATGACCTTGCTGCCAGCTATGCAGAATATAGAGCTCTTCCAGCTGAGATACATGAGGAAATATCTCTTGCAAATTTCATGGGTTTGAAGAAAAACAGAGGTGGACCACGACCGGAACCTAGACCACAAGCAAATTAGAGGGATCCTTAACATGCTTTGGGCAAGTTAACACTTTCCACCTTTGATGGTTCCAAGAAGTGTACAGCCCGTGCATGGATACAAAAGTTGGATACCTACCTATCCCTTAGGCCAATGTTAGAAGATGAAGCTATCAAGTTTGCACCTCCTCATCTTGAGAGAATAACACATGAATGGTGGTACCATGGGCTGATCACACAAGGACATAATCTCATCAATTCCTATGATGAGTTTAGTATGAGATTGATTGGGAGATTTGGTAGAACTGATCTGGAACATAGATTCAAAAATCGCCAAAAATCGCCGATAAATCGCGATAAATCGCGTCCAGCCTGCCACACGATAAAACTTGCAAAAAATCGCGATTTTCGAAATGGTATAAATCGCCGATAAATCGCTTTCAAAAACCCTCGAAAATCGTTGAAAATCGCGTCTAAAATCGGCGAAAATCGGGGGAAAAAAACGCGGCTAGGGTGCAAGACGAAAATAAAGTAAATCGATTTGTTTTTTTTTCTCTTTCCACGGGCTACAGTCGACGCGTGAGAGCACTAAAATACAGCGCGTATTTTTTATCAAATCGTGTGCATTTCTTACCTGTTCGTGCGCGTTTTTCACCGATCCGTGGTCGTTTTTACCAGTTCGTGCTCCTTCTTCCTGTTCGGGCGCGGTTTATACTTGTTTGGGCGCGGTTTATACCTATTTGCAGCGATTTTTCCCTGTCCGCGTATACATTTTTTACAGCGATTTTTCCCTGTCCGCGTCTACATTTTTTACAGCGATTTTTCCCTGTTCGTGGCAGCAGGTATGTGCATTGTGTATATTTAATATTTATTATTAATGCATGTATAATATGTAAAGCTTGTAATATATATTATAAATATTAAATAATAAATATTGTAAGTGTAAAGCTGAGTGTTTACTTCAAAAGTCACATGTGACATGACTCTATGAGCATTTTTGTTTGCAAACTTTGTACTCTCTTTTTTGGTCAAAACTTAATCGAAAATATGCATATGGGCCTATGGCATTCTATAGAGTCACTTCTTGCATCATTTAACATTGTTTTTACATTTAATTTAAGTATATTTTATGAATTTAAATGTTTTTAAAAGTAGCGATAAAGTTGCCGATTTTTGCCGATTTTTTGCCGATTCCCGATTTCCGATTCAAAATTTGCCCTGCCGATTAATCCCGATTTACGATTTTTTCAACTATGATCCGGAAGTTCACTTTAGGGAATTAGGCACAGGCTGAAACAACACAACATAGTGGATGACTATGTAGCCGACTTTCAAAAGCTATCCACATAGTGGTACGGACGTAATTGAAAGGAGATTTGTGGTATTGTTTGTTGAGGGCTTGGTTGAACCACTCAAGGGATTAGTAAGAGCTTTTAACCCTCTTTCTCTTGAGAACCAATTAAGAAGGCATTAGATTTGGAAACATCAATTCCAAAGAGTAAATTTTTGGCTATAGTACAACCAAGGGATGACACCTTTTGAGCAGCCAAGAACAACACCTTTAGGGCAGATAAAAACAACACCTTACGGGCAGCCGAGGACAAAAAAAAAAAATAGACTAGAAATGAATTAAGGAGAAAGAACTTGTGCTTCTCATGTAAGGATCCATGGACACCCGGTCACCGTTGTCTTGGCAAAGGACAAGTTCACTACATAAAGGTAATATTAGATGGAGAGTCCAGTTTAGAAGAAGAGTAAACAATAAAGGGCAACACTCTCGCTACACTTGTAGGCACACCACAATATAAACCCTTTAAAGTTTGTGGAGTTCTTCTCAAGCAAGACATTATAGTATTGATTGATAGTGGGGCAACCCACAATTTCATAGATGAAGGATTGGTAAATAGAAGAGGGTTGGAGACAAAGGACGTAAAAGGTTTCAGCATCATTGCAGCAGATGGCTTTTCCATGCTTTGCAAGAAGAAGGTTGAACAACTTAACATCACCTTGGGTGAACATCAGATGAGTGATGAATTTTATGTGGTTAGTCTGAAAGAGATTGACATGGTATTAGGAGTACAATGGTTGCATTCTTTGGGAGAATTCACCCAAAACTATCGGACGGGAAGAAATAGTACTCGAGGATCACTAACACGGTTTGACATCGAGTCTCAACAAACAAAATGGAGGGTATCACGAGATGGTAGTACTCTTTCTAGATCCCAGTTGATTTATGATTCACCCATTTTGGATATATTTGTTGAGGATGTTAAAGGAGCTTCATCCGTCGATGCAGTTCCTACTCATATCGAAGGGTGTAACGAAGTCAACTATTTCACAAAATGGAGCATGGATTGGGAATTGCCAATTTCCAAGATTGATTTGGGACCACAGGTATTTGCGGGAGGGTTATGTCTAAAAGTGAGTAAGAGCTAAACTATTCATTGCTTGAGGGCAAACAATTTTAAGAGGGGAGGACTATAATGCCCCGTTCCTAAAATTAATCCGTAAAAGTACCCTTAGCCTAATTTTTATTTCCTGTAGGCTTAAGGGGTGCTGCAAGGGACATAATTTTTAATTAAGTGACTTAAGTTGCCAAAAGTAACTTTATATTATAAAAGCAACTTATGTCTTATTATTAAAATAAAAGTAACTTGTCCATAAAGCAAATTCAAATGCCAAATTAGACATGGGACATCCCACTTGGGGACCTTTTCTTGAAAAATGTGCCATGAAAAGTCATAAAAGGAGGTCGATGGGGGTCTTTTGGGCATCTCTTTTGGACATATCTATTTTGTATTACAAGTTTGAGCACTCCACTTGACTTTTCAACACCGAGGATGAAAACCCTTTATTGGAGCATCGAGAGACGAAAACCCTCTTATGGATAAGAGATTGGGGACGAAAAGTTGAATACCCTTTGGTTCTTTGTGGCGATTCCATCTAAGAATCATAATTGTTTTTAAAATTTGTTTTTATCAAAATTCACCAAGGAAAAGTCTAGATTTTATGCAATCAACTAGGGCTTCCTTGAGGAATGAAGTCACGCTTTGGAAGGTTGAAGTCACACTTTTGGGCACCTTTCTAGGGATGCATAACATTCGGAGCATCATTTAGGGCTAACGTTTTTTTATTAGGTAAATATATTGGTTTTGAGGGGACCCAAAATGCCACGGTCAATCCGAGAAGGGGCCGCATGGTACTAATAGTCGTGTTTGGCATTTGGGGGTCACTTTGGACCTTGGCGACTTAAACGGGAAAAAGTAACTTTAGTTACTTTTATTTTATTGACCCCTCCGTGGAATGAAACACGTCTTGGTCTATTGGGGCTCTTTTGCCTTGGAATGTATATAAGGAGCTGGGAGAGAAAGGAGAGGAACTTTTGATATACATTTTATTGACCCCTTCTCGTGCAGCTGCTTGTTGTTGCGCATCTACAACTTGTGGAGTCAAATCCCACAGGGACCCTAGCTTCGGTGGTGAGAGACCCGTCCCTAGCTAGCAGGGCATTCTTCGGTAGTGAGAGATCTACCCTAGTTTGTCATTTTGGAGCCGCTTTCAGGGCCGTGCGGTAGAGACATTAACAAAGGTTTCAGAGGAAGGATCTCGAGGGTCTTGGGGCATTTGGGGAAGATAAGCAAGGGGCTCCAGATCAGATTCACGACAACCATTTGGGCAGGGCGTGGCAGCTCGTTGAAGGCGCACCATCATTTTCCGATCCCTTTCCAAGCGTGGCGACTTGTAGCCTTTATTTGGGAGATTTTCAAGCGAGGGGTCATTGTCGAGAGATCCAAGGTACAACCTTTTTGGGAGGGTTTTCCAAATTGCCTAAGGCTCCCATCATTTTCCGATTTCTGGCATTTTTTATTCTGGGGTTTTCCTCCAGTCGGCCGTTGTCAGATTTTGAAGGTGGAAATATTATTTCTTGTATCTGTTAATGTTATTACCAAAGACCCTTAATTTCTACTCCGGTATTTGGAGAGTTACGAGCCTCTGAAGTTTCCAACTGTCTAGGGCACGCTGTGCTTTTTCTGGCAGCAATATATTATTTCATGTAAAATGTCCAAAGTGTTTATTATATTCTTAATAATATCAAGCTCTCTATAAGCTTCCCTCAAATTTTCAAGTGCACTTTGGGAAAATATTTTGTGTGACATCAATTTAATACCGTTTGTTGTCCTTACCGGTAAAATCTGCATAAATCAATATTTTACTTTGCTGCAATTTTCATATATTTTGTGCATTTTTAAGTGGTATCCCATTAGGGATATTTCAGTGGTATCAGAGTTGTTGTTCCTCCAGCCTGTGTGGGTTAAATATGGTAGTTTGGAAAGATCTCAAAGGGGGTTTTATGAAGGAAATGTTCACCAACATGGTGAAACAACAGAAGCCACTAACCTTTATTTGAGTCAGCTCACTTAGAATGTGAATCAAAGCAGATCTAGGGACAATAAGGAACATGGTGAGAACAATGATAAAGGGCGGCCAATAGAGGTGTTTGATGAGGATTCTTGTTGGAGGAAATATCAATCTTTGAGTAAGGGTTTCAGAGATAATATGCCATTTCCAGATTATTGCATAATGAAGATTGGTAGCAAGCCCAAGCAAGATCATCATATGTCGGTACCTGAGTTACAAAGGAACTCACTTGAAGAAGAAGAAGCTTCTAGAGAAAAAGGTATGATTTCCATTGAGAAAAATAATCGCATTAGTGAAACTTTGCTTGTTGGAGAAATTATTCCAGCTCAGGAGAAGGAATTTGTATATGCAAGCAAAGAGGATGTAATGGAAACTCTAAAACGGTGTGAGGAATGGAATAGCGGAGCTAGAGCTGCTAGATTGATAGCCGCCCAAGCAAGACAACACCAACAAGAGTTCAAGGAAAAGATGTGGGCAAATGATGCAAGGAAGCCTACACCCACGAAAGAAGACTCTATGGAGCAGCTGGCACATGAGGAGGAGCCTCACATGGACACTTGTAAAATTGCAGCCTGCTGTAATTTCCAAACCAGCAACTTTTGATCAGCTTTCAGATACTTTCAATAGGCACTCGCAACAATGTTGGGGGCAGCTCAACATATGTCTATCTTGAACACACGGAGGACATTGATGGCCTTGAAGGGTATGAAGAGCACACTAATGTGTCTTATTTATTGTCGCCTATTCCAATTTACTTCCATCATGAGATGCAATGAGTCTTCATCATGGAGTTTGTTGGACCATTGCTCCAACTATGTGTATATGAGCATCTTGTGGATGATATATGGTGGCAAGTTTTAGCTCACTTAATAGATACAAGGGCTCATGGGCATTATAAGCTATGGGATCCTGGTAATATGTGGCAATTATCCAAAACTAACAATTCTGATGTTGAAAACTTTGTGACTGATTTCATAAGCCAAAGAAGGAATTCAAATGTGTCTTGTGTTGGCAAGCACGATTCCTTCATTGGGGACTCCGGTTCAAGAAGGGAGAGTAACTCTCAAGGTACTAGCGTTGGTTTTCTGATTGCTAAAAAGGGTAAGAGAATATTTTTAATCATCTTCAGCCTGTTGGACTGTGTATAACAGCAGTCATAAAGAGAGGAGAAAATGTTTTATTAATAGAGCCCATGACTGATTTTTATACCAGCTACATGGTGGAACCCTTGGAAGGGTTAGTGGGGGCATTTGGTCCTCAAAGTGCTCAAAGAATCAAGGTGCACTTTGCTGTTAAAAAAGAAGAGTTGAATTCAAGGTGCATTCATGACTTTAGCATCCTAAGGTATGAGAATGGTTACCATCTTCCTAGCTTGTTGAGTTCTCCTATGTTGTTGCCATGTTTCTATTATTTGGGACAACATTTACATGCTTGGATGATTGAGGAAGACTATTTCATAATCACGTTTCAAGGTATGCTAGATGGAATAAACACATCTTCCATTCACATTGCTCTTGATTCAGCCAATAAACATATGTTGGCAAAGAAAATAATGCAGGGGCCCATGATATTGAAAGGACATGAGGTATGTGGTGTATTTATTGTGGTTGAATTTGCTAGAGGTAAGGCTGTTTTTGGGATGCAATGGTTGCATGATGTTAAGGAAAACGATGATGATGCATGGGTTGAAAAATCAAAGGAGAATGAAGATGTTGATCCTATATCAGAAATTTTGAGTTGCAAAGGTATGATGAGCAGCCCCAATTATGCTATTTCAGATGTGTTGTCTTCTCTCATGACGAGAATCCATGGGTACAACAAAGGGTATGAAGTTCCTTATGATAAAGTTTATGGATGCATGAGTTCTAATATTGATTTCCCTTTCTCTTGCATTTACGGTGAAATGAAAATATGGGGAAAGAGAATAAAGTATGATGAGGGAGCAGCCATGTGTATTCCCAACATACAGGAATTGATGAGTTATGTCCATGGAAAGATATGTCTTGCACAAAGAAGGTAACTCATTTCTTTATTGTCATTAAGAGATGTGAAGTACTTGAATGTGTTTGTACATTTGGGTTACTTGAAGTTGGAATCATTCATTGGACATATTGGCTTCCATCTTTTGGGAAATTTGCATTCATCCCTCATGTGGATAAACAAAAATTTTCAAGGAAAACAAAGAAATCAGATTTCAGGGTATACAAGGGCAGATCGCAAAAGATGTGATTGGTGAAGAAAGAAGCATGTCGTTGCAGCGGTCGAATTGTGAAGGAACGCAGCCTCTTGTGGGTCATGGTGACATCACAAGGTATGAGACAAGTGGGATATTTGATGACTCCTATTCCGACGGGTTGTTTGTTGCAGACAGAGCACACCATGATGACTTATGAGGAGAGCAAGGGTGACAGAGGTGAGGAGATAGAGACTCGCGAGATGGATGATGGAGATGGGGTTGTGTTGGATAGTGCTGATGCGGGGCAGGAGGAGGAGACTTTTCCTCGGGAGATTATAGCCACATTGTCTAGTACTCTGATGTACAAGGCATTTAGGATTAGAGGAGTTATGCAGGGTCAGCAAGTTGGGGTACTCATTGAGAGTGGGGCAACCCACAACTGTATTGATGCCTCATTGGTTGAGAGGCGAGGATTACAAACAGAGGATTTTGAGGGCCTCAACGGGGTTATAGCCAATGGAGAGTCTATGAGGGGCACATGGCGGGTTCCCCAAGTGAGCATCATGATGGGTAACTATACAGTTACCGATGATCTCCACATCATTGGTATGGGAGAGACCAACATAGTGCTGAGAGTGCAGTGGCTTCACTCTCTTGGTGAGTTTCGGACTAACTTTTAGACGATGGAGCTGAAGTTTAAATCCGAGGGTAGGAATGTGATTTTGAGGGGATTACCTACAGGAGCACCTAGGGTGGTTACAACTGAGGGGATGGAGAGGACGTTCCGGCTTGGTGAGGAGTTTAATTATTGCGGATCGATGTGGAGAATGATGGATGTGGGTGTGACCAGCAATGTTGCACATGAGACAGTTATAGAGATTGGGACTACAGGTTCAGATCATCCGAGTTTATCATTATGTTGGTCATCTGAAGTTTCGGTAGACTGGAGATCTCATTTGCTTGTTGAGTACTCCAAGAACCGACACTCTTGTGAGATTCTGGATGGCCACATACAAGATGACAACTGCAGATTGGAGGATGAGATGATCTTCTCTCGGGGAAGATGGAGCCTTGTGTCAGATTCATGGTGGAGGATGGAGATATTGCGACATGTGCATTGTTCTTCCGTGACTGGGCGCTTGAGCTTCGATGAGACCTACAGGCTCATGTCTGAGAGGTTCATATGGCAGAGGTTGAGGGAGGATCTCCTCAACTTTATACAGGCATATACGGTTTGTCACTATGACAAGTCTGAGCTTACGGGACCATGTTTTTTTGAATCGACATGGGACAACACTCCTATGCTTTTTGTTGCTTCTATGCCCGGTGAGCACCTCACCCACGTGTTAATCAGTGGAGAGACGAAAGTGACCCATGGTTATTCAGTAGGTTCACATTCAGCACAGGAGGTGGACTATATGGAGCTGATATTGCCGGTTGACTGTCTGCTGGAGTCTTGGGACTTTTCCTCCACGGGACACATCGAGATACAATATGAGGAGCCTGGCTCTCACACAGTGCGGGTCAGGTAGGAGTTAGCACCATTTGTGCGTAAACAGGTTGTTTCACAGGCTGATACGGGGATTCTACAGGATTCAGAGTGGACTTTCATACCCAGGAGTTGGTTGGAGAGGCCATGAGTGATCCCGTGATGATAACCTTGCATTGGCAGGGATTGGACCGATTGGAAATTTCGGTGCGGGTACCAGTGGAGAGACGGTTTGGGTATCATTCTATTTCACGGTTTCGTGGTTACCTTGGATTACACGGATCCTTGGTGGACAGACAGGTGAGGTGGAGAAACTTACGACACGGTATTCAGTCTGCTGCAGCAGGACAGTTAATGCTTGGGGTCAAGCATTTCTCGGGAAGGGAGGACTGTAATGTCCCCTTTTCCTACGCCAAAGGCCTAAGGGTCAAGCGAGTCCAAGCCGTGGTCATATCCAAGGGGCGGGGGATGCTGGGGGCTACTGAGAAGGGGCCGCATGGTACTAATAGTCGTGTTTGGCATTTGGGGGTCACTTTGGACCTTGCGACTTAAACGGGAAAAAGTAACTTTAGTTACTTTTATTTTATTGACCCCTCCGTGGAATGAAACACGTCTTGGTCTATTGGGGCTCTTTTGCCTTGGAATGTATATAAGGAGCGGGAGAGAAAGGAGAGGCACTTTTGATATACATTTTATTGACCCCTTCTCGTGCAGTTGCTGCTGTTTGCATCATCTACAGCTTGTGAGTCAAATCCCACAGGGACCCTAGCTTCGGTGGTGAGAGACCCGTCCCTAGCTAGCAGGGCATTCTTCGGTAGTGAGAGATCTACCCTAGTCTGTCATTTTGGAGCCGCTTTCAGGGTCACCATGCAGAGAGACATTAACAAGAGGTTTTAGAGGAAGGATCTCGAGGGTCTTGGGGGCATTTAGGGAAGATAAGCAGAGGGGCTCCAGATCCGATTCACAACAGCCATTTGGGTAGGGCGTGGTAGCTTGTTGAAGGTGCCTCCATCATTTTTCGACCCCTTTCCAAGCGTGGTGACTTGTAACCTGTGACGTGGGGATCTAGGGGGCATTCCAGGTTGGCGTTGTTAGATCCGAAGTACAACCATTTGGGACGTGGAGGGTTTTCCATTCATTTTTCCCGAGGCTCCAAGCGTGTGATTTCTGTCGCATTTTTTAATCTTTGGGGGTATTCCTCTAGTCGGCCGTTGTCAGATCTGAAGGTGGAAATATTATTTCTTGTAACTGTTAATGTTATTACCAAAGACCCTTAATTTCTACTCCGGTATTTGGAGAGTTACGAGCCTCTGAAGTTTCCAACCGCACGCTGGCTATTCTGTAATATTTCTAATTTATAATATAAATTCCAAAAATGTTTTCATAGTGTTTAATATTACTGTTGCAAGCTTCCCTCAAATTTCATGCATTGTGGGCAAATATTTTGTGTGACATCAATTTAATACCGTTTGCTGTCCTTATTGTAAAAATCTACATAAATCAGTATTTTTCTTTGCTGCTATTTTCCCATATTTTGTGCATTTTTAAGTGGTATCCCCTTAGGAATATTACAAAATAGCTTGGTCAAGACCGAAGCCCAAAGAGAGACCAGGCACATAATGCCTTCAATTTTTTTTTGAAATTAGAATAAAGATAGTATCTTTAAAAGATCGATAAAAAGGAAAAAACCAGAGCAAAACAACAGTCAACTTGAAGTTAGTTAACAGTCCTCTTCTTCTTGCTTCTAGTTCTGGAATTGGGCCTAGGGTCCTGGAACTCCTTGGTCTTTTGAGTCCCCTGGTTGTTACTCTCCTTTGTAACCGTGATCTCTTCCTCATCATCCGAGCTGCTAATGACCAAGCACATCCTTTTTCTAGGCGAGGAACTATTCAAGTCCTGGAGACCTAATCTGGGTGATGGACACCCTTTGCTCTGCGTAATGAGTTCCATTTTTAGGCCGTTAATTCTTTTGTCTTGAATGGACGCTTTCGGAATGGATGATGTGGCCCAGCCCAACTATACCCCTCTCTCTCTACTATGTAAGGGTTGAGGTTTGATCTTGGATTCTTTGTGGTGTGGTTGAATCGATTGACTATCTATGATTTCCATCTATTTGATTCCCATCTATTCGATTCTAGGCGGGGAGTTGTACTTGTTTGTACTAGACATGAATGCCCCAGGACGATTGCTTGGTTGCATATCTATCTATCTAGGTTGAGTCTATCTATTAAATACGATATAGAATTGAGATCCATTGAAGCATTATATACAAATCCCAATCGTGATATTAGTCATCGGCCCGAGAGTTGATCTACCCGCTCCCAACTATATATAGAGTAGTTAGGGCCAAAATCCTTGCATCTCTTGCACCAAATCTTTAGTAACCTTGAGCAGGGTATCGATAGAGACTTCCATGCTAGCAGACCGAGCCTCGATTTTGATGTCCTGGTTTCGTCTTCATTGATACTCTTCCCCTTGGAAGACTCGCCAATTTTCAAATTGGAAAGGACCTCCGCCACTTCCCCTTCTTTGTTTCCAAGGCTTTTTCTTTCTGCTTTAGATTTTTCATTTTGTCGATCGGGTTTCATCATCATAGTTGGTGGCGAAGTGGGGGGAGGGATGATATGATTTCCATTTTGGTACAAAAGCAAGATGAGGCCATAGCGTAAAGGGGTCTCGGTTTTATCATCTTTGAAGTCGCCATAAACACAGAAAGGGATCTCAAAAGGAAAAAAGGTAGGCTCATGGCCTAGTTCCTTGAAAGAAAGTTAAGAATGGACAAATGGTGGGTAAATTTTTCCTAAATTTACCCTCCAGAGTGATGTATTTCATCACCACCTTGCAGACATCCACCCATCTCTCAGGGCAAATAGTTCCTTGCTATACCATCCATGAACAAGTGAACCCTTTCATTGGACCAAAAAAGTAACAATTTCATGGTTTCTATGGTTTTTGTCCTTAAACAATTTGAGCTCGTCCCAAGGACATCCCGGTGACCGAGGCTATGATTTGTTCGAACACTATAATTTCCATCCCCTAAGAGAACTCTGCCATTATCCCAAGCCTTACCAAAATCAAGAGCCAGGGAAGGTTCATTACCTTGAAGTCTTTTGATATAATTCGAGAAGCCTCCCTACCTGAGTAGTCTCCAAAGCGTAGCATCTTGTTTAATGGCCTGGTAGGTCGTGGGTTCGGTTCTAATAGGATCACCCCCCATTGTTTTGTCGAAATTCCCAGCGAATCTGTCCAAGCTTCTATAATTGTTAACTTTACCACTTGGCTTTTAGGAAAAAAAACCATCCGCCGTCGTCAAATCCTTTCATCATATGGCGATCCCCGACTCGGGAATAATGTCCCAACCTGTTGTGATTATTACAAATAAACTTCCTCTTGTCTTTTGATGATTAATAAGATTAGAAACGTGGCTCTAGGGTACTGGGAAGCCATCCCACTCCATCTTCTCTTCCATGTCATCTCCTTGATTAGCCAGGCTGTTAGCACACATATTTCCTTCCTAAAGACATGGCAGATCTCCACCTCATCAAAAGATTCAATCAAATTTCTATTCTCAATAATGTTTTTTATGCCCCATCCCACTCTAATTTTCCCATCTAAATCTTTAATGATCATTAGGGAGTCACCTTCAATGATCAATTTCTTAACCTGTGATGTCCTTGCCATTTTTAATCCCCACAACGCAGCCATAGCCTCTGCATAATTATTCAATTGATTCCCAAGGGGGTTTGCAAAAGCCTTGATACAATAGCCCTTGTGGTCCCTGATAAGACCACCTCCACCTGTTTTGCCCTCTCATTTTGGAAGACCCATCAAAATTAAGCTTGAACCAATCAACTGGCGGTGGTTTCCATCTTATTCTCCTTCTATTATCATTCTTCTTTGAATTGGTTCCTTCTTTTGAGGGCTGATCTTGAGGGCTTTTAGAATAGATTGTTCCTCCTTGGTGTATGTTTCCATTCATTTATGTTTAAGAATCATGACATTTTCCTTTAAACTTTGACAAATTTTGTTCACCACCTTGATGGGGCGGGCGGATTTGTTGTTGAAATATCATGTTGTTTCTCTCTTTCCATAATCCCCATAGAATATGTGGAAGGGCACATCTCCAAGCAACTTTGATCATGGAAGATCTGAAGGGGAACAACCATTGGTCTACCGAGCTATCAAGATCACTAGGCAGAGGGAACTGTAGTTTGAAAAAATCCAACACAACAAAAAGATCTAGAAGGAATAATTGCATTCCATGAAGAGATGCTTAACTGTTTCTTCCTCTTCTTTACACAAAATACATCTGTTGATCACAATCATTCCTCTCTTCTTGAGGTTGTCCACAGTGAGGATTTTATTTTGAATGGTTTCCCAGAAGAAGAAATTTATCTTGGGAATGAGATTCTTGTTCCAAATTTTAGACCAATCCTATACTCTTCATTGTCCTCAAAGGCTATGGCATAACAGACTTGACTTCGTAGTCCCCAGATACAATTTTTCTCCAAATCATCTCATCATGACTGAGTCTGTTAGGTATGTGAAAGATTCTTAGTTTTTTATTCAGATCTTCAAAGTGCCTTCTTGATCCAGTATAATCAGGAGGTGGAAGAATGCTAATCCACTTTGGATCATGTTGGTTAAAACCCATAAGTCTTTAATCAGCACACCTTTTTCTTGACAGTAGTAATGTTTGAGATGGACCCAAGGTTCAAGACTTTCCCCAGAGGTTCCTTTTCCAACCAAGGATCATCCCAGAATTTTATACTATTTCCATCCCCAAGATTCCATAACACACCCTTAGGCAGAAGACCTCTGGCTTGGGAAATATTATTCCAAAAGATAGAACCTTTCAGGAGGTCATCATTATAAAAAAAGACTCTCATTCTGCCAACAGTTTGCAAACCAACAATCTGCAAATATTTCGCTTGGAGAATATCCACCCATGTTCCTTGCTCCTTATACATTCTCCAACCAACCTTGGCTATAAGGGCTTCATTCATGATCTGAATATCCTTGAGTCCTAAACCACCATACTTCTTGGGTTTAGTAACTTTCTCCCAAGCAATAAGGGGAATTCTGGTTTTTTCCTTAGTTCCAGACCATAGGAATCTCTTTTGTATTCTTTCAATAGCCATTCGACTTTAACAGGAATCCTGAAGATGGACATTATATATATTGCCACTCCTTGTAATGAACTCTGTAACAATTGAGCTTTGTTTGCTTGGGTAAGAAGGGATCCCTTCCACGAAGCCAATTTTTTGTGAAACCTTTCAATTAATGGGTTCCAGGTATCCTGAGCCAGTTTATTACCACACAATGGCATCCCTAAGTAGTTATCAGACAATGTTTTTATTCTACATCCCAAAATGTTAGCTAATCGACTTTGTTGTTGTTGATTGACATTTATAAAGAAGCATGAGCTTTTGTGGAAATTTATGAGTTGTCCAGAGACATTTCCTCATAGTTTTTAATAATTTCTTTGAAGGCTCTTGCTTCATTAACATCCGCTTGTCCCAGAAGAAAAGTATCATCAACGAATTGTTGAAGACAAATGTTATCAATCCCATTAACCACTTTGATGCCCATCAACTATTCTCTCACTTTTAGCTTTTTGACACAATCTACTTAGGGCTTCAACAACAATGATGTAAAGGAAGGGAGAAAGAGGATCCCCTGTCTCAAACCTCTTTCCAGTCTTGAAGAAACCCTGAGGTTTACCATTGATGAGAACTGAAAAACTAAGGGTAGAAGTGCATTCCTGAATCATTTGAATGAAATTGGGGGCAAAACCCAACTTACGGAGAATAAGGATTAAGAAATGCCAAGAAATTTTGTCATAGGCCTTGTGCATGTCAATTTAACCATCATAGCCTCATGGTTTGATTTTTCCACTAAGTGAACAGTTTCATGAATGACAATAATGTTATCCAAAATTTGCCTACCTGGGACAAAAGCTCCTTGGTTGGGAGAGATGAACTTGTGAAGAACATCCCTCAATCTAAAGGCCAAGATTTTAGAACTGATCTTATAAAGGGTGTTACAAAGGCTAATGGGCCTGAAGTCCTTGATATTTTTGCTCCAACAACTTTGGAAATAAGGACTATAAAGGTATTATTAACCTGTTTAAGCAACACTTTAGAGTTGAAGAAGTCCTAAGTAGCCTTCACCACTTCTTTTTTGATAATATCCCAATATAATTGGTAGAAAAAAAGAAATCCATCCGGCCCTAGAGATTTATCTCCTTCCATAAAAAAATATATAGCTCTAATTTCCTCTTCACTAGGGATCACCAAAAGATCCCTATTATCTTCATCACTAATAATTCTATCAAAAAGGTTTAGAGTATTGTCCAAAATTAGTTCATTGGCTTGTGGACCTTTGGTAAACAACCTATGAAAATAATTGATGATTGTTTCAGAAATCTCCTCCTCCTCAGTGGCTAGGGACCCATTGGTTTGGTGATTTCTTGGATTCTAGCCTTATTAGCTTTGATGAAGCAGAGACATGGAAGAACTTGGTATTCCTGTCTCCCTCCTTGAGCCAATTTATTCTATATTTTTGTTTCCAATAGATTTCCTCCTTGGTTAGTAGATTATGAAATTCAGAGAGCAAGATTTTTTCCTGTTCTTTGTCTTGTAAGCTCCACTCCCCAACTTCCATAAGTTCTTCAAGATATCTCAAATCTTTAGCCACTTTACTTTTTTGCAAGAAGATATTCCCAAAAACTTCTTTATTCCATCTTTTAATATTCTCTTTGACATTCTTCAGTTTTGCAGTGACTTGATACATATTGTTCCCTCTAGTTGGAATATTCCACCATTCCTCAATTTTGCTACTTAAATCAGGGTGGGTAGTCCACATCTTCTCAAATCTAAAGGGTCTACCTTTGACTTTTTGAGCATCACCAAATTTAAGAAGTATAGGACTGTGATCTGATCCAATGCGGGCTAGAGAAGACAAGGAATACAATTGGGATTGGACCCACTGAAAATTGACAAGAAATCTGTCTAATTTAATTTGGATTAAGTCTTTACACGTTCTTCTGTTTGACCAAGTAAACTTGGGTCCTATAAGTTCCAAATCAAAGAGACCATTAAGATGTATGAAATTGGCAAGATCTTCCATGCTTTTAGAGAAGGTAGTTATACCTCCCTTTTTGTCAGAGGGAAGAAGAGGGGTATTCAGGTCTCCTCCTATTATCCAATCCAAATCCTTAAAAATGCTTCTAAAACTTGTACGTTTCCTTCCAAAGCTCTTTCCTTCCATTCCCAGAGTTGGGAGCATAAACATTGGATAAAATCCATTTTCTTTTGGTAATCAGATCAGTGAAGCAGATAGCTAAATGGTGTTGACTGTCCAGAAGAACCTCTCCTTCCACCGTTAGACCATTCCAAAAACAAGCTAATCCCCAGAGGCTCCAACAGAATTAACACCACTACAAACATAATTCTTCCAAAAAAATTCTTGATATCCTTTAATTTTTCAAAACTCATCTTAGTCTCTTGAATCATAAGAATATCCAGTTTATTATCTTTCATGAGATCTCTTAAAATCCTATGCTTGTGAGGGTTATTTAACCCCTAATATTCCAAGATAAAATGATCATTTAGAAGTTTTAGAATTGGAGAAACTTACACGTCAAGGATCTCGACACCGTTATGAGACTTCCTTCTTTGAAGTTTTGTCCCTCTTCTCTCTCAAGGTGGGCTGCCCATGATTGGATTTATTTTCTCCTAAATCTGCCTTAGGAGGAGCTTTCTTCATAATCTGTTTGGGTTGGGATAAAGGTGTGACAACTGGGTTTTTTCCGCCTCAACTATATCTATTTCTTCAAGGCCAATGGCCTCAAAGATATTGCTGACTTCCATAAAACTAGATTCCAGCTTTTGAGCAAAGAAACTTGGACTTCCAAAGGTATCTTCGACAAGGGATTTAACTTGAGGAGTCCCAAGATCTTCATCAGTACCCACCACCTTCTCTTGGATTGCTATCACATCTTCAACCTGTGGATGCTACCTTCCTGGGCTTCGGTTGGGAGTTTCCCTTCTTCCTTTCTTATCTACTCTATGTCGTTAGCCACAATGACTGGTTCCATGTTGTTCTCATTTTCCAAACTCCTCTGCCCATTCCCTTTATTAGGAGAGAGGATGGTATTAGATTTCTCCTTGTTCCATTTGACCTTTGTTCGATCCATTCTCTTATTGAAACTTTCTTTGATCTGATAAATCCTGGAGGATTTAGCTTCTTTAGATTTTGGACAAGATTTGGAACAGTGACCTGCTTTGAAGCATGAGAAACACATAAGCGGGCTTGGCTCATAATCTATTTTTTTGTTGGTGTTCTCCCCATATAAATTTCAAAGTAACGCATCTTGGGAGTTCTCTATCCATTTGAACATTGGCACTAAATCGCGCATGAAGCAATCTTGTTTTGGACCGGGTGGTCGGATCGACCACTATCACGTCTCCCACTGCTTTTGTTAGTCCTTTAATAATTTTCGGTTCACAGTATTCTCGGCTAACGTTATCACCTTTCTAGGCTAGGGCATCCTCATTTGCAGCCTTTTTCAGGTTAATTCTATATCTTTGTATTCAATTGGTTGCTTTGGAATAGAATATAATTTTCTGTATTTGATTGAATGAAAATTTTGCCATTTGTTTCGAAAAACTTGTTATTTCCAGTTCTACATTCAGAAATGTATTTTCAGATTGAGGGTTTTTATTGAAATGGCAGAAAATTCCAGAATTTTGAAAAGGGTTTTGTTCTAAAATTCAGATCTCATAATTTTGAAAATTTTAGATAAGAGTGTATTACAATTTCTAGATTACACTAATCTTTCTGAAAAGAGACATTTCAGATGCTTTAGATCGCGCAACCCAGAATTTCAAAGTTAGATCTCAGGCACAACTTTAATAAGAAACAATGAAAGGTTCTTTTATTGATTATGAGGAAAGATTATAGACTTTGGCACAATGGCATTCCACAACCTTTTATGGTCATTTACAAAGACTCTACAAGAATTCTATGAGAATTCCAAACCTATGACCTATCCTAACTAAGCTTGCAGACTCTGTTAAGCTTCTACAAAACCATACTTGGCTCAATTTGGAAACTATTCCTTATATTGCTCACTCAATTCCCAAACCGGATTCAATCCTTTATCCCTCCCTATGGATAAATGATCCTAAAAGATGCCTTATACGTTCATAGCTCCCTTTTATTTATAGAATGTGGTAGGAATTACGCGGAGAGTAAGATGCCTTGTAAAGATTTCATAGTATGCCCCAAATCTTCTATAGCTGGTTTGTAGCTAGCCCCCCATGAAATCTTCTCTGTTGGATCAAGCTTTACTAGGTTGCTTGGTTTGTCCTTTGGCAAAAGAAATGGATCAAGGCCCACGTGTGCTTCCTGTAACTATATTGATGTTGACAAGAGATTTGGCCAGATGCAAGATCTCATCGTGGTGGTATCAACAAGTGGTCCCATAGGGCATGTGGCAACATAGAATGCTTCGCAACATTGACAAGACTTCACGGTATTACGTAAGATCTTCGCAGCTTTCACACGCAAGAATGAGTTTGCTCATGGCCTCCACGGTTGCGCAAGAGTTTGTCAACGGATGCACAATGTAGAGCTCTATTTGAAGCATTGCGCGGGGTTAAGCATGAGCTTGTGGCATTGCGCGGTTTAGGATAAGGCTTTGTGTTTTACATGGTGTTGTTAGAAACTTATAACACTTAACAACTTTGTGTGACATTGATAAACCTTCGTGGCATAGGTAGTCTCTTATGACTTTCCGCATGATGTTGCACGACATCAAGTTTTGTGTAGTATGCTTTGTAAGGTGTCATAGGATTACACAAGTCTTTATTTGGCTAACTCTTAAATGTTTTGGTTGGTCGATGAGATTGCACGTGATCTCGGATACTCTTGTAGCATACAACTTGTGTAAGAAGAAACTTGAGCCCTTGCTCAAGTGGGCTTCATAAGGTTTCAGATGGAATGACCAAGTCTAGGAATCTCTTACTCACTAAGCCAAGACACATCCTCAACTTCTCTGCCTTTTTATTTCCCAGGATATTCTTTATGCTCATTTTTGCATGTTGTCTTTACTATGTGTTCATCCAAAATGTGTTCAATTTCCTTTCTCGTTTGCTTTAGTAGTTCCTCCAATATACATTTGTGTGATTTGTTTCACTACTAGTCTACCCCTCAAAGTACGGGTATATATCCACTACATTGAAGATAGACAAAATGTTTATTCTCTTAAGCAGTTCTATCTCATATGTATTCTTTGCAAACTTCTTCAGCACTCTCCAAGGTCCAATCTTCTTCCACTTGAGTTTATCATATGTTCCTCTCGAGAACGTCTCTATGTTCAAGTGGAAAAGAACCATATCTCCAACCTCAAACTCTAATTTTCTCCTCCTCAAGTTTGCGTATTGTTTGTATCACGCATTAATTTTCTCTAGTTTGCACACTTGCTTGTGCACCTCCTTCATAGACTACACAAAATCTTCAATTTTTGATTTCTTCTTTTCACGGCAAGTCTCGCAACTCCTCTTGGATTTGTCCCATGACAATCTGAAAATATGACTTCCCAATGCCCTATTCATAAAGTTGTTATAAGAAAACTCCGCTTGCGCAAGGATTGAATCCCATCTCCTTGCCTTCTCTCCAACCAAACATCACAACAAATTGTCAAGGCTCCTTCCTATTAACAACTTTTGTTTAGCCATTCGTCTGTGAGTGATACACAAAACTGAATTGCAACTTTGTGTTCAACTTCTTCCACAATGCACATCAAAATGACCCACAAACTTAACATCTCTATCAGATACAATATAGTGCGACAATCCATGTAGTCTCACTATTTCTTTGTGATGATGACGGTGTTTTGTCTTTGAAATGGAGTGCTTAAAACCCTCAAGGGCACTAGCATCAAATTTGGACAAAAAAGTAAAACGATAGTGTCTAGTTGGATGGAAGTGCCCTGTGTTGGTTTGTGTATTTGTGTCAATCTAGGTTGGTTCTTCATATTTAATGCCTTCCTCTTCTTTCACTTGTTTGAGAATACTCACGCATGTTCTGTAATGATCAAAACCTTAATTTCTGTACTAACACTCAAGTACACAATTAGATAACATAAAAGGGTTTTGTGTGTGGTGGAGTTTGATTGCCCTTGACAACCAACCCCTTTAGCCAAGCATTGCACTACATTTCCCAAACAAGGGGGCTCAAATTCCACATAGTTCTCCTAGTGCACATGCCGGAGTGAATGCAAGTCTAGATTGCCCTCCCTTATGCTTGCCCTTGTGCCTCTACACCAATAGCAAGCTAGGTAAATATACTTTAGATGTACCCTTTATGAGTGTTGAATAGAGTACTTAAAGATAGATATTTTCTAAATTAGATCCTCTCGAAGGGTTTTTGTATATAGATAGTTGGTAGTGCTTGATTTGGCTTTGAGACACTTTCGACTTCGCTTGGAATGCTCTTGGCTAAGTATAGAGCACTTCAAACTTGCTTAGGGCTTGCTGCTGATGTTTGCTCTTGATTTAGGGAAGTTTAGGGCAGCTTTGCTTAAGATTTGGAGATGAAGGCCAAGTAGTGCCTTGTAATTATTAGTAGGTGCCAAGTAGTGACCAAGCAAGTAACTAAGTGTGTTTAACTTGCTTTTATACCTTTTCAAAGGATACAATTTTGCATTAAGGCCGACTAGGAGTTGAAATAAAAATAAACATGAGAAAATATGATTGTTGGCCCACAAAGGACAAAATCATAGATTAGGATAGAGCTGTATAACGGTTCTATTCACTTTGTATGGTAGTGTCCAGCTAGGTAGAACATTGCAAGTGGAAATTTGGAGAAATCTGATACAAAGTCTAAGATGTATATGAGTAGTGAGATTTCCTATAGGTGTTTGAGCAACAAACTAAGATTTTATGATGTATTTGCAAGCCTTGAAGGTTTTTGATGTGTGGAAGGAGTGAAAATCAGATATGAAATTCCCTTGAAATGAAGCTAGTGATCATCCAATCTCGCCTAAAATTAATGGCTATTAAACTAGTATACTTGTAAGTGAGATTGATGGCAATATGCACTAAACCTCTGAATCAGATTCTTAAGCATGCTGGTCTTCCTTGTGAATACCTGCAATAAAATAAGAGAATAACCGTGCAAAAAGTGTTTCCACTCGGAAATACTCACCCAATTATTGCTTATTCAAGTAATCAAGAAACAAGGCTAATATAGCCATTACAAAAAGACTTGTCTAAATTTGCATGACAAATAAAAAACTAATAATAGGAACTAAAAATCCTAAATGAACTAAAGTCAACTAAAGAAGACTAAAAATAGATTCAAGATGACAAGTATCATCCACTAATAATATATGTTCAACATGCAAGAAGTCATTATTAGTTTAAATGATGCATGCATAGTCTATTTGCACATTAGCTAAATTATTCACCCCTAACTTTCTTAAAAATAGAAATAAATTATATCTAGTCATCTAAACATAGAAATAGTGCTCTACCTCTTGAGGATAAATGGATAATGATTTGACCTCAGTTAAGTACACATCTAGTGAACTGCGCTCTAACTGAAACTTCTAGTCTAAAAATAGAATTCTAAAAATAAAAGTTTACACTTAACCATTAAAATAAAAAACCAACAACACAACTAAAACTAATTCTAATAGAATTAATTAGGTGCCCATATTGACATCATACTCAACAAGCTTTAGGAGAGGATAATGTAGTTAAACTCTGTTGGTCTACGCAAGTCATGATTAAGGGATATAAGCTAGACTGCACGGAAATGCCCTAGGGGTCCTCGTACTAGCTTGGAAATGTACCGTCTGATACGAGGACTAGTATGCTGCAGGTATGTGTGGAAACATTTCCACAGAGACGGTACGCTACGGTGCGACAAAACCATACCCGTAGCATATCCTACCTCTGTGGAAATGTTTCCACACGTATTCGTAGCCTTTACACGTCTTTTTAAAAGACAACTCAAAAAAACTTTTAAAATATGCATTTTTTTAAAATTTTAAAGTTTCCTATTTCTAACCTAACCCTAAACGACCCCCAAACACTTATTTAAACACCCAATCCCTCTACTTTTTCTCACACTCAATCTTTGCTATTTTGCTTGAGCTTGAAGGAGAGAAAGAGAAAGAGAGGTTGAAGGAGAAAGAAAGAGCTTGAGGAGAGAAAGAGAGCTTGGAGGAGAGAGTGATTGAGCTTGAAGGAGAAAGAGAGAAGGAGAAGCAAGTCTACAAACATCAAGGAGGATTTTTCCAGGTATTTTACATGCATTCAGCATTTTTAAAAAAAAATCTTTTGAGCAATGTTTTGTATATGAATATGATCAATGATCAATATCATGAATGATGTGTTTCAAACACATCATTCATGATTATTGATCATGATCTAAATTTATTTTTAATATTTTTTATTTTTTACGGTTATTAAAATATAATATATTAATTAATTTTTCCGTATTTTAAGTTTAATAGTGAAGTTTTATTTAATTAAATGTTTACCCTCTGTGTATGCTCTCACCTCGCACCATTTATGGCGAACTTGGTGATCAGAATCAAAGATTGACGTGTAAGACTAACTGTTTAATTTTTTTAATTAGTTATGTATTCGTTTTTTTTTATTTTAAAGTTTTAAATTGAATTTGTTAAAAATTTAAATGTCTACCCTCTGTGTATGCTCTCACCTCGCACCATTTATGGCGAACTTGGTGATCAAAATCAGAGAATGACGTGTATGGGTTAACAAATTAATTTTCTAATTTGTATTTGTTGTTTTTAATTAAATTATTTTAATATTTAGCAATGTTTTAAAAAATCTCTTATTGTAGGTTAAAAGTTAAAACAAATTAATCTTACAATCATGGCATCTAGTTCAGCTTCAGTGGGGCAAGAGGGGGAAATGTTTTGGGTGGTATGGCAGTGAAAATGGATCCAAATTATCCTTTACAGAGACATGTGGAAGTGGTAGAGTTTGTTGCCAATGGTGGTGTCCGTGTTTGGACGTGTCCCCATTGTGCTGCCACATTTAAATCCTCATAAACCCATTTGAGAGCTCATTTGACTGGGGTATTAGGGACGGGTATTAGACCGTGTAAGAAGGTGGAAAAGAAAACCATAGCCATGTACCTAAAAGAGCAAGAGGATGCAAACTTTGAAGCAACAAGAGCTCGCTCTAGAACTATTTTTTACAAAGAGAGGACCATGGGAAAACCACCAACATCAACACCATCATTTCATCCTTTCATTGAGACTCATATTGAAACTATTCCAGATGATGACCCTTTTGATGCAGATACCTCAGGGCCATCAAGCAAGAGAACAAAAGGCCCATTAGAAAAAACATTTAACATTGAGAAGAGGGAAATTGCAGATGAATTGGTGTCTCGGTGTATATTTGCATGTGGACTACCATTCAATGTCTTGAGATCACCTTATCAAGCAGCATAGACATGGTGAGAGGCATTAATGAGGCACCACAGGGGTATACAAGCCCTAGCTATAATAAGGTTCGCACTTCTCTTTTGGCAAAAGAAGTGCAACACATTTAGACATCTCTACAACCAATTAGAGATTCTTGGACTGAATCAGAGTCTCTATTATATTAGATGGATGGAAAGACTCCAAAATAGACCTCTCTCATCAACATTATTGCAGTATGCCCTAAAGGGCCAATGTTTCTGAAGGCTATTGATTGTGAGGGGGAAGTAAAAGATGCCCAATTCATTGCAAATATTCTCATTGAGGCTATTAAGTCAGTGGGCCCACAGAGGGTTGTCCAAGTCATCACGAGACAATGCCAAAAATTGCAAGGCAACAAGATTGATAGTAGAGGGTAGGTATGAGCACATATTTTGGACACCATGTGCAATACACTCCCTGAATCTAATGATGCATAAGATTGGGAAAATTGCATGGATTGAGCAAATATACACAGAGGCAAACGAGATTCAGATGTTTGTCACCAACCATCACATGTCTCAAGCCATATTCAGAAGATTTTCAAAGTTGGAGTTGTTGAAGGTAAAGGAACAATTCATTTTAAATTTTTAAATCAATTTCAATTTGTGTTGTTATTGAATTGTTTCCATTCTTTTTAATAGGTCATTGCGAGACTAGGTTTGCCTCTCACACACTCATCTTGAGACGACTTGTGAAGGTGAAACATGCTTTGAGCAATATGGTGATTGATAATGTTTGGGTACCGTCCCGAGGCAATCTAACACAAAGAGCCCAAAAATAAAATCATGGATCCTCGATGAGCATTGGTGGGAAAAAGTTGAATATTTGTTGAGTTTCATGGAGCCTATTTTGAGTATGATACGATTTGTAGACAAAGATAATGCTTGATTGAGAAATATATGATGGCATCGACTCCATGCTTGAAAAATCCATGATATCATACAAGCCAAAGAGCAGACCCGAGGAAAATTTTTACAAAGAAGTTAAAAATGTGATCATGAGAAGGTGGAACAAAATGACCACCCCATTACATCTCCTTGCTTATGCTTTAAATCCCAAATATTACAAAGAAAGAAATAGTTGGGAGAGTTGGTAGGCAGCAAATGACCATATGATGACCATGAGGTTGCAAATGGACGAGGTCAACATTCAAGAGGTTGTTTCCTAATCTAGCTACATCACTTGCAGTCTCACCAGAGATGTCGATGTTTGTAAATGGACAAGGTAGCATGGGAGAGATAGAGGCTATTTGTGACAAACCCACCATGGATCCAATCACGTGGTGGACTTGTCATAGCCATGATGCCAAGTTCTTACGACCAATTGCGATCAAATTGCTCTCGTATAAATTTTGTCATGTTTTTAATTACCAATTAAGAATTAAAATTCAAAATGATATCATTCTTTTTTTTTTTTTAATTAATAATATTAATACTTTGTTTTTGTGACAGGTGGCTAGTAATTCTTTTGCAGAGCGCAACTGGAGTACTTATGGCTTCATCCACTTAGCCAAACGCACCATGTTGGCATCGAAGAAGGTGAAGATCTAGTATACGTTCATTCCAACTTGTGCCTCTTAACCCATAGGACGCAAGAGTATACTAGCGGTCCTAACAAGCTTTGGGACCTCCAACCTGAAAACATGGACTTTGAAGCTTCTGCTGGTTGTTTGGCCAATGTTTCACTTCTTGGCGTTGATGAGGAACTTCCAGGGAGCCCTTCACAAGGGTTCAAAGTGGAGCTAGTGGGAGTGGAGCTGCAAGTGGCATCCATGAAGATGATTTTGACGATCATCTAGATGATATGCTCTAGAAGTTGAGAACTTGAATGTATTATGTTATTTACTATCATGTTTTGAACATTATGAATCAATACAAACTCAAGTCTCAATTCTCAAAGTATTGGAAATTTCAATTTTGTTTTCATGTTCTATGAATGATTTTAAGTTGTATGACTCTATGGGTATGAAATTTCAATAAGTATGCAATGTATGATAATTAAATTTCAGTAAGTATGCAAATGCTTCTTTATATATATATATATATATATATAAAACATACCCAAAAGCGTACTGTACCTGAGATTTTAAAAAATTTGTCATTTCAGCGTACCAAAACTGTACCCATACCTGTACCCGTATCCGTGCAGTCTAGGATATAAGCCAAATCAAGACTGTCCGGTATCTAATTACCAAATTTAGGTATCTACATAAGCAAGGCAGAAATTATCCTTGTAAGTTCACATGAACTTGTATAAGAAGAGACATGGTTTGATAGATAGAGTAAAAGAAGGAAGACAAACTAGACCAGCTCTGAACTAGGAGGTTTAGAATTCTTCCAACCCGGGAAGATTGATGCAAGAACTCTATGAGTGGGACCCAGGAAGACAAACTGCAGAAAGGAAATTGGAGAGGGAATCTGTTTTGTAATAATAGTAGTTATAGCTGTCATAGATTTGTTAAAAGGAAGTCTTATTGCTAATAAGAGCACTTGGTGGAACTTCCATGTTTTTGTGGAAAGGGAACAGATGTTTGTTGAAGCGTATATTGAATCTAACAGTTGTCACAGGTCTTTAGAGGGAGACTTTGTAAAAAGTAAGTTTTTACTAAAACAAAAGAGAGTTTTTGCTGGTAGTTTGCTGCATATTTGTGATTTTGTATTTGTGATTTGTATTTGTGGAGGTTTAATCATCTCTCTGATGCAAATCATGCTTGCCGTATACTTTTATTTGCCTGCTGCATTGGCATTTGTTCTTGCTGGAAGATTCAACTTGTCACAGATCTGATTTAAAAGATCTGATCTGCACCATTTTGGACCTTGGTAGCTTCTGCTGTTTTGATACTGTTCATAGTTTGAGCATTCAAAAATTCCCAAAAACAGGGTATCTCTTGGAGTTTAATTTTCAGGTTCAGAGAAGTCGTTTACATCACCAAGTGCTTTATCTACAGCTGAGCATGGCAGTGCCTAGTTCAGCTATCTGCTTCTGAATTTTCTCCTCATGAGCTGCATTTACATTCATTTGTGCACCACATCTCTTCAACCAACTTATTAGCTCTAAGTGGTTTTTCAAAACCTTCAATTTCTACATATATATTTTAGGTTAGTTGTTGTCAATCTCTCCATACTATTTTATTAGAGCCATGAGCTGTTCAATATGGCTTTTGCAGTTAGTTACTGCCCTCATGTGCACGGTTGTGTAAGGAAGAATATGAGTGAAACAGGAGAAACCCAAGTTAACATAATCTAGTCACTTTCTTTGAACTAATTGCAAGGAGATGCCTTCAATGAAACTCATCAGTCTACAATTAGTGTTGTAGGAAAAGTGAGATCTTCGGGTCAGAGGTTGCAGAATCTTTTAGGTTGGTAGATGAGAGATGTTATGTCTCAGAAAAGACTAAATCAACGCTGATAGGTGCTGAGAAAATAGTTGCTAAAGTAAGACTTGCTATTGTAATCAGTGGGTAATTTTCTTGCTGGAGCCTTTGAGTTGTCTGGACTCTGGAGTACCTAGCAAATCAGCCGAAACTGTTGCTAAGCTCAGTGATCTCGGCTGTCTAAACTATCACCTTTATTTTGATTTAAAAAATCATGGACAGCCATGACAGGGAAAGGGATATGGTTGCAGTCCTCTTTTCCTCTCTCAATGAAAAGTCATTGATCCTAATCAGACAAGTTTTGTACACAGCAGATGACATGGTTTTGGATCTTAAAGTTGGTTTATACAAGAGTTCATTGTTTCTTTCTTTGATCAAAGTAGTACAGAGGACATTGGTTTTTGCTACAGAAAAGAGAATTTCAAAGGTTAGAGTTGTTGAACAGCAAAGATTGCTGTGGGAATCAGTGGTGATATCATTTCCTCTAATGCAGATGCACCAAATACAATCCTCCCTGGTTGATATCTTGCTCAAAATTTGCAATTTTTGCTTAACAGGATTTCATTATGCTGCTGTAAATATATATAGTAACTAAAATGTTGTGCTTATGGTTTGGAACTTTGGAGGGGTGGATGATTTCCATTTTGTCTATGGCATGCCAGCTTGGAACAGTGGATATTCGAGATCATATCATCTAATTTTGTCTACTGTTAGAAGAGAGTTTTTGGGCTTCTTGAGTGGATTGAGCGCCCGATAGACCTCCCAAAGCCATGAGAATACTCATAGAAGAAATAAAGTGAGGTGAACAATTGACTAGATTTAAAAATTTCAGCACCACCAATCACAAGGAAAGTTATTTTATTTATTTACAAATTAGCTTAGAAGAAATAAATTGAGGTGAACAATTGACTAGATTTAAATGCTATCAACACCACTAATCATAAGGAAAGTTATTTACAAATTGTAACAACAATAGTATACTCATGGAGTATTCTTGGATGAAAACAGGAGAATACTTTTAAGCTATTGCTTTAGGAATTTATTGTGACATACATTTGCAGTTGTGTTTTTCCTGGTCTTGTTATATATAACAAGACCAGGAAAACACAACTGCAAATGTATGTCACAATATATATATATATATATATATATATATATATATATATATATCACCTTTGTCGAAGAAGGTTTGTAAAATGTTTATTTGTAAATGGTAAGTGCATATACCCTAGGGAACACCCGAACTGGTTCTTATTGTACAAAGCACCTTCAACCCTATTTTAAAACAACAATATACAAACCTGATGAAATGTATGACCTTAAACTTATAAGGAAAATTTGTACATAGAAATATAAAATTTAAGTACGAGTAATTAGAGTGATAGTTTGGGAATTTTCCATGCTAAATATGCCATTCAAAATTGCAGAATTCCATCTTAGAATAATTACAATGCCTACAGTTATATTTATGTCTATGAGCCTATTAAGATCTTATATCTCAGGTCCGAAAACTAATATAAATTGTTATGCTAGATGGATTTTGCATCGTGTGGATGTGTTTTTGCTCAATTTTTTTTTCTCTATTACGTTTAGCTGATTTTGCTCTAATCTCTGTTAACAATAGTGTTATAAAATTATGTTATTCATATCAATATGTCATATACTGAGACCCCAATGTAAGGGAAGAAACAATGATCACAAAGATGCATTTCCATTGCATTTGTTTATCATTCTTCTAATATCTTCTGGTTTGTAAAGGAGGCTTCTAAAACACTTGCCTAGATTTGGGAAATTGGAACTTTTGCAATACTGCTTGTTTAATTAAGGATTTTGATAAAGGAAAGCATACAATAGATTTCATCCCAAACTCCAGTCTTTATTTATTTATCAATAATGATTACATCATTCTCAAGTACATGTATATTCTTCTCATTCTATCTTATCTATCTCAAATCTCATACAAAATCTCTCAAAATGGCACTCACACATACATTTCTTGTGATGTGCCCCTTATATACAAAATTAATTACAATAAATATACAAAACTCAATACATTCCAAAAGTCACTTCCTTTGACTCATGCCTCTCGTTGTCATTTCTCTCTCATCTCATACTAGTTTGATTTGTCTTCAATCTATGGCTTGATGTCGATTCATCATTTCTTCTCAATTGGCACTTCTACATTTTTTCCATAGTGTAACATGTGTTTTTCCTCTTTTCATTCTTCGTGGCTTTTCCTATATTCATGGCTTTATCTAGTTTCATGGCTTTTTTTTGCATTTTTCCATGAGTCTTCTTCCTTTTCATGCGTGGCTTTGTTCTTTATCTCGTGGCTTTCCTCTATCCTTCATGGCTTACTTTTTAGGTTCAACGGGCTATTTCCTTAACTCCATGGCTTATCCAAAATTTGATGAAGAACCTTGTCAACATCATCCCCCCTAAAAACCTTGTCTCATCCTCGAGACAACAACTGATGAAGAACCCTATTTTTCCTCCAAAAAATTTCTTCAAAATATCTTATGTAGGCATCAACCACCAGAACTTAGATGTCTAGCGTAAGGAAGGATTCCCTCGCTCGACTTGCCCGAATGGATTTATGGGATGCCAACTTATAGAGGCATCAACCTCCCCAAAACTTAGACATCTAGCATAAGGAAGAGTTCCTTCACTCGACTCACCCAATAGGTTTGTGGGACGCCTCGGCCTCTAAGCCTTTATGGCGTACTTTGTGGCATATATTTGGTGATCTGAGGAGTAATATTATTTTCATAAATATACCAAGAAGCCAAATGATTGTTCACCTATCGGTCCATTCTTGGAGTTGTGTATTTTCTTGAATTAATGGAACTATGTCTGATGGGGTGGGTTGTGCATGTACCTTATTCCATCTAGTCCATGCTAGTGTAGTTTCTTGTTGCATTCTTATCAAGGCTTTATCCAAGGTACCACTACATTCTTGCATATCATAAATTTTTCTCTCTCTCCCCTTTGTTGGTTTTGGTATTTTTCAGTGAGTTCCACCAACTTCCTCCTCTGAGTTCCATCTGTATCTTTGGAAATATCATACTCTGTGGAAGCCTTGTGTATTTCTTGCTCTAACTTTTCCATTTCCACCTTATCTTCCATGGTCATGCTCGGCCATCCAATGGTGTATGTATAATATATGCGACATTGTTCAACTTTGTTTCTAGCTTAGTCATCACGGCTTGCAATTCACTCCTTTTTTTTTGATTCTCCACTTTGTGAGGTTTAACAATTTCTAGTTTGTGCTCTTCTACTACATTCTTTTGGATTATTTTTTATTTTTTTCTTCCATCTATGTGGTGCTCTCTTAAGATTTCACTTACCATTTTTCTATGGTCACCTCTATTGATAGATTAGGATCAATTTTGATCTGTGGTTTTTTTTTGATGGAGAGAATATCTTTTGCATGGTTTCTTCTAACTCCACACATTTTGCATCCAATCTTGCTTAGCACTTTGTTCCAGTATTTGTCCACATGTTGACTTTTGTAATGGGGAGAGTTTATCTAAGTGGACCTTGTAGCCTTCGGTGGTTTGTTCCACAACCCCTTGTTGCAATTGTATTGAATGTTCCTTTTTCCTTTGTTGTAGTGCTTGTTTGATCTTTTCTAGAGAGTCATGGGTGCTTGTGTTGTCACTATACTAGTGGAGGAGGATGTTTGTAAGATCTATTTTTCTTATTTTTCCTTTTCCTCCTCTCTTTTTCCTTTTTTCTTTTTTTCTTTTCTTTTTTCTTTCTTTTTTTCTTCTTTCTTTCTTTTCTTTTTTTTTCTTTCTTTTTTTCTTTTTTCTTCTTTTTCTTTTTTTCTTTTTTTCCTTTCCTTCTTGATTTGTTCTTCCTTCTTTTTTTTTATTGTTTTTTTCTTTCTTCTCCCTCTCCATTTTCTCTTCTTCTTCTTTCTTTTTTTTTTTTCCACCCTTTTTTTTTTTTTTTTTTTTTTTTTTTTTTTTTTTCTTCTTCTTTCTCCTTTTTCTTTCTTTCTTTTTTTTTCTTTTTTTCCTCTTTTTTTTCTTCTTCTTTCTTTCTCTTTTCTTTTCCTTTTTTTTTCTCTTTTCTTTTTCTTTTTCTTTTTGCTTCTTCCAATTCTTTTTTTTTTTTTTCTTAGCTATCTTTTTATTTTTTTCTATTTCTTTTTTTTTTTTTCTTCTTTTTTTGTGTTTAATTTGTATTTTCTTTTGTTTAGCCACTTCCATGGCTTTTTTTTTTTTCCTCTTCTATATGTTTCCTCTTATTTTCTTCTCTTCTTCTTCCTTTCTCTCTGTGGGTTTTGATGTTTTATTCTCCCTTTCCTTTCTTTTTTTAATCAATAACCCAATGAGTTCTTCAACCTCTTTGAACTTGTGTTGTTCCACGGTAGTATTTTTTTTCTTCTTACTCTTTAATTATGATCTTTCTTGTTGAAGATCCTTTAAGTGGCTTGTCTCCTCTACTTCTATTTGTTCTTGTATCTCCTTTATTAATTCATCTTGGGAGTAACCTCATGATATCTTCAAGTACAAAGCCAAATTTTTCTAAATAGTAGACTATTGCTTCAACTATTTCCATTTGTTCTCTTCTTGTGTTGGCCTCGTATTCTTGTGCTAGCTGAGAAATGCCTCCTAGAGATAGGCATTTTTGATAATACCTATATGTTATTTTTGTTAGATGTGTTTCCACCCATGGCTCTATCCTCTTCTAAATTTGTGGTGCTTCTTGTTCTTGTGGGTGTATGGGTGATGGAGTATCTTCTTCTTCTTCTTAACCCCAAAATTTCTTCTATGTCTTCAGATTCTTCTTCTTCTTTTTCTATGTTTTTTGTGGCTTGTTTTTTAACTTCCCTTTTTCTGCTAAGGATTTCTGGCATTTAGTAATGGGTCTTGCAATAGTAGGGGATTTCTTTCTTTTATATGTCTTGGGTACTCCTCCACTTGATTCTAGGTTTTCCATATTGTACTTGAATATTTTTTCCTATATTCTTCAAATGTCTTCAATAACTTCATCAAAGCTAGGGAGGGTAGGTTTCTGAGGATCCACTAGGTATGCTTGCAATGCTTGTATGGATGTAGCTACTAATTCATCTGAAGCTTCATAGGGAAATGGTGGTACTTGGCTATGGGGAATAATGGCTTGATAAAGGTATAATCAATATCTACAATAAACATAACCTCTTCATATTTTTCCACAACTTGTTATGATATTCTAGATTTATTTACAACTATCTCCCTGATTCTATCTATCCATCCAATGAGTGAGGTTATTTGGGTGATTGCATCCATTGTTTTCATATGTTCCCATATTTTCTCTAGCTACATAGGGGTATCCATCTTCCAATCGACTAGTTCTTTTTTTGAGGGAGTGTTCTTGTGAAATACATTGCCAAACATAATAGTATTGACCCATAAAAAAATGTGTGTTTTCCTTCTTTTATTCTCCTTACATTTTCATGAAATTTGTTGCTAATAATTTTTGCTAAGTTATATTCCGAGTGGGTTGTGACCATATCTAATGCAATTTGGGCACTCACACCATGGGCATCCATCCTCCCTATTAGTATGATAAATTTTTAAACAAATGGCTTTGGCAGCATACCTCAAAGTAGGGTTTGAAATATTGGAGATTTGATGCCTCATTTGCATGTCATGATGCCCATCACCCTCATATATCCTTCATTGGGACCTTCTTCTTTGTTAATGCGGACCATCCTTCACCCATAGCCCGGTAACCCTAGCCATCACTTTCATATTGATTTGGTATGGTTGATCCAAATAGAGCATCTGATTATGTAGATGATGAGGAGAACTTTAATTTCCCTGTCTTCCCTAGGAAGTAGAAAATTCTACTCCATGCATCAAGTTTTAATTCCCCATTACTTTCACATTTTTTTATACTCCTCTTGGTGGGTATCCAAATTTAACTACTAGTAATGCCATGTCTACTTCAAGTCTGGTGTGATCATATTCGAAATGGGGGAATGGATATACCTTTGGAGGTCACGTGTGCATGTGAATTTGAAAGGAATATGTGAAAATGCTCCCTCTGGGTCATGCATGTTTTATTTCATGGAGTGCTTCAAGAATTTTGGCCTTGGAAGCTCTGCTTGTGTGACTTCGATTGGAGTATCCATGTCTTCTTCTCAATTTTCCCTAGTTTTTCCCTAGCTCTCTTTTTTTTCACTTGATGTTTTGCTCGATCTCTTCTTTAGCTTTTTGTGCTTTAGTTTTTCATAATCGATCCTTTATATAGCTTTTATTTCCCTACCACATTTATTATTTTTGGTTGGGTTTTTTTTTGGCTTTTATTTTTTTTCGGGTTTTCCTTTTCACGTGGTTTTATGTTTTTTTTCACGATTTTCCTCCTTTGTTTTGTGGTTTTTCCATTTTTTTTTTTTTATAGTTTTTTCCCTTTTCTTTTTTCATTTTCATTTTTTCTTTTTTTTTCTTTTTTTTTCTTTTTTTTTTTTTTTTTCTTTTTTTATTCCGTTTTTTTTTTTTTTTTTTTTTTTTGGGTTTTTTTTTTCTTTCTTCTTATTTTTTCCTTCTTCTTTTTTCATTTTTTTTTTTTTTTTCTTTTTTTTTCCTTCTTTTTTTTTTTTTTTTTTTGGTTTTTTTTTTTTTTTTTTTTTTTTTTTTTTATGGGTATGCTCCTCCATGGGCTTTATCTTCTTTTTTCATTATGTGGTATTCTTTCCTCCATGGGTTTTTCCTTTTTTTTTTTTTTTTTTATTTTTTAAGAGTAAGGATGCCCTTGTGGGTTTTCATCCTACCCCTCGTCCTATCCTATCCCCGAATTTCTAGTTTTTAGATAGGTCGTGTTCTTTTTATTGTGTGGGTATTTCTCCTCCATGGTTTCTTCTTTCTCCTCATCTTTCTTTTTCTAAGGGTAGAGATGCCCTTGGGTTTTCATCCTACCCCTCGACCTACCCACCAAATTTCGGTTTTCAATAGGTCGGTATTTTTATATATATTTTTTTTTTTTTTTTTTTTTTTTTTTTTTGGCTAAGTCACATATATTTTGAGTCTTGCCCCATTCACATATCCAGGAGTTCTTTCAATTGCAAGGTTTGTAACTTTTTTTCTCCGGAAGGCAATATCTCCTTAATGATGTATGGTCCTAGCCATCTTACCTTCAATTTTCCTAGGTGCTTATACTTGCTATCATACAAGTACTTGATCTCCAACATCAAATTGCTTTCTTTTAATGTGGCGGTCATGCCACACCTTTTGTCTTCTTTTCTCCTAGTCTAGTTATATGCGCTATGAACCTCTTTTCATCTAGTTTTTCTAGTTCTATTAGCCTCTCATGGAGTGAATCATCTTCAGTCATTCTAAATGCCACTGCAATCCTCAAACTTGGAAGCACAAACTCTATGGGGACCATGGCTTCTAGTCCATAAACTAATCTGAATGGGGAGTATTTTTTGAGCCTTTTATAGGTTGTGTGGTACACCCATAGAGTGGTGGGTATCTTCAAATCCTAATCTACTAGTTTGTAAAGAACAAATTTTTGTTAATACCTTCTCCAATACTTTGTTGAATGCCTCTATGTTCCATTCCATTTTCTTGGGGATGGTATGGAGTGCTTCTATTATGGTTGATCATAAAACCACTCAATAGTTCTTGATAGTTGCATTCACAAAATGTTTACCTTGGTCACTGGTAATGCTCAAAGGACATCCAAACCTTGTAATGATGTTCTCATATAAAATCTTGGTAGCTATTTTTGTAGTACAATATTTTGTGGGAACCACTTCTTCCCATCTTGTTAAATATTCTGTCCCAGTTATGATAAACCTTTCTTGAGAATGTTTGGTGGCTGGTTTGATAGGTCCGATGAAATCAATGGCCCATTTTTCAAATGGAGCTAATGCCAAAATAGTCTCAGTGGCATCTCATCCCTTGCATTTGGTTTCCCTACTCTCTAGACATATGTCACAGGACCTAACATGTTTATGTGCATCTTTAAAAAGTGTAGGCCACCATAGACCAACCATCATTACCTTTCTTGTTGTCTTCTCTCCTCCATTATGACCTCTCTGTTATACCTTCATGTGCTTCATCAAGATATTCTTCCTCTCATGCTCCAGAGCTACTCTTCTAAGGACATCATCTTGTCCCTTTTTGTATAACTTCCTTGAATTGAATCAATGTAAAAATGGAAATTCTACTACTTAAAAAAATTTATTTTTTTATTGTTGAGTATAGTTACTTGGAAATTCTCTGTATGCAATAATTGTGCAATTTCATCAAATTCTTTGGGTATGGCTTCAATCCTAAATAAATGAGCACCAAGAAAATCATCATCTATGGGCCCTCATCTTCTCCATTTTCAATTCTTGATAAATAATCTGGACCATTGTTTAGTTTCCCAAGTTTTACTACCACAGTGAAATCAAATTCCTAGAAAAGCATGAGCCATCTACATATTCTCCCCTAAGACTAGTCTATTCAATAGATACTTTAAAGGCTCATGATCAATATAAAATAAAAAGGAGGTGGCTAATAAGTATTGTCTATATTTCATCAAGGCATAAACCATACTTAACGCTTCCCTTTTTCTTTGTTGTATAATTTCTTTTCTGCCTTAGCCAACTTCCTACTAGAAAATGCTATAGGATGATCCATCTTATCTCTAGGTTGTGTCAATACAACTCCAATTGCTATCCCGATGCATCCACATGAACATGGAAGGGTACCTTCCAATCAGGAAAATCAAGATGGGTGCATGTAAAATTTTTCTTTTAAGATTTCAAATGCATCCGCACATTCTTTGGACCAAGGGATTTGTTTGTTTGTTCTTTTCTTTCAATAGTTCTTCTAGTGGGGCACTTATCTCTACATAGTTTTTTGATTTTTATGATATACCAATGTAACCAAGAATTGTCCACACCTCTTTCTATGTTTTTGGTGGTGGTAGATTAACAATCACATAAGTTTTTAAGGGATCAATCAATAGACCTTCCTTACAAATTATGTGTCCTAGTAATGTGCCAAAGGGAGTCAAGAAGATGCATTTCTTCAAATTCAATGATATATGTAATGCTCTACATCTTTGAAACATCAACCTTAATACTTGTATATGGTTCTTCAAGTCCATAAACTATCCAGTCATCAAGATAGACCTCTAGGAAATCATGAATGAAATCTTTGAATGTTGATCATGATTCTACTAAACATTTTGGTGCATTCTTAAGCCCAAATGGCATAACCGTATACATAAATGACCCCCATTCTATGTGGAAAAAAAAGTGGTTTTGGGCTGGTCCTCTAGGGAAATTTTTACTAGTAGTAACCGAAGAAACCATCTATAAATGAATATACCTCTCTGTCCAACCACATTTTCCAATACTTCTTCTATAAAAGGGGTTGGGAAGGGATCATGCACACATGCTTTATTTAACTCCTTATAATCTACACACACATGGGATCTCTCCAGTCTTCTTGTTTTGAATTACCATGGGACTGATCCATTCTGAATCATCATCAATGGGTTTAATAATCCCAACATTTAACATTTTGTCAATTTCTGACTTCACCTTCACCTTCAAATTAGGATTCAATCTATATGGTCTTTTCTTCATTGGCTTGAATCCATCCTTAATTTGAATTTTCATCATTCCTACCTCCTCTTTTATTCCCTTCAGCTCTTTGAAGTCCTTAGGAAAAATATCTTGAAATTCTTGTAGTAATTCTACTACCTTGGCCACTTCTTCCTCCACCAATAGTCTCCAATCTTGGAAAATTTCTCATCTCCATTCATCCCAATGTTCTCATTTCTGATTTTTAAGGGCTGATAATAATATTTTTCCCCTTCATCTTTTTTTCTCCACTACTTTTCTTTCATCCTCTATGACCTTGTATCTTAAATTCTCTGGTTTCTCCTCTCTTTCTTGTTTTTTTCAATAGTAAAACATCGTGCCATTTCTAGAATCTTATTTAAACTTTCTTGTGGCTTCAAAATCTTAGGTTTTGTTTCCTCCTTTTCTTCAGAATATTGTTTTGTTGCTTCATCTAGTGTTAAAAATAAGAAAGTTTGAAATCTTTTGTAATGCCCTCAAGACATTCAAATCCACGTCCCAAAAATTAAAGGTATGGAAAAAGTCTTTAACTATCTTGATCCCAATCTCTGGTCTCCCATCTAATTTCTTGATGTGTATACTAGGATCATGGTATGGGCCCTAGGGTCCATATGAACAATTGAATCCATAGCAAGGGAGAAGTCTCCCATATAGTCACCAATGTTGTTCACAAACTTGAATATGCTTCTGTGGATCAGTTTTTCACTAGTGTATTCGGGAATTGTGGCATAATAGCCTTCACTTTCCATATATCTAGCTTTTAGCAATGTTGTTACTGAGTTCCAGTGAGATACATTAGGCTTATGCATCACCCACCAACCCATGGAATTTATAGTTAGGGTATCATCCAATGCCTCCATTCTTGCATTCTCATTAGGAAATATCCTTTCCATGATTTTAATATACCCTTCTAGATCCCCAAATCCTGAATACTTTGGTAGGGTTTGGTGGGACACCCCATGGCTCAACCTATAAACTCTTTTGATCGGAAATCTTTTACCTCTTCTTCCTCCATGGAAAATCTATCTTGAGCTGGCATAAAAATATCATGTTCTTCTTCTTCTTGTGTGGAATAGTATCCATCCTCTTCTTCAAATGTGTCTTTGGGTGGGCACAAAAATGTCACCCATGGTATTATATTGTCTTCTAATGTGATAACTCTAGGTGGTATTCTTCTCGTAGTGTAATTTTTGAGTTCTTGACTTTGAAACCCATGTATCCAAGCTTCTACCACATTATCTAAACTTTCAATGGTGGTATCTTCTGATTTAACTAAAATCTCACCATCCGAGTTTGGTTCAAATTCTTTGTCAATGTTAGAGAATTTTTTCAATGCATACACCCTTGTATTTCATCAAAATCTTCACCTTCTGTGTCATGTCATACTTCCTCTGCCCATGCGGCACTCATTCCTACATGTAAGGGTACATGAACACATATACCATCTATGTTTAATGTCACTTCTTCTTCTTCAAAATTTAGTGTTCCATTGTAGTCTACAACCATTCCAGGGCTAGAATGGCATTGTATGAAGGATTCTCGGCCACATTTTCTACTACTTCAAAATTTACCATCTTCTTTATTCCCATGAAGTTTACTACTACATTCTTCAAGTACTCCTAGTGGTTGTCTTGATGATCCATCTACTAACCCGATAAAGTATCTCACGGGTTCTAATGTAGGCCTCCCAAGCATCTCCCATGTAGTTTTAGACATCATATTGACATCCATGCGAGATCAAGTAGTACTTTGGTAATGGTGGTATCAAAGATATCCACCTCTAAGTAAATGGTGGACTTGTGCCATGTTCATTGAGTACGAAATATGTTTCTTTTCTTTTTACTATGTCCTCCTTCAATTCTATGATGTGAAAATTCCTTTCTTCTTATTCCAATACTTGTTGAATTGTTTCAACTTGTCTACCAACCCATGATTGATTGTTAATTTAGCTAGTTCCTTTAAGGCAAGGATCTCTTCTTCTACAAAATAATTTTTCTCTCTTTCTTCCATGGCTTGTGCTTCCTTTACAACCGCCCTACTCTTTTCAACTTCTTTTAAGTGTAAAACCTAGCCTAATTTCTTTATCATTCCACTCCTCTTCATCAGAAGAATGTTGTTCTTGTGGTAGCCTTATTATTTTTTTTTTTTTTAGGTGTCACCTCATTCTTGGTGGCACTTCTGGTTAATAACTACTCTATATCAGGTTCTTCAATACTTTTCCTACTTTTTTGCCACTTTTCTTCTCATATAACTTTCTTTTTCCTCTTCTTTCTTTCTTGTCTTCTTCTATAGGTCTATTTCCTAAAGTAGAGGCCCTCATGGATTTATCTTTTTCTATGGTCTCTTCATCCCAAGGGATTTTGGTGATGTGTTGCACTTTTCTCGAGCATCTCTCCCAAAGCTTCGACTTCATTGCTTCCACTTCTATAGAACTAGGTGGCTTTAGGAAAATTAAATGCATCATGTCCTTTCTCATGGAAAAATCCACAGGGATCAGGTTTTATATAGTTTCTTGCAAGGTTCCCATCTTGTCCACATTTATAACAATTCATGGGTCTTCTGTCCTAATATCCACCTCCTTGGTTATCTCTATAACCCCCACGGTAACCACCATCATTGTAACCTTGATATCCTCTACCACCATGGTAGTTATCATAACCACCTCTATATCCACCTCGATATCCACCTCTGAAACCTCCTCTATATCCACCTCGGTACCCTCCCGTGGTATCCTCCATCATTATAACCTTGGTAGTTCTGGTTATAGTTACCTCCTGATATCCACCTCCAAATGAGGGTTGGCCACCTTGTTGATTTGAATACTATGGTGTAGTTATCGTTGGTTGTGAAGGTGGTGTGTTTATTATAAGCATATTTGTGGTTGAGTAGGGGGGAGGGTTTGGTGTTGCATTCTATCTAGTGGCCATTGCTCTCTAGTAGCATAGTCTTTTAAGTCTTCCAATGCATCGACCGAGGGGGAAAGTATGATGATAATGATTATATGAACCCACATGCAATATAATACATCAATTGATTCATAGGAGGTGCTACTTCTAGTAAAGGACAAGTGTCCTGTGTATGTTGGTCCCAAAGTCTACAAATACCACACCATGTCCTTTCTGATGGTGTTATGTTGCTAGAGGATGCTTTTTGTGATGAATGTACTCTTATTGTGGCTACTCTTTTTTTTACATTTTTCAAAATATGGGCATTCATTCTACTATGACCTTCATTACAACAGATATGCACCACCATATCTTTGGCCTCATATTGCTCTTTTGGTGAACTATTTCTTAGTCCTTCAGTCCTCTGAATCTCTCTTGTAATTTTAACTTTGCTAGTTCTAACTACACCCTTTCTAGCTCAATCTTTAATGAAGTTTCACCCTCTCTTCTCCATGGTTGGGCTTCTAGTTTAATTTCCATCTCAATTGCATCTGATAATGCTTTAAATTGTTGTGAATCTAATGCTTTCTCTAAGGTAGGGAAGTAGCCCCGAGGTGAACCACTCAATCCTCTACTTATCCATTAGGGGGATCTTCCAATTTTCTAGTAACATTCTTGAATCTCTGACTAAATTATTTCACCGATTCCCCTCTTTCTATAAGATCTCTCATCTTTCTTACTCCTTCTTCCGACACTTCTAGAAAATGGAAGTCTGTTTTAAACTCTCTTTCAATGTCAGCCCATGGTTTTTCTCCTTGAGAATTATCTTCATGTACCAACGTAATGCATCATCTCTTAATGTGTATATGAAAATCTTGTAGCTTAGTAGCTTCATCTGTGGTATTATTTTTTTTTCAAGTAAGCTTCCAATAGAAACAAATGTTCCAAGGCATCACTGAGTCCTTGTCAAAAATTGGTAATTTGATTTTCTAAGCCATTGTTGATCGATTATTGTCACTTGATAATAACGGTTTCTTAACTTTTTACCTTCTTTGTTATGTTATGAACTAGTTTTGAATTATTCTTTCTTCCCTTATCTCTACTTAATTCAATATCAAAGTAAAGTTCACCTAGTAGTTCTCAAAATTCTCTCACTATCTCTTGTCTTTTTGACTCTCTTCTCACAATGTTTGATACTTTCCTCCAAACTTTTCCTTTTTCTAGATTCTCAAATGGTGTATTAAGCACACATGGAATGGCATCCACTCCATGGGGGTCATCTCCTTTGGGCTTGTGTGTTGGTTGGGGGCACATCTTTATTTGGTGACTTTTCATAACTAATATTTTCCACAACTACCTTCCTATCTTTATTATTCCTTAATCTATGTCTTTCTTCTAATCCCTCATCACTCCTCTTCTTATTCTATTTTTCTTCCTTTCTTCCTTGGTTTTCCTCTCTATCTCTTTCCTCATTTTTCTCTTCTATTGTCTCTATATTTTTTCTTCTTCTTGTTTATCTATATTTTCTTCTTCTTTATTCTCCTCATCTACTATTTTTATTTTCTCTCTAAATTCCTCAATTAATTCCTTCATTCCAGTGACTTCTTCTTCTTCTTCACCTCTTTTCCTTAATCATTAATGGGGTTCTTAACTCCTCTTCATTCCACCCTTCTACTTCTAATACCCTTTTAAATGTGGTTCTAAACCTCCTACTAATTGTTGTAGATCCCTCATTAAGATTGTTGTCTCATTATTTCCTTTGAACTAGACTTTCTATAGTGTATTGAACCACGGATTCCATGGGGTAACAAAACCTTGTTGGTCTCCATAAGATGAAGTGGGTATTATAGCTAGACTTGATGCGTCCACCTCCATTTCTGGTAAGCCAATTGTTGGCCTCCACTTGATGTGGGTGAATCTTCTTTCTCTATTTTTCTTCTCTACTTTCTTAACTTTATTCAATTTTTCCTTCCTCTCATTCATTTTCTTAGCTCTTTCTTCTCATGTGCTATCCTTTTTTTTTTCCAAATTTTTCTCTAGCTTCTTTATTTTCCATGGCTATCCTTGCTCTTTCTTCCATCCTCCTCATTTTAGTTACTCTTTTTAATTTAACTTCCCTTAATTTTCTTAATCTCCTCTTTGCCAACTATCTAATTTTTTTTTTTTTTTTTCCCATGTCATCCTATTTCTTCCACCCCAACCAACACCCCATTAATTCTTGATAAGTCATGACTCTTGATCACCCCCTTCACATATGCCATCCCACGGTGCTTGTCCCCCTAAAGAACTTTTTGCTACATCCCTAATTAATCCCTTTTCTATCATTAACACTTTAATTAAGAATGGAACTGATTGAAGAAATCAACCATGGGCTCCACTTAGAACTTCTTGTTTCTTGTTATCAAAACTAGTCCAACCTTGAATTGCCCACATGATTATGTAGGAATCTAGAGTAGTTTTGTACCAGTAATCGATTTCTCTGGTCCATGGTTCATCAATATATTTTACTATGGTTAATTTTTCTATAGTCCACTCAAAAGGTTGTCTTAAATACATCCATGACCATTTTATCCTCTTTGCATGTGCTAATAAACAGGGCCACAACTGATGTGGAAACTAGGCCCAAAATTCTTCTCCATACTCTCCAAACACTTATTTTTTACTTTATAAGTTATCTTCTACCTTTTTTATTCTCCTTTTATGAATATGTCGATCTGCTTCTCCCACCACTTTTCAATTTCTAACAATGTGGGCTTCCAATACCCTAGTGGTGAAATCTTTCCTGACATCCACTTAACACAAGGAACCTAGGCTCAGACACCAAATGTTGACCTAAAACCCCAACAAGATTGTGAGGCTTAGGAAATTTGACCTTAGTTAAGGATGTACTGGGAAATACACCACATCTACTTTAAGAATAAAAACATAAAGGAAAGCATATAATATATTTCATCCCAAACTCTAGTCTTTATTTATTTATCAATAATGATTACATCATTCTCAAGTACATGTATATTCTTCTCATTCTATCTTATCTATCTCAACTCTCGTACAAAATCTCTCAAAATGGCACTCAAATTGAAACATGAGTGTAACATCCCAAGTCCAAAGCAAAAGAATTTTTATAATGAATTTCGGTATTGATATTTATATTTATGTTTTGTGACATTATGGACTTAGAATTTTGTTAAATATGCTACTATTTCTTCCTGAGTTGCAATATATATTTTGAGGTCGTCTTCCCTAAGTCAGCAGATGATCCTGCTCGGGTTGCTATAATTAAATAGAAAAGTAACTCCAGCTTACTTAAATGTTGTCGATTCAACATATATTTTCTCCATCTTTTCTATTAGGATGCTTACTTCAAGGTTCTTCTATTGTCTTTAGGGCGTTGTAATGCAAGCACAAGGTCAAGATATCCGTAACTTATGTAATTAGTCTTGCTCTTTGAAACCAAGGAAGCGATGGTTGTCATGTGGATAAATCCTATAGAATTAATTATGATTGTGACTATGTTGCAAAAGGGTTAACTATGATTATGTTGAGTCACGAGGAGGGGTATAGAGCATATTCAGTGAATGGAATACCATTTGGAGCATCTTCTAACTCGACCACACCGCAAATTGGTCAATGATTATTTGGGATTACTAATCTTTGTGGTGTTCATACAACTTGACCATTTCCTTGTTGCATCTAGAGTCTAAACTCCTCAATTACAACTATTACGTCTATTTTGATTAACGACCAAAGATTCTTATAAAACAAGGTAGATAATTCATCAGAATTAATGATGTCCGTTGAATTGGGAAGAGTACTTCGTTGGTTTCAGCCTTAATTACCTCTCGTAACATTGGTTGATTATAAGTTTTTATTGATCTTCGGATGTGCTTGAGAATGGCTCTATGGGATCTTTACTTGGTGCTACTCCTAGCCTCTTTGGTTTACTTGGTGTAATGCTTACAGATGCACATAAAATGGTGATTTCACTTATGTTTTTCAAAAAAAAATCTTCAACAAGATGTGGTCTTTAGGCTGCGATCATTTTTGAATATGAACAAAATGGGTTTATTGATTCACTCAAATTTCAAAGTTGTGACACCATTTAAAAGTAGAGTGTTTGTGAAGGGATGCCTTCCATGAAAGGCCATCCATTCTAGAAAATCAGAGAAAGATGATTTTCTTGAACAAGGGTAAAGCAAAATTACGTTCATGGAATTCGGTTCCAACCCTAAGGAGTAAGTGAGGGAAAACATTTAATTGAGAAATCACTAAGGCCATGGTTTCATGGAGGGGGGCTATTTAAATTGTCCGAATGAGTGTTGTTGGGAAAATTTAGGGAACATAGTTGAGAAAATGTAGGTGAGAAATTATATGAATCTAGAGTAGAGAAGCCAACCATAATGCATATTTTAGATGTGCCCCGATGGTGGGGCCTAAGTGCTCGCCAACCAACCACCTGTGTTCTAATCCCCGGGCCCTAGGGGTATTAACCTTGCATTTACACAACCAATTGGGAGGACTCGCCTTGCATTAGCGCGCCACAAAGTGTGCCAGGCCGCTGGGTCATTAACCACTATAGTATTAAAACAATGCATATTTCAGATGTCACAGTGTTATATGAGTAGAAAAACCCTAAACAATAGGGGTAACTTCCATTTACACTCTCAAAGCAACCTCTAAAATAAACCAACAAAAATTATGGGGCTATATTTTATAGGGGAAGATTCAATTTTTTCCTATAGCGGGTTACAAATACTTTAGGAGGACATATGGCTACATATTTTGTTTGCAACGAAAACCCCTCCATGGGACTGCTCCATAAGGCATCAAGTGTTGTGTATCAATGATATTAATTGAGATTATAAACTTTGCATTTATACTCATTATTTTGGAAATGTAAAATGACGAAAGAGCATGCTTGGCACGAAATAGAGAGCCAACATGAAAAGAGTAGTGGGGACAAGGATCTTGACAACAACAAGGATTTGGGTCAAATCGTTGTCTATTTTATAATGAAAATGATGATAACAAAATAAATAGAAGGAACAAGGACGTTTCTCCGAGTTCGAAAACAAAAATTAAGACTGTAATAAAAAGTCCCGTGAGAAAAAGCAAACTTACCAAACCATTTTCAAACTTCTTGTTAAGCACTTATCTCAAAAAATTATTAAGGATAATGTTAAAAATACTTTGAAAGGAGAGTAGAAAAATGGCCACCATAAAACCAATGAATCTAAACTAGTAGGATGAGAGTATTTTTTTGGAACCAAGGGTGAATAGCAGAGGAGATTAGGAATGCCTATAAATAAACATAAATTCAAGGGCATGTCAAATTATACTTGTCATAGAAAATTATTCACTGGTTCATATGCTTTCAGAGATATGTCTTATAAAAATGAACTTATGTTTAAAAAATAAGGTCATATCTTGGAATATATGGAAAAAAATCATTGTGTTTTAAGAGAAGAAGATATCCACCCAAGCGAGACACAATTTGAACAATAGGGTGGCTTTTTATTGGAAAGAAGTCATTGACGATTTTTGTGCTCTTTTTTATTTTTAGTAGCTTTCTCTAGAAATATTTGTGATTGTGTTCATGTTTAATACAATTTGGAATTATAGAATATGCGACTCTTACTCCTTTTATCCTTTTTCTCACTCTCATGCTTGATAATATTTGATAATATTGACTTTTTAGGTTACATTTCGAGCTCAAGCTGCAAGTAATAGGATTTATTCATTTATAGACCAAACCATTCTAGCCAAATCTCTTCTTTTTGAATTATCTAATCAAGTCCCATGTGGGCTTAACCTTGTAGGTAGTATGAATGCCAAAAGTGTGTATAGAAGAGTATTGCATCAATGTTTACATAAACTACCCACAATACTTAAACTACCCTTAGTATTGCAAATTAGTGTTTACAGGTGAGAGTATTTGATGTAGACAAGGTGTGGGAATCCAATGAAGGATGGCCACACACCTTGTTGCCCTCTCGAATGCAACGGAAACAATACTTACTCTAAATATTTATGCATCGACAAAATGATGAAATGAACACATATTTAAACAAAAACAAATATTTGGGATATCTTATTCAGAGAAACAACAACATCAAACCGATTGCGCCAACAATTCAACGTGTTACACAATTTCATATCCTCTATCATCTCAAATCGGATGAACATACTTCATTTAATTATCACCTCTCATGTCACAACTTCTTCATTCTTTCTATTCACAATGAGCATTAAGCTCGCATCTCTACTTTACCCTTAAGCATACCCCCAGTTCTTTCTTAAACTTGAACTACTTATCTAAGGCAATGGGCTCTACTTATATAGCCATTCATGCCACCTCCTAAGACTCATAATTCTACAGAATTCAAATGAATGGATCAAAGGACCCAACAATAGACCCAAACATAACCAGTTGACCTTTCTCATAACTTATGCCTTCAATCAACCAACAATTATAAGTTCATGACACACTCTTAGCATGAACATGATTGCGCAGACAATGTTGCACACTAGATGATTGAGTAATAGGTTAGATATTGCGCAAAAGATTGTACATTCAACCGACATTGCACAAAGAACTTCTAAACTCCACAAAATACAATACTAGACTCCATGATCCTCCAAATATGTATTTCTTCACTATGCAAATCTAGAAACACAAAAAAATGATTTATAAGATGTAAACACTAACTGATTCTATTGTGCATCAAATTTTGTTGTCACAGATTTCCCATGAGCCCGATGCTCCTACATCATACACAAGTAATTTTCAAAACTTGAGCTTCGCTCAAGGAACCAATATACCACATTGAGCAGATATCCACAACACTTAGCTAAGTCACCTCTTTAGTCTTCTTCCCTTTCTACTTGACCAAATTCTCAATTACTCCTTATCATGTGTCTTCTTAGTTATGGTATCTAGTATTCCTTCTAATTCATCACACTTCTCATGCATATGTTTCCTCCAATCTACTCCGTTGTCTTTTGATTCAGTTCTTCTTCATCTTCCCGTATTACGTAGTAAGGATACAAATCCACAACATTTAATATGTTAGAGATGTCAATGCCTTCAAACAACTCAATCTCATAAGTGTTTTGTGAAAATTTCTTGATGATCTTGCATGACCCTATCTTCTTCCACTTGAGCTTATTGTAAGTTTCTTTTGGAAACCTCTCCTTTTGCAAATATGTGAAGCCCATGTCTCCAATCCGATATTTGAGACTTCATCCCGTACATGTGATTTTTTCATGGATTCAAAACCCACAACTTCAATTCTCATCTTTGTTAACACAAACTTACACCTATTGAGTGCATTAGTCACGTTGTTAGATTTTTTTCTTCTATTCTTCAACACTAATGTGTAGCCTTGTAGGTATTCTACCCACCTTATATGCCTTGTTTCAAATTTCCTTGAATATTAATGAATTGAAATGCTTGATGATTTGTGTACAAAACAAACTCTTTAGGCAACAAGTAATGTCTCCACTTCAATGCCTATATTATTACATAGAATTCTTAATCATACACACTATACTTCCTCCTTGCATCATTTAAATTTTCATTGAAGAATACAATAGGTCCATCCTATTGATTCAAAACTACACCAATGGATATACCATTAACATCACAATCAACTTAAAATACCTTTTCAAAGTTTGGCAATGCTAACATTGGTTGTTATGTTATTCTTCTCTTCAATTCTACAAAAATCTTCTTTGCACCTACGCTATAGATGAATTTTTTTCCTATCTCCCCTTATGGCCTCTATAATAAGTGTGCATACAACATTGAAGTTCCTAATGAATTTCCGGTAAAAGTTAGCTAACCCATGAAAACTCGTGCCTCATAAGCACTCCTCAACAATGGCCAATCCAAAATTGTGCAAACCTTATCATGTTCCATTTCAATCCTTCTTTAGAAATCACAAATCCCAAATACACCAACTCTTCTTGCATAAAACTGCACTTCTTGAGATTGATCAACTTCTCTTCCCATAGTCTCTACAACATTTTCTTGATATGTAACATATGCTCCTCACATGTCTTGTTAAAAATTAGAATAACATCCATGTACATGATCACAAACTTTCCTAAAAATGGTTTTAGGACTTGATTCATCAACCTCATGAAAGTACTTGGTGTGTTGCTCAATCCAAACAGAATCACTAGCCACTCATACAATCCTTTTTGGGTCTTAAATGTTGTCTTCCATCCATCTCCTTCCCTTATGCAAATATGATGGTATTCACTCTTTAAATCAATCTTGTTGAAATACTTTGCTTCGCTCAATTAATATATGATGTCATCCATGTGTAGAAATGGAAACATATACTACATGGTGATTTTATTTATGGATCTAATATTAGTACACATACACCACTCACCACCTCTCTTAGGTGCTAGAAATGTCGGCACTATGCATGGGCTTATATTCTCTTTGATGAGTCCCCTATCTAATAGCTCTTAGACCTGCTTTTGTATCCCCACATTCTCCTATGATGTCATTCTATATGCTATCTTGTTTGTAAATTTGATCCTAAAATTAAATCCATGTAGTGACTAATGTCTCTCACATGTGGTAACCCTTGAGGTAAGTCACTAGACACAACTTCTACACTCCTATAATGTTTCTTTTGAATTTTAAGGTATTGTTTCTTCTCCTTTCATCACTACCGCCATACCTTCCTTTTACACGGTCTACACTATTAACACAAAACATGCTCTATCCATCTTGAATTTTCTCGAAACCGCTTACCTAAAAGTAGCAATACTTTTGTTGATACCTCACTCTTCTCTTGCAATGGGTTTAGAGAATATTTCACTCCATCCTTATCAATTGTGTATGTATTTGTGCGGCCATTATGTTTCACCTTTAGGTCGAACGCCAAGGCCTACTAAGTAGTTCATGACATGCGTCCATAGGTATGCGTCGCACATCACCTCATCTTTATATCTTCCAATATAGAATTTTACCAAACGTTGCTCCTTCACCAATAGCTGGTGTCCTTTTTTGGGTTTCAATGAATACCAAATTGAACATCAACGCTTCTCTCATCTCTAGATCATCTTCATGACTTATAGAACCACTTGATTCTCCTTGTGCAATGTGCACAATTTTCTTTCCACCATTTTGGGCTTGCAAACGCTTATATGGTTTGTGCATTGTCTCTACACACATATAACACGTGCAATTGAATCCAAAACCTCCACCATGACCTCTTCCTTGTGATACATGATCAAATCCTTGAGACGTTCCTTCACTTTGTGCATTCAAACACAAATAGCTCTCATATTGCATTGAATTATCACTACCTTTACTTTGCCCATGACTTTTCATGGTCTTTTATTTTCTGTAGTTAGTGCTATGTTGTTTGCATTCCAATTCCTCCTCTACATCTAGAGCATATTGATAGGCCTCTTCCATGGAATGAACTTGTAAAATACCAACCTCCTCTTGAATTTCCCTGCGTAATCCGGCCATGTACCTTAATTTTTCTCCACATCATTCTACACATTTCCCATTCTAACGACGAGTTAGTAAAATTCCCTAGTGTATTCTTTCACACTAAGCTCTTTTTGTCGCAATCCCTATAATATTCTAAACAAATTGACTTGGTAATACGTGGGCAAAATCTTTTCTTTGAGTGTTGACACTAGTTTGTCGTCTTGATATCTTGTTTATCAGTTGCACTTGGTTGGTCTGGATATGTTCCCACCAAAGGGGTGCATGAACTTTAAACTTCGTGCATGCAAAATTGAACTTCTTAAGGGACCCCATGTCTTCATATTCAAAATACTTTTCCATCTCTATTATCCAATCTAAAAGTTTTTTTGTTCCAAACTACCAAAATAACAAGGGGTATCCAATCTTGGCTTACTCCCTTTGATGCCCGCATTTCGCCACGTCAAACCACACCAAAACTACATCACATTACTTAGAAAAATTGCATGTAAATTATATAAATAACATACATGTGTTGCGTTTATTAAAGCACTAGTTCATTTATTTAATACATCCCCTTCCTTAAATAATATTATTTTATTACCCAGAATTATTACGGTTTAATTTATCCCTAAATTAATTTCATTTAATTTCTTTCCTTAAGTTCATATTAAATTAAATCAAATTTTATTTAAAATATTTTCTAACTTAAACTCGTTAGTTTCACCCACTTAAGTTCCTATTAAATTTATTAAAATTATTTCCTAAGTTAGTTTTAATTTATTTCCTAAACAAATAATACCCATGCCACTCATTTAATTAATTAGCTACACATTTAACTTTATTCATTTTAATCCCCTTAAGTAACATAATAAAAACACCCATGCACAACATTTATTTATTTACCCTTAATTAAAATATCCTAATATAACCTAAGCTCACTATTACTCGTGAATGAATCCCTAGGGTTCCTTTTAATTAAATTCCCCATACTTTATTGAAACAATTATTTCCCATCACTTAAAGATGTGAGGATTAAATCTAAGCCATAGGATAGATTTAATCCTCACCCTAGATCCTAGGTATTCTAAAAGAAGCCCTAATTTCTCTTAAGTTTTCTTTTATTTCCTTTGTTTGCCCTAATGTGCCTCCATTTGCACAGGTTGGTTTGCACATGAAAGAAAAGATGGAGGCCATGTAAGATGTGGAGAGCTATGGAGTTTTCCTTTGTTCAAGATCTACAATGAGGGGGAATTTCTTCCTCCATTTTACTCTCTGTTCTAATTTATTTATTCTTAGGGTTTGTAGTATGCAAACTTGTTCTGCCGATTTGTTTACCAGGGAAGTTTTTGGTTTAGGGTATTTAGTTTATCGTGAAACCCTTTTATTGTATTTCATAAAGATGGATTTGAGTTTTTAAATAAACAACAATATATATATATATATATATATATATATATATATATATATATATATATATGTATATATATATATATATATATATATATATATATATATATATTGTAAATTTTAGGTGCCTAAACAAGGCTACGTGCGGGTTGAAGGTGTAGGACACAAGGCTCGCGGCTGCGGTTGGATATATATATTGTAAATTTTAGGTGCCCAAACAAGGCTATGCGCAGTTGAAGGTGCAGCCTTAAGGGCTTGGCCGCATTGGTAGTGAGGGCATGGTGACAGGGGGAATATGGAGTGTGAGGGTGTCCCAATACAAAGGGGTGGGGAGGAGGCTACACAAATTTCCCTCCCCACCATTGTAATTTTGTTTATTTAGTTTAATAACTATGCAATAAAACAAAATCAATTCCCTTTCCACATACACACACACACACACACACATACATACATATATATATATATATATATATATATATATATATATATATATATATATATATATATATATTACAACCTTACTTTTATATAATGTAAATATGTGTATATATACATGTACATATAATATGTATATATACATGTATATACATATATATACACATATTTATATTATATTATATAAAAGTAAGGTTGAATCAGATTATATATATATATATATAGATATCAAATTTTTGCAAATTTTAGGCGCCTAAACAAGGCCGCACGCAGTTGAAGGTGCAGCCACAAGGGCCTGATCAAGCGGTTGGTAGTGAGGGCACGGTGGTAGGGGAGTGTGGAATGTGAGGGTGGGGGCAGGCCGCGTCCCCTTCCTCACCCCCACCCCCACACTCCATACTTCCCAATACAAAGGGGTGGGGAGGACGCTACACAACCCCTACCCACCGTTGTAATTTTTTAATTTAGTTTAATAACTATGCAATATAACAAAATCGATTCCTTTTTCATTTTAACATTGTATACATATATATTTTAAATATGATACAACCTTTTATTTAATGTAAATATGTGTGTGTGTCTATATATATATTCTTCCCGATTTGTTTTCAAAAAGAGGTATATAGGAAGAATAAATTTATATATTTGAATATACATATATTTGTGTAAATGTACTTGTTAGTTTATGATCTAGTTTCAAAAATACATAGGAGATCAACTTTATATACATGTGTGTGTGTGTGTGTGTGTGTGTGTGTGTGTGTGTGTGTGTGTGTGTGTAACTTTATATATATGTTTACAGAGGTTCAAATTTTCATATGAAGGTACATGAATGAAAGAGACAATTTTCTATTTGAATCAAACATGAAATATTTAATGGAATATTAATGATATTTTACAAATAAAACAGAGATACTTAAGCCTAAAGTTTGCCAAACTATACAAGCATCCAATGAAAATTTATTCTACAACCTGTTATTAAAATCAACAGACAAAACTATAATTCAATCACAATAATCCACCATACATAGCCATCAAATAATTTCAAGGATTTCATTTTAATTGAAGGAGACTTGCAACCCAAAACAAATTTCCATTTCCTTTAAACAACATTCAAAAGAGAATAAATATATATCTCTACACATTTGCAATTCAAGGAGAACCATTTTTAGATTTAAGCCTACAATATGAGGCAGATTTAAAATAAATTACAAACCTTCAAATAAGTTACAAATTTGCATTATGAAGCAAATTTTACAATAAAATAAAATGCAGACTTTTTATCCTTCTTCAACCCTCTATATTTCATAAATCAACATTCATAACAACCTTAATTAAATTTCTTTACAAGGAGAATTGAAAGTAAAATACAAGTTTACAAGCCCTCCACCTAAAGGTGGAGACAACATGACCATTTAATTTTTTTCCTAACTCCATCCCGCAGCTCCAGCTCAACACACCAAGCTAAGTATGCAATCCAAATTTTCTCCATCTCCAACACATCAACAAAGGGTAGGGAGCTAGGAAACACTCACCTCCCAGCCTTAATCCAATGAGAAGGTGAAGCCAACCTTCTAATTGGCCCCCGAGCCCCAACCAAGAAGGAATGAGGGGTTTTCACAACCATGACAGCCTCACAAAATTGGCTTCAACAACACATACACACATAATAAAACTACAACACACACAAGAACAAACAATAGAAAAACCTGCAACATACACAAACACATAGGCTCAAAAGTTGAGCCAAAGGAGAAGGGAAACATGGTGGCCATCTCCTTATACCTCCCAAGTGGGATAGGGATCCACCCAAAACCTCCAAGTGCACTACACACACACACACACTCCTTATCTCTCCATTTTGAAGAATACACAATAATATAGATTTCCTTATATCTCCACATAGGTGGATTACCCTTCCCACACTCCCTCCACAAGACCTCACACACTCCCTTTTACCTCCACATTGGCCCCATTTCCCTCTCCCTACACCATCCTATGGCTAATTCTACCCAAACCCATACAAAAACACATGCATTCATACATTTCACAACTCAATTCACAAACAAGAAACCAAAATACCAAGTTTAGATCCTACCTTGCCATAGATCTCCTTCAACCTTCAAGCACCCAAGCTCCAACTTCTTTCCACAATCCAAACAACTCCCATGCAAGCTCCCCTAAAATCTCCAAGCAAGTAACCCAAAAACCACTAAAAGACTCCAATAAATAGAATTTGGTGGAGAGGATGGTGATGTGGCTCCATGTAGGATGCCACCTCATTTCCCCTCAATCCACCTCACAACCCAACACACAAACCAAGGTCCCATAAATGAAGAAGGTGAGACATGACACATTCCTTCCCATACAAAATCCTCATTCCACATTTCAAGATTTCAAATTTAGGGAATTAAGAAAGAGGTGGCATTAATTGCCTATTTTCCCTCAAAAGCACATGATTAGGGCTAAATTTGACCCCTCATACCATAGGTTAGGTTGGAGGGAGAGTTTAAGGAGTGTGGGACAAGTAAAACTTGTCCCACAAGTCTCCAAAAATGGGCTCAAAGCCCAAATCCGAGTTTTGGAGATGGGGATGGGCACACAAACCAAGATTGAAATAAAATCCAATAAAAGTATAAAGAAAATAAGGTATATCCCACACAATCATTTCCCCCCATATGCCACATCATCCAATTAACATAAACCACAAAATTACTTACTTAATCAAGGGTACATTAATAAACACAAGAACATGAGAGAACATTAGAACCAGTGTAAATTTTAGGGATGAATATTTGTGAAAAGGTGAATATAAGAGATTTTGAATTTTGAAGTTGATGAATTTTGTATCACCGTATGGTAGCGTGTTCGCCAAAATTTTACGAGACCTAAAAAAATTTGAATATAATTTTGCCTACGTATTTCCACCAAGGGTCGACTGAAGTTAGTAAATTCACCTTCATGTTATAACATTCTAATATATATAGGATTAATTCACCATAGTATAGTCCTATTTTTTACATTATAAGCGTGTGAATAATATGAAAGTATAAGACCACAAGCCGAAGGATTTAGGAAAAGTGAGAGACTCAAGAGGTAAGTGAAATGTATCAGTGTTATAGGTTGACAAGTCAAATGTGCAAGTGTTACCGGCCGACAACATGTATCGAAATGTAAGAGTGGGAAGTGGACTATAGGAAGGACTTATAAATTTTAATGGTCAACCAAATATCCATTCATTGAACCTATTGAACTTGAGAACAATACTGATACTCCTACAAAATGTAGATGTACTATCTGTAGTTGGAAACTTGGAAGAGACCACAAAATGCAATTGAAGTTGGATACAATAGAGAAGCATTATGGGAAGATATACAAGTCTAAAAAACAAGATGATGGAATAGTTATAAAAACAACTAGATGGAAAACTGAGGAAGATTGTTTGCATATGAGATATGCTTTGTAGAATATGATAATCATCATAAACATCTTTAGGACCTTGTTGAGAAAGGTGGAACTATAAAGGCTAGATTTGAAAAATCTACTGACATAAGTCTTCAAGAAAAACTCATTCAATTTAGAACAATATTTCACATTTTAAAAAATGGCAGACCAATTTCAGATTTGATTGATTATAAGACATTTTATCAATCTAATGGATTTCCAAATATTCCAACAACACACTGGTTAGATACCAGTGCATGGGAGATGACAAAGTGTATGGGAGAAATCGAAATCATTGATTTGAGAGAGAAGGTAAAAAATGCAAATTTTATTGCTTTGTCAATTGATGAGGTCACAATAGTTGATGATTCATATTGGGTGTGCATGCATGTCTACACTTTCAGTTTCAATAACCATTTTAGGAAAAATCATCTACTAAATATGCACAAAATGACAGAGAACTGCAATGCTGAGAACATCTCAGTAAACTTGTTATTAAAAATTTGAAGGAAATAACTAGTATGGATGATCATTCCATCTCTGCAAAGTTGATTTGTGTAGGAGCTAATGGTGCTTCTATCATGCAAGGTCACAAAACTAGACTTTGTATCCGTCTACAAACAAGAGTAGCCCCTTACATGATACCTATTCACTGTATGGCTCACCAAATGAATTTGGATTACAAGATTGTAAGTAATTTTGAAAATGTTGCTAAGGTGGAGGAGCTGATATAAGACTTGCATTCATATATGTCAAGCAGTCCTAAAAGATTTCTGGAGTTTCAAAGATTTTCTGTTGGAATAACAAATGGTAAAAATTGTTAAAAGATGTTGACACGAGATGGATATCATTGTATGAACCAGCTTGTAGGATTTTTGAGGAATACAAGTCCTTAGCAGGGTATATGTTCAAGCATCAAAGACAAGTGGACAAGGCTAAAGATCTGTTGTATCACTTGACAGATATAGAGACATTATTAACTTTATGTGGTATTTTTCCAATGCTGAAGGAAATAAACAACTTGGTGAAACATGCTCAAGAAATATCCATATACATTGTTGATTTTCTAAAATTAAAGAGACAAGTATGTATGATTTTAGATACCTTGTATATCACCCAAGATTGGATTCAAAATCCAGTTTTTAGTAGCTTCAAGGTTTTGAAAGACACCAAAGATCCGAATAGCTATTTAAAGTTCAATATCAGTGGTCATCTTTTTATTTTTGTTGATGGGAAAAATATTAAAATGCACACTTTATACAAATATCCTTATGTAGTAGGTTTTGAACTTGAGGAAGTACCTATCACAGAGCTGTCTTTTTGATGTTGGAGTTTTGATGTACATAAAAATTGATGAAAATATCTAAAACATTATCTTTTGAGATCAAAGAGTTCTTTAAAAACAATGATTTGCTGGAGGTGATGGGAGTTGTAAATCCCATTTTCTAGAACCCAAACTTTGGGAAATCCATGGATGCACTTATGGAATAGTTCTGCAAATCTTCACATGTTGATGGAGGGGAATTAAATGGTATATTAGATAGAAAATTACTCATATCCTAGTCATTTTTTTGGATTTACAATGTCTGATCAATATAAGCTTATTGGCCCAATAGAAATGAGAGCTGTCATGTTATTGTGGAGAAGGATGTATCAGAGCAGCATTCTAAGAGAAATTATAAGTGAATACTTCAAACTATATGAACTCATATAGATAATGATTCTTGGGTATGTTGAAGATGAAAGGGTATTTAGTGCACTTTCGTTTGTCAAATCAAAACTTTGCAACAAATTGGACAAGAATTTGGAAACTTGTTTGAGAATATATGTTTCAAGATATAGGGTGGACACATTTCGTATGAAAGAGCACTAGCTACATGGACATCTCTTGTAGAGCGTAGAGTTGTTAATCAGTTAGCGAACAATGAAGTCTCTAATAATGGTGAAATTGACTTGGACTCTGCTAGACAAGAAACTGCACTAGATATAAGAAGTGATGAAGGACCATCCAGGATAGGGTTGTTTCAGTTACCAAACAGTTGATTGTATTCATTTTCTGAAATATAAATTGTTACTTGATATTTTTTCATTCACATATATTGGGCATATAATGTTTGGAAATTGTTTAATCCCTTCTATATATTTAATAATGTTTGAACTTTGCAAATAACAAATGGTAGACAATTCATATTTGTGCAATATGTAAATTGGATGATGTAATAAAATTAAAGTTTGTTACTAATAAAGTATGTTCATTAGTTGATTTCTCACTTTCAATTCCACATGCACAATTGTTGGCAAATATCTTATAAATTATAATCCATATATGATATACAAGTAACAACATCGTGATTATTAGGATTAATAAAAAAACATGGCAGTCTACGAATACATCACTTGATCCATCATTATTGGAGATAATCTTTACATGATGAATCAAGAATCAAGATTCAAGAATCAATTGACAATTATTAAGATTGACAACAACATGCACATGCAACTTTCAAGACACAAGTTTTAATTATTGAGTTCATACATTTTTGAAACTAAATTGAACAATGTAAATCCAGATTCCATAATCAATGTGTACTATTCTAATACTTTGTAGAATCTTGAAAAAATAAACGACTAGAGTTTTCATTCGACAACACCCATGACAGAAATAAATAGATCAACAAATAACAATTTCACATAAAGATAATGTTTTCAAATTCCAATTATAATCCAATATCACTATCACAATTCCACAAGCACAATTGTTCGCAAAAATATTATAATCCATATATGTTATATAACATCGTGATTATTAGGAATAATCAAAAACATATTTGAAACTAAATTCTAGAATCCATGTGTACTATTTATCAATTGTTTCACATAAAGATAATAAACCATTTCACATGAGATCTCATAATAAAAAGATCAACAATTTCTCATAAAGATAATGTTTTCAAATTGCATTTGTCATAGTCAAATACTGAATACATCAATAGTAACATAGATAAAAGTTTTAATTCAAGTTAATTGGACCCTTGTCCTTGACCAGATTCAACAACTACAACATTCTCACTATCTTACACCAGACTCTACTAATTCCTTTTCTGCAACCTTAGTTCTTCAAATTCTAGTATTTTGACTGCAATTAAAAATCACATAATTAGTATTTACAATAAGATAAAGAATAACTATATATATATGTAACAATCTACAAAAATAGAACTTACCACAGCCAAGTCTTTCTCTGCATTAGAAATAGTGATAAGATTCTTGTCACAATTCCACTTGTTGTAGTATGACTACACCTTATAATTCAAATTAGCCAATTTGTTCAACATTATTGTCAAAACTTCATCCTTGTTGTAAACATTGTCGGTGACTACATTTCCTTTTTGTGCTTGAGAAAGAATACCATCAATCACCACCGGTTGATTTTTAACCAATGAAAACAGTTGTTCTCTGTTTTCAAAATTATGATATCTATCATTAATTTCTTTTATTAGAGCTTTCGCTCTGATCTCCCACATCTTCATCTCCTTAAGATCAAGAATAACATTTTCCATTACAAGGGTCAGTAACATTATCTGACACAAGGATGTCAAGTGAAAAGTTGGTCTTTGCATCATCATCCATTTTCCCCTACGGATGTGTAGTTGGGGAAGGAGGATCTAAAGAGGCTACCGATTGTGGCATTTTCTTACGAACATATTGCGTTAGATCATCAACATTCCTCCCCGAATCTTGCATCTCATAATAGTTGTCCAACCCAAGAAACTACTCATCCATATCTATCTGTTTAGAATAGAAGTGCCTTTGGCACTCTGCACACCCTCAACATTAAAACTGGGAAATTAGATGTTGTGATATTATGAGTTCCCTTGCTCATACTCATTGCAGCGTTAGGGAGCATAAGATTTTTCCCCTACCATAAGCAGATGACAGAGGCAGAAGGGGAGGTTAGGCAGGAACTGATGCACTCATTTTGTGCTTTGAGATGGAGTTGGAGCATAGGTGGTGGTAGTGGGCGTGGCCACATGATGAATTTCAGATTGAAAAAGATCTATAAGCATATATACTTTAACAATATAAGATTTAACTACCAATATCAGTAATCAATATGTTAAAATTTTGAAATTAAAAGACAAACAAACGAATAATAAGAATTTCTTACGCTGTGAATGTTGTCTGTAGTCAACAAACTCTTGGTGTGGAAATGGGGGAAGGGTGGTGGTTTCACAGCCTTGTTACGAAAAAATCCTAAATTTAACGAAAACCAATTAAAAAGAATGATAAATTCGTAAAATAAATTCAAAACACTAATATAAATAAAGTTTAAGTCACTATTTTTTAGTTGCTTTGTACCAAAACTTGAAATGCCTGGGTCAGTTACTATAGCAGACTGAATCTCTTCGTGCTTAGCCTGGCCCTCAGGTATGTATGTGGTGTTTGCTACAACATGAGCAGACTCTCTCTCGAGGCGATGCAGATATGCCAGAAAAGGATACACATTAGGATAATGAAATTAGAAATATGACATTGTAGAGAATCAGAGATTCAGATTATCAATATCATTACTCTGTAAAATAATTAAATAAAATTGAAATGATTGATCATTGTGTAGTATGTAAAACTTAAAACCTTGATTTTGTTGTTGGATAGAAGCAAAGCATGTTTTACTTCTCTCCTTGCTATGGGACCGAGATGAGCGCGACGAATCCAAAGAACCACACATCCATTTGTCTAGTCTTGACTCTTGAGCCACAGAGTCATTGGACTCGGAGACATCAATTGCATTGTTGTCACTAGACCCCTCAGGCCCAATAGAGTTATGCAAGTGAACTTCCTTTTGATGGCATTCCAGTGTTTTGCTTTCTTTGACCTATTCATTGGTTCAAAACAGAATTATAGATTACATATTTACAATACAAGAATTAATTTAACAATGATTTTTTTGAAAGGAATCAAGATTAAATGCTTTTAAAACAAAATACTCACCAACTGTTGGTCAATAGGAATTCCATGTTTTTCCATCTTCTCATGAAGAGAAGTTGGAATAGCTGTGGATTTGAGTCCATAAAAACCCTCATAATATAAAGCAAGAACATAACAAGAAGAACAAATAACTATAGTAGGATTGATTTTGGCCTTGTCAAGATCAGAATGAATCTTTGACGCTAGATATGTGCACCAATCAAATCTAATGCCGGAAATGGTTTGAAGAAGGTAGTGCATTGCCCACTGAGGAATGTTGGTGTATCTTCCCTGTAACATGATACAGACTAGAAAAATTCCACCATGGCCAAGAGAAAGGGGTATTTGATAGATTGAGAGTTAATGCCTCTTTTGGTTGGATTATTTACCTCAACCTCAATAGAGAGATTGTAATGAGACTCTAAATTTTTTTGCTCATCAAGAAGAATGAATTTGGAGGTTACAGGTGATACGTTTTGATGGGGCAAGCTTGTTATATGATGAATGTCTTCAGGTGTTATTTTGATGATAAATTCGTGGGAGGGTAATTGAACTATGAATGTGCCATCAGAATGATTATACATTTACATTAAATTATTTAGTAATGTGTGCTCTGTCTGATACTAGGGCATGTAAATAAGACCATGGAACCCTGAGCTACCAATCCAACCAGATTGGATAAATATTTCAGGGTCTTAGAGCAATTGCAGAAACTTAGGATATAAAATGTTTTGGTAAACATATGAAGTTAGTTTAATGGTTTTTTTCCTTGGGGCCATTATTCTTGAACGTTGATTTCTTGATAAAATAAGAGGTTTGCAAATTACGATTAAGATACCTGTATATGATGACAAATGTGCCTTCACCTTGAATCTTGATGATCGACCCTAATAGTGGAAGACTGGAAGTAGACGAGAAGGTTGGAACTCTCTGAAAAACTCTATCTCGGAGAAACCTGCAGGTGAAAATGGGACAAAATGAATGGGGATGGATATATATATAGGAGAGGAAAGTGCATTAAATGAGGAAGGAATGTGTCAGTATTAAATGACAGATGACGTATTTCGTGTTACTGTCAGGGACACCAAACACATGTTACCACCAACAATTCTCTCATTGTTACTACCGTCGTCAACACTGACTTGTGTTACTGGTCGGTAATGCCAATCACACGTTACTAGCCGACAACACCACATAATGTTACCGACCGAGAACACTGAAAATTGTTACCGAACGGTAACACCAACCAACGTGTTATTGACCGAAAACACTAAAAAGTGTTACCGATGGTAGCACCAAAAAGTGTTACCAGTTGACAACACTAAAATGGTTTCCAATCGATAACACAAACATTTTTTGTGCTATTGTCATTCAAACTTTCAGTAAAAAAAAGCTGCAGTCCATTTTTTGGAAAGTGGCTTCCTATCACAACCGTCACGAAACCCGTTTTCACACTTTCACCTACAAAGTAAATGGATTTTTCGTCAGGGTTGCCACCCATTCTATAATTTTTTTGGGAGGGTGGTCTTAAAATGAGCCCTAATTAGAACTTAATAAAATCACAACATCAACTAAGACAAATAAATAGAAAGAAAAAAACATTTACACCCATGGTCACTTATGAGGTTGCTCCCCTTGACACCTCCTAACAAATGACAAGAAACATGATGACACACACACACACACAACGGTTGCCAAGGTGACCATGTTGTAAACACACGACATTCCTCCATGGTTGGTATTCCTAGTCCCTCCTTTGTTTATTGTGATTTCATTCCCTATAAACAACCAAGATAATACCACCTTCGGCCTCAAGGCCATATCAATACGTCAAGAAATCAAAACACATATATCATCTATCATATAACATCATCATATGACATAGCTGCATCATTTTCATGGTTAAGAAATTATATTCTAAATCAATTATTCACAATTACTAATTATCACAATTTCACCATATCCATTAACATTTACTATCACCCTACGCCTAAGCATAACCATCTATCACAATTCATATTTTACGATAACCATGCAATTCACATACTTACTAAAATTTAAACCTACTTAGATGCATTCGAAAACCTACTATTGATCACCTATTATCATCATATTATTAATAAACCATAACATCAATGTACACACATGGTTATTCCAATCATCTAAACATAATCACCACTTTGTTAAAGAATCCAAGATGCCAACATGTAACAAAATAACACTAAATCATCATCATGTACTGCAATATCTATCCATGTCTTCTATGTACCCATGCAGTCCGTAGTAAGAGCTAAACACAATAATAATCATAATGTCCATCATGTCTTACAATAGGCTATCCAAAATATCATAATAGTTTCCATGTCACTAAGAAACTAATAGCCATGATCATAGAAAAATAGGTGTCAAGAGGAGTAGGCATTACACTCCCATCCTATTGATTACGTAAAGTAGTTCATCCACATGACCATTTTGTGCTTCCTCTTTCTTTTTATTTACATTCACCTATGCATTTGGAATTACAACATGCACTCTGTATTGCATGATTCTACCTTCATCATCACTATTTTCCTCCACAACAACACCTCAATGTTACACGGATTCTAAGAAAACTTGCATAGCTCACATCATCTCAACGAAGTTCTCAACTCTTGTACCTTGATTCCGATGTCCTATATTCCTTTGGTGTTCCATTTCAATCCATTATTTCTTTTTATTTTTTTGAATTCATGAACACAATCTCCACACTCTTCTACTCACCAATTTCTTTGTCGAAAGATTTTTGTAACAACCTTTTACCCATAATATGCATTGTGGAAAGCCACAAAAGCTTACTGTGTCACTTCTTTCTCACAACTACGTAAAAATGACCTTTTCAAAGATGCCTACAAAAATTTTTCTACCCACACTCATAAATGTGAAAAAATGCAAGATTTTTTGTGCCTCTCCTTAAGGAAGACAATCATTGCTATGATACCAAATGACATAGATGAGGTGTGGGAATATAACAAAGGACAACCAAAAACCTCAAAACCCTCAGAATGCAACAAAAACAATACTTAAATATTTATACAACGAAAAAATGATGAAATGAACACATATTTAAATAAAAACAAAGCTTTGGGATATCTTATGTAGAGAAACAACATCAAACCAATCACAAACGATTCATCTTATTACACAATTTCATATTCTCTAGCATGTTAGATCACATGAATAGACTTCATTTAATTATCACCTCTCATGTCATAACTTCTTCATTATTTCTATTCACAATGAGCATTAAGCTCGCATCGCTACTCTTCCCTTAACCATACCCTTGAGTTCTTTCTTAAACTTGAACTACCGATCTAAGGGAATGTACTCTACTTATATAGCTATTTATGCCACATCCTACGAATCTTAATTCTAAAAATTCAAATGAATAGATCAAAGGACCTGTTATCCAAAATTCACCCCCAAGGTAATTTTGATAACATGCATCAAATTCTTTAGTCCCAAGAAATTATATTGATTCAGGGGGTCCCCTCAGATTTTTTCTAACTCCCCTGTCCAAGTAGAAGAGAGCAAGTTCTGAGGAAATGTAAAAAATTGCAAAAACAAGCTCGGGCCAGAAAATCATGAAAAATGGCTAAGTCCTAGTCCAGGCGGTCCTTGGGACAGTTGGGACATCTGGGTGTGAACCGCCGAAAGGCCGCCAGTGGTCTGCGCAGCATTTGGGACATCCGGGCCAAAGGGACGCGCGGGACGCGGAAATCCGAACTGGCCGAAAAGTTGAAAAAATTGACTAATCACAAACAGCAGGCGATCAGGGACATCTGGGCAATAAGTACGCGAACCAGCCGGATCGGCCGAAATGAGTCAAGGCAGCCCGGAACAGTTGGGCCGAAGGTACGTGAAGTACGCAATCGGCCAAACAGGAACTTCAAGACTGGGACAAAGGGACGCGCGGGACGCGGATAGCCGAAGGAGCCGAAAGCCAATCAGATCACGCCACGTGTCACCGGCAGAAAAGGGACATGGAAGCCCATTTCGGGTGGTTCGGAAGGATTTGTTCCACGCAGCATTTGGGACAAATGGGACAAAGGGATGCGTGGGACGCGAAAATCCGAAGCGGCCGAAGGCAGAGGAGAAAAGTCAACATTTGACCCGTGGAACTTCAAACGGCCATAACTTTTGACTCCGAGCTCCGATTTTCACAAAATTGGAATTTCTGGAACGAGCACGACGTCCTCTACCCCAAAAAACTAGATTTATTATTTTTAATGAGGGTAGATATATTTAAATAAGAGAAATATATTCGGCTCCAGTCAGTTAGTGCTCATTCCCGTCAAATGACAGAAAACGCCTGCTAGACCCAAAATAGCTGCCCGCACTTAGAAGGCCATAACTTTTGCATTTCTTAACGAAATCACACAAAATTGGTACCGTTGGAATCGTGGTTCCGAGCCCAATGCATAGAAATCAAGAAATTCCAGATTTGATCAGAAATTGATTGAGATTTTTAAGAAAATGTGGCCGGATTCAGAACAATGTTTTATTTGGTAGCTGGGAGTGCAATTAAGAGGCATGGCCATCATTCTTTCTCTGCTGCAGCACATGGGATAGTATGGGGAGCCTTTTGCAAGTAATGTATAATCATTCCACTCAATTTAATGCCTCTTACAGGTGGTTGAAGGACAGATTTTGGGATTTCCATTTTCCCTTCTCTTCTCCTTCTCATTTTTTCTATAAATTGGAGTGTTGGGCTCATTGTAAAAGAGAGTTTTTGGGTAGCAAAGCTCTACCAAAATTGCTTTGTGAAGCCAGTGTGTTGTAGGCCCTTGTAGTGGACTCCTTGCATGGTGATCCAGGCCCTTATCTTGTAATAGATTGAACTGTGCATATCATGAAGCAATAAAATACCAGTTTGTGGATGTATCTTCCCCTGCTGTGTTTTCTTGCATTCTTCTTGCCCCTTTGATATTTCTATAAGAATATTGTGTCTATTTATTATGTTCTTGCAGGGATTCATTATCATTGTGTATGCTTGGAATATTGTTGTGAATGCATTTTGCTAGATTATGGTGAACTGTCATCACCTCTTCTAGTGTGCACTTTGCCTCTGTATTTCACACATTTGGAGATTACTCTCCCACCCTCCTTTTCTGGTGTATCACCACTTTAGTGTAGGCTTTCATTTTATGCATTCTCTTTCCCTGGTCCCTTGGAAATTTAGATTAGAACAGTTAGCTTATCCTGCATTAGAGTAGATTGTGGCAGGTAGTTTAGGAGCAAGAACCAGCTTTCTCTGGAGGTCTATCTCAAGTAGCAAGTCCCACAACTTGGAGATAGTACCCATGTTATCCAATCACACTGTGAGTTCTTGTATATCTCCAGGGGTGCTTTGTGATTTGGTGATAACAGGGACCCAACAATAGACCCGCACATAACCATTTGACATTTATCATTAATTAAAACTTCAATCAATCAACAATTCTAAGTTCATGGCATGAACAAGATTGCACAAACAAGCTACTCAACCGGATGATTGTGTAATAGGCTAGACACTACGCGAAGGACTAAGCATTCAACATACATCATGCAAATAACTTGCACACTCTAAAAGCGTAATTCTAGACTCCATGATCCTCCATAAATTTCTTTATTCACTACATGAATCCACAAACATAAAAAAACTGCTTTATAGAATACAAACAATGAAATAATCCACTATGCACCGATTTTGGTTGACCCATGGTTTCTCATGAGCCAATATGTTCTGTGTCATTGATTGCATTAGTAAAAAGTGAAAGTTGTTTTGTTTGTAGATAAATAAATCCTCCTAAAAATTCATTATTATCAATCCTATGAATGATAAAATTATCTAATCAAGTTACATGCATTACTTATCCATAACAAACACAACACGAGTATTGCAATGGTGCTCACACACTTAAACTACCCACTATACAAATTGAGGATTTTTTTTTCTTAAAAGGGGCAAGTGGTATCTTTGACAACCGATTAAAAATGAGAAAAGTGTTTTGTAGAAACTATAGCTGTTCAAATGGATTTCATCTAGGAATTGTGAAAATTAATTCTAGAGATGAAAGCTAAATTTTATGGTATGTTTTTTTCTTAAGACCAACCCTAGATTTTTTTATAACACTCAATATCAAATTAAAAACATGGAAAATATTATAAGCACTAGACATTTATTTCTCTACATATTAGAGAATGTTATAGGACTTCTTCATATGTCTATGGCTCTGTTCCATAGTGTTGATCCATTAGTGATCTATGTAGGATATCTCAATTGTTCTATGTCTTTACTACATTGAATCGGTCTACCACTTTATCCTTAGAGAAGTGTTAAAAAAAAAAACTTTAGTAATGGGCATCTCTTTGACTTGTGCATCATTTGATGCATGTATTGCTAGTGGAGCTCTAGAAAAATCACATGTGACATGAATGAAGGAAAATAAATTTGTCTTGAAATTCTTTCATGAGGTACCAGCTCTATCGCATAAACCCCTTTTCTTAATGTTATTCTTGATTTACCTAAATTAGATCAAGCATATAGCTGGTTTGAATCTTTCAACCTTGTTGGGTATTTTGTTGTCTTCATCCCCCAAAAAGATTTCTTAAAAATGGGTTTATAACCACCGAGTACCCTATAGTGTCAAGATCGAGGGTGTTCCAAAGCTAACCAATGGATTTTTCCCATTTCGGTTTAGCAATGTTGAACATTGTACACACCTTTGTCACAACCATGGTTCGTGGTTTATTCACAACACTTTGGTTGTCTTCTCAAATTGGACCAAATATTTCCAAGTTTTGGAGAAAGAAAAACTCAAAAATACCAGTTCAGATAAAATTCCATGGTCTTCATTTCCCCACTTTGGGAATTTGTTGAACAACTCATCAAGCTCGTATCTTGCTTGATTTGACATGAATAACCCAAGTTCTATGAATCTCACCCACAAAAACACGTATGTGTTGAAGTAAACATGGATAAAGACCTTAAGGAAACTATTAATATCTAGATTGGTGGCATAACACATTTTATGCATTATCTTGCCGAACACTTCTTTTACTATCAAACTTGAGACCATATGATTTGGGAATTCCCTTTAATGATTGCTACCCATTAGACCCCGCAAGATAAGAGTTCAAGAGGAATCAAATCTCTTGCAAATTGTAATGGTGGTTGAACCATAGTCACCAAAAAATAATGCTTCGGTTGCTTGTGGTGCCTCTTGGCCTCTAGTTTCCATTTACCGCCCTATATGGACTTTTTGACCTAGTTCCTTCTCAACACTTTGTTAAACAAGATATGCATTCAAATCTCAAAGATCCACCCCTATTTTCATGTGCCCAAAATTTTAGGATTCTTTTATTCCTTCTAATCCCATTGCTCCCATTGTGAAGGTGTCACAACCCCTTTATGTAGTAACCTATCCAAAATATAAAGTTATTACACTTGATTGAAAAGCCATGCTCCACTACTCTTACTGAACCCATATCCCTATGAAGATGGGAAAAATTTCAAGAGAAACAACAATCTTTTTGAATGAGTGATTTTATGGTAGGTAAACATAGAAAACTTAGTTTTTCTAATAAGTTTTCTACCCTAGAAGATCTAGTTGATGAGGGATCCATGTGGCTTGATGTTTTCCAATGATTGTTTACTCTTGGAATGTTCATGACCTTATTGAATCAATCCGTTGATACATTGTTAGGGATAATTGTCTTAGTTTTTGTAATATGAAATTGTTATACATGCAAGAAATTAAAATTTCTAGGTTTTTCCTACATCCACCACATGTACTATTTGGTTAGGTGTTATTTTCCATATGTACACTAACAAGGTTGGGCATGGAGGGTTTATCATGTTCTAGTTCCGAGTTATAAGAGAATATCATTTCTTTGATTTTGATGAGCGTATTAACAATTTGGCTAACTCGTATGCCTCAAATGATGTCATCGAAATGCCCATTTTTAGTGGTGGCTTACAAAATTTCTTCCATGTGCCTTATAGACCTTATGTGGATATTTTAACATGGTGAAATCCAATGAAGACAAAGGTGTCCTTCCTATATCATGGTGTACAGAGAGTGAGAAACATGGTATTATATATGACACAAGCTTGGCATGTATGACCCCAACCATCATTGCGCAGAAAAAGAATCCAATGCAGGTTTGGTTTACTTGGTATAACTTCAAATTTGGGTAAGGCGAGTGGTTAAAAGACTAAATCGTGCTTTATTTTCTGAGAAAGATCTCTTTTCCTTATCCTCGACATCTATTAGGCATGTTACTGTGATTGAGAATTTCATTCTTTCAAACCATTTGCCAACATGCTTATGTATTACATGGAACACCCCTCGCCTAAAAATAAAATACTTGTAGTTTTATCTCAACAATATGCTTCTAAGGATGAAAGAACCATAGGGCACATCAAAAAGATTTAGGACCTTATTTTTAGACCCACATAGGATACCAGTTGATTGAGTGGTGGTATGATGCTATTCATAGGACTTCCACCTTCCTTAGAATCTATGGAAAACAAATTTCCATCTACGACAACAAGATCATGAGTCCTTATACCGTGAATTCTAAAGGATTTCAAAGGAGCTTGACAAATGCACCACTTAATATTTCCTCCAAAATCAAGTTGTGTAGTGGAGATCTAAACTCAAACTTGATAAGTATTATAAAGCCAAAGGGATATAACTTAGGTACAAATTGCAGGTGATTGCAAATTGGCGATAAAGATTCTAAAAAATCCTTTGTTCTCATTCATTCAAAACAATTTGCTGACTAGATAAAAGCTTTTAAAAATTCTAGAACGTAATATTAAGTGCCTATAAACTTTAGTTTATAATTAAATAATTTAGAATAAGTTATATTCTTAATTATTTAATATAAAATTTATGTTTATGTTTAATTGGTTAATTATTAAGTAATTTATATTAAATCGGGGTATGGTTAATCATACCCCGTCACTTGATATGGTTCGTGACCCATGGGGTCAAATAAATATGGTCGTGGATCATATTGTTATTCACCTCGGGTGAATGGTTTGGAGAGAAGTGAGGAAAGGGGATTTTATTGTATTGTAAAAGTTTGTTTCTTAGAAATGGAATATCTCAATTTGTCCATGGTTTTTCCCCCTTTGGGGTTTTCCACATAAATCTCTGTGTTCACCTGTGTTATTTGTTACATTGTTTATTTATTTATGTATTCACATTAATGTTTGTTTAAATATTAATTTAATGTGATTAAATATGGTTTAATCTCCTTGTCCTAACATGGTACCAGAGTGAAGTATAATTAATCTTAATTTTGTTTAAACCAATCGGGTGTGTTGGTTGGGGTGGTTGGGTGGTTAAGTGGTTGAAAATTTTAGTAAATACCCCCCCCTTTGGGAAGTAGTTTTTTACACAAGTGTGCACAGTGGAAAATGATTAAAAGGTCTTCAAAAATCTTTTGCCCCGAGAAATAAGAAGAATTACCAGGACTTGAAAAATAAAGGTAATGGTTAAAAATTTGTTTGAAATATTTTTCTATGCTCCTATGTTTCTAAAGTGTGCGGGAAATAAATGTAAGAAGTTAAAATGGAAGGGTAAAATCCAAGTTAATTTCAAGACCTATAGGGAGACACAAATCATAAAAATAGGAATTCAAATTTTCCTATTGGTTCATATTTTTACCCTTGTCCCCTCGGTGTTTGGATATAATCCTCGTAAAAATTTAATTAATATTTCAAATTTATTATTTTTGAAATAGCCTATGTCTCTAAGTACCCCTTTAAATAAAGCTCAATTTCATTATTTTTGAGCGATAGTATAAACTCTATATTGATATCTATAGTTATAGTTGTTATAAACTATAACTATATATTAAAACCCTAACCTATAATGACTATAGTTTATATGTTCTAAACTTTATTTTACAATATTCATCCTATAGTTTATAATAAATGTAAACTATATATTAAATTTTTATATAATGTAGTTATAAACTATATATATTATAGTTTAATAGTTATAAATTATAAACTAATGTCTAAGTGGCGTGGGGATTTTTCCTATATTTATAAACATAATATCTAAGCGAGCCCCCTCGGCCCCTTATTCTACGCACACATCTTAGAATGCACCACTTGGTGGGCGTTGCACTACATACCCTCTCCGGCGTTCCTCATGCCACATGTAGCCTTTGCAGGCCCCCTCACCCACACCTCTCCGTAGCCACCACATGCCCCTAGGTCCCCGACTCAACTGGGAAAACCCTATATGACCGTGGGCCATAGTTTGTTTTTTGTTTGTTTATAGGATTTTAGTCCCACATCGAGTGGGTGACATGCTTGTTAAGGATTTATAAGCCTTAGTGCGCATGGTGAGTGGTGTGAATTTGGTCACATCACTATTTTTTTTATTAAGCGGCTTGTCCACTGGCTCAGTTTGAACTTGGGCATGTGGGCATTTAAGTTGGCGGAGGCATGGTGGTTGATTTAACTTGAACTCGTCGTGTTTAACATTAACTCTCCAAACTTGGTGTATGGTTAGCATTGACATTACATGGTTTCATAATGTGGTTATTCGGTTAATTGAAATAATATAAACGATCTCGGGACCCATGTCGGTCCATAGTTCACTGAGCTTGGACCCATCTCGACCCTTCTATAAGGAGCTATGCTCTAATTTCTTTTCGTAAATAAGCAAGATATGTTTTTCCCTATTTTATTTTTATCAAATTATTAATTTAATTTACTCTTTTTATCTAATAACAGAAAACTTGTTTAAATTATTTCTCTTGAATAAGATAAATAAAGTGAAGTGTTTTTTTTTCTTATGACATGACGACTAAGTTGTCGTTTTCATGTAAAAATAAAAAAATTCACTCACATTTCGAAAAATAATTATTATTGTTAAAATAATATATTGTACATTTAAATTATTTATTTGACAGGTCCTTTTTTCATCGTGAATTCATCAAAATTTGATTGCATGGCTGAACAACGACAAGGGTTTTTTTAAATGATTATTAAAAACCCCTTGTTCTTATTCATTGAAAATTTATTTACATAAAAACGGGATCCAACCAATTTACTATTGATAAATCACAAATGTTGAATGGAAACAATTATATCATCTAGAAGATATGATTGAAGGTGGAATTCATGGAACACAAGTTTTGGATGGTCGTAAATGGTATAGAGAAGGCTTTGATCAATGACAAGTGAAATTGGATAATGTTGTTGCATATCAACAAAAAGTGCATGAAGCTATGTCCATTATTTTGCAGAGCGTGCAAGATGATTTAATCCTTCATATCGGGAATCAAGAAATTACGAGTGAGGTTTGGAATCAATTAGAATCAATGCATGAAGGTACGTGTTAATCAAAAATTATAAAGTTGATTCTTGAATTGATGACGACTCCCATGAAGGGAGATAAAAAGGTAATAATTTTTTTGTTCAAAGATAAACAATTTAGATGTTAGTAAGAATACAAAAGAATGGATTATATGTGTTTAAAAGGTTATGCTTCAACTTCTTGGTTATCTACTCAAAATAGAAGTAATGTTCAATTGTGGCATGAAATACTAGGTCATGTCAATTTTAGGAGCATGTATGACATGTCTCGACTTAACCTAGTTTTTGGTCTACCACATATCTCCTATGAAATGTGTGAAGGGTGCTTACGTAGTAAGTAGTCACCAAAACCCATATTCATCTTGAAGCAAAATCCTCATAATCCATGGATTTTTTCCACAATTATAGGATCTTATCTTAGATGATTCAATGTATCTTTGTGATTATTCTTACATTATTTGGTTATCTTTTCGAGATATGTTATCTATCAGTCTTATCACATTTTTACCAAGTTAAAATAAATAATGAAGATATATATGTTGTTGATAAAATATTTCTAAAATTCTAAATTTGATTACTAAAAATATTATTATACACATATCAAATGACATGTAGGAACACCTTTGTGTTTGTATTGGAGATGTCCAATACAAATTACATCTAATATATATTTTACAATATCAATATGTTGAAATTTGTACCACCTTGAATTTTTGTAAGCTAGCATAGTAATCACTTTTCATGATGTTGTAACTGCAGAAATGAAGATAAATATGTTAAGACACATCTTTTGATCTTAAAGGAATGTGTTGCTAATCTGGACCCTTGTTTGCTGTAATTTGTTTACTTGGGACAGAAGTTATTATTGCTTGTATGATTGCTAATGAGACAACAGACTTGTCGTATGCTTGATGAACTCTTTTCGCTGATTGATAGCACACCTTGAATCAATTTCATTGATCCAAGGTATGTTGTGGCCTTCTTGTGATCACCTTGTCGATTTACTTCTAAACCAGAATGAAGTCTGAAACCAGACTGAAGGTTGATATAAAGGTTGCAAAGACTTTGATTTCGTGGATGAATATCTGGTACGTAGATGCCAATGAAAAAGGTTTGATTCTTGAACCACACACCCTGTTGTAACGCTAGACAACGTAAGATGATAAGGGCCTGGATGCGAGGGGCACAGGTATGTGGAACATAGGACGAAACGTCCTGCATTGTGTTGAATATGACTGTCAGGTGGAAAGACTTGATTGGAAACTAATTAATTAAATATTAGGGGATTAAACCCTAACCTACCCCTAAGTTTTATCCTATACCCTAACTACTACCCTATATGGATTTTAAACTTCATAAGGATGAAAATAGATGTAAATTCTATTAACCTATGAACTAGGTGAATAACCTAGATATGGACTATTAAAAATCCTAAACTATTCCTAACCTATGGAAGGGGACGTATGGACCCATGTGGATGGAAAGGATAAGGAGGGAAGGTTAGAAATTTAATGGGATAGTAAATGAAGTCCTTACAGGTTTCAGCGCCAAGTTTGGCGGGAACATGGAAAAGTTGGAGGCATCCAACTAGCTATGAAGCTAAACTATGATTACATGCAAAAATTTGAAATTGGAAACTCACCAACTTGAGTCGGCGGTGGCGTGAGGAATAAGGAAAAAGGAAATGCATTCAATGACATTGGTCTTAGCGACCAGCTTGCCTTGGAAAGAGGATAGAGGAAAAAAAGGAAATTTGTTTGTTATTGTGTGCAATCGGATTTTAGTTGCTCTGCATTTTGTTCTTCCATGGTTCTGTCAAACCTGCTGTTATTTTTGGTTATTGTTGTTGTTGTTTGGAGTAGCCACGGCTATTTTTGAGCCTGAGGAAGTTAGTGGATTGTTTGGAAAGCTTTACTTTGTCATCGTGGAGAAGAATAGCTCCTGTGGGTGCGGTTTTCTTTGAGCCACAAGAAAAATTAACAGGCATGTTGAGCCCTTCTCCTTAAATCGTTTTGCTCTTGTTTAAGCATCTCATTAAAACAAATCTGCTCTTATGATTGGGTGTTTTTGAAAAATGGAATGGTTGATTTAGTTAATGTGATTTTCGGGTTGAAATGTCTGTTGAGAAAGAATTCGAATTGGGTATTTCTTTGCAAATGGGTAAATCAAATGAATTTGTTCATGCTGTGTGAGTTTGTTTTGACAGTGTTGGACATTCGTTCTATTACCCAATATGGGTTTGAGTTGTTGAATGTATTAGCTATGCGTGTATTATTTTCTGAGTTCTGTGTTTTTTTGTAAATATGGAAGGATAAAATGATTCGTATGACCTCTGGTTTGAGCTGTCATTATAAAACGAACTCGACTTGGGTATTCTTGTTGTGTTTTGAAGAAAATGAGTGTTTTTCTTATTGAAATAATTAATGGAACGAATTTTTCTCTTTCTACTTGTTTTGAATTCTGGAAATAATGGCAATAGGGCTTCACTGTGCATTACGGGTCGAACTTGTTGTAGGTAACAACGCAATGTGCAAATTGTTATCTATGATTTGTGTGCATTAATGGATATGGAAAGCCGTAAAAATATTTGACAAGACTGCTGTATAACTGTTCCTCTGGTTATAATACAGTGTATGAGGTATGAATCCTTCTATGTAATAACAGTAAGAGCATAGTAGCATCTTTACATTGTTTGCTCTAGTTGGATACGATGTTCTACCTACTTGTTCTTGGTATTCGTATATGCCTGTTTGAAAGGAAGTTCTGATCTGAATGGGAATAGGATAGCCAGTCTATAGAATGGACTGGGTAGAACATGCAAATTATACGCTGCATCTTGTTGAACTCAATATATATATTTATATATATAATTTACGGATTGTAAATTCTTCATTGTTTTCATTAAAACGGAATATGAGTGGATTTCTTACTTGCTGTTTGGAAAGTGAATTCTCTTATCATTTAAATGAAAGCATGATTTGTTGTTGCTGTACACTTTTATTCGATATTTCTGGACGAGAATGTCCGTTGAGTGAAATATTTCAAAGGAATGATTGTATTTAGAGGTACCTTTGATACTAATGCTTATGAACCCGTGCAATGAACTCTGGTCAACTTTTTGGGAAAGGCAATTAGTAGTTTTGAATACTGATATATATATTTCAGATTGAATTATACTCTTGGATTATGACTGTTCTAAATAGTGGATATTTGGTTAGACAATAAGAAGAGGTAATATGATCCTCCTTTAATTGGTTATTGAATTTGTCTACTTCTCTATGGGCTGTTATCATTGATTGATATTACGTCCGGATTGAATTATTTAGTTCAGTTATGATGAAAGGAAAGAAAGTGTAGGATAAGTAATTAGGAGTAATGATCAATTCTTTCTTACACAGCTGAAATTCTATACTTGTTATGAAATGAATTTTGTACTGTCTAAGGCGTAAGCATTTGCATTTAATTGCTGTTTACTTTCTTCTGAATTGAAAGAAGTATTATCCTGTTGTTGAATTTTGAAGATTGTCACCAACGAGTTCATGGTGAATGACTACTTTTCTCTTCAGCATTTGATGGATGGGAATTAGACAAGTAGTATGAAAGGAAAGGAAAATGGTTCTGCTGGAAGTCTTATTTAAAATCTTATTGTGAATCTTTTCTCTAACTAATGTAAGGGAATGGAATTGATAGCATTTATGTTAGAACAACAGTTTGCATAATTGTGTTTTTAGTTCTTACAGATGTTTGTAATCTGGAACTGTTTGAAGGAAATTACTTCTTGTAATAATTATTTGGGAAAGAGGGCAGTAATCCTTGTCTGATTGGGATGGTAATTAGATGATTGAGTTGTTATGCTGTTCATTCTTTTCGGTACTTAATTCTTGGATGATGTTCATTTTAATGTTTCATAAAAGTAGGGTTCTTTTATTGAGACAGTTAATTAAAAGCACTTCATTTTAATGACAAGTGCTTAATATGCTCAGTTCAATGAACTAACCCATGCAAGTAATTTTACAGATGGAACTTGAGTATAAACGAAGACATGGTTGTTTTCTGATACTTCTTTTGATTAACTGAGGATGGATTATATTGATAGTTATTATTCCTCTATGAGGAAATGGGAAAATAAGAAGTTACATTCTTCTATCCTTATGTGTTGAAATGTTGTTTGATATAAACGAAGTCCAGTTGTTTGGACTGGCGATTGTATAGATTGTAAATCTTATGGATGAATACAAGGAAAAGTGTGATATTTTAATGGCTGTATCAATTGATATTGTTGAATAAGATTGAGAATATAATATTATTCATTGATTGGGAATTATTCAAATGATAGTGGATAGATTTTAAAAAGACATAATATCTATTCTTTACTGGAATACAACTTTTTAAGTTGGAATGTGCAATTAATTCATACTTGGGTTAAGTTGAATTTTAAATTGACATTGAAAAGGATTTAGGTAAACATGATCTCTTAATTGAAAGGTATTCGGGATTAGCTTGAAAGCTAAGGAATATCAAATAACTTAGGAGCAGTGAACTTTGTATTCGGACTCCGTTAATAGCCTCGAATGTTTAAATTCAGAAAATATAGATATGGGAAAACATATCTATTGTTAACAGACCTTAACTAAAGTAAGGTTAAGGAGAATAAATGAATAAATTCATTTAGAATTAGACCTCGTTTAAATGATGTCTAATAAGATGGAATTATGAATTTATTTACAGTTGTGGGTAAAAACTTGGTTAATTTTAATAGGTTAAACTTATTACGTTATCCGTAATGGATGGATTAGTCCGAAGCTTAAAGTAAAGAACCAAGATGGAATTATGCAATCCTTCGGCATGGAGGAGTAAACGTATATTAAGCTATAAGACAAATTGAGTCTCTCTTAGCTATATACAACTGTAACGAACAATGAGGTTAAAGGATCAACACGGTTGCTGAAAGTTGATCTTAAATATTTAAGATTAAATCCAATCACACTCTAGCTAGATGTGTATTCCTTGATGAGAGGATTCCGTAGGACCTTGGCACATGTCAGCTACAATATGGTGTCTTCATGAAGGCGGGGCCTTCATGACGACACAATGTTGTAGCTGACATGTTACAACGCCCTCTCGAATCGAATCATCAAGATTACATAAGCTGGATCCAAGTTACTAGACGATGATAGGAATGTGACCGTGTATACGGGGTGACTCCTGAGGACTAAAGGTAACTAGACACACGCAGTCGTCTAGGGTCGACATGGTATGTCTACATACCTTTAGTCATCGCGAGTGTCTTCCTATACTCTTTCATATTGTTAGTAGGGGTTAGAGCTTAACCTTGGATAGAAGGACTGACAGAGGTCAGAAAAGACCATTCTAGATAACAGAAAAAGTGAGGTGAAGGACATATTCCATTGAGGCGTATAACGTCTGGGAATATGATCATGCAAAGCATGTGAAAATCTTTGGCCAAAGTATCACAAGTTGCAGATTGCGTTGTCCTAATCACCTAGTTTAAGAAGCGGAATATCGGTAACATATTTTCGATAGGCCTCTTAAATGGATCACTTCGATAACCGGAAATGGTAAAAGAACCTTGTATATTTATTATACAATGCATGGAACAACATGAAGGATCGGTAAGTCACCGAGTCATGAAAAGAGAGATCGCTGAAACTCCAAGCCATAAAATGGGAGATCGGTAGTTCTTCGAGTCATTTACAACAAAGATATGGTATCTCGTTATATGATTGAATGGCATCAATGTGTGTTCCATATTACAAATATGTGAACAGAGAACATTGGTTTTAAAAAGAAATTGTGTGATCCAAATTGCATTAATTGGACAGAGAAACAATTATTAAAACTTGAACGTATGTTTGAATTATATAATTTATAACGAGAACGTTGTATAATTTTTTATTTTTTTCCCCTTGTTCTAGTATCTTAAAATGGGGATGTTACAAAATTAATCAACATATTGGTAATATAACATGGTTAGTAAGCATATTGTTATTTAAGTTGTTATACAAATTGTGTTTAACCTATCAATGTAAGTTTTATAAATGGTTAAAAGTGAAATTAGTAAATATTTATATGTTTATTATGATGTCTATATGGATATTATGAATCTAACCATGTTAATGTTGTGTTAGATATAAAATATACTTGGATATGTGTTCAATTTTTTTGGTATAGGTGCCATTACTCTAACAATAAAAAGTAACCAATAGTCTTCATTTATTATAACTGAGGCAGAATATAGAAATGCAATGGGAGCAATGAAAGAAGCCATGTGGCTAAAGCGATTATTGGAAGAGATACACATGGAAGCTAAAGGAAGTATTTCTCTTCTATGTGATAGCCAAAGTTGCATTTCTCTTTCTAAGAATCCAGTTTAACATCAGAGAACGAAGCATATAGAGGTTCATATGAATTTTATCTAAGAGAAGGTTCTCTGCAGTGATATAGATCTCTAGTACTACTTGACTAAAGATCAAGTTGTAGATATGTTTACAAAGCCATTGTGTGTTGTAAAATTCTGTAAGTTTCATGTAATGCTTGACCTTTCAGAGTTGCCATTGAGGGGGAGTTTGCATGGCAATGTCACCTCCTAATGGCCGACCGGTTGATATATCCTTCTCCTCTATACTTTTTCTCCAATTGTAAAGCATTGTAAAAAAATATCTTTATGATCTTTTGTAAACTTATCACTCTAAGTTTACGGTGTACAATCCAATGTGTTGCATCTATTTGTAAAGGATGTCCTTGTGTTATAAAAGGATCCTAGAGATGTTGGTTGATATTTTTTCATGAGAAACTATGAGATGTAGTCTCAAAAATCATGCTTAGCCTAAATCATAACTTCTAATTTATGGATTCCAAATCCTTTTGTACCAAAAGGTAATTTGAGCATGATGATGGTGTTATAAATCCTTCAAAAGTGATATGCTATCCTAAACCTTCACTAATGGTTTATGGATTTGTAAATCATGTTGTATAAATAGGTAATGTTGACATATGGTTCCCACTTAATATTAAGGGGGAGTGTTAGAATGTAATATTAAGTTCCTATAAACTTTACTTTATAATTAAATAATTTAGAATAAGTTATATTATTAATTATTTAATATAAAATTTATGTTTATGTTTAATTGGTTAATTATTAACTAATTTATATTGAATCAAGGTACGGTTAATCATACCTTATCACTTGATATGGTTTGTGACTTTTGGGGTAAAAAAAAATGGTCATGGATCATATTTTTATTCACCTCGGGTGAATGGTTTAGAAAGAAGTGAGGAAATGGGATTTTATTGGATTGTAAAAGTTTTTTTCTCATAAATGGAATATCTCACTTTCTTCACAATTTTTTTCCTTTGGGGTTTTCCATGTAAATATTTGTGTTCACCTGTGTTATTTTATACCTCAAGTTTATTTATTTTTGTATTCAAATTATTGTGTGTTAAAATATTAATTTAATGTGATTAAATGTGGTTTAATTCTCCTCGTCTTAACAAAAAATTCCAATCCTAGAATTACCAAACCGGATGACATATTGCATGCCTTTGTGCATCACTATCATGATGTGTTATATAATCATCCTTCTTCCCCTAAAAGAGAAGATGCTATCATGAATTTCCTTTAAGTGGTCCCTTACAAGCTCTCCCAAGCCCAAAGAGTTGCTTATGACAGATCCCTTCCCGCTCATGATCTAAAGGATGTGGCTATGGAAATGGATTCTGATAAGGTTCCTAAAATTTATGGCTTTCAATTTGAGTTCTACTAGATCCTTTGGAATGTTGTGGGACTTGATCTATATAAATTTTATTTTGATATTGTTTTGTCCAACTTTTTGGGAGCTCATCAATTAGGGAAATATTAAGTTCATTCCTAAAGTTGGATACCTCGAGTAGATTTACAATTGGAGACCTATTATTCAACTTAATGTCTCCTATACAATCATTTCCAAATCCCCGACACTCGAGAATCACACAAATTATTCCCCTCATTATCAAAAGTGATAAAAATAACTTCATTCAACATAATTACATTCTTGGAAATGAAATTTCTATTGGAAAGATATGGAATGGACAAGAAGTTTTGATCAAAAATCCCATTTTGTGAAGATTGATTTTGAAAAATCCTATGACAATATTGAATGGAATTTTATAGTTGCTATGCTACAAGCTTTGGGATTTGGTCATCACTTTGTCCACATTATAAATATGCTATTTCAAAATCTCAGGTCTTGTATTACAATAAATGGTGCTCAATCTACTAGGTTTGGGTTATTCAAATCCATCAAAAAGGATACCCTCTAGCCCCCTTCGTATGTGTTATTTGCATAAGTTTTTAGTTATTTTCTTTCCAAATATTCTTCTCAAGACTTGGTGAAAGGAATCTCCCCAATATAATCAACTCATTAATGACCATTTTACATATGACTATTTTCTCTCTTATGGAAGAGGAGATTTTGTTAATAATAACATGAAATAGATGAATTTTATTTTCTTTCTTCCAAATCTTCTATATAATGGAAAAACTATACTCAATGTTATAGACAACATCTCCCCCAAATCTCCTTGGATATAAGGATTTAAATCAAAATATATTAAAAAAGTGTGTAATTCAAATTTCTTGGTATACATTTTTCTTTCAAGGCTTCTCACCTTCTGAAATTTGGGCTTATATTGTTTAGAGGGTTGAAAAGAAAATTTCCTATTAGATCACCAAGCCTCTTTCAATTTTATGAAAATTTAAAATATTTTCTAAAGTGTTGGTAATTGTTATCACAAAAATTAGCACCCTAAGATTTGGCTATGCATATCTCTACTTTTTGCTAACATGGGACCATCTCTCAAGTTGTGGGACTTATGAACTTGAGATGGACCTCTAGAGAAGGCCAAATTCCTCTTCCTAATCTAATGCTAAACTAATCCTACTCCTAGAAAGGAAAATGCAGCTAACTAATCCTAAACTAACCATGCCAAGGGACTAAGGAGAGAGAGAGAGGGTTAGAAAGATGCATAAAAGGTAAATCCTAAGCTAAAAGGCGGTGATAACACTAGAAAAGGGGTGAGAGACACTCTAGTGAGGGAGAAAGAGAAAGAAATGAAGAAGGGAGAGGCTAGACATAAGTGAAACAAACCCAAAGCTTCATTTACCATTTGTTCTCACATGAAACACAACATAATGAACTAAAGCAAGGAGAAATACATGCACAACACAATGCAATAAGTAAAAGAGAGGCAAGGTTGCAACTAAAACAAGCAAGGATAGACAAATGTGTCACAAAACAAGATTTATTGCAATAAAAGTATGCATAGACCATTACAATTACAGAGGAAGGCACAATAACACATTTCCAAGCCCAAAATGAAGGTTTGACAACTCAAAACTACTTTGGAACAAATTTGATAGAGTTCCATTACAATTTTTGAATGTCCATCCTTTCAAAATGAAATATTTTACAATATATAGCTCAAATGAAAGAGAAGGAAGAAAGAGAAGAGGGAAAAGAGAAGGGATACGAATTTTATGGACTTCAACCACCAACAGTCTACATAAAATCCTTCTGCAAAGCACATGGGCACCTTATAGAGCCATAATTTATTCTATTTTGTCTTACATAAGCAAATGAATCCATGCTTCATCAATTCTGGTGGTTGAGCTACCTGATTTAATCGTTTGCATGCCTAAATAGTCTTCTTCTACCTCCAAAATCCATGTTTTCCATTTTGACCCACTAAATACCACCAAAATCAGATTCTTATGATGTCAAATTGAAGGGATCGATGAGAGCTTTCCAACGGTATAAATTTTGTCTAATTTGGTGCAGGGGATCAAAAGATATGGCCATTTGAAGATTTGCCTATCGGGAGGCACAAAAATTTGACACATGGTAGCCTTTAATTAGTTTGGGGATCGACCTCTACCAACGTGTACTTGATTCACCTTTTTCCAAGTGTCAGTCTCCCATTGGTTCACAATATTGGGCTTTACTTTCCCACTCGCCATTTGTCCTTGTCTTTTTTACCTTTTATGGGCTTTAGCCTTTATGAAAATACGGGCCAATAAAACTTTGCCACATTCCTTCGGGATGTCAGGTTGTCCTTAGACTTTTGTCAGTCTATGACACATGGACTAATGAAAAGGCTCCACACTCTTTTACATTGCAGACCTTGTCAGACCCCTAGAAATGCGAGCCAATAAGAAACGACCACGTTTCTTCACAATTTTCCCCTCGACTGACCATTACAAAATGCAAGCCAATGGGAAGGCTCCACGTACTTCGCATGTTAGTCCCTTGTTTGATCTCTAGCCTCTGACATCCGTGAAATATTTTAGCCAATGAGGAAGCTCCACGCCTTGATGCGTTGTCAAAATTTTTGATATCCCTTTTGACAATTTGTGAAGTGTGAGCCAATAGAAAGGCTCCACATACTTCACGTTGTTAGTCTTTTATTTGATATCCACTAACAAATGCAAAACACGAGAAAATGAGAAAGCTCCACGTTTCCATAGTGTCAAAACCTATTAGTCTGTTGCTTCATGCTTGGATCTGATTGGACATGGCTTTGCATTTGTTAGATTTCCAAAAGATGAGCTTATGAAATGGTGCCACGTAGCTCTTCGCATCACAATTTCTAAGTTCGGGGACTTATAATTTTTTTGGCTTTTTAATATCACTGCTAGCTGTCCTCTTTGTTTCCTTGACTTGGTCATACCCGACGAAATATAAAATGCGGCCTATTCCATGGAATTAGAAACCCTTTTAAGCCCATACCTCTTTCAAAAGAGACACGTAGCCCACCTTGATCGGTGATCTAGCCACCATGTGGCCCTTGGGTCAGGACCTCTGAGCTTCTGCCATGTGTCCCCGTTGATGCTGATGCTGATTTTGACAGGAAAATGAAAGTTAGTCAGATTTTATAGCCAACCCACCAATGTCTTTAAATTGCATTCCCACTAGTTTTGAATACCAATGGCCAATGGCATTTGGGAAGTACAAATTTATGGCCGTTTGATCGTCACAGACCTGAAAAAATGGCTAAGTCCATTTTTAAAGTTGTTAAAGCCAAAATTAACCCGGGGGGTAATTTTGGATAACAATTTAGCAACCTCTCGGGGTAATCTACCTGCTAGATTAGATTAGTAGCCTTATGCATCCATTGGGCATGGAGTCAAGCCAAAAACTTAAAAATGATCTACAACATTGAAATTTCTTACCTTGGGGCTGTATTGAGCATGAAATGAACTTAGGAAGGTCTAGAAGCTTGAAGTTGATTTGTGGAGCTCCAAATGAAGCTTTTAAACTACTCTAACTATTTGATTTTTCCATTAGACTGCTCAAGCTCGAGGTGAAGCCAAATTGACCATCTCATTGTGAAAAGTCTTCTAATTTTGATTTTGTGAGAGTGGAAAATTGTAAAAGCTCAAGAATTCACTCTGTTTACTTTGCTTTTGATCTACTGAGACAAATAAAAGCATCTGAAGTTGCCTCAAATATGATTTTTGCCAAGTTTTGGAGAAAAACTGAATTGAATCCTTGACAAATAATGAAGCATTGCAGAGTTCTGGATCTCATGCTGATTTGGAAATGAAATGCATGCAATTGGCATTGTCCCAAGTAGTGAATTTGACCAAGGAAGAGGCACCATAGGCTCTTGACTACAACTGATCTCTTGGGGTCAAAAATGAACTTTAAAGCTGCCCCAAAATCTGATTTGGCCAAGAAATTTTCCCTGAACTGAAATGGACTATGAAACAACAAAAAGCACACAAAACTATATACAAACATGGAAAGATCATACATGTTCCAAGTGGAGACATGTAGAGTGTGCACAATGCACTTCTTCTATTGAAAGAAAACCTACCTACCCTACCCTAACCAAAACAAGGAAAAGTTAAATTTTTTTTGCAACAAGCATGGAGAAATAACTTCCCTTCTTTACAAAGTGTGGCCATATAATTAATTTTTCAATGGTCACAGAATATGATAAGAGTGGAAAACTATTTTCCACCCTACTAGCCAAAGTATCAACATCAAATAAAAATAATACCTCCTCAAGATGCTCATTATTTAGGTTCGGAGGCTTTGTTGCTGATCTATGGAGCTATGTGACTCATCCTCATTATTAGAAGTAAGCATGACTGGTTGTGGATTCTCCTTTGGCTCCAATGAAGATAGATACTTGATTGGGAAAGGCCGGATCCTTCAAATTTTCCCATTTTCTTGAAACTCAACTCCAAGAATGGAGTCTTCCTGTAGACCTTCCTAAAAAGGGGGTTGTCTATGAGCTGATCCTCTACCTTAATGAATGGTGTGGCAATGATGTCATCTTTGTTTTCTTCCTTCTCCTTTCCTAATGAAAAAATTGGAAGATTTGAATCCTCCAATATTTTCCCAAGAGGACTATTTGAAGGAGCAGACTGTTCTTGCATGTTTTCCTCCATGACAGCAGGATTTTGATGTTGAAGGATGAATGATGGAGTAGAAAAAGTGGTGATTTCCATGGGCTCCTCTCCATCAAAGCACTCCTCTAAGTCAGATAGATAATATGCCTCCTCATGGTCCTATTGTGCCAAGTGCTCTCCTTCCTCCATGATGACCTTTGAATTTGTAACTTTTTCATCATGGTTCCCCTCATCCTCAATCATGAAGTTTGAGAGCTCAAACTTCTCCTCATCATTAGAATTTGGGGAGGATGAAGTGGGAGGAAGTCTTGAAGCTTCTTGTGTGGTCTACTCTGCATTCAAGACCTATGAACTTGTCTTTATCTCCTCCATAACATGAGGCTCCTCAAGGTTGGTTGCAATTGATGATGATGGTTTTGGTGGATCAATGCAACCTTCCAATAGTGCAACAAGCTCTAGGCATGCAGGAAAATGAGGATCATTGCATTCCATCAAAACATCTTGCACTTTAGGGAGATTTTATTATTTTGTTTGCATATTCTCCTATTGTTCCTCTGAATTTTACAAGATGAGATGAATCAAAAACCTCTAAGAATATGGTGCCAACATGCACACTACATTCAGAACAAAGATATTGTTGATCATCTACTTCTTGTTCTTGTTCCTCTATAAAATTAGCTTCCACTTGTGGTAGGACCTTGACCTTCTTCTTAGGATTAACCAACAAGGGGATCTTATCAATTCAAATTTTTAGAGCCAAGCTTACCAATATTTTCATCAATTATTCCTTGTTTGGATCTTCTTCTTGTTGCTCTTGGCTATGTTTCTAATCTTCATCTTCCCAACATGGACTTGGGAATGCAAGAGGAGGGGTGGGTGGTCACAACCGTTATTTTCATTGTTTGTGGCACCATAACTTCTTATTTCTTTGGAGGTATGGCTGTTTGGAAGGGAAAAGGGAAGAAGAACTGAGGGAGATACAAGATTAAAGTATGGAGAAGGGAATTCAACACTTGGGGCAGCATGCAATGGGCTTGGATTATGACACCGCTGAAATGATAAAGCTTGGGAAGGAGAAAAATAAGAATGAGGAGGTGGTGAATGAATTACCCATTGACAAGGTTATGTTTCATTTTTCTCATAGGATTCTATCTCCTCATTCCACTGTGTAAGTTGGGGAAAAATTTCAACTATGAAATCAAGCTTCTGTTGTGAGCTATAGTGTCTTGGAAAAGGGCCTTCCCATGAAAAAGGTTCCCTATATCCAATCTTGAATTCTTTGTGTTGAGTTGTGGACATTTTTCTAACCATGTATGACTCCATTATTTGAATCTTCTCCTACACATCAACACTCTCTAGGTAACTACTTCCATCATATGCATATCCCTCTTCTTGATAGGATCCATAGCCAAACTGATCTTGACATTATTCATAGGGGTAAGCATAGTGGTTCTAAATTTGATCATAGGATTGATCTGGAGGATTTTGGAAGTACATTGGAGGCTGGTTGCATTTCTGCAAGTGTGAATTCCACTGTGGGAATGAAGCCATGATTGCACAATTTCATAGAATGGAAGAAAGTGGAAAGACGTGGAAAGAAAGATGAATGAAAATGAATGGAAGAAAGGTTTGTAAATTAGAGAAAATGGGTTTTTTGAACAAGATGGAGTCACCAAATATGCTTAATAGTTCCTCCAAAGGATGAAAATTTCACCAAGAGCACATCAAACTTGATGAAGTGAAAATTTAGACCAAAGTAAACACTTATGAAATATATAACTTTCACGTACTTGTCCCACCGGGCATGCGAAAAAAATAGTATCAAGTAGTGGAGGTAGCAAAGTGGTTTGAATAATGCAACTTGTTGTGGAACATCTCTGAAAGATGAAACTCTAAATTATATGATGTCCCACTGGGAGTTCCAATACTATTATCACACAAAAGTAGCACCCCGAGATTTGGGTAAATAGATCTTTAATTTTTGCTAACATGGGAACATCTCTAAAGCTGTGGGACTTGCAAACTTAAGATGGACCTTTGGAGAAGGCCGAATTCCTCTTCCTAATCTAATGCTAAACTAATCCTACTCCTAGAAAGGAAAATGTATCTAACTAATCCCAAAATAACCATGCCAAGGGACCAGGGGAGAGAGAGAGGGTTAGAAAGATGCATGAAATGGAAATCCTAAGATAAAAGGCGGTGATAGCACCTGAAAAGGGGTGAGAGACTCTATAATGAGGGAGAAAGAGAAGGAAATGAAGAAGGGAGATGCCAAACATAAGTGACACAAACCCCAATGCTTCATTTACCATCTATTCTCACATGAAATACAACATAATGGAATAACAAGGAGAAATACATGCACAACACAATGTAATAAGTAAAAGAGAGGCAAGGTTGTAACTAAAACAAGCAAGGACAGAAAAATGTGTCACAAAACAAGATTTATTACAATAAAAGTATGCATAGACCATTACAATTGTAGAGGAAGAAACACGAACACATTTCCAAGCCGAAAATGAAGGTTTGACAACTCACAACTATTTTGAAACAAATTTGACATATTTCCATTACAATTTTTGAATGTCCGTCCTTTTAAAATGAAATATTTTACAATATATAGCTTGAATGAAAGAGAAGGAAGAAAGAGAAGAGGGAAAAGAGAAGGGGCACAAATTTTTTGGACTTCAACCACCAAAAATCTACATTAAAATCCTTTGCAAAGCACATGGGCACCTTATAGAGCCATCATTCAGTCTATTTCATCTTGTAGAAGCAAATGAAGCCATGCTTCATCAATTCTAGTGGTTGAGCTACCTGATTTAATCGTTTGTGTGCCCAAATAGTCTTCTTCTACCTCCAAAATCCGTGTTTTCCATTTTGACCCACTAAATGCCACCAAAATAATATTCTGATGATGTCAAATTGAAGGGCTCGATGAGATATTTCCAATGGTATAAATTTTGTCTAATTTGGTGTAGGGGATAAAAAGATATGGCCATTTGAAGATTTGCCTATCGGGAGGCACAAAAATTTGACATGTGGAAGCCTTTAATTGGTTCAAGGATTGACCTCTACCAACATGTAATTGCTTTCTCCTTTTACCAAGTTTTAGTCTCCCATTAGTTCACAATATCGGGCTTTACTTCCCACTCGCCATCTGTCCTTGTATTTTTACCTTTTGTGGGCTTTAGCCTTTATGAAAATATGGGCCAATAGAACTTCACCACGTTCCTTCGGGATGTCAGTTGTCCTTAGACCTCTGTCAGTCTCCTATGACACGTGGACCAATGAAAAGGCTCCATGCTATTTTTCATTGCAAACCTTGTCAGACCCCTAGAAATGTGAGGCTATAAGAAACAACCCTATTTGTTCACAATTTTCAACTCGATTGACCATTGCAAAATGTGATCCAATGGGAAGGATCCATGTACTTTGAACTTTAGTTCGTTGTTTGATCTCCATTTAATGTTCACAAAATATTTTAGCTAATGAGGAAGCTCAACACCTTGATGCGTTGTCAGACTTTTTGATAGCCCTTTTGACAATTTGTGAAGTGCGAGCCAATAGAAAGGATCCACATACTTCACGTTGTCAGTATTTTATTTGATGTGCACTAACAACTATGAAACATAAGAAAATGAGAAAGCTCCACGTTTCCATAGTGTCGAATTTATCGATCTGTTACTTTGTGCTTGGATCTGATTGGACAAGCCTTCGCATTTTTTAGATTTACGAAAGGCAAGCTAATGAAATGGTGCCACATAGCTCTTCGCATCACAGTTTCTAAGTCCAAGGGACTTAGAATTTTTTTGGATTTTTAATGTTGCCACCAACTATCTTCTTCTTGTTTCCTTAACTTGGCTAGACCCGACGAAATATAAAATGTGGCCTATCCCACGGACTTAGAAACCCTTTTAATCCCATCCCCCTTTGAAAAGAGATAAGTAGCTCGCCTTGATCAATGATCTCCCACCAAGTGGCCCTTGTGCCGTGGACCTCTGAGCTTCGCCATGTGTTCCTGTTGATGTCGATGCTAATTTTGACATACAAATGAAAGTTAGTAGGCTTTTATAGTCAACCCACCAATGTCTTTAAACTGCACTCCCGTGGATTTTTGAATACCAATGGCCAATGCATTTGGGAAGTGTAAATTGATAGCCATTTGATCGTCACATACCTGTAAAAATGGTTAAGTTAAATTTTAAAGATTTTGAAGCCAAAATTAACTCGGGGGGTAATTTTGGATAACAGTAACCACTCATATTTATTACTCTTAATGTTGGGATCCCTACAAGGTAGCTTATGCTAAATTGGAAAATATTCTCAAGGATTTTTAATGGAATTATTCATAAGGGTACAAGGGTTTTTATAGAGTTACTTAGGATATATACTGCAAGCCAAAAAAAAAAGAAATAGGGATAGGGCCATTGGATATCAAACTTCAAGGGCATGCTCGAAATTTCAAATGGATAATCCAAGTTTTGGAAGGCTTAGAAGCTTAGAAGATTTTTCTACGTCATTGCATCACTAAAGGTTTTCCTATTGAAAGAAATTTTTTGAATGAATTGGGGTTTCATAATTTCCTCGTCTCACCCATTCCTATGAATATTAGTGACAATTTTTTTGTAAGTTGCATTTGAAAGGAATGCTTCTCAAACCTAAGCTCATTTGGGTTAGGGATGGTTTTATATATAGAACCTTTCTTGATTCTCTATCTTTGTGGTGGTATTCCATTATCAATTTTCATAATGCCCCATTTACTATGATCCCCTAGATTAAATGACTTCAAATATTTCAAAATGGGAATCAAATTTATTAATGACATATTTTGTAACACTTATCATACTTGGTTATCATGGGATATGCTTAAAGCTAAATTTAGTATACAAATGATGATGTAAAGTCTATATCTAAAATTCAAACCTCTATAGTTGATAAGTGCATACTCAAAATTGGTATTTTCTCATGCGTTCCCTAGTGGAGAGATTGGAATTGGATTTTGACTATCCAATTTTTCTGGTATAATTATCAACTTATTACCCCACAATGTGTTCAAGGTGACTCTTAATCACCATTAGAGTCTTAAATCTTGTGTTTCTATTTAGACTAGAAGGTTTTCCCATTAAGCATAAAAACCTAGTTTTTTTGGTGTATTATATATCAAGGTATCTTAAAATGGGATATGATTAAACACATGGTAGTCTTGAACCCTAATTGTCCACCTTACCATCAATTAGATTCTTTCAAACATTTGTTCTAGTTTTTCCCTCATGCCCAGTTTTCTTTGAAATGGATTCATACCCTTTTTCAACCCTTCGTTAAAAATTATTTACTTGTAAAAATATTTTTCTAGGGTTACTAAACCATGCTTCCTATAATATAAATATTATTGGAAAATGTTATGTGTTGATATTCTTTTTCATATCCGAGAAAGGTAGAAATTGTGTTATTTTTAACAATACTATTATGGATAGATACTTCTCTATGAATAATAAAGCTACTATGATCTCTAATCTGTTCCTTTAGATTCAAGTCCAATTGGAGAAATTCCACTTGGAGGTGGAACATCTTTAGTCCCTTCCCTTTCATTGAGGGAATGTTTTGTGCACCTTTAAATTGCATGTGTCCTAATTTTTGTGTCACCGCTTTCCTTCTTATGGCTATCGAAAGGGTTATTGTAGATGCCACTTTAGTAACAAGCAATTTTTTTCCTTGTTGTGACTCTATTATCCCTTATCCTACTCACAACGATAATTTTCTTGAATGCATCGGTGATGGTGGAGGCAATGGTTCATGCCAAGGGATTAAGCCCAAGGTAGACTAGGCAACCGCCAGACGCCAATAGTTGGGGGCACCTCAATATAAATATTTTCATTATTTTTGGCTATTATTATTGTGTGTAAGTGATGTTTTTAAACTAATGCTAATGTAAACAAAGAACACCTTAATAGTCCTAATTAGCAAGAATTAAACAACATTATAAACACCATCATGATAAGAATTAATCAAGGGTTAGATGCGAACATTTATCAATAAAAACTATGAAATCAACTATGTTAAGCACCTAAATATCCTCTATTCTCTAACAACATATAAATGAAGGAACCTAGGTAGGTTCCATGGCTATCAAAAATAGTTGTTGTTAATGTTCCAAGAACCTAGGAATGGGGGCTTATCAAAGTTGGGCTCTGACAAGACCCTTTTGACACCTCCCATATGACCCAAGCACTTTAAGAAAGAGGCTTAACTCTTCAAGATGATGAAATCTCAAGAGGACAAAGTGCAAGCTCTTAGTCTTTTAGCTATATGCTTTGCATTTCCTCTCTTAAGGAGTTTAGGTGTAAGTAAAAGGTAGGTGGAGGGCTCTTTATATAGCCCAAAGATAAAGGATTCAACACATCCTCATGAATATGGGATAAAGGTAAAACATAATTAGGAATGGATAAGGTGTCTTTATTAAAGGCAACCTTACTTTAGAAGGGTTTAACACATGTTTAGCAAGTCATGGGAGTTGGGGGTGTTTTAATTAATCAAAGGTGATTAATTAATAGGTAGGTGTAAGCTTATAGAAGCCATTTAGAAGAATATTAGTGTGATTTAGGCTATTAGAAAGGGATTAGATCAATTTAATATTGATTTACTAGTTAAATGAAGGGGGAAGACTAATTAATTAATAATAATTAATTAATTTAGATAAAGTGACTAATTAATGGAAGGTCGTTAACTAGGTTGTTATTGGATAAGTGACTTAATCAATTAACGTATTATAATTGATTAATGAAAATAAGAGGGAATAAGAGTGCTTTTGATGATACGTCATCCATTTACGAGAAAGGGGATAATTAGCGCAATTTAAGTATTTAAATTTCTTGGGAGTAATTATAGGTGTCTACATTTTCTCCTCTTTGGGGTGGTATAAGTGGCGTCACTTCAAAGATAGTAGACGGAAGAATTTTTTGAAGAGATAGAAGAAAGATTAGTAGGAGGAGAGATGCCCCTCGAGTGTCAATGGGGTGATGAAAGAAGCTGATCGACGATCAAAAAAGATGAGAAATAGGTAGAAGGATGGGGAAGAGGTAGAATTCCCCGATGAGAGAGAAAATTAGGGGTGAAAAGGGAAGTGGTGTAGAAGAAAAAAGAAAGAGGGGAGAGAAGAGCTTAGCCTCTAGCCATTTGTTTATTTGGAAAAAAATTGATGTTATCATATTTCCATAGGAACTACATCATCGGCCCTTATTAAAAATATAAGCATATGACAAAGGTAGAATGACATGAAAATCCATACTATGAACAATTTTCCATTACTAAAAGTACCAACTCTAAGCAACATACAATAATGCAATGCAATACGAGAAGGAAACAAGCTCATATAACGGGAAAAATGAGTACGAATGCACATATCCAACCCAATAACGATCAAGACAATTGTACAAATGTTTTGTTATCAGTGCTGAAGAGATCCACAAGTTTGTGATTGAAGACAAGGGTTAAAATTGATGCCCCAAGCAAGGATACATGCAGGGGAAAGATAATGGACACGGGGTCCATGAAAAGTATTTGTGCTTAACGAAATAGCACCAAGTAACCAAAAGTGCCCCAGTACATACGAAGCAAGCAACTAGCTTTGTGAATGGGTGTGAATCGATGATCCACGCGTCGTATTAATTGGGGAAGATGTGAGACAAACCAATAGTATATGGAGAAAATACCATGCGTAAGACACAAGTTTCAGTAAGAAGCAAGTTACCATTTTGGAGGGTTGTTTACTTTTTAGGAATTTTTCAAAAAAAAATTTCCCTTTTTTTGCATTAATTGTTTGTATTGTTTTGGCTTTCAACCATGGTAAACAATAGAAGAAAGGAGATGAAGAAAATGAAAGGCCTATGGGTAATAGAAAGTGCCCTAGTGGAAGAAAGGAGAAACAAACGACAAATAATGTCCTTGTTTAGTGGAAAAATTAAGAAAAAATAATTATTTGAAAAATAATTATTTATGAGAGTGTGAAGAAGAATAAAAATCGCTAGGGAGTAGGGCCATTGGATATCAAACTTCAAGGGCATGCTCAAAATTTCAAATGGATAATCCAAGTTTTGGAAGGCCGAGAAGATTAGAAGATTTTTCTACGTCATTGCATCACTAAAGGTTTTCCTATTGAAAGAAATTTTTGAATGAATTGGGGTTTCATAATTTCCTCGTCTCACCCATTCCTATGAATATTAGTGACAATTTTTTTGTTAGTTGCATTTGGAAGGAATGCTTCTCAAACCTAAGCTCATTTGGGTAAGGGATGGTTTTATATATAGAACCTTTCTTGATTCTCTATCTTTGTGGTGGTATTCCATTATCAATTTTCATAATGCCCCATTTTCTATGATCCCCTAGATTAAATGCCTTCAACTATTTCAAAATGGGAATCAAATTTATTAATGACATATTTTGTAACACTTATCATACTTGGTTATCATGGGATATGCTTAAAGCTAAATTTAGTATATAAATGATGATGTAAAGTCTATATCTGAAATTCAAACCTCTATAGTTGATAAGTGCATACTCAAAATTGGTATTTTCTCCTACGTTCCCTAGTGGAGAGATTGGCATTGGATTTTGACTATCCAATTTTGCTGGTCTAATTATCAACTTATTACCCCACAATGTGTTTAAGGTGACTCTCTTAATCACCATTGGAGTCTTAAATCCTGTGTTTCTATTTAGACTAGAACGTTTTCCCATTGAGCATAAAAACCTAGTTTCTTTGGTGTATTATATATCAAGGTATCTTAAAATGGGATATGATTAAACACATGGTGGTTTTGAACCCTATTTTCCACCTTACCATCAGTTATATTCTTTCAAACATTTGTTCTAGTTTTTCCTCATGCACAATTCGCTTTAAAACAGATTCATACCCTTTTTCAACCCTTCGTTAAAAAAGTATTTACTTTTAAAAATATTTTTCTAGGGTTACTCAACCATGCTTCCTATAATATAAAGATTATTGGAAAATGTTATGTGTTGATATTCTTTTTCATATCCGAGAAAGGTAGAAATTGTGTTATTTTTAACAATACTATTATGGATAGATACTTCTCTATGAATAATAAAGCTACTATGATCTCTAATGTGTTCCTTTAGATCCAAGTCCAATTAGATAAAGTCCACTTGGAGGTGGAATATCTTTAGTCCCTTCCCTTTCATTGGGGAATGCTTTGTGCTGCTTTCGTTAATTGCGTGTGTCCTAATTTTTGTGTCACCGCTTTCCTTCTTATGGCTATGGAAAAGGGTTATTGTAGATGCCACTTTAGTAACAAGCAATTTTTTTCCTTGTTGTGACTCTATTATCCCTTATCCTACTCACAACTATAATGTGTTTGAATGCATCGGTGATGGTGGAGGCAATGTTTCATGCCAAGGGGGATTAAGCCCCGGGTAGACTAGGCAACTACCTAGGACACCAATAGTTGGGGGGGGTGCCTCAATATAAATATTTTCATTATTTTTGGCTATTATTAGTGTGTGTAAGTGTTTTTTTAAACTAATGCTAATGTAAACAAAGACTAACAATTAAACAACATTATAAACACCATCATGATAAGAATTAATCAAGGGTTAGATGCGAACATTTATCAATACAAAACTATGAAATCAACTATGCTAAGCACCTAAATATCCTCTATTCTCTAACAACATATAAATGAAGGAACCTAGGTAGGTTCCATGGCTATCAAAAATAGTTTTTGTTAATGTTCCAAGAACCTAGGAATGGGGGCTTATCAAAGTTGGGCTACAAGACCCTTTTGACACCTCCCATATGACCCAAGCACTTTAAGAAAGAGGCTTAACTTTTCAAGATGATGAACTCTCGAGAGGACAAAGTGCAAGCTCTTAGTCTTTTTTCTATATGCTTTGCATTTGCTCTCTTAAGGAGTTTAGGTGTAAGTAAAAATGTAGGTGGAGGGCTCTTTATATAGCCCAAAGGATAAAGGATTCAACACATCCTCATGAATATGGGATAAAGGTAAAATATAATTAGGAATGGATAAGGTGTCTTTATTAAAAGTAACCTTACTTTAGAAGGGTTTAACACATGTTTAGCAAGTCATGGGAGTCGGGGGGTGTTTTAATTAATCAAAGGTGATTAATTAATAGGTAGGTGTAAGCTTATAGAAGCCATTTAGAAGAATATTAGTGCGATTTAGGCTATTAGAAAGGGATGAAATCAATTTAATATTGATTTACTAGTTAAATGAAGGGGAAGACTAATTAATTAATAATAATTAATTAATTTAGATAGAGGAAGTGACTAATTAATGGAAGGTCGTTAACTAGGTTGTTAGCTGGATAAGTGACTTAATCAATTAACGTATTATAATTGATTAATGAAAATAAGAGGGAATAAGAGTGCTTTTGATGATACGTCATCCATTTACGAGAAAGGGGATAATTAGCGCAATTTAAGTATTTAAATTTCTTGGGAGTAATTATAGGTGTCTACATTTTCTCCTCTTTGGGGTGGTATAAGTGACGTCACTTCAAAGATAGTAGACGGAAGAATTTTTTTGAAGAGATAGAAGAAATATTAGTAGGAGGGAGAGATGCCCCCTCGAGTGTCAATGGGGTGATGAAAGAAGCCGATCGACGATCGAAAAAGATGAGAAATAGGTAGAAGGATGGGGAAGAGGTAGAATTCCCCGATGAGAGAGAAAATTAGGGGTGAAAAGGGAAGTGGTGTAGAAGAAAAAATAAAGAGGGGAGAAAATAGCTTAGCCTCTAGCTGCTGTTTATTTGGAACAAATTTGATGTCATCATATTGCCATAGGAACTACTTCATCGGCCCTTATTAAAAATCTAAACATGCGACAAATGTAGAATGACATGAAAATCCATACTACGAACAATTGTCCATTACTAAAAGTACCAACTCCATGCAACATACAATAATGCAATGCAATACAAGAAGGAAACAAGCTCATATAACAGGAAAAAAAAGTACAAACACATATCAACCCAACAACGATCAAGATAGTTGTAAAAATGTTTTGTTATCGATCTTTGAAGAGATCCACAAGTTTGTGATTGAAGACAAGGGTTAAAATTGATGCCCCAAGAAAGGATATATGCAAGGGGAAAAGAAAATGGACATGGGGTCCATGAAAAACATTTGTGCACGAAACGAAACAACACCAGGTAACCAAAAGTTCCCCAGAGTACGAGAAGAAGAAAGAAACTAGCTTTGTGAATGGGTGTGAATCCGGTGATCCACGAGTCGTATTAATCGGGGAAGATGTGAGACAAACCAATAGTATATGGAGAAAATACCATGCGTAAGACACAAGTTTCAAAATTTGTAAAGAAGCAAGTTACCATTTTGGAGGGTTGTTTACTTTTTAGGAATTTTTCAAAAAAATTTCCCTTTTTTGTATTAATTGTTTGTATTGTTTTGGCTTTCTGAACCATGGTAAACAATAGAAGAAAGGAGAAGAAGAAAATGAAAGGCCTAGGGGCAACAGAAAGTGCCCTAGGTGGAAGAAAGGGGAAACAAACAACAAATAATGTCCTTGTTTAGTGGAAAAATTAAGAAAAAATAATTATTTGAAAAATAATTATTTATGAGAGTGTGAAGAAGAATAAAAATCACCAGGGAGCAATAAAATTATCTAGGGGAGAAGAAATGGGTATTGGACAAAAAATGCCCCAATATGGTGAAAAAGAAGAGAAAAATAATTATTTAATAAAAAAATTATTCCACAAATGAGCAAGAGGATAAAATGGTTAGTGAAACGAATGTCCCAAATTGTCCGAACAATGGTGAAAAATAGGTTAATATACCCCCCAAGGGGCTAAAAACATCACAATCTAAAACATCACAATCGGCTTCATTTTAACCGCTTAGTTTAGAAAACTTACCGTGAGGCTCTAACACTCAGGAGAGATGGTGATCGCATGAGACCATTTGAGGCGTGTTGATGCAGTCCGGGAGGTACCAGAGGCATGCAGATGAGGGGCCATTTGTGAGTATCGCAACCTTGCCCTTAAAATTTTGTCATTAATGCACTAAGTAGGGTAATTAGGCGTAGAAAATGTGTAGGCATTCCTGAACACAAAGCGCAAGTGTGGGTTAGGGTGCACAAGCACCACTTTGGGGGCACATGCATCCGTTTAAGGGCACAGGTGTAGGGCTATGCGCGTACACATGCACAAACACACACGAGCACGTATGCGTGCATGTGCACACATCGGGAATGGGTCACACACGTGAAAAGCGTGGCGTAGGCACGGGTAGTTAAGTGCACACAAAGAGAAGTGCACATATGCATGCACAAGCACCAATTAGGTGGAGCACACGTAAAAAAGGGTGTGCAGGCACCCGAAAGAGGGCGCATGTGCCAAAAGAAACCTGCGCGCAAGCGCAAGCTCCATAAATATGGTGCACATGCCCAAAAGGGCACGTAGACATCCTAGAAAGGTAGAAAAAGATAGGAAAGTGTTAAAAAATGTGACATTTAGAAGAATTTTTAGGATTTTTGGGTTAACCCTAAAAAATAGAGATAGATTTGTAGATGAAATGCTAGAAACTAATGAGTGGCGTGTTATTTTGCGAGATATGACTACGGTGTTGTAGATGCGGGAGTGTCACTCCCAGTTGTTGAGTTAGAGGGCAAGGTATGCACCGGCGCATGACCATCGAGAGATGGCCATATTACTTGGAGGTAGTGGGGCTGGGCCCCGTGGCTCGGATGCCCTCCATTATATTGGATCATGGCCTCCTGACTGTGCTTGCGAGCGATGGCACAACGAGAGTCAGTGCTTTAGACTGCCCACAGGTGAGATGACAATGACGATAGAGGATGTGTGGCGGATCCTACGCATGCCCATGATGGGTACATTGATCGAGTATAGCTCAGATGCAGGGTTGATCAGAGTAGCATGCAGTGCTTTATTCGGTGTTGATGACATCCCACATGATGGGATGATTGTGGCCTTACACGAGTGCATCTTAGACCTGACATTGCATCGGGGGCCACTGTATATTATGGCACTTATCAGTGGGTTTCTACTCACTGATAAGATAGGGACTTCGTTCCCGAGAGGATTGCTACCAGTAGTACATGGGATTTATAGTGGTGAGAGGTATTGCTGGGGTCAGTGTATACTGGCCCATTTATCACATACCATTTTAAAAGACCGTGGGCTGACATCATTATTCTGAGATATGGTCATGGGATCATATAGCCATTGGACACCCTGTTGGCCCATTCCGAGTTTGAGACCCCGAGGAGCCATCATACATGGCTTGGATAGCAGTGGGTAGAGACATCATGGTCACCTTGGTAGCCTATTCAGATATAGGTGGGAGTTTGATGAGCTAGCAATGATAGACATCATTTGGCATCCATATAGACACTTCCAGTGGCTAGAGGATGCCACAGAGCTTAGTGTGTGCTTGGTGGAGCACTTCTTGATCGGCAACCGCAGCTACATCATGGAGCTATATCACATTGACAGGTGCCAGCGGAAGCTAGGCCAAGTACATGGCATCCTATAGCCAGATATCTAGCATGCTCATAGGGACTCTGAGAGGAAGACTATGTGGCCTCGGATTATAGCATCCTGAGCCAGGGTTAGTTTCCTACAGGTGATCCCCATGTAAGGGATCCATTGCGATAGATGAGAGATATGGGACCACACTAATTATGCGGCGTGGTATGCTATAATGTTACCCTAGTGACTGACTATTCCAGAGGCAGCATGGGTAATAGTATTCACCCTCCTGTGGAGGTATGGCACGGATCAGAGCACAGGGCCAGAGCAGTAGCATTGGGGCCAGACCCTGAGGATCCTTTTGATGGGATCCCTCACGATGGATAGGGTGTTGCACAGGCATAGGGACCAAGGCCATAGGGCCCAACACAGGCAGCTATGCCTCCACCCCGAGGTAGAGTATTTGAGTAGGGGCAGTCTTCCAGAGTGCCACAGGGAGTAGTCCCTGAGGCACGCATAGCTTCATAGCCAGTGGTGCAGACAACCACAACATGGGTACAGGTGCAACAACTCTTAGCCGAGAGAGATGCGGTGAGAGTAGAGAGAGATGAGGCTTAAGGCTGGTGTGTGATAGCCACAATAGAGAGAGATGAGGCCTAAGCCCATATTGTTACATTACTTTCAGGGTGGGATCAGGCTTGGGCTTAGGCCGGGCAAGGAGATGATAGAGCAAAGCATGGTAGAGCCAGGTCCGAGAGATAGCTGCATAGGGGGCACAGATACTGAGTCTCTTACATTAGTCCCAGTCACAATTGTGCATGATCGTGGCACAGAGAGACCACGTGTATACATGTTATCAAGTAGTAGTATCCTAGAGGGACCAGGCCTGCACCGAGCTACAGGCGATGACGATAGAGAGATCGAGAGGCTTCCACCTCTAGACAGGCCGAGGTAGACTGGCTAGGTTATAGGCGAGTGAGACACTTGCCCTTTAGGTAGCGCTCACCTTAGGAGATGCTGATTTGATTTGGGATGCCACCAGGCTTGGTGGGAGGCACTCTTTTATAGGACCGCATACTACAGAGTGGTGCCACCGAGAGCGAGTGGCTTTGCCACAATTATCAGGATCGAGTGCATTAGGGTCTCATTCATGGAGGTCTGGTCATTCCACCAGATCAGTCAGACAGCCCCTTCCAAATCAGCCAGCGAGACCAATGTCACCCCAACCTATAGATATCCGGTATCCAGAGGATCGACACAGGAGCCCCAAGCGAGGGCAAGAGCTGTGGTTGATAGCCACTTTTGTATTGTATAGATTCTATTTGTATGTATGCCTCTTATGAAGGCTAATTATTTTATAGACATGTATATTTTTTTCGATACATGCCCCTTTTTTATGGCATTGTGTATCACCGATGTATTTATATTGAGCACTGATAAGGACATTGTGTATTATACAAACATTTTTGATGTATCCTGTTGTACGCCTCAACTGAAGGCATTTTTGATATAGAGTACAGATTTGTATGTATCCATTTTTGATACAGATGTATTTTTGACACACATGTATATATATATATATATATAGGACTCATTTTGTTTTGGCTCAGATACACATGGTGATGAGATGAGGCACATCTTTGTTTTTTGTTGATACATGTATATAGATGGTTTTTGCATTGTCTATAAATATATGGGGAGCCAATTGATGATGGGACATGAATCGTGTTTATGTATCTTGAGCGGGCTTGTTTCCTGCATTGGATTCGATGCATGTTATTGTCTTGATTCACCATTTGTGGATATTGTTATGATGTTTTCATATGATGCCTTGTATTGTTGTTGTATTTTGATGCATGTGGCATGAGTGGGCATAATTCTATGATGTGAAATACCCCTTTCAAAATTACTATATGTTGATTCTCATTGCATGTTGCGTTTGTTTAATTCAGCACGTATGGAGGTGTTGTGACATGAGTGGGCATACATTGATTCTTATTGCATGCCACATGTTTTGATTCAGCACTTATGGATGTATTATCTGATTTTGTACTTTGTATGTATCGATTCCGATTTTGTATGTGCTGTAGATTATAGATGATAGATCTGCAGATGATATCAAATGTTGTTTTCATGTGTTACATTGATGTATATGGATAGGATGATATGATGATATTAGTGTGGGGGGATATATTTTTGATTATGCGCAACCCCTCTTGCCCCCATTGATGATACGATATGTGATGATTAGCTTAGCATACATGCATGATGTAAAACTTAGCATTTTTGTTTATATATGATGTATAGATGATGCTAGATGTGATGAAAGTGATGGTAATGTGATGTGAATGATAACAAAGCAGAGCACATGCAAGAAACACAATCTAACAAAGAACACCGGGAATTAATGCAATACATCATGAATCACCATGTCTTATGAACAAGTAACAAACACAACCAAATGCCTAAGAAAGAACATAATGAATTAACACACTAGCATGTCGAAACTCACCACAATACGCACAAGCAAGAATGAATCCAATCTAAGCAAGAAAAGATGAACTATGAAAAAGTACACCCAAGCAACAAACAACCCAAAAGCAAGCACGCAACACACTATACAAGCAATAAGCAAAAAGCAAGGAAACAAGATGATGCAAAGTAAATGTTTTTGTAAGATATGTTTTCATGTACCGATTTTCTATTGTTTAGGTCTTTGTGAGATAATTTTCTATTATTTTTGTGTTTTCTCGAAACAATTTTCTATTGTTTTTGTGTTTTTGAAATTAATTTTCGGTTTTCAAAGCTATGTGCGGGTAAAAGAAAAGCGTGGATGCCCCCAGACATTAGGGGGAATATACAAGGGTAGAAGCCATGCGGTTATGAACAAGAAGGTGAAGTCATTAAGTTTCCCCCATCGTAAGATGGGAAATAATGAAAGACCACATCCCTCACAAATGAATAGAAGAAGACAAAGCCGGATCAAGGCTAGACAGAATGGTGTGTACACAAGAAACTCGGAGGTAGAACCAGGTCTAGGCCAAAGACAACTACCCTTCTAATATAGAATGCTTGTGAACAACGAATCCTCCCGAGGTGCCGAAAACTGGTTTTCACCCAAGGACTTGCCCAAAGTGCCACAATTGCATGGTTTTCACTAGTGGACAACATGTTTTCTCTTTTTCTTTTCTAAATTTTTTGATTTTTTTATATTTTTTATTTTTATGACTTCCTTGCACCATGTTCAGGCATAGAACCTCTTAAGATGCATGGTGTTCATGGGCTCCCAGAGCTCATCACCATTAGGGTGAGCCAACTTGTATGCCCTGTGCCATACTTGGCAACTATGACATAGGGTCCTAACCAATGGGGTTCAACTTCCCTTTCTTTTCTCACTCTTGCTTTGTGTTGAACTGATTCTCCTTCATGACTAAATCACCAACCTCAAACTGACGAGGGATGATTCTCTTGTTATAGTTTCTAGGAGACTCTGTGTTGATATACTTTTAGGTGATTAAGAGCGCGAATGTGCCTCTCATCTAGTAGCTCCAACTCAGCCAACCTTGCCACTCGATAATCTTCATCTTTATCTAGATAGTCTCGAAGAGAGATCCTCAGGGATGGAAGTTCAATCTCTAAGGGGATGATAGATTTTGTCCCGAACACTAGGGAATATGGTGTCGCACCTGTAGGGGTGCGAATGGATGTTCGGTAAGCCCAAAGGGCTAGATGAATTTGTAGGTGCCAGTTGCGACCTGTTTTGCTGACCATCTTCTCCATTATCCTAACCAAAGTCTTGTTTGTTGCCTCAGCTTGTCCATTACCTTGAGGGTAATATGGCGTGGACCATTTTAATCTGATTTGGAACCATTGGAAAAGGCTTTTCACAGTTTTATTCTTAAATGACTTCCCATTATCTGTAACAATGGCTACAGGAATGCCATACCGACAAATAATGTGATTCATGATGAATTTAGAAATTTGTGCTCCTGTGACATAGGTTAAGGGATGGCCTCCACCCATTTTGTAAAATATTCTATGGCTGTGATAATATGTGTATGACCATCAGGCGAGGTAGGAGTAAGCTTCCCTATTAAATTGAGTCCCCATTTAGAGAATGGCCATGGGGTAGTGATTGGTTGCAATGGTTGATGGAGCATGGATAAAATTTCCATACTTTTGGCAAAGCACACATTTTCTAATGTAATTGCAACAATCGTTTCCATGGTAGGCCAATAGTAACCTACTCTCAACAATTTCTTAGCCAAGACCATTCTATTTGTATGCGCTCTGCATACTCCTTCGTGCACTTCCTCTATTTCTTTGATTTACTCCGTCACATCCAAACAACATAAAATATTCCCGTAGCCACGATGATAAAGTGTACCTCCTAAAAGGGTGTAACGGGCTATCTGGTGAATTAGGCTTTGCTTTTCAGAGTGGGAGATATCGGGAGGGAATGTGTTGTCCTTAAGATAGGTGAAAATGGGTTCATACCATGGTGAATGGGGACCAACAACCTCACAAGCCAAGCAAGATTCTGGCATGTCATATGTGGGCTGGCATAGATTTTCTATGAAGAATGGCATATCATTGTTCCCTGGTGGAATACAAAGCATAGATCCCACCATTGCCATAGCATCCGCTGATTTGTTTTGCACTCTTGGGATCTGCTCAAAGGTGATGCACACAAAATACTCCTTTAGAGTTTCCACTAACTTTTTGTAAGGTATGAGTTTGTCATCCTTAACCTTATACTCATCATTAACTTGTTTAATGATTAACTATGAATCACCTACAACCTTAACATGATGAATATTCCACTTGATGGCTAGCTTCATCCTGCAATGAGTGCTTCATACTCTGCAATGTTGTTCGTGCAAGGGAAGGCCAAGCGGAAAGCCTATGGTATAGGATCACCCGAAGGAGTAATAAGGACCACTCCTACCTAAACCATGAAACATAAAAGATCCATCAAAATGTATCTTCCATATGATAGATTCTTCAATGTAGAGAAAAGAGGCATCTGGAAGTTCCAGACTCAAAGGCTCCGTGCTTTGCAAAGGTGCTTCCGCTAGCTGATCTGCAAGTACTTGTCCTTTAACTAATTTTTGATGGAAAAATTCTATATCAAACTCACTAAGTAGAATGATCCAATTAGCCATTCTACCTATAGGGCGGGTTTGGACAACAAATACTTGAGTGGGTCGACCTTCGATATGAGCTTGGTCTTAGTATTCAAATAGGTAATGGTGAAGTTTCTGAAAGGTAAAAACAATGGCCAAGCAAGCCTTTTCAATCTGAGGATAATTAAGTTCATAGGAAATGAGGGTGCGACTCAGATAGTACACCACTTTCTCCTTATGGTTAATGTCATATTGGGTGAGCAGTGCACCAATAGCGTATTGTGTAGCGGAAATATAGAGCAAAAGTGGTTCTCCCGGAGTAGGAGGCATGAGGACAGGTGGATTAGTCAGGTACTATGTTTAAGCAAAGCAAAGGCTTGTTGTTGCTCGAGTCCCCATGAAAGTGACATCCTTTTTAAGAAAATGGGTGAATGAGTGACATTTATCTGCAAGCTGTGAGATAAAGTGGTGAATGGCTTGAATTTTCCCCTATAAGCTACGTAGTTGCTTGATATTTTTAGGTGGAGGCATTTCAGTGATGGTAGACACTTTAGCAGGGTCTACCTCAATACCTCATCTTGACACAATGAAGCCCAATAATTTCCCTGATAGCACCCCAAAGACACACTTCTTGGGATTCAACTGACTTTGTATTCCCGTAGGTGCTCAAAGATACACCACAAAATGATAGGATGATCTTCTCTTGTTTTGGACTTTCCCAGATGTCATCTACGTAGTCTTCCATGATGTCATGAATCATATCGTGAAATATTACTATCATGGCCTGCTGATAAGTTGCTCCCACATTCTTAAGGCCAAATGGCATCACTTGATAGCAGAAGGTGCCCCAAGGAGTTGTGAAAGCTATTTTGTGTTGGTCCTCCTCAGCGATTTTAATCTGATTATAACCCGAAAAGCCATCCATGAGCGATAGCATTTCATATCCTATTGTTGAGTCAACAATCATATCAATGTTGGGTAACGGAAAGTCATCTTTAGGGAAAGCCTTATTGATGTCTCTAAAATCTATATGATTCGATTCGATACCGACAGTTTCTTACCTGACAGGAACAATGTTCGATATCCATTCAGAATAGTCAATTGGTCGATGAATCATGCTGCAAACAACCTTTCCAACTCTTCCTTGACCAACAAGGCCACTCTTGGATGCATCTTTCAGAGTTTCTATTTGATAGGCTTGGCATCTGCATGTACGACCAGGTTGTGCATGACCAAATTCGGATCTAGGCCGGGCATGTCTTTGTAAGACCATGCAAACACATCAATGAACTCTCGCAACAACATAGTGAATGTATTTTGTTCTCTAGCTGAGAGTGATGCCCCCAATTTTACTATCTTGGGATCTTCTTTGGTACCAATGTTGACATCAATGGTTTCTTCGACTAACAATTTTGATAAATCCTCCATACACGTAGGATCAGGAGGAAGGTTGAGATCTTCATCCAAGGATGTCTCCACAAGATTTTCATCCTTGGCGTGGTCACTTTGTTTGTCCTTTGATTTTCTTATTTGTTTTTGTCAGCCAGTGCCTCAAAGAGGTTTTCACTATGTGACTTGGACTTTGATTTTTGCCGAGGCTTTTCTTTAGAACTTTTTCCCTCACTTTTCTTCAAATTTTGCTGACCACAAAGTTCATCCTCCTCACCAAGTAGGCGCAGGTGTCTAAGTCGATAGAAGAAACCTTTCTTATGATCTCCAATGGGGATTGTATCCCTTATGCCCATAAACTCTGCAATAGCCTCATCATTCTCAAATAAATCTAGTGGCACGTGACATTGTTGGTCCCATTCAACAAGGGAAGGGTATACAAGGTCAAGGGTTGGTTCAGTGGGGGTGATGGTCAGACAACGTTATTCATGAAAAGGTTCATGGAGGCCAAATCCTCATATTGGCTACAACAGGAATCCGTATCACTATCTAGGTAATCGGAACTATCCTCATGCTCAGAACAAGTCACATCTTGATCATTGGGGTGCGCTCCATAAGGATGAATCCCGATGCCGTATCTTTCTGTTTTGAAATGTGGAAGAGGAACTGGTTCTCGTTGTCCTTGTTCATTCCTCCCACATCCTAGGCCTTTGTAGCCCATGGAGTACATCATTTTGCTAGATTTTTCATATTCCGGGGTTTGATAACAGGATGGTTGGTGTCCTCAGGGACCCAAGTAGTAGGTGGATCAAGTAATTTCTCCTCAGCTAACAAGCCTCCCGGAAGGAATGACCCAATAGTGTGTTCTTCTCTAGGTCTCCTAAAGCGGTAGTTGGGTCACCTCTAGTCTTGGGTGACAAAGAGAGATCTGACACCAAGAGTGCTTGTTGTACATTATACTCCCCATAGCCATATTCCAGGATTTTCATCTCCCATGAATCAAATGGAGATGTTGAAGTAGACACCCCATGAGCGCAAGAACTAAGTGAATCCAAATCCACGTGGGATTCCATAGCCTCAGACTGAAGAGGAATAGCTATATCTGTGGAGGGACATGCATATGTACCCTTTCGTGCAAAGCTATTGAGAGCTCTACAATGAGCAAAAGGGCTCAAATCTCCTAGTATTGTTATCGTATGTCCCTCATGCTTCAACTTGATGCATTGATGAAACATTGATGGCACGGCTTGCATGGCATGAATCCATGGTCGGCCTAGAAGCATATTATATGGAAGTTCCAAGTCTAGGATGTGAAACTTCATCTGATGACAAGTGGGGCCCACCTCCATGGGTAGCGTGATGGTGCCTGCTGACTCTCTTTCCACGTTGTCATATGCGGTGATAGTGATAATATGGGACTCAAGATCTTCCTCTCATATGTCCCAATTGTTTGACCAACTTAAGCGTGCAGATGTTCAATCCCGATCCGTTGTCCACAAGCACCCATTTGATTTTCCTGGGTGACAACTACCTCGATGTACAAGGGAAGATTATGTGTAGGATTCTTAGTAGGGATCTCCCTATGGTTGAAAGTGAGATGCTCACTTGGTGCAATGTTTGCCACCACAGCTTGAAGGTGTGTAAGATCGACTTCTAAAGGCACTCCCGACCCCTGAAGAGTTTGATACAGGATGTCCTTATGCACATTGGAAATCTTGAGAAGGTCTAAGATCGAAATCTTAGCAGACGTCTTCTCAAGCTGTTCTAAAAGGTTATACTTACCAGTATGTGGGGTCGACAGAGAGGGTTCAGAATTATGAGGTGGGCGCGCCTTGTTACCATAGTGCAGTCCTTTCCCTTAATCCGGATAGTGTTGACACGGTCAGCAGGGGAGTGAATACATCTGATAAGTGAATCGTAATGATTGTTATCTCTCTTGGTATATAAGTAATTCATGGCTTTATAAGTTTGGGATGACTCTCCCGATCCGGCTTTGCCTTTTCCGACTTATCATGCTTTGGGAATGGTTCCTTATAAATTCCCATTTTCTCATTAGGTGTTTGTGTGTGGCCAGGGTTATCCACCTCTATCTCCCGTTGTCAATGAGGTCTTGAATATAGTGGTGAAGTCACAAACATTTGTCTATTTTATGACCTTTAACGTGATGCATTTCACAATATTCATGCTCTTTATACCATGAAGGTTTAGGAGCGTTGTCATCAAACGGTTGTGTTGTAGGATAGGTCATCATGTGGGCCGCATCCAACTATTTTAGTATGACTGACAACGGTTCATTGAGAGAGGTGAATGTTCATCATTTTGGTGGTGGTTGAATTGGGCCCTTGGTCAGTTTAAAAGGTTGACCAGTTTGGACCATTTGAACGCATTTGGAATCAGTGATTCTATCTCCCACCACATTTTTGTTTTTGTTGAAGATCTTGGGATTTTCCATGGGTTTGACACTTTGGTTGTCTTTAGATTGGTTTTTAAGGGTGCCTTTGGCAATGAGAGCCTTTTCTATCTGAATCCCTTTCTCGATAACCTCCTCAAAAGTATGGACACAATGCATTTGGAGGTGGAAGGTGATATCTGGGTTGAGATTGGGAACAAAGATACTGACCAACTACTTTTCAGGGAAAGCACAAGGGAAGTGACTGGCTATCCCTCTCCATCATTGGAGGAAGCTAGCGAAGGTCTCATTTGGGTGTTGTTTGGCACCACACAAGTCTGCCATGGTGACATCACTCTCTATGTTATACAAGAAGTGACGTATGAATCTTTCTTGCCAATTCTAGCCAGGTGGAAATTGATCCTCGTGGTAAGCGTGTAAACCATTCCAATGCTTGACCTCCAAGACTCTTGGGAAAAATTCTGATAAGGTAATTATCACTATAAGACACCTCTTGACATGCCATGTAAAAATATTTAACATGATCCCTTGGGTCTCCCTTTCCTTTGTATTTGTCAAACTTTGGCATATCAAATTTCTTTGGAAAGGGTTGAAGGGTCATTGTCTTGTCAAAAGGATAGGGGCATAGTTCTTCATATTGATATTTCCTGATGCTCCCTATATTGCTCTCTTGTAAACTCACAAGCGTCACTTTCATAGACTGCACTTCTTGTGCAAGAAATTGTTCTTTAGTGGGAGAAGTAGGGATGTAAACATGATGGTACCCTATGTCTTCTTCTCCTTGTTTTTCCCAATGGAGTTCGTTGATCTTAACCTTAGGCCTCACCTTTTGAATGTTCTTGTTTGCATCTTTCTACATGGGAAGTAAGCAAAGCAAGTTGTTGGCTTAGGTTGCTGATTTTTGTTGGATTGTGGCTTGGTTTATAGCCTCTTCTTCTAAAGGTTCCTCCTCTTTGTACTGTGGAGGTTCTTCCTTTGTCTCAAGTTCTATTTTGTTTCTTCATGGCACTTTGATGAGGGGTATTCTATGCCCTACCACTTTATCATTTTCTACGTAAGAAGTGGAAGCATGCCCACCTATTAAAATATCTTCCATATTGATAAGGGGGCATTCTTCCTCAGTGGTGTCATTTGTTTGTAGTATTGGTTCATTCTCGATGGGAAATTTGGCCCCTAATTCGACAACCCAAGCCAACACTCTATCTTTGTTTCTAAGAAGAAATTCATCTAGCAGAGTAGGGTCAAAATCAAAGTCCACGTGTGGGGACTCTAATTCATTTCCACTATGGTTGACCATTTCTTCTGTTTCCTTTTCTGCAGAAAATAATGGTCCTAGATCATGTCCGATGAATGGGTTTGACCTTTTCTATGAGAGGTTTCCCAAGCTTGTGCATGTTGTTCCTCATATGTTTGTTTTTTTAGCCCTAGACGCGTCTTGGGAGCCATGTTTTCGTGAAGGTTTCACTAGGGTGAGTTGTAGATTTGTTCAAAGTTTTAATGACTACCCCTAAGTGAAATGCAAGATGTACGTGTTAAGAGTAAATTAACAGTGTGAGAATACCAATGTGATAGAGTGATAAAATCACCAATGAAACAATCATTTAGTATTGAAAACTTGATCAAATGAAGTATTTCCTAGACTATGTTTCAAAGTAATTTGTGACACCAAATGATTAACAAGATGTCTCCACTTATGCCAAGTTCAAAGGAATGAACAAGATGTAAGTAAATACACGAAGTTAAATGCGATCTCCCAATCAAGATATACGATGAGCAAGCTCAAATCTGATTAAGACCTATATCTCAAAAAGTGCCAATTACGATTTATGAATGACACAACAATATCACCAAGATATGTTAACCCACTTTGCAAGAAAGTGAAGTATTGATATCGAGGTGTTATTGATATAACACACACAAATGGTAATGCCTAACACCTTTTGAAATCGAGGTAATAATAAAACCGAACCAAAAGCTCAAAGTATAGCTAGGAATAGTTAAGAATGTGTGCAGCGTAACCATACAATATAGGTATTTATGTCAAGTTTACAAGAAACAAGATGTAAATATCGAAATTGTAATGATACAAGACAAACAAGCTAACTCCTCTAAGGAAGTCCACGGTGATGAACCATGCCTAACTATGATGACGATCTTGACGTGGGTATCAAGATCACAATGGCTACCAAATGATGTGAAAATGCCTCCGCTCACTTTAGACATTTAACTAACCCAGCCGTAAACATGGATGGGCGTAAACAAACATAAAAGTGAGAGAAATAGTCGAATGGAAACACAAAGGTAATCACACCTCTTTTGATCAACAAAGTGTCAAAAGAATATGAAGGAAATAAATCAAGAAAAATGATGAAAAATGCTAGCCTCACTTCGGCAGAGTTTCACCTCGCCCTAAGGCAAGTAAAAACTAGGTGAAAGTAACACGTCACACGTTTTAAAAAAAAGGATCACAACTCAACACTGTTTTAAAATGGTCAAAGTGGGCTCTGGCCAAAGTATATTCTCCTAGGTGGTTCTCTCGCCCTAGGTGTTACAAAGTTTCCACGAGTGAGCGTGATTTACCCAAAAAGTCACACTGACTAGTTTGGGAGTATCTCGGCTTTACTTTACCCCCTTCAAGAATAGTAGGAAACTAGTGCATCTACGTGTACTATCACTGGGGTCGCCACAATGGACAACCTATAACGCTATCTCACAAAGGAATCACTAGTCAAGTAGGTAGTGCGGAGCACTTCCCATTTTCCACAAGGTTCCCTCTTGTGTGGACTACTTTGGGGTTCCTGGAACCACCCCCATTGTTGTAGCTTAAGGCGTTATGCCAAAGGGGTTATGTTCTAGTTAAGTGGAGAGGGACGTACCCTTTTCTAAAACCTGCAATACAATGTTTTGAATATGTTGTTCTTTTTATCTTTTTAATTTAGATGTGGTTTGCTTGAACAACATTTGGCAACCTGCAAGAACATGTGTATTAGAAGTTTTTTGACTTTTGTTTCATTTCCTTCATTCTTTGACAAGCATTTTGGTCATGAATGATGATGATTAGTAATTTTCCATCAAAAGAGAAGGCACCATTTCTGATTCTCCAGATCATCCAAGGACGCAAGAGAAGAGCATACGTGATGTCTTCACAAATCTCAAAAGATAACCAAATGGAACAATACTTTAATTTCAACAAATGCCAAATTGACCAATTCTAACTAAAATACTCTTAACAATCTTAAAGTGGAAAAAGGTTTTAAGAATCATTTATGATTCCCAAGGTCACCCCAAGGGACGCGAGGGAAGAGCATATGCGATCTCAATCTCGTTAGTAAAAATGTGAAATACTACCTAATCAAATACCAACATGTAAAAAAATAGCCTGCAAAGACGAATATGTGATTAGATAAATTTGCAAAAAAGTTAGCACGTCAACCCTTTAAATCCAAAAAAATGTAAAAGGATGCTGCGCCCTTTTTCTGTGTATGCATGGGTTAGGGTGTATGCGCCACCAAAGGCTATTTTCCATAACACAATGTACCTATGCCACCTAAGAGATGTGTGCGCCCTTAAAACAATGCTTGCACCCCTAAAAAACACCTGCGCCACTCATGGATTTTTCATATCAATTAAATGCCTGCGCCACCCGAGAGGTGTATGCACCACGAAAACAACATATGCGCTACTCTAAGAAAATAGACAGGAAAAATATAGACAAAATAACCGTATTACTAGAAAAATATACCTGCACCACTAAAACAACATGTGTGCCTTGGTTAGGGCATGTGTGCCATTCGATGAGGTTTTTGATTTGAAAGAAAGTACAAGTACATGAAAAACTATGTGTGCACCTAGGTTAGTGCACCTGCGCGTGGGTTAGGGTGGATGCGCTAGGGTTAGTGCACCTACGCCAGGGGTCGGCAGATAGAATGACAAAGTTTAACAGCATGCCTGCGCCACCAGAGAGATGTGTGCACCCCTAAAATCATGCCTGCACTCCTAAAATCACGTCTACACTCCTAAAATTGTGCTCTACACTCCTAAAATTGTGTTTGCGCTAGACTTGCAACCATAGTATGGAAAAGGACGCAAAAAAACTTCACAATACTCTAAATTTTGACAAGTTAGTTCAAAAATGGCAATGACCCATTAAAATTAAGGCTATAAACATGAAGTAACACATATTAAATGAGCAAAAACTCAAAAAATGGAAATTAATTACTACATGTGCATATCAAAAGTTAGCCAAAATAATGAAATTTAAACTAAAATGCCATGGGACTAAGGTCCCACTAGGCGTGCCAAATGTGTGCAAGTGTTGTTTTTAAACTAATGCTAATATAAACAAAGACTAACACCTAAATAGTCTTAATTAGCAATAATTAAACAACATTATAAACACCATCATGATAAGAATTAATCAAGGGTTAGATGCTAACATTTATCAATACAAAACTATGAAATCAACTATGTTAAGCACCTAAATATCCTCTATTCTCTAACAACATATAAATGAAGGAACCTAGGTAGGTTCCATGGCTATCAAAAATAGTTGTTGTTAATGTTCCAAGAACCTAGGAATGGGGGCTTATCAAAGTTGGGCTACAAGACCCTTTTGACACCTCCCATATGACCCAAGCACTTTAAGAAAGAGGCTTAACTCTTCAAGATGATGAACTCTCAAGAGGACAAAGTGCAAGCTCTTAGTCTTTTTGCTATATGCTTTGCATTTGCTCTCTTAAGGAGTTTAGGTGTAAGTAAAAAGGTAGGTGGAGGGCTCTTTATATAGCCCAAAGGATAAAGGATTCAACACATCCTCATGAATGTGGGATAAAGGTAAAACATGATTAGGAATGGATAAGGTTGCTTTATTAAAGGTAACCTTACTTTAGAAGGGTTTAATACATGTTTAGCAAGTCATGGGAGTTGGGGGTGTTTTAATTAATCAAAGGTGATTAATTAATAGGTAGGTGTAAGCTTATAGAAGCCATTTAGAAGAATATTAGTGTGATTTAGGATATTAGAAAGGGATTAAATCAATTAAATATTGATTTACTAGTTAAATGAAGGGGAAGACTAATTAATTAATAATAATTAATTAATTTAGATAGAGGAAGTGACTAATTAATGGAAGGTCGTTAACTAGGTTGTTAGCTGGATAGGTGACTTAATCAATTAACGTATTATAATTGATTAACGACAACAAGAGGGAATAAGAGCGCTTTTGACGATACGTTGTCGATTTGCAAGAAAGGGGATAATTAGCACAATTTAAGTATTTAAATTTCTTGGGCGTAATCATACATATTTTTAAGCTCATATGATTTTTTTGGTATTTTTACCCATTCTCTAATGTAGATCTAGATAATTCAGGTGTATAATTTTTTCTCAGGAAAAATTTCATGAATTTTTAAAATGTCACTAGTGTAGCTAGTAGTAAGCAAGTATAATTTAAGGAAATAATTATTTAATTCTCTATTCCTAATGTTTTGTGGGAGTGTATCCTTTTTCATGGAGGAATTTGGTCCATATATTAGTCTTCAAAAAACCATGGGAAATAACTAAGAATTTTATTGCTTTGCAAAAAAATGTTCCTTTGTTCAATTTTGAGTCCCATCACCTACTTAATATTTGTAAATCAATCAAGTAATCAACCTTATATAAAACATTGTATTTGTTGCATTATGAGCACCTCCTATTATCAACTTCTTCATCCATATATTACTACTATTACTACTTGTCCTTATTTGATAATTTTATAGGATATTTTTATTCCTTTTATATACCAATTTCTCTAAATTAGTGATTTATTATGATCCTTGATGAAAATTTTAAAATACGATAATGTACGTAGATTTTATTTATTTATTTGATGGGAAAAATAATAAATAAAATTATAAGAAGGGCGTGCATTTCAATTATTTCTAGAGGCACTCCTAACCTTTAATATGGATTTGGGTTCATGTTGGGCTAGTAATGTTAATTGGGAACACCTTTTAGGTGGGCCACCACTTCACACCATGTGTTTAAAAGTCTATTTATAAAATTTATCAAAACATTTCGGTCCCCAAATTTAAATTAAATCATTGTGATTTAATTAAAGTATGGAATGGTGCACCCATGTGCAACCAATTTACCCACCCTATTTAATAGGGTGATCCTTCATGAAAGTAGGGATCGGGCAATTTTGTGATGCAAATTGTGAATTCCAGAATTTGTGAGTGATTATTTCTTTGTGAGCATCAAGGTGTGGGACTGAGGAGGAAGTGGAAGTGATGGAATAAAGTATTTGGTAAATTATATTAAAGGCAATGCTTTATTTTGAAGTGGGGTTTTTACCTTCAGGTTTCCCCACTATAAATCTTGTGTTCCCATGTTGTGTTATTTACATTGTTTGTTGTGTTTTACTTTGCAAAGTTATTTAAAATCTATTTATTTCATTTAATTTACTAAATCTCTACACACTTCAAAAAAAATATAATCCTTGGCATTTGATTTATGGATATTCAATTATTTAACTTTGTGAAATCTGAAAATTAAGATGCTCCCCTAGAGAAAATTCCCATGTTTGTCTTTAGTCATTTCTCCCCCTTGCTAGACTAAATAAGAATAGAAACAAAAAAACTATGGATGTGACTCCATTCTATATATAGCCCACCTCTTTGCACTAGTGGTTGGGGGATAAACATGACAGTCTTCCTCTACCTACGATAATCACAATGTTAATTGTTGTTGCTTAGCTATCTTATTTTGTATGTTATGGTGCTTTACTTTTCTACACTTTTTGATTAAAAATTCACTTTTCTTTCTGCTATAATTATACAACATTAGTGTTACTTACTCTGAGGTGAGATAATATCCTTCTTGAGGCCTTTTTGGATCAATGTGATTATCATTTTGTAGTGTGAATTTTTCCACCCATATTTTTGGTGTGATCAAAATTGTACTATAAATATTTCTTATATTAATAAACATGCATTTTTAATCAAATTTTTTAACAAGAATTTAATGTAGCCACATGAAATTTATGACCTTTGATTTATCTAGGTTGTGTTATGTCAAAAAAGTAACACCCTAGGATTTGCATATTATAGATCCCTACTTTTGACTAACATGGGATTGTTTCAAGGTGTGGGACCTCTATGATTGAGACGAACCTCCGAGAGAAGGCTGATTCCTCTACCTATTCTAATTATAAAACTACTCCTAGAAAAGGGGAAATGCAACTATTCTAAAGCTACCCTAAAATTCCAAGGACTAGTGAAAAGAGAGATGCATAGAATGAAAGTCCTAAACTAAGGGAGGTGATAACACCAAGAACAAAGGGGTGGAGATATCCTTACTTGAGTGAAGATGGAAGAAAATGAGGTAGAAGATGGAAAAAAAAAGTGCCACAGGTTCAAAGAACACATTCATACCTCCAATTTTGTGGAGCACAACGAATTTGAATCCTACAAGAGGACCCAATATAAACAATCCACCTACAAAAATAATGGAAGGAAAAGAACACAATAAAACTCAATCTAGGGTGATAAAAGCCAAAAACACCAATTTAATTTCTTAAAATGATGCACAATCCTTTACAATATAGGCGAAGGAAAGAATCCTTTATAAAATGTCTAAATTCAAGGCTGCAACTCACAAAAGTGCTTTGAAACAATTTTGACAGAGTTCCTTTACATTACGAATGTCTCTATTTAAAAGATGAATTTTACAATATTTAGAAGAAGATGATCGAAATCACCTCACCAACTGATATATTTCATTAAAGAGGTATGGGAAGGCATATAAATTTGGTACTTTTCTTTCACAGGTGGTTATGGGCACCATACCTCATTAAACTAGTAGTTGAACAACTTTGTACCACTTTCATTGATGCCTAGTTTGTTATTGCATTTAGATGGTTACATAATTTCCATCGGTGTCACCAGTTGCATAAATGCAACCAGCCGGTAACATGCATTCCTTTCTACTGGCATCCCTCTTCATCATCTTTGTAAACACTTCATTTTTGCTACCACTGTAGCACAAAATTTACTATCACCGACAAATCCTTTGTCACCTTTTTGAAACTAGCCGGTAGTACCAAAAATGCTACCAGCCAAGATAGCATTTAAAACTAATTCTAGAACCTCCACCGCATAATCAATCCATGCTATCATTTAGTATCATTCGTACATGTTACTGTTGGTAACATCTAAGGATGCTACCGGTGCTTTTGTGTCGTTTCCCTTTACGACCTATCGATCCTCAAGCTTCGGTGGGTAGCATATAAAATGTTACCAACTAGTAGCACATAAAATTCTACCAAATAATAGCATATAAAATGCTACGGCGCATCATCCATACTGCTATTGACCAAAGAGCATATTACATGCTACTTGGTAGTTTTATCACTATTTTTCACTAACCAATCGGGTTAGACCTTTGTTGCGGTGAGCTAGAGAGGTGCAAAAGGAGACCAACTCATAAGCCACCCTATTAAATTTTAAATTGTTTCACCCATTAACCACCAATGCTCGAGACCTATTAAGTTATTGATTTTGTAAGGGTGTAAAAAATGGATAACAATTGGTGAATTTTGGGTGATCTTCAAGCTAAATCGGAAGACCAAAGTGACCTCGAGATGATCCATTGGGCATGGAATCATTCTAATTGCTGAAATTGATTTGACACCTGAAAAATTCACCCCTTTAACCTCTAAAACACCGCCAGGGTCTTCCATTTCTTAAAACCACTGGTTGGGAACCGATTGTTCCATCATAAGACCCTACCTAAAACTAGAATGTGTAACAATAATAAAGGCACACTATATAGAAACAAAAATTCATACACATTCCAAATGGAAAATGCAGAGAGTGCAAAAGCATTTATTACAAGAACAAACCTAAACTACAACAGAGAAATGTGCCATAAACACTTGGAGGAATTATAAATCCTAAAATAATATGTACAAGGAATATACTTTACTTTAGTAACAATGCTTGAGATAGATTCCATTAACCAAAATTTGTAATTATTCTCCATCCAACTTGGATGGTTGGAAAGTGTTGTTAGTCTTGCATCTAAAAATCATGTAAGGTCCATTCCATATTGCATCAAACTTAGAGTGTCTTCCTAGTTTGGCCCTGTCTGCATCCCATTTTAGAACCAAGTCCCTTTCTTGGAAGGTTTTTTTGGCCTTTTCTGTCAAATCTCATCTTGATTTGAGCTTGGTCTTTCTCTATTGCTTCCATAGCCTGGTTTCTCAGCTCCTCTAGCTCCATGAGCTCTACATACCTGAATTCCATGGCTGGAAACTCAAACAATTCCAGCTGCTTGATAAGCTCCAATGCTGGTAACTCTAGGGATATTGGTAGCCTTGCTTCCCTTCCATAGACCAACTTGAAAGGAGAATAACCAGTTGACTTCTTAGGAGTTATTCTATCAGCCCACAAGGATGATTTCAATTTGGTGTGCCATGTTCTCTGGTTCTCATCTAGAGTCCTCCTTATAATTATCATCTAGAGTCAGCCTTTCCATTACCTTGAGGGTAATAATTAGAAGATGTGCTCAAATAGATGCTATTCTTAACAGCCCAATCATATATATTTGTTCTAAGAAAATCCAAGGCATTATATGATATTATAGTGGAAGGGACACCAAACCTTGTCACAATACTTTTATAGAAATCCAGAGAATGATGGATTTGTTTGCTTCCTTGAGTTTAACCACCTCTATCCACTTCGTGAAGTAGTCGATAACTCAAGTTAAGATCCATTTGTGACCTAGGATTGAATTTGGGTTGATCACCCTTATAAAGTCTAAACCCCATTACATGAATGGTTCATTTATAGAAATAGGGTGGAGTGGAAAGGCTTCTAACTTCTCTTTACCTGTGAATAAGACACACTTCTTACATTTCTTGATCCATGAGTAACAATCATCAAAAATATTAGGCCAGTAATAACCAACCTTCATGATTCTAAGAGCTATTGCTTTTGGGGCGAAGTGGTGACCTATTTCTCCATCATGAAACTCATGCAATATCCTCTCCACTTGATTTTTGATGAATCATAGGAGGACACCATTCACATTCCTTTTGAACAAAATATTATCTACAAGAACATAGGGTATAGTTTACAGCATGAAATAAATTCTCTTAGCCTTACTCAAACTTTGAGGAAATTGACCTATTTGAAAGAAGTGTACTATATCTTGAGTCCATAAGAAAAAAGGTAAAGCATTGACTTATTTCTCTTGATCTTCTTGAACTACAAGGGTGGCCCCTTCATCTGTATGCTAACTTGAAACTAGATGTTCACACAACCCTTTTCCCCTAATCAGTTTGATCACCTTAATATCAATGTCATACTCTATGACCTTGGTTATACAACCAATCCTTTTCTCATTGAGGTCCTTGTTCAAAAGAAAATATTTCACACCCACATGTGAAACTAGTAAATGAATTTTATTGTTTGACACTAGATGCCTGAATTTATTTAAACTTCTAATAACAACAAGGACATGTTTCTCAATGAATGAATACCTCATCTCATAACCTTCAAAGCATTTCAAAAATGTTATTCCCTAATAATATGTGGAGAGCCTTCTTATGAATAGACAATGGTAGAGCATGGACAACTTCAACTCTTTCTAGATCAATTTCCAAAACCTCGTTGGATACAATGTGTCCTAAGAGTTTTCCTTCATGAGCTAGGAAAATACACTTCTTTGGATTCAAAGACACTTCGAATCTCCTGCATCTTTGAAATACTTGTCTGAGGTGAAAAAGGTGACTTGCTACATTCTTGGAGAATACAATGATGTCATCAAGGTAAAAAAGAACTATCTTGTTTATCAACCCCTTGAACGCCATGTCCATATCCCTTTGAATTATGCCCCGTGTTTGACAACCCAAATGACATCTTCCTATAAGCATATGTGCCCCATTTTATGGTGAAGGCTATTTTGAATTGATATTATTCCTTCACCATAATTTGATTGTAGCTTGAGTATCCATAAAGGAGAGAGAACCTTTCTAAACTAGCTACCACCGTAATATTTGTTTCATATAAGGAAGTGGATAATGGTCCTTGAGAGAAGCCCTATTTAAGTCCCGAAATTCCACACAAAACCTGATTTCTCCATTTCTTTTCCCGACAGAACAAAATTTGCAACCCAACTTGAGTACTTGATTAGAAAAATAATGCTCACCTCAATGATCTTGTTTAACTCCTTCATGAGAAGCTCAATATGAGGGTTGACTGGTCTTTACTTTTACCTAATAGGCTTATCTTTTGGGTCTAGTTCAATAGTGTGATGCACCAACTTTGGGTTAAATCATCTCAAGTCCTCATATCTCCAAACAAATACATTTTGGAATTATTGACAAAGTCAGTATGAAATCATATTTTTCTTGGTCGGTGACATCCTTGCCAATTTATAGTACTTTACTCTCTCCAACCAAAATGGGCTCCAAATCTTCCCTTTTGACCTAAATGTTTTTATTCTCCTTCCAGAATTGATTATTGGGATTTAAGATTGATGCTAGATTCACCAAACCATTTGGGAGTTTGTCCATTCTTAGCTGAACCACTTGATCCCTATAGTGTTGCTCTACTTTTTCCTAGTTTTTGGAAAATAATTCAAATTCTTCCTATAAGAAATTGATGATATGTTGATAATTATCAAAAACACTGCCAAGTTATGTTGTTGTTTGGAACTATTGGTCTCCCGACCACCTTGATATTAGGCTGAGTTTGATCCCTCTTGATATTCTCGACAACATCAAATGTTGCCTTGATTGCTTTATGCAAGCCTATCTGCAGCCTCATTCTTCTTCCTTGGAATGGAATCAACATTAAATGCCTCAAAGTCTTCAATGAGATCCCATACCTGGTTCTTATAACTCTTTAGAAGATCATTCATGATAGCATTGAGTCCCTTAACTTGGTTTAAAACTAGCTCACTATCTCCAAAAACTTGCAAGTTCTTGATACCTCTTTTCCTTTCCCAATGTAATCCATGAATTAATGCTTCATACTCAGCTGTGTTATTTAAACAACTAAATTGAAAGTAGAAAGATGAATAGTACTTTATACCTTGAGGTGACATAAGCATGGTTCCTCCTCCCGAACCTTGCCTCGCTTCTTCATTTTTGGTTTGGTGATGCTAGGAAGAGTTGGATTCTCCTCATGTAGAAAATAGATTCCCAATTCAACCTCTTCCATCTCCTTGTATGGATCAAAAGCATGCATTTTATGAGCACACTCATCAAACATTAAATCTGGAATGCCTCCAACCTTGGTATCCATTTCTGGAGTGCTTGGGAAATTCTCTTGATAAAAAGATGAGAAATTGGCATTGATCGGACTTGAAACACATGGCTCAATGAGGAAATTTAAAATTGGTTTAGATCTAATTGTAGCCTTAGCTCCATACCTTATTATGAAGATCCTGTGTGACCAGTCAGTTGATAGGTACCTGCCAATTTCAGCTATGAAATCCCTTGACAAACACAGTAAAATGTAGAGGTAGGTCAATCACTAATATGTCTTGCTTTGAACTAAGACATTAGGACATGAATGCAATGTGAGGTTTAAAAACTTTATGATCCCAATGGTCCCCACTATTGTCTGTCTAATTTTACCACTCCTTTGGAGATCAGCTCATACTTTAGGCCCAGTTGATTTTTTATTTGTTTTATCATTGCAGAGCTTCTTGCACCTCGAGTCAATCATGTAGTTGTGTACCAAGTTGTTCCCTATAGAGCTAAGTCTAGACCGTCACAGGGAGGATATCATAGTAATCTCAAATCTCAATATATTTCATTCTACATACAATACATATGTATAGGAGAGATTGCTCCTAAATATGAGGAACTCCAATTCCTCAAATATCTCCTACAACATCTCCTACAACTTCTCCTAAAACAATAATCTATTCATGATATATTGTTATAAAAATATATCACCAAACAATATATCCATAAATATAAGTTGTTAATAACAACTTATATACTAACAATATATATATGTGATTTATTATTACAAATCACTCATTAATTCTTTATCATAGTAAACATTAATATTAATTTCCTAACATTCCCCCCCTTAATGTTTACATGGTAACATTAGAACTTTCACACTTCCTTTGCAGCCTGCCGCCTCTGCACACTCATGATCTTGGCACACACTTGAACTGAAGGTAGAAGAAGGAACACATCAACTTCTTATCAACCAAGCACTTTCAGGAACACATCTGACCGACGAGGATGGGAACACACTCAGGAATCATCTGCTTATCAACTAGTCACTCTAGGGAACACATCTGACCTAGCAGTGTGGGAACTCAAGTAGGAACACATCTGAACAACCTTCAATGGTTTTCGGAGGCTAACCACAAACCTAGGTATGAACAGGAACACATCTGACTATTCTACCTCATCAAGCCTCATGATGCTGCGTTTCACTATGTTATTTGTTTTGCACTATGTTTTTGCATTTGGGGAAATAGGAATAGCCACATACTCAACTGAAAAACTGAAAATGGAACATTGGATCATGCTGATCATGTTCCCCTCTCAATGTGAACATTTCACTTATTCAAGACAAAAAAAGAACTCTGAAAAAGAATCACACTAGATATCAAATACTGAAAGCACGCTCACTCCACAAAATGTGCCACCAAATCAGTGAAGTGGCCCCATCTTTGGTGACTGATGAGAGGTCACTAGTTGTCCTCCAGCCTTTGATGCCTCCATCCTCTAGTTTACGTGCTGCTAAATCAGCTGAATAAATATTTGAAGCTCAATTGTTTCCACATTGTTTATTATATCTTTCCTCCCACAATGTGAAACACTTTATTTTTTTGAATGTCGGGTAACACTGAAAATGCGTTCGTGAAGCAATTTTTTTAATTTTTCAGACTTTTTACAAATTTTGACACTTTGATTAGACAATAATCAAATATCCTAAAATCACTTGATACAATGACGCTAATAACATGTAAATACATTGAATATAATTTTGACATAAGACATAATGAGACCTATATTAACATGACTAAGTAGACAAGGGATACAACACTAACCAAAAACTAAAACACTAACTTTACCCCTATAATTCACACAAGCTATACCACACCGACTTTTGAAAAGAATTATTCGATAAACACTAAAGGTAATATGACAAGAAAATGATAAATTAGGCTACACGTGACAACAAATATTGACTAGTGACTTGGACAAAAGGACAATAAGTCTTAGGTGACACTTGTAAGCAATTTTTGTGAATCCTCCAAAATAAACAATATTAAATTTCCTAATCTCGACTACCTACACAAAGAAATTTAAAAGGACTTTAATATAATTCTAATGACAAGATAAATAAAATATTATTTTTCAAACTACATAGACTAAACAACGATACCTAATTGACTCAATGAAAATTTAATAAGATGTAACAACATATTTTTACTCTTATGCTTGTCATGAGAGTATCTGATCCCATCCAAGGTGGAATAATTGTTCCGTAGATGGATCGATCATACATGTAGGAAAGTGACAAATTTGATCTATATATCCAAACCATTAATAGCTTTCCATTGTAAGCTAACTGCTACCTTCAGTGCCGTAGTTGTTGTGGTTGGCTATGTGAAAAAGTCTCTTATACGCTATACATAAGGTGCACCATGGAGAGATGACACTATGAATAGTATATTAAAGATGCAACCAATATGGAGAATATGATCCGTTTGAACATGTACAAATCTACATTATGAAGAATTTTCCATCTGGAGAAACATATATTATTTGTAGTCAAATTTTTAGATGCTATTTCGATAGATCTGTAAATTTTTGGGAATGTGGGTACTAATTTTCATATGAGTGTAGACTGAGAAGATTCATTTAAACAAACAAATATGTAAAATTCTTGACAATGATATAGCCTGAATAGTTGGATCATTGTTTTAGACAATGCTGATCTTACACGTATTTTTCAGGATGGGACACCAATCTGGATATGAAGTCGACCCACCAAAACAATTGGATATGTAGTAATTGTAGGGAATTCTCTCCACCTTTTTACAATCAGTTTGACTGTCGAATCTTCCTTGTATATCATAAGCTGAGTTGATACAGTTTGAATGAACAGAATACACCAATCACTCCGCTGTTCAATACAATATTTTCTAGATGAAGATCAGTAAAGTGTAGAATCATTGAATAGAATTGCATGTACACAAAAATATCAATCTACAATTCTTAAAACCTAGAACTATCATGATGGAAGAGATCACAACAAAAATAAATCAATAAACGATGTGGACTAAATGATTTTATCCACACAATCTCATAGAAATTCTTTTTTCTCATCCTCAGAGGTGAAGCACAATGCTACAACCCCTATACTTGCTCTCACAGAGCCATACCTACTCTAATACCAAATATAGAGCTAAGTCCAGACCATCACAGGAGGATATCACAGTAATCTCAAATCTCAATATATTTCATTCTACATACAATGCATATGTATAGGAGAGATTGCTCCTAAATATGAGGAACTCCAATTCCTCAAATATCTCCTACAACATCTCCTGCAACTTCTCCTAAAACAATAATCTATTCGTGATATATTGTTATAACAATATATCACCAAACAATATATCCATAAATATAAGTTGTTAATAACAACTTATATACTAACAAAATATATACGTGATTTGTTATTACAAATCACTCATTAATTCTTTATCATAGTAAACATTAATATTAATTTCCTAACATTCCCAATGATCAAAGACACATAAAATGGTCGAGGCTTCATATTTATGCTTGGTTGACCTCCTTCTTGGTGCCTTGTATTGGTGAGACCCTTTTCTTGATTCTTCGGTGACTCATTGAGATGGACAAGTTAGCTATGATTGCTTGCAAAAGATACCTTTGGCCTGGAATTGCCAATGATTCCCACATGGAGATACTCACATTGATTTTATTCACATGGTCAATGATGTTGAATGAAGATGGGATGTATTTCTGCTGCCCTCTTCCTGACATTACCTTATCTTGCACATGAGATGCTACAACAGTACTCTAGGCTGATTTTGTGAGCTTGGGACTACATTTGAGCTACCAACTCCTTGGGGTGTGATAGAAGGTTGAGCAACACCTACACTTGATGATTTCCCTTCCTTTATATTTATTTTCTTAGACCTTGTGTTGGATGCTACCCCTTGAGAAGGAGGCTGATTTATACCATAGAAATCCTTTGTCTCGTTAGTTCACTAGTGAAGTATCATTCTAGGGTGCCTCTTGTGTGCTTACTTGCTGCTTATTTTCTTCTTCATTTGTTTCTTGTGAAACCCTAAATTTTTTACCATTAGAGACTAATTCATCATACCATTGAAACATGTTGCTGAATATGGGGTTTCCCTAAGGGAAACACCATTCATATTCCTGTGTAACATTATTTTGAACTAGAAACAAGACCTTGGATTTTGAGGCTACATTAGGATTGTATGGTTTAAATAGTAGTTGGGCGCTGTCTTTGACTCGTGTTTGTAGCTTGAACATGAGGTCTATTAGGCTAGTATGAAGGCCTATTTTGTTGTGCTTGAGGTTGATAAGGTCTAAAATTATGAGCTTCTTTCCTCTTCAGGTCACCAATTCATTCCCTAGGTTCTGTAATTGCTTCATAACTTATTTGATTTCGGTTAAAATACTAGGAGAAGAGGTAGAAGCCTCATTAGAACTCTTATTTCTAGGAATAAGGATAGGGGTTAACTCAGGTGTCTTTTTATAACTAGGATTCCCCATTTATGGATAAATATCCATAGGTGGCATAGGTGCAAGTTTACTAGCTTGAATTAGGAAATTCTCATCCCTAATGGCTATAACATAAGATCCTGGTAAGGTTATCCATCCCATATATTTTATCATAACAGATATATAAAAATTTAAAGCTTTAAGGAAATAGAGGAATGCACCTTTAGCAGCTGGTCTTACTTTGCAAATGTCAATTATGTCCCACATCCTTTGAAATCTGAAATTGAACTTAGCCATCTCGCTTGCGTGGTGCTTTCTTGATGGTAGTAATATTCTCAAGAAAGGAAATATTATCTGCCTTCTCTCCAAATTGATTACGAGAGAGGTGTGCACAAAGCATTTAAATCAGCAATTAAACCCATTGTTAGACTCCTAAACCATTACAAATCTCTTCCTTTGAATGAAGAATCTAACAACCTAATAGCCACATCTTGTTCAATGATATGATGGATAGTGTAGACATTGGAAATATCTTGAATGTGGTCAGCTTTGGAGTAGTCTGATTCTCCCTAGAATAAAGGGATGCTCTTGAGAGAAGATGCTTTGGTATGGGATTATTGGCATTAAGAGCAAGAGGACTGCTACTAGTAAAATTAACAAATCCCAAATTTTGTTGTGTTGCCATTGTAATAGGTCTGAGAACTCTAGTAGACTGCAAGAAAGGCCTACCAGGAGGTGGAGTGGAAAGAGTCTTGTTTGGTGGTGAAGGTGACCTTTGAACTGATCTTCCTCTTCTTCCCCTTCTAGGTGATAACTACAAGTACTCAAAAGCTCCCTCCTCTGTTATTCGGACCTTTTCTAAATTCTTCTCATGAACTTGAGCACTTGCACTCACAAAACCAGCTTGATTTGAATGACCAGTCGCTAGATGTATTGCTGTAAAGAATCCAAAGGCTAGAATCTCACCAAGACACACATCCAAATTCGATGAAATTGAAATAATCGACTTTTGTCCCACCAGGCGTGCCAAAACTATTATGTAAAAAAAGTAACACCCTAAGATTTACACATTAAAAATTCCTACTTTTAACTAACATGGAATTTTCTCAAGGTACGGGCCCTCTGTAATTGAGAAAAACCTCCAAAGAAGGCTTGTTCCTTTACCGATTCTAATGCTAAAAATACTCCTAGAAAAGGGAAAATACAACTATTCTAAAGCTACCCTAAAATTCCAAGGGACCAGGGAAGAGAGAAATGCATAAAATGAAAGTCCTAAACTAAGGGAGGTGATGACACCACAAACAAAGGGGTGGAGATATCCTTAGTGAGTGAAGATGGAAGAAAATGAGGTAGAAGAGGGCGAAAAAAATTGCCACGGTTCAAAGAACACATTCATACCTCCAATTTCATGGAACACAATGAATTTGAATCCTGCAAGAGGACACAATATACACAGTATACCCGTAAAAATAATGAAAGTAAAATAACACAATACAACTGACTCGAGCTAGGGCGAGTAAAATCCACAAAACATAAATTTTATTGCTTGAAATGATGCACTATCCATTGCAATATAGGAACAAGGAAAGAATATTCTACAAAATGTATAAATTTGAGGCTTGTAACTCATAAAAGTGCTTTAGTAAATATTTGATAGAGTTCCTTTACATTACATAATGTCTCCCTTCAAAATGAGTAGAATTTTATAATATATACATAAAGATCCTTAAAATCACCTCACCGATCAACACATTTCATTAAAGAATTATGGGAGGCCATATGAATTTGGTACTTTACTTACACGGTAGTCATGGGTGCCATACCTCATTAAACTGGTAGTTGAAAAGAATGTACTACTTCTATTAATGCTTGGTTCGTTCCTTTATTCCATTGGTTTCATAATTTCCCTTGGTGTCGGTTATTTTAATAAATGTAACTGTCCAAAGAACATGCATTTTTGCTATCGGTAGCCCTCTTTATCATGCCGCGAACACTTAATTTTTTATATCATACGACAATGAAAAATTTGTTGTCATCTGAAATATCCTTTGTTGCCTTTGTGTAACCAATCTGGTAGCACCAAAAATGCTACCAACCAATAGCATTTAAAAATTCTTCCGAACCTCCACCACTCCATAAACCTATGCTATGACCGGTAGCATCCATACATGCTACCCACTCGGTATCATTTTGAATGCTACCGACTGATATCATTTTGAATGGTACTGGACCAGAACATCTAAGGATGCTATTGGTGCTTCCACGCCATTTCCCTATGTGACCCTGTCCGAGATCCTCATGTACTGGCTGATATCATATAATGGTACCATATTACATGCTACCAACTACATTTCTGATGCCTTTACCTAACCAATCAGCTCAGACCTTCACCATGGATCACTAGCTCACCGTGAAAGGAGACCAACTTGTGAGCCACCCTGTTATATTTCAAAGTGTTACACCCATCAACCACCAACACTCAGACCTATTAAGTTGTCCATTTTGTAGGGGTGCAAAAATTGATAATAGGTTGAGACAAAATATTGTACTTGTAAATTCATCTTCACAAACCTTTAAAAATTTGTAAGGGTCTAATGTTTTCATCTTGATTCTCCAAATCTTTCAACTCTTCTAGATTGTGCTATCCTAGACCAAATTTGACCAAATTTCTTATCAAAGAACCATGCCTTTATGCATGAGTTTTCTTTGAAAGAGACATTTACCACTTAAATTTAAAATAATGATTTGCACTTTGAACAATATTTTAATTCCATTTCAAAACGATCCACAATATTCTGTTGTTGCAAATCAAGCAATGCACTTACGGATGTTGATCAGATTTCTAGTTTGATCATTCTAAGCATCCAGTGTGATTGCACAACATTGAATCCTCTTCCCAAGTGTGGGACTTGAAAAAATGGAAAAGGAATCTCTAGATTAGAGGTTGGTTCCTCAACTCCTCTGATCAGCTATTTTACTTGCACAATTGCAGAGGTTTAAACTCCTAAATCTACTCTAAATTCCAAAGGGACAAGGATAGAAAATGTAAAAAGAAAGAACTAATGCTAATAGGTGATGCACCAAAGGAGTTGTAGACACCTGATGCTACATGAAATACACAATCCATAAGGAAACACAACACAAAACATGCACAAATGCTCAAAATGTAATGAAAGATCAAGAAAGCAATGATAGATATATGAAAGGATTGAGGGATTTTAATCACAGAACATATATCAACATATCAGATCCAATACAGTACATTACAATGATCCAGAGGCAAGAAAAGGTGCTGCATTATATGGAAAGGTAAAATTTCTTTACAAATTCTACCAAGGAGGAAGAAAAAGGAAGTTGCAGAGCTGAAAAGTGTCTCTCCTTTTGCAAAATGAACTCATTCTGGAAACCACAACGCCAGGAGAGAGAAACACAGGGAAAAAGTGCAAGGGGTTCAACCATTGACCAAAATGCCATCAAAATAGCATGGGTGCCCTGACAGACCCATTCCCTGACATTTTTAACCATGCTGGGAGAGAATGCGAGCCATTCTTCATTAAAAACGGTGGTTGAAACGTCATTTCTGTCCATGACCACATGCCAGAGGTGTTTCTCGATTTTATCTCTCCAAACTCCATCAAAATTCAAAAATTACCCTAGAATATTGTAGAGAATTTCACCAGCTTTCCATTGATATAAAGAACGTGAAAAACTAAGCTCTAGATCGAAAGATATGGCGATTTGAAGTTTTAGGGCAAAACAGGGCCAAATCGGGTCGGTGGGAAAAAATTCAAATTTTTGCACCTTTTTGGTCATTTGGAAAATTTTCCAAAATTTCCCGTGCTCTGCCACTCTAGGTGCCACGTGGCGGCATCTCATTGGCCGCGGGCCTTTCAGGGGAAACTTTTCCCAAAAACTCCACCGAGCCATAACTTCAAAAATACATGGAGTTAGGAGGAAAACTTTACCTTTCTGGAAAGCTGAGAAAGAGCTCTATCCAATGGTGCCATTTCTAGAAGGTTTTGAGTGCCTGAAAAGCAAAATTTTGTGACTGAAGCACAAGAGAGGGAAGAATGGGAGGAGTTAGCCACAAAATGAGCAGGGGGCACATTTTGGATAACAATTTTGGTGACTCAGAGGGGTCATCTGCCTGCTGGATGAAGTTACCAGTTGCCTGAAGCATCCATTGGGCATGGAGTCATGAGTTGTAGCCTACAAACTGATCTGAACTTTGAAAACCTCCTCTCTGAGCCACTTGGAAACCCACTGAAATGGACTATGCAAGAGCAAAACCAACACCACAAAAACTATGTACAAAACTAAAAGTCATACATGCTCCAAAATGGAACATGTAGAGTGTGCACAAGCACTTCTTTTACTGAAAGAAAAACTACCTATCCTACTCTAACTGGAAGCAAAAGTGGGCTAAACAAACCCTGCAACTGGTTGGGAGAAATAGCTTCCCTTTCTCAAAAGTTGCAACCATGCAACTGATTTGGCACTGAACATGGCTGATTGGATGAGTGGAAAATCAACAAGAAGCTGGTCTTCTACCCAAATCATCAAGGTGTCAACTGAAAACAAATCCAATACCTCTTTTAGTTGCTCTGCATTTGGATTGAAGAGGTATGACAACTGATCCTTGGTACTTTGTAGCTCACCCTCATGCTTAGAAGCAAGCATGACTGGTTGTGACTTCTCCTTTGACTCCAATGAAGTCAAATACCTTATTGGGCAAGGTGTGATCTGTTTGATATGCCCATAGATCTGATTTTCAATTCCAAAAATGGAGTCTTCTTGTAGACCTTCTTGGGTGGGTGATGTGGAAGCAATGGTAGGACTTTTCTACCCTTTCTCTTCCTTCATGGCAACATGGAACTCTTCAATAGTGTGCAACTCCTCATTATTGATTGCAACATCCAATGAAGTTGCTTTTGCATTGTTGTTACCTGCTGCAATACATTGTTGGCTTTGGGGCTCCTCCATTGTAGCTTTTGGAAGATCAAATTCTTCCAGCTTTGATTCAAGAGGCATGTTGCAAACTGTAGGCTATTGTCCTTGAACTCTTTTGTCCATGGTAGCAAGTTCTTGTTGTTGGAGAATGAATGGTGAAGAAGGAAACATGGTAATTTCAGCTAGCTCTTCATCTAAACATTCTTCTAAGTCTGATGGCAAATCAAACTCTTGAATGTCTTACTACAGAAAAGTCTCTCCCTCTTGTATGGTGGCCTCTAAATCTACATTTTCTTCACCCTGTATAACTTCATTTTCAAACATGAAACTTGTCAATCCAAACTCATCCCAAAAATCAGATTGTTGGAGAGATGAAGTGGGAGAGAAGCATGAAATTTCTTGTGCCTTTTGCTCACAATTTGGACCTGTTTTGTTCACCTCCATAATGGCTTCATCAATCAAATCAGCCCCTTCAAATGAAAGCAAAAATGTATCAATAATGCTTCCTTCTTCTACTGTTGTAAAAACTGACTTGACCTCATCCATTTTCTCCTCAAAGATGGGGTTTTGAGATGGTTTTCCTTCCTTCTCGATGGCTGATTTTGCAGTGCAAACTGGATCAGCATTTTCTTTGGGCAAAGTGCCAACATGGACACCCAACTCATCACCAACAAACTGTTGTTTTTCTCGCTTCACTGCTGTTATAAAATCAGCCTTGTTTTCCACTTGTTCTCCAACTTCAACATCCTCTATTGGTTTCACCATCAAGGGGATTTTTGTAATCCCGAATTTAAGAGCCCAACTCTTCAGACTTTGAATTTCTTCATCCTTGTTTGGCTCTTCTTTCTGCTACTGTTTTCCTTGATTGGCATTCTGATTTTTATCCTCCCAACATGGATTTGGGAATGCAAGAGGAGAAGTGGATTGTAACTCAATTGATTTTGCAATTTTTTGTGGTGGTGGAGGAGGTAGGAACTCTTGTTTCTTTGGAGGGAATGGCTATTTGGAAGGGAAAAGGACAGAAGAATTGAGATGGGGTGGAAGACTAGGGAATGGAGAAATGGATTCAACACTTGGGACAGCAGATGGAGAGTTTAAAACTTGACACTGCTGAGATAAAACAGATTGGGAAAGAAGGAGAGAAGAGGCATGAGATGGTGTGCTTACCTGTTGACAAGGTTGTTGAATACTCCTCTCATACACCTTTATTCCTTCAGTCCACTTTGCAAGCAATGGTAGTGTTGTAATCATGAAGTCTAGCTTCTCTTGAGGGCTGTAATGCCTTGGAAAAGGTCCCACCCATGGACAAGGTGCTCTACAACCGATTCTAAATGCTTTCATTTGTGCTTGAGCCCTGGATTGCACCATGTTTACCTCCATCTTTTGGATTTGTTCCAGCAGATCTGCATTTTCTTCTTGACTTCCCTCACAACCAACATACCCTTGTGCTTGACATGCTTCATATCCAAACTGACTTTGGCACTGCTGCTCATATGGGTAGACATGCTGATTTTGAATTTGATCAAAATGCTGATTTGGAGGATTTGTAAAACATGTTGGAGGTGTGATATACTGCTGTTGTAAATGTGAATTCCATGATGGAAATGAAGTCATGATTACACAACTTCATGGAATGGAAAAGAATGAAAATGATGGAAAGAAGAATGGATGGAAATGAATGGAAAATAGGTCTGCAACTTAGAGAATGAGTTGTTTACCAGATGGAGTCGCCAGATGTGCTTTTGAAAGTGCCTCCAAAAGGCTGAATCTTTAACAGGAACACACCAACCTGTCAAAGATAAAGTGGAAGACCTCTAAGGTCCCACCGGGCGTGCCAAAACTGTTGTTGCAAATCAGCAGCACCCCCTGGATGTTGATCAGATTTCTAGTTTGATCATTCTAAGCATCTAGTGTGATTGCACAACATTGAATCCTCTTCCCAAGTGTGGGACTTGCAAAAATGGAAAAGGAATCTCTAGATTAGAGGCTGGTTCCTCAACTCCTCTGATCAGCTATTTTACTTGCACAATTACAGAGGTTTAAACTCCTAAATCTACTCTAAATTCCAAAGGGACAAGGATAGAAAATGCAAAAAGAAAGAACTAATGCTAATAGGTGATGTACCAAAGGAGTTGTAGACACCTGATGCTGCATGAAATACACAATCCATAAGGAAACACAACACAAAACATGCACAAATACTCAAAATGTAATGAAAGATCAAGAAAGCAATGATAGATATATGAAAGGATTGAGGGATTTTAATCACAGAACATATATCAACATCTCAGATCCAATACAGTACATTACAATGATCCAGAGGCAAGAAAAGGTGCTGCATTACATGGAAAGGTAAAATTTCTTCACAAATTCTGCCAAGGAGGAAGAAAAAGGAAGTTGCAGAGCTGAAAAGTGTCTCTCCTTTTGCAAAATGAACTCATTCTAGCTTTTACAGTGCAAACCACGACCCCAGGAGAGAGAAACGCGGGAAAAAGTGCAAGGGGTTCAACCATTGACAAAAATGCCATCAAAATAGCATGGGTCCCCCGCGGACCCATTCCCGACATTTTTAACCATGCTGGGAGAGAATGTGAGCCATTCTTCATTAAAAACAATGGTTGAAACGTCATTTCTGTCCATGACCACGTGCCAGAGATGTTTTTCGATTTTCTCTCTCCAAACTCCATCAAAATGCAAAAATGACCCTAGAATCTTGTAGATAATTTCACTAGCTTTCCATTGATATAAAGAACTTGAAAAGCGAGCTCTGAATCGAAAGATATGGTGATTTGAAGTTTTAGGGCAAAACAGGGCCAAATCAGGTCGGTGGGAAAAATTTGAATTTTTGCACCTTTTTGGTCATTTGGAAAATTTTCCAAAATTTCCCGCACTCTGCCACTCTAGGTGCCACGTGGCAGCATCTCATTGGCCGCGGGCCTTTCAGGGAAACTTTTCCCAAAAAACTCCATCGAGCCATAACTTCAAAAATACATGGAGTTAGGAGGAAAACTTTACCTTTCTGGAAAGCTGAGAAAGAGCTCTATCCAATGGTGCCATTTTCAGAAGGTTTTGAGTGCCCAAAAGCAAAATTTTGTGACTGAAGCACAAGAGAGGGAAGAATGGGAGGAGTTAGCCACAAAATGAGCAGGGGGCACATTTTGGATAACAATTCCTATCCAAATCCCATTTCCCCCTCAATTTGATAAAATGCAAACAAAAAACTCAATTTACCTCCAACATTTTGTATATAAATTTAAAATATTGTTTTCCCTACTATTATATGCCCCATTTTTTATTATTGAGTATAGAAATTCCATTAGTCACAAATTTTGTGTTGGAATTTAACTCAAGTTCATTTTTATATATCTGTGATGGATGAGGTGACACTACTTAACCATCATCCAAATCATTTGGATAACAACCTTTTAATATACCCCATATTTTTGAATATTGATATTTTGGTGCTTGATTTGATCTCACCATTTTATCCAATGTATGCCTTCAAAAAAATTTCTCTGACTGATTTTCCCATGTTTCAAAATGTATGCTCGAAGATAGGATCATGTTGGATGTAAATAAAAATTTCATGTTTAAGATACGAATCCTCCTTTTTAGTCAAGGAACATAATATTAATGTTGTCCCCTGAAAATCCCTGTGAAAAATCAACCATGAATTGGGCCAATTTTGTAATTTTGATGATAAGTTAATGAAGTGTAAAGTGCAAAAAGAACTCCGATGCATTCCAATTTTATCGCCCCATCCCCCTTTTCCTTTAAGTGTTATTTTTATTTTTGCAAGACTCAATTTTTCTTAAGTATGCAACTAGGCATGGAAGGTATCCATGTGTTCCTTCGACACATTTTGGAGAAGGCACAAAGGATCGGGGGCCTTTAAGAAGTGAGTAATGACCACGTGGCTAAAGTATGGTAAGGTAGCCCAAGTTGGTTGAAAAATAAAGATAAAGAAGAAGAGATCGTATGCCTCCACTTGTCACCCAGGCACAAATTGAAAAAGAAAGAGAAAAGGAGAATCCCCAAAGCAGCATGAGTTTTCCACGTGTTGTAAAAAGTGTATACTATCATTGAAAGGACCAAAAAAGAAGCAGAGGACTTGATGTTTGATAGATTGAATGTGATCTTGGGTCCCAAAGCATGTAATTTAAGACTTGACTAAAATCAGGGTTGAGGTTTTGAATGAAGTCAGGGAGAAGATGAAGATAGAAAAGATGTGGAATGACAGAACCATGGGTACCATTGATATGATATTAGAGGAATTGCAAAGTCACAATTAAACCCACATGAATACAAACAATGGATGGACTAATGTGGGGATGCATTGAAATGGAAAACCTTGATTTTTTAACACCATACAAGCCTAAATGATGGAAGATGAAGATGTAAATATGAAGAATGATAAGAAATCTTAGGATTGTTTTCTTTGAACTATTCTTTCATCTTATTTTAATCATTACTCTTATTTCATGAAGACTGAATATCACTTTGAAGTTATATTTTCAAAAATTGGAATTGGGGTTCTATAGGGGCCCAGCCCATGAAGAAAAGTTACATACATTTTTGAAAATTATATCAAAAAGAAACTAAGAAAAGAAAAACATTCAGTCATCCTCTACTTCTACCTTGAAATCTTTTGTAAATGGGGGAATTATATTTAACAACATGTTCTTCCTCAATATAAACTCCTCTGAGCCTTGAGTTATTTGAGAAAATACAAATAACCCAAAAAATTTTTTTAAAGACATTCCCATATTCATCAACGATTCAATAGTCATCCCAGGGCCATCCATAATATTCCTTAGCTCTATCTTCTTATGGTAATATGATACTCATCTAGAAGATATGAACCACATGTAGGAAATGTCATTTCACCTTTTGGTTTGTAAGAAGTAGACTGATTAGGAATAGGTTGAGAAGGAGGATTTGGATTAGCTAGAAGAGCAAGTATTATATCCCGGGGACTTGGTGGAACATGGGATTTTGAACTAGAATCACCCTTGCATCTCCTTGTGAAAGGTGGATTCTCTCTTGGGAGAGGAACAAAAAGGTCTTAATAATTTTTCTCCATCAAAGGAGCACACTGCAATGAGTGAATGGAAGGTTGGAGAGTAGACTTGCCCTTACCCTCATTGGTATTAGAAAGTGATTCCTTTGAACACTCGAAGATGAAGGCTCTGCTTCTTAATCATCCAAAATGAAAATTGGGGGCTGAGAGCTTGATTTCCCCTTTTCCCTTTCACTAATAGTACTGGTATTATAGATTGTTGAGGTGGTAAAAGTCTTGTTGGACCTTTTTCTAGAGAAATGATCCATCACTCCAATTCTTCCACTTTGTGAGAAATGACAGGCACAATATCAATTAAAGTCTTTTCATAAAGCATGTAGGACTCTTGGGGAACCTCTTTCAACACAAATCCTTCATTGCATAAAAAGGGATATTTATATTCAACCATCCTTATCACAAGTAGGCCTCCTTTCAATCCAAAATTTCTTCAACTCTTCTAGGGATTTTGGTGCTCCCAATAGAAGAGATGATAGTACATTGACTGGAAATCTGAGAAAACATGATTGATCTTAATCAATCTCAGAAGGATGGAAAGCCAAACCTCCCGATATGTCAAGGACCCTTTCTTATCCCATGTGTCTGCAATTTCAAACAAATCCCTAACAAATGCTTCATCTGGGCCAGTTAGATCAAATATTTGATTTAAATCTTCTGAGGATATTTCTTTCAAGCTATTTTCCACAACTACTCTTGTTGTTACACCAAAAAATCCTTGTAGTAGATTTTCAAGTCTAAAATGGAAGGAGGATGTGTATCAATGAAGAAGTGAAGATGAATTTATAATAAAAATGTATAGACAAGCTAAATTGGATGAAATCATTGTCATAAAATGAAGAAGGATTTTTCACTCAGCTCACATGAAGGAAATAAATTTGAGAGATTGAAATTGTGTAACAAAAGATATCTGGACTGATGTGACATAATTTATGGAAAATTATTCAACCTAGAAAGACATGAACATGAGTGTGTGTTGTTTGAGATTGATCCTCAAAAGGTGAAAGGGATTTGCATATCACATCAAGCCATATGGAGTGCCTAAAAATGTCACAAAGAGTTTATTTTCCCACCAAAAGGGAGAAACGATTAAAAAAATGCAAAAAGGAATGACATAACATCCCAATCATATGTAAAAGATTTGAAAAATGGGAGTAACTCATAATTCCTCCACCTGAAAACATAAGATAACATATTAAACTATATGTTGTGAAGAAGAATATTATTTGGATATTCATGCTTTTTGGGGGAAATGGAAGGGTGAATGAGTGATTGAAAATGTATAAATGTGATGAGAATACTCTCACATAAGGGGGTTAATTTTTCTAAGCTTTAGAGAAAGAAGGAGAAAACCAGTTTGTACTTTCTTAAGTTGAACTAATCTAAGATACCTGAGATTTTATTCATCCATTCCCAAACCTTCTCACCAAGATGATTATACTATACAATCATTGGTAGACATTGAGGTCATAGGTGTTGTGTACCCTTATCGAAGTGTTGGTGTTTCATGAATTAATTTGTGTGTATTCTCATGAGAAATGTTAATTTGTTTCAAGATGTATTACTTTGAATCGATTCTCTGCATTCTTATTACAAACTTATGATGATTAATTTCTTTGAATTACACAAATTTTAGTTTAAATAGAAACAATTTAGCAACTGCAACTACATTATTGATGGAGCTTTCCTTCATGTTATGGTAAATGATTTTAAATTCAAGTTGTATCTATCTGATTTAGGATCTTTTTCAGTTCTTGAGGGTATCTGGGATGTATTTGATAAGGAATTATTAGTATTTCATTAAGAATTTATCATGAGCTTTCGTGTTTAAATTCTTAAAGTTTGTGTGAAATATTGTGTTCTTGGGCTTCCATGAATACAAACCTTATAGTTGGAGTTCTTTGGATCGTGTGATTTGTATTTTTCATCAAGAACAATTATATACATCATTTGTCAAGGTTCATTTAATTATTTTGTATAATCAACTTTATCTTGCTTAACTTCCCAACAATACATCAAAATTACAACCAATATCCATCAGATCCATGTGAACTACCCATGTTTGCACTGTTTATGCACAAATGAAAAGAAGATTTATTAATTTTTTCCATCCTTTATCTAAATAATGTAGAAATAAAATGGAATTATAACTATTTTTAGTAGCCAGATCCTTATTTAGAGGACATATGCACTTTCTAGTGTAACAACTCGTGAGAGTTAGATGATGTCTACATTGATCATGTCTTCTTGAGGCTACCTTTTCACTTCCCTGAGAAAGAGAGTCCAAATAGTGTTGTTCTATTTATTTCTTTCACAAATACAAGTTACATAATGGGTCCTCTCACCCTGGTTGTAGGCAGAACCTAAAGTAGTAGGGAAGGTCATACCCTTTGTGAGGTGTTATCCAACATTCCCCAAGTCAAAGTGAAAACAAAACTGTCATATCCATCCCTGGCTACATAAAAATTCAAATATTGGTTTGAATTTATCTAAGCATCTGCTTATCCTGTTGATGCTTTGGTTGGATCACAACAAGGGATTGATTCGGATACCAACACCCTTGGGGTGCCATTTCTAGAGTAGTATTTTGGAAAATACTAAGAAACATTTATCTCTAGTAACATACTGAATATGTTTAGATGCAAATACATGATCTAGACATCATCCTTTGTTGAGATTTATGAAAAATGGGCTTAATTAGAAGTTATTTGCTTGATATTTTCCTAGTTTAAGTAAGATTTCCATTAAATTTTCTTGGTTAGGGGTAAATATTGACAAAGGATGCTAAGATTTGTTAAAATTATCATTAAGGTTTAGATTGACAAGTCATTTATAGTGATTTACACATCTAAGGTATAATACCTTAGTGGTGACTCCACATTGTTTAGAATTTTTGGTAAATACCAATGCCTCAAGCTTTAATAATTGAAATTTGTCATCAAGATCTATAAAGATGGAAGGAAGAAGGTCCTTCTTCAAGACAGATCCTACTAGAAAATTGTTTCTAGAGCTAGGAAGGAAAAATCCAACTAAGAAACAAGTCTAGAGAGCATCGAGAAGGTCAAAGGTTAAAAAATAAAGTAGTGCCTGTGGTTGAAAGTGATCAGCCTTTGATAGAGGATTATTCTAGCTCCTCAGACAATTCTAGATCAAGCAGTCCCATAAAAATTTATAAACTCCAACTTGAGAGGGGCCATCATTTGCAAATGATATAGGTATACCTCATCTCCCTTATTTTTCACTTAGAAGTAATATATTTTTCTATGAAACTAATCATTAAAGGACCAATACTTTGAGGATCATACACCATTACCTCAAAGACCTCCTATCCCATATTATTTTAACCCTCATGTTGGGACACCTCCTTAGAATAATATGGATCATCCTCCACCTAGACCTCCATTTGTTTTAAATGTTTTTGGACCCATAGATTTTCACAATATATTGGGTTATCCTAATGCACTTCCTCAATAAGTGAGGAAAAAATTGCCTAAATTTCAAGGAAATAATGCTATTACTAGTGACTAACAATTTAGAATTTTTATTAATATCATGGAGGATTTTGAGATTGAACATGAATATGTGTATGTTAAATTGTTCATTCACACCTTAGAAGAGGATTCCCATGATTGGTATAAATCCTTACTAAATAATTCCATTGATTCATGGGCTAAGATGAAAAATGATTTTAGATTACAATATGGGGACAAGACTGATCCTAGGTTTCTCCTCTCATAATTTGAAAATATCAAGAAGAACCCCAATGAACCAGTCCAAGACTTTAATACTAGATTTAACAAAACCTTGACTAGATTTCCAATGACATTGAGGCCAAGTGATGAGTCTTACGATAAAGTATTCTAATGCCTTTGACAAGAAAAAAACATACTATTTGAGGGATAAAAACCTCGGGACTTTGAGACAAGCTTTCTCATGGCAGTATAAATAGAAAATAATATCAAGGAAGTAGGAAAGCCTCCTAAAAGGGAGGGTGTTAAGTTAGTTAATCCTAAAAATCCTCAACCAAGTAAGGGAGTTGATTTGGAGGAAGTTGTTAAAAAATTGCAGGAGTGGTAAAAGAAATCTCTTATAAACTTGCTACAGAAGAGAAAGGGATATTAAAAAGTTCTTAGGGCCAACACCAACCTCAAGGTTGAATTATAATTGAAAATCATCCTAGGGATGATCATAGACCAGATGAGAGAGGTAAAGGGCCCATGGGATCGGAAATAAACAACAATAACCAAGGGAGAACAAATTAGTCCCTGATCCTTTAACTGTTAGAGTTTCTATGATAGAATAAAATCATGTTATTGAGTGGTGTGATAAATGTTTCTTACCACATTCCCCATGTGATCTTAATGAATAAAGTGAAGAGGTTGATGATGATGCTACTTTTGGTGATGTGTGCGGGATAGAACACCTGACGACACCAACAACATGGTGCTACTTCTAATGAATTATTGAGTGTCAGGACTATGGAATATTTTTGGGATTGCATAGTAGGTATCTCCTCTTCCTTCTACTAGTAATCTTGAAGTTGATATGGTCTAGGATTTTGACTTTCCCAATCATGATTTTGAATATTTAAGGGCATTGATGATTAAGAAATATGATGGTGGAATTCCTTCTGAGGAGGATAGACAATTATTAATGAATGTAGTGGTGGCCTAGGAGAAATAATATAATCTAAGAAACAAGACTATTAAAATGGGAGGGCCACAACCCAAACCAAATAATCCCCTCCTCACTAATATCCCAAAGGATCCCCAAGAAAGATGTGCTAACCAAAATTCTAGCTAATGCTAATAAACCTAGTAACCCTACCCAAGCCATGAATAACCTCATACCACAAGAAAAGGAAATTACCCTACCTCTTAGTATAACATTACCCAAGTATACCCCCTATGATATGGCTCAATTTTGAGCTAGATAAAGGTCACTGTACCCATCTTTGAGTTACATAGGATCTCTGAGCACATAAGAAGAGAATTTAATTACTTGGGACTTAAGGAGGAGCGGTGACCAGGAAAATATGTTAACAATATTGATATTCCCCTGTTATTGAAGAATTGGAAGTACCAAAAGCATTGGAAAATTTGGGGGAATCCCTTAAGTATATCTAGGAACTTCCCTTGTTGAGTCCCAACTTGATGTTGATCCCTTCTATACTACTTTGATTATTAACGACAAGATTGTTCATAATTACATGTTTGATTTAGGAGCTTCATGTAATGTGATGCCCCTTGAAGTTATGAATGAGTTGGATATCAAAGTAACAACATCCTTTGGAAAGTGCATTGCCATGGAATCAAGAGAAGTACTAGTCATTGGGTATGTGAAGGGTTTAGTAGTGCAATTAGCAACTTATCCTGGTAAGTATTTAACCATGAATGTAGTCATTATGGACTACCCTGCTAAATGGGGTATGTTGTTGTCAAGGAAGTGGGTTACCAATGTTGGTGGAAGTGTGCAAATGGATATGTCATATGCCACCATACTAGTAGAAGGGAATCTTGTCAATTTGTATGGGGAGAAAAATATGTTGCACCTAATTGAAGATCCTAATAATGTTACTTATGAAGTTCTGTATACAAATGTCGATGTTAATAATTTTGTTGGGTATGTAGATTTTGAAGAACATAGTATTGATAAGAGTAAATGCCTGGAACAATTTGGTGTCCCTTGGACCTTGATGTTTGATGGATATTTCTCTAATATGGGAAATGGGGTTGGAGTTGTACTTATATCTCCAAGCCAAGAAACTTTTAATTTCTCCTTCAAATTGAAATTTGAATGCACAAACAACATTGCAGTATGAGGCATTACTCTTGGGTTTGAGGATTTCCTAGAAGTATGGTATAAAATATATAATTGTTAAAGGAGATTCAGAGCTTGTAGTGAAACAAGTAAGGAAACTATATGCCATAAAAAACAAAAGAATGAAACAATATAAACATGCAATATGGGATTTTATTGAGATGTTTGATTCCTTTAACATTTTGTATCATGACAGAACTCAAAATGTTGCAGCGAGATAGATTGGCAGTGCTTGGATCTAGGTTTGAAAATTACATTGTTTCTCCTTATTATGATTATGATATTGAAGTGTTGTCAAGACCATCTATTCCTGATAATGTGAAACATTGGCAAGTATTTGATGATGATGCCCAGGTTCAAAGGTTTTTTTATAATGAAGGAGAATTCACCAATCAGTGCATGGATTGGAAGACAATGCTAGAAATATGTGATGGAAAGGAAAACATGTTTGATAAGGATATAATTCAATTAAAAACCAACACAATTCCCAGAGGGTTAGTGGCTTTAGAGTCTAATTTTGATAATACTTGATAGGGTGGTTCATAGACACATCTCTGCTTCAAGGGATGTTGAAGAATTCAATTTGGGAACTAAAGAAAAACCCAAAAAATTTTGGATAGGAAGTAATTTAAGTAAAGAGGAAAATAATTCTTATGTTGAATTGTTGAAGAAATATCAAGGCTTGCTTAGCATGGTCTTACTCAAAATTGAAAGCATATAGGGAATATTTATTTCAACATGAAATACCTTTAGAACCTAATGCTAAACCATTTAGGTAAAAATAGAGGCCAATCAATCCAATTCTCTCCCTCAAGATGTAGGAAGAATTAAAAAAGTTAAGGGATGGAGGAATAATACAACTTACAAGATATTCTTCACGGGTGGAAAATTTAGTGTCAGTAAGAAATAAAAATGGAGATATAAGGTTGTGTGTAGATTTCATAAATTTGAATAAAGCCTCAATTAAAGACAACTATCCATTGCCAAATATGGATAACATGCTATAATTGGTCACTGGATCAAAATTGCTTTCTATATTAGATGGATTCTCAGGGTATAACCAGTAGTTGTGAAACAATCAAAGATAATTTCAAATTCCTTTACCACCCCATGGGGTACCTATGTGTATGTGAGAATGCCTTTCGATTTGATGAATGTTGGGGATACATTCCAAAGAGCAATGGATGTTGCATTCTCAAGCTACATAAATGATTTTATTATGCTTTATCAGGATGATGTGACAATGTTATCTAAACAAAGAAGTGATCATTTGAGCCATGTTGAAAAGATGTTGATCAGGTGTAGAGAATATGACATCTCATTGAATCCTAAAAAGTGCCATTTTGGGGTTCAAAAGGAAAAGTTTTGGGGCACATTGTATCAAAAGAAGGGGTCATGATTGATCCTGAAAGGGTGGAAGAAATTGGTAAGGTCCCTATCCCAAAAACTAAAAAAGGAATTTAGTATTTCTTTCATCAAATAAATTTCATTAGGAGGTTCATTTCTAATTTATCTGAAATTGTAGACACCAAATTCGGATCACACTCCCCTTGGCCCCCTTTAATTAATCAACACAATGCATATACCTAGCCATACTCCCCTTTCACACCTGGATATTAGTTTAATCAGCTATAATTGAATAAATACTCATCCTCACATTATTAATTAATTTAATTATTTTAATGAAGTTAATTTACACCTCACCTAGCCATATCACCTAGACACCTCACCATGGACTTATTCCTAGCCTATTGATTAACTAAGACTGAGTCTCTACTTATCTTAACCAACTGGGACTCTTTCAAACCCTAAAATTAAAGTCCTATTCATTCTCCAACAACACTCCCACTTATCTAAGTGCCAACCATCACTTGAGACCCGAATTAGCAATCAAGATCACACCAAAAATAATAAAGATTAGGATATTTTTGGTAACTTGGACTAATTCTCCCTAACCAATGTTGGTTTTCCCTCGATTGAGCCGGTTCCTAACCACCATCAGTTACCCTTAAATAAGTTTTTCTAACTCTTTACATGTGTTGAACCAAATTCATTCTCACACACAACTTTGTTGTTCGAGTCTCTAGCAATAAGGCTTCCCAATGACAAACCGAGTACATCACACTTCCACAAGTAATCGATCATTGCTTCCATAACTCTAGATTGACATGATAGAGCACGTAGACAACTACTACCATTGCCTTTGGATAATAGCCGCTTCTCCTCCAAATGATCAACCATTCCTACCACATTTAGATCTATAAATTTTATCAGATAAGTAAATAATTCTTACTTGTTAATCTTATGTGTTTGATCTTAATCATTTCATTTACTTATTTTTTTAAATTTCTCTCTATCTCATTACCACCTTTTACCCATTTATCATCTTTTTTACCAACCAAATCCATTTCCCCTATCCCATCACCCTATGTACCTTACTAAGTCTTAATTAACACCTTTCCATCATTCCCCAAACCTACTCGGATCTCGTGCGATCACGAGAGAGGCCCAAACTCCCATTTTTAATATTTTAACCAAATTTCCCCTACCGACACCGATTAGCTAACCGGTGTCGATCTATCTCCTTTACCGACATCGGTCAACCAACCGATATTGGTCTTTGAGACTGAAAATTTTGCCTATAACAATGAGTTAACAACTTCCCAAAACAACCCAAAACCTTGCCTAATTTCACCCAAACCTCACCTACAGCCTCTATTATACCTATAGACCCAAACCAACCCATTAATCATCTAGATTTAATTCTAACCATTTTTGTTGAGTTAAATTCACTTGTTGTATGTTAATAGGAGATACCTAAATATTATCAACTATAATAGGAATTGTTATTTCTTACATTAAGTTGTATTAAATAGAGGATTGAAAACCATTCAAGGAAGTGTCATGCTTCCCGGATCTAGCCTTGCTAGGAAATCCTCTGAATCTTGCTATTTAATACTATTTGGTGGTCTTGTTTTGTTTCTTATATAGGTCATTTCTCCTAGCCAAAGGGTCACTCTCTGACAACCAATCGATTCAACATCTACAACACGTGCAATGCCTTTTACCATGTTAACAACACAAGTATTCTTCATACACCTGTTACCTACTTATTTTTTATCGCATTACTTTGAGGTTAAAAATTTTGGCGCTTTACTGTGGGACCGTATCATTGGGTTATTCTTCATTGTTCATTCTTAGGGAATATTTGTGTGTCTATTTCCTTTTGAAAGAGTTCATATTAAAATTTCTTCCGAGGAACATTATTATTATTTTACTTATCTAAGTGAAATTCATATTTTGGGTTAAAAAGAACACTTATTTTTATTTTGTATTGCATTAGTGAAAGACATACTCTTTTCCTATTCATTATTTCTCTCATCAAATTTCATTTTCAATTTGGGCTTAAAAATATCTGCATTTCATCCTTATGTATGTTGCATTTAGCTCACTTAAATTTATTTACAACCTATATATTGGAGGTCATGACTAGTTGATGGTTGGTGGGAATTAAGCATAGCTCACTTCTTACACACACACCCCAAACCGAATCACTTGAAAAAATTACACACTTCTTAAACATCTTCCTTCCCAAAAATTACCGTTAACGACTAATAATTGGATTAATGGTGGATCCAATTGGTGTTCTAGCCAATCATCATATCAAAGTAGGGCCTCATGTACTGTGAAGTATATATTGGGGACACCAAGCCAAAATTTACCTAAAACCATCCATAGACATTTAGTTCCTTCTAGGGTACCCTCGTTGACCAAAAACTCTATTCTACTTATAGTTAGTTCTAAATGGCATAAGCCACACAACATAAAATCTATAACATAGGATTGCGTGTTTTTTTAGCTTTTGACTGATTGTGTTTTGAGGTGTGAGGTGTATCATCTTGTTTTTCTTATCCTTCATGCCCCACCATCACAACTGGTGTATTCTGGTTTATTCTAGGTGTGTTAGGACTCATCACCTTGCCATACTCAGTTGTTGGGTTGGTATTTTCATTTGACTTAATTACCAAAAATTCAAATTTTCATCTCCTCTCATATTTCACAATAACTGTAGGTATCGGTCCAACGACCAACATCGGCTATCTCTTCATACTGACATTAGTTTACTAACCGACGTTAGTTCCCTGATATTTTGGTTATTTCTCCCAAAACAATGTTCAATTAAAAAACATATTACGTGACTTATTCTGTCACTCCATCACATTTATGAGTCTCTGATATCATCTTCCAAGTCCAAGTTCACTTGATTTTTACCCTTCATTTCTATCTTTTCAAATCTACCATTTATTCACAATAACGAGATATCACTTGATGTGTGCCAACATTGATTACCCCTATCTCTGGAATCGGTTAGCCAACCAACGTTAGGCTCTATGTTTTTATTTTTCTATCAAAACAATGACTAAATTCCACTTTAGAAATTTAATCTGCTATCATTTTTTGTGTTTTTGTACCATCTGCAGAAATTAGATTGCCTATTCTATCGCCACTCACATGGTTTTGACTCGTAGACAAGCCAATGCTCTAGTTTTTATGCTAGCCACCAACCACTACCACCTAGTCCTTCACCACCTTTTATTTCTTCACCCATGGACCCCACCTCACCTATTGCTATACATGCAGGTGATGAGGAGTTTGCAAAACTCCTTGATCACAATACCACATCCTTACAACATTATATTTTTCTCTCATCTTCCACCGATTTGTCGGACAACTTATCTACAGTATTCCTGTATCCATTCCTCCTACTTTGGCCCCCACTTCCGTATTAGTTACCACTAGTGTAGTGGTACCTACTTCCACCTTACCACCTATCGTTTCTCATATTCACTCCCACATATTTTATATCTTCCGCACCTACAACACCTATCACATCTTCAACATTCACCTCGCCATCATCTATGGTCCATAGTGTAGGGATTTCCACCTCATCAGTTCCTATTACCTTGCAACCTCTAGTTACGTTGACCCCTTTCCAGAGTTTGGTCATGTCTATACCATTACTATGCCACCTATTTCCATGAGAGTTTCTACACACATTCCTCTCACCTATACCTTGTCTCAGCCACCACCCATCACCTACACTTCCCATTCAGGGTATATTCCCTCATCATATGCCATAACTTATATCCCCCTTCTCAGTTTGCTTACCCCACACCTCCATATATATATGTACCCTCTATGTCGTACTCATTGTATCCACATCCTTATCTTTGCTAGAAGTGTGCATCAATCCAATTCAACCAATGATTTGATCAAGATGATGATGGAAAAGATGTATACCCTTGAAGCATCTTTTTCCAGCTCTCACAACACACTAACTTATGATGATATTTGTAATGAGCCTATTCACCCTTCTATTCCAATTCATCCATACCCCACACATTGGGAAATGCCAAAATTTAACTAATTTAATAGCAAGGAAGATCTGCAACAACATTTGTGATATTTTAAACATGTATGTTATCTAATTTCCCATGATGATGCCTTACTTCTCTCGAACTTTCCCAATTTCCTTAAAAAGACCGGCCTTATATTGGTATAGTGCTTTACCTAAGCACTCTATCTTCTCATTTAATCAATTAGCCCAAGAATTTCTTGATCATTTCTCCATTAACATTGTCAAGAAGGTTACCATGAATGACTTGTATTCGTTATGCCAATATGAGGATGAGTCTATCATATATTTTTTCATGCGTTGGTGGAACCTTATTAATCAACTCACTTTCCAATTGCCTCAAAATGAATTAATAGATTTGTTTACTAGAGATTGTGCTAGACATATCTCTCCAAATCTCTAAGTTCAAACCTTCCGAACATTGATGAGGCATTCACCATGGCCCAAAAACTTGAAATTTGTGCTATCAAAGAGAAGAAGCTATAATTGTGCAACAAAAGCACTTCATTTAAATCCAATGACACCTATTCTTCTTCCAAACCACAAAATAACTATTCTAAAGAGAAAGGATCTGCCAACGTAGTGGTTTTAAAAGCCAAACCTTCTCATCCATCTAACCAATCAAAACCTTCTAATATTTCTCATGTTCAAACCTTCCAATTTAAACAGGGAACAACAAAAATATACTCCCATTGGAGAACCTTACTCCTCTAGTTTTGGAAAAGCTTCTAAAAGATGGAGAAATCACCCTTCCACCCGTCAAAACACATACTGGTTTTGACCCTTCTTGTCTTGTGCCTACATGGTATAAGGAGAACGATTACTGCAATTATCATCGTGTTAGAGGTCATAGTGATGGTAATTGTATAACTTTAAAAAACATCCAAGAAATGTTAGATAATGGAGATCTTGTCTTGGATAACCCCAATGCATTGGCTAACCAAAACCTCCACATATTCAAGAATTCATTTCCAAATCACACCCATCATCCAACCAAACCAAGGTGAAACCTCAATTAATGATACCAATATTCGAGAGGTTCATGCCATTTTGATATCATATTGGCTCCTTCTACTCAATTTCCTCCCATCTCATCTATTGAGGAAATTCTTGCATGATCTCCTCCACCCATAGAGGAACCTATTTCATCTACTTCTCTACCCATAGAGGAGTCCACCTTACCTTCTTATCTACCCATGGATAAGTACCCCTTATCTTTGGATGCATCTACCCCACTCATCTCGCCACTGTTGAGCAACCCGCATTACCCATTCTTCTACCCATGGAAGATCCTAGCGTACTCTCTTCTTTACCAAAGGAAGAGCCTATACAATCAACCTTGCCTCCTCCTCTACCCACAGAGGACCCGCTAGTGGCATCTCTTCCTGTTGGCGATAATTCCCCATTGGATTTTAAAGACCATGTCAATTTTCTATCATCTCTTCTACCCACAAGAGTCTAAAGCCAACCATTTCCCTATCTCACAGACGTTATATTTATTTACAGGGATAGATACCAAATCAACATCATCCCCCTCCACTTTTGTGCCATTCTCATGTTTGGCCGACCAATTGGATTATGTTGAATATTCCATGCTTTGGGGATGCCTTTGACTTCCTGTCTCGACTCAAATGCAAATGTCACCCGCAGACACTTCAATGATTTATCCTAAAGTTTTTAAGACCATTAAATCCATCATATTTGAGCGAGTTATTGTAGCCTCTTCTACATAATCTTGAATTACACCAAAACCTTTTCCATTACCCCTACAACAACCTACACCCAAACCTCTACCTACACCTATACCTACATCTGCACCCAAACCTACCACTACATTAGGGGTCATGCCAACACCAAGTCTATTCCATCCTCCCGTTAAGATTGATTTAGCCACATCATCCCAAACTATCACCAGGCCTATCCCTCCACCTAATAAAAAGACCCAACCTCTAAGAACTTGTACCCCAATTTCTCCTACTCCTCTCTCACCTTTGCCACTTCCATATATATCTTAGTCCTCATCCATCAACCTTGGTCAAATAACCTCCTTCTCTAGGTAAACTTAAAATGAAACAACTTACATCCTTTCCACAATCTTCTATCCCACCCAAGTATTCTACATCACATATGCCTGTTCCATCTCCCATACCCTCATCATTACTCACGCCTTACCCTCTCTTGACCTCCACTTCTTGTATTTCCCTCTACCACTACCTTCATCACACCTCCACTCTCACCATGGTTGACTGTCCCCTTCCATCTTCTGTATTCCCTTCTACCTCACACACTCCCTCAACACCTTTACCCAAGAAGGTGTAACCCAAGTCCACAACCACACTACCTACCAAAAGGGTAGTTAAACCTACTCAACCTCCAACTCCACATTCAACAGATTCACTTTGATAAAAGTCACCCAAACCTACATCCAAATCAAATCATCCTCTAGTTGTACCCCTTCCATAGAAGTCACCAAAACCTCCATCCAAACCTACTCTCACTTCTCATTGTGATCCCTTGGTAGGGTCTTATGCTACCATCCTTGCTAACCTTTTAGAAACCTCCGTCATCACATTGCCACCTCTCAAGCCTTATGACCCACTCAAGCCTAAACAGAAGGGTTTGATGATACCAATATTTGCACCTATCATTGTGTGCCAAGGCATGATGTTGAAAATTGTAAGGCCCTTAAGAATATTCTTCTTCAATTATGTTCTCCCAAAGAGCTCTTGGAAGAAGATGACCTTTTGGATGAAGCTCTCATTCCACCCTCGCCTGTCGCCATGCAACCTCACCCCATTTCTTTCCGAGACCTTCACCTCCACCTCTCGTAGCCTACTTTTCCTCCTCGACCTTTGAGATCAATATGGTCTAGATTAGAGAACTCACCAAACCCCCTCTGAAATGCTAGTGCACCATACTTATTTCACAAGGTTCTTATCTCGCACTGGGTTTTGTCCTTCTTTCCATTATACCTTTCATGATTCATCTCCCTCTCTTCCTCAGATTAACATGGTTCAAGTTGTCACTCACACACAAAAGGACAAAGGAAAAGAGAAGATAGAAAAACCATCCACTACACCTTTACCCAACATTCCATCTGCACCTGCACCCAAAATCACCATTTGTGGGCTGACATATCCCATTTTTGATGGAGTCACACATCATACCATGATCAAATAACTACACTAATCACTGTCAAAATTTATTTGTATGACCTCGTCTAAACCTTTGGGTCTCATCTCCAATCCCTCATCAAGGTGCTACAATCTATTGATGTTTTACCTAACGACCCCACACCTATTTTTTCCATTATCACTCCTCATCATGTTTCCACTCTCACAACTTTGCCTCCATCTTCTACCCCCACTACCATTAACCAATTCTCTCTTTATAATTTTATCTAGAAAGAGATTGTCTCTCTCTAATTCGATGATCCTGACCCCACCTTATTCATTTTTGTCTACATTGATAATAAATGTGTTCTACACGTTATGATCAATGGAGGTGCCAGTATCAACATCATTTCCTCTCATGCATATAAAAAAATGTGCATACCTACCAATTACATGCATAATAACTAAGTTATGCTACATTCATTTAATGACGCTATGAATTACACCCTCGGTAGCATTCTTCTACACACTCCAAGGTGGGCCCATGTACTATTCCTAAATTATTGTATGTCTTAGAGGGGGAGTTTCAATATAATATGTTACTTAGATAACCATGGATCAACGCCATGGGTTGTTTCCTCTACCTTACATTGTTATTTAAAATTTGAACATGAAGGGCACAACTACACCATTCAGGTAGATCCCTCATAGTTCAAAACCTACAACATGCTCTACCGAACTAATGATTTCCTTATACCAGTTAAGGTAGATACCACCACTACCACTTCTTCTTCGATTGATACCGCACCTACCACTACTACCTCTTCTTCTTCAGCTGCCCTCATCAACCACTTATGTTGCTACATATTCCACAACCAAATCCTATAGTCCCACTACCACCACAGCTTCTTTACCTATCCCATCACCAACCCATCTACTTTATAAACACCGGATGCATCTTCTTCTCGTGCTCTTGGTGATTCTTCAATTCTCAATAACTAAATACCAACTTCTAATCCCTTGGTAGGTGATTTTCATCACCTTACCTTGGGGGAGTATTGCCTCTATAATGTCGATACCTTTGTTACTCCTCAAGAGTATGAGAGCCTTTATCAACACCCACATTACAACCAATGTGTAGGTGAGGTATTTCCATACGGTCCACCCCATCTTCACACCAAATTGACATATGGGGGACTAGACGCTTCTTCATATACTCTAAAAACACCTACTCAAAACCATTCATTCTCATAGGGTTTAGTAGAACTAGTGGCATTCATGTGTATGGACAAGAAAAAGTTTTGGGACTTAGCCATATTTGGCATATCGGGTAAACATGAGAAAACATGACCATACTATGTATACGGAGTGGATAAGGTGTCACCTGGAAACTTGGTGCCCACGAAAGGAATATACCTTGCATGATAGAAGATTCAAAAGGTCATCATGGAAAGAATGGAGAGCTTGAGTCTGAAGGAGCATGCTCCCATGGAGGACCACTTGGACACTTGGCAACCGATCTACAACTTTAGAAAGGCATGGCGGTGCTTTTGAGGCTATATATACAAGTTCCTAGAGAGAAAGAGACACAGATAGACACACGAGAGTTGAAGAGGCAAGCTATGCAAAATACTTGTGAGAGTTCTATGGGTTGGGTTTAGAGGATCTGTAGGAGTATGAGGTATCAAGGGGATGGGTCTGAATATTTTTCTTTGTCTTATGAGGGGCTTAAGTCTAGTTCTGATGCATGACTTTGGTCTACTATGATATGGATCTTGTGATAGCCTCAATGAATGTAATGTGATTACCAAACATGTTTAATATGAATATATGTGGTTCTAGTTTTACTTATATCTATATGGATCGGTTTTATATATATATTCATATGAGTGGGTGTAAACCCCTATGCATTTCCTTTTTGTTGTGATTCAGATCTATGTTCTATAATGCTTTTCTTATCTGAATGAATACATTGGTCTAAGAAGCCCATTCTGAGCTCTAAGATGGATGTATGGTTCATTTCCATTCTCTTCACTTAAGTTTCTATCATAAATAATGCATTCTCACACAAATCACATAAAGGAGGGGCTCGACACCCGTGCGTGCCTCGGTGAGTGCCCAATGCCCGTTGGGTGATAGGATGATGCATGGGATTTCCTTGTTCTTTGAAAGGGCATAAAAATGACTACATCTTGGTTCCATTTTCGGACCTCTTTTTGAAGTTTTTTGTGAGAAATGGCATGCATCTTTGTCCTTGTGATGTGTGATGATAGAGCATGACTTTAGAAAGTGTTGAAACATGGTTCAAGAGCATGAAGGATGAGTTTTCTCAAAGATTCAACATTGGACCTAAGTTTGATGCACGTAGATGGGTAGAAGAGAACCTATACCATGAGTTATATGAGACATTATTTTGCTTGCTTCCCAGTAGAGCTATATGAATGGATTTCAACATATGCATCCAGATCAAGTTGGTACTATAGATCATGTGCATGTGGACCCAAGATGACTATCAAAGGTTGCAGGATGTAGATCTGACTTGGATGTGTGTTGTTGATCACTGGTGGAAGGGAGTGTTGGCTAGTTACACTTTAGAATATGCCATTTTGACGTATTCTTTCCCAAAAGTTGTTGAGTTTGAGTTTCTGAGGGAGCCTAGAGGATCATTTTTAGTGTTATTCCTCTGGCTATGAAGATCTTGGTCATTACTTTGAGTTTAGAAGCATTTCCCATGGCTAGATAAAGCTTCTCTAAGTGTTGGGAGAGGAAGCTAGGGTGGAGGAAGATGGTGAGACATTACGGATGAAAAGGAAAGGGAGGAGAGATGACTCAAGTATAGCAAAGCTCATGAAAGGGAGATGACTAGACAACATGAGGTTACAAGTGTGATGGATCTATGGAGGTAGACATTGCGAGAGGGTGTTGAAATTCACATGGAGGATGTGGAGCTTGAGAAATTTGTGCTACCCCATCTTGGAAAGTGCATGGGAGAGAGGCCCCTTCAGCTTCTGATGAGAGTTCATTACATGGAGAAAGAAGAGTCATCGGCGCATCTAAACCCACCTAATGACCAACCCTAGTGCACTTGGTTTTCCAAATCAAGGGAGAAGTATTGATAACCCAGTTGGTATCGGTGGGAGTGACCGATCGATGCCCAAGAGATATAATTTTTCATTTGGAACATCCATGGCTACACATACCATTCTAGTGTTTGGAGGAATTTTTGGGCAAAGTGTAAGTACACAAGGTTTGGGAAATGCATGTCTGGGAGTGGCACGGGATACACTTCTGTAGTGGAGAAATCTCATAGACCATTGGTATGTAGTTCAGTGGAACATTGGGGACACTAGGTGACCACTTCATGGCCCATTTCTAGGTATGGGAGGATCTGGAGGTGGAACTAGTGGATCTGGAGGCATAGACCTGGTGGATCCAGTGGATCTGGTGGAGGAGGAAACACCGGAGGGAACCAAGGCTCTGGATCGGGAGGACAAGGACCCCAACCACCTCCCCAAGTGTTTTTGAGATGTCTTTACACCTACCAGACTATAGGGGTATTGAAGATGTTGTAGAGCATGTGCACAAATGTGAGTTGTTATGGCGCGTGAAGGGGATCACTACTCTAGAGTGGAAGGCAAAGTCAATTTGTAACAATGTTGCAAGGGCACACATAGTTGGTATAGGAAGTATGACCCCATCAGATGGTGGTAGACTACACCGCATTGAAGAATGCCTTCCTAGTCAGAGTTCCATATACCAAAGTTTGAGTAGAAGAGCATCAATGCTTTGAAGGAGATCTAGTAGGGAATGACAGAGAGTGTGGGAGTATGATGCATGGTTTAAAACTCTCTTATCAAAAATTTCATATGACATTCACCCTTCACAACATGCTCAATGGTTTGTTGGAGGGTTGATCACTCCATTTAGGAGGGCATTGTCACATAAAACTTTCACAAGACCCACGCGAGGCATTGGAAGCTGCCCTACATGCACCAAAGCTATTGGAAGCATTGACACTGGTGTTAGTCCTTTTCTGGAGGCTCAAATTTCTATAATGGCCAAGCAGTTGGAAAATATATCTTTAACTCAACACATGAGGTTCGTAGTGGGATTTGGTGTATAGACTGTGAAGTGGAGGGACATGCAAAGGATAGTTTCCCCCAAAAGTTCAATACATGCCATAGTAGTAGATTGTGAAATTTGTCACGGGGACCATGATGTGAGTAGATGTCCCTTGTTCAGTGCATAATCCACAAGAATGTTTCTTGCTATTGCATTGCAATCTACACCTCCTCTACAACCCATGATACCAAGGATTACACAATTGATTGATCAAATCCATGATGCTATTGATCTGGGTGTGCACCAGACTAGCCTTACAAGTAGTTCAAAGGATGATGATCATCATTATGAAGGGCACATAGATGGAGGGGCATGTGGAAGAGGTTTTCATGAGAGGATTTTTTGGTCATGGTAACCATGGAGGAGGATGAAGTGAGTTCCCATGAGGAACATGTTATAATTGTGGATCTACAGAACATTATAAATGTGAGTGTCTAGATTTATTGCAGTGCTCATGGTGTGGGAAGAAGCATAAGTATGAGGAGTGCCCTGAGTTTTTTGAGCACATGAGCCAACATTAGAAGGAAAAAGGTGTTGGGATGGTGAGTATAAAGAAGGTTGACACACAGTGGATGCCTAGAGTGGTGCATGTGAGTCAGGGTTAGAACCTGTTTTGGTGACAACACGAGAGAGGCTACACGCACCAAGGAGGTACCAAGGCAAAGGACTCTAGTCTCAAGAGAAGAAGTGGTGCATGGGAAGTATCCGGACCCTTCCCATCAGAAGGAAGTATATCAAGAGATAATGGATGTCATTCAAGTTTACAAGGGAGAAATCTAGTGTCTAAAGGAGTAGTCCAGGCAGCAGAGAGAAAAGGAGGAATGTTGAGGCTCCACAGAAGGACTTGGATGAGGTCAAGAAGTGTGTAAAATGTTAAGGCAAGAGAATATTATTCCCTTACTAGGAGAATGGCTATGGGAGAAGGTACCACATGCCGGAGAGAGAGAGTGTGAAAAAGGAAGGTGTTGCATGCAAACCTCCCTCCCCATAGCCTTGACTATGACAAAGAGATCACACTGAATGTAGTTGTGGATGGTTGGCTGTTGAGAAACATATTGATTGACATGGGAGTAGAAGTCAATGTCCTTACATTAGATTCCTGACATCAAATGGGAAGGCCCATATTACAACCATCTTCAAATGTGTTGTATATGGAAAAAAAAACTAAGGCAATGCCCATTGGAGTATTGAAGGATGTAGTGATCACCATTCAGGGGGCCAAGTTTACTTGGGGACTTCAAAGTCTTGGCACTCACCGAGGCAGACAATTTTCCAGCATTGCTTGGGTGCCCATGGTGTTATAAGAACAATGTTGACATGAGGTTTAACAAAGGATATATCAGTTTTGAGAACAAGGAGGAATGGGTCATCATCCCTTTGATGGATGGGAAGTTTGAACCTTACATTGAGCCTTTAGGAGAAGAGGTCCTTGATAGAATTTATGTGTGCTCCATCAGAGACTAAGATAATTCACCCTATAAAAGGAGTTATCCAATTTGAGGATGCTCAGTCTGTGAGTGATACAACAAGCATGGCATGTGATAATTGGGCACATGGGACTTATGAGTTAATTGGGTGATAATTGAGGGGATTTGTAACAAGAGTGACCAAGGCATGCTCAGTCAAGCACCTAGGAGGAAAGAAGTTTCCAAGTTACTCTGGAGGGGCATACCCTAAAATTTTCTTACGGGACATGGAAGCTCAAGTGGAGGAGTGAGGATGAAAGAAGGGGGATGTTGAACTATGTCCTACTCAAGACTGCAACATGGTGGTGGGCTACACACCGTGAGAGTCTCTTAGAATGGCGTGAAGTTAGGATTGCCTTCTCTGTCAGATTCTCTAGAAGTAAGCAACGCACCCACGGTCATACAAGACTACCATGGTAAAGAGACCACTTCATTTCATATCCAAGCATGTGAGAAGGCTTGATAGGAGGCATGAAGCCTTACCACCATCATTATGGGTGCATAAGTTGTATTCCACACTACAAGGTTGTGTGCACACATGGTATATCCACTCAAAAACATGCCATCGAGATGGGAAATTGGCAGGAGTTGACAACTGATCTCATCCAAGATTTTGAATATCGAGCACAAAGCCATCAGTGGATAAGGCATTACAAGTGATCAAGCACCTTACGATGGGGGATAGTGCCATGGTAGAAGATAGGCTACTAGATTTTCTAGGTGAGCCTAGTTTAGAGGCACGTTTGATGAGGATGAGTCAGAGGAGATGAAGTTTGAGCACACATGCATATAGAGAAGGAAAAAGGAAAGATGGTTTATGTCATAGATGGGGAGGAAATGGAAATTCTAGATGTTAACCACTCTAAAGGTACACATGATGTTATAGATAGCACTGATGAAAGGACGCACACCTACCATGAGCCCCTAAAAATGAAGAAGGTTAACATTGGGTCAGAAACCCAAGGAAGCTCTCATTGGAGACTATTGGTCGGAGAAGGAGGTCTCAAAGATCATTGATTTATTGTGTGAGTTCCAAGATTTATTCCCTCATGGGTATCATGAACTCAAAGGCATTCACCATTCCTTAGGGGAGATGAAGATCAAGTTGAAGGAAGGTGCACACCCAATCTAAAAGAGGCCATATCGGATGAACCCAAATTTACACGTACGGGTCAAGGAGGAGATAGACAAAATGATAGCATCAGGTATCATTGAGGTTGTTGAAGAGTCATAATGGATAAGCCCAATGGTCATCAACATCAAAAGGATGGGAGGATCAGGATCTATGTTGACTATAAAGACCTTGAATGTAGTATGTGTCATTGATCCCTTCCCAACCCCATTTACTTGAAGAAATCTTAGAGGGAGTGGCCGGGCGTGAAGTCTACTCTTTCACGATGGGTTCTCAGGGTACCACCAAGTCGAGGATTGCAAAGGAAGACCAGAGAAAGACAAATTTTTCCACTGAATGGGGAAGTTTTTCCTACATGGTTATGCCTTTTGGATTAAAAATGCACCTGTTGTGTTCTCGCATTGTGGTACAAGCATTTCAAGACTTCATCCATAAGTTTCTTCAAGTTTACTTGGATGACTGGACTATGTATGGATTGGTGAAAGACCATTGTGACAACTTAAGGCTGATGTTTGAGAGATGTCGGCAATTGAGGATATCCCTCAACATTAAGAAATGTGTCTTTTCTACTCCATTTGGAACCTTATTAGGACACATTATATGCAAAGAAGGTTTGCTAGTAGATCCCACTAAAGTTGCAGTTATTGTAGGATTAGGGGAGCCTACTAGTCAAAGTGCAGTGCATGGATTCCTTGGGCATATGGGGTATTATAGAAGTTCATCAAGGGATATGCCAAGATCACCACACCCTTAGAGGAGTTGTTGAAACACAAGAGTACCTTTCTTTGGGGAGAGATGCACAACAAAGGCATTTGACACCTTGAAGGATAGGCTTGTCACGACACCCATACTATGTTTTCCTTCTTGGGATAAGCCTTTCCATGTGCATGTTGATGCCTCAGAAAAACTATGGGAGTAGTACTAGCACAACCTAGTGAGGGAATTGTTGATCATCCCTTGTGCTTTGCAAGTAGAAAGTTGACACCAACAGAGAAAAATTACACAACTACTTGAGCGTGAAGCATTATCTATGATCTACATGCTACATAAGTTTAGGTAGTATCTATTGGAAACACCATTTATATTCTACATGGACCACATGGCATTGAAGTACTTGGTCAAAAACCCATTTTGCAAGGGCACATATGTCATTGGGTCCTTCTATTTCAAGAATTTGAGTTCACAGTAGTGGTGAAGCCAGGAAAGAGCAATTCAGGGCCTGACCATTTATCAAGGATTGACTCAGGAGAGGACAAAAAGCATTGAGGATACCATGCCGATGCATGCAACTATTTAGGTTATGGCACATGCCCTTAGACTTGGAAGAAATCACAGTGTTCTTAAAAATAAGTGTGGCACCGGAAGGGATGAAGGCCCTAGAAAGAAAGTAGTTAGCAATATACATGCATACACCTACATGCTTATTAGTGGAGACCTATATAAGTTAGGTCATGATGAGGTTATGCGTCGATGCATATTGGAACATGAGCACGTAGCTATTATGGAAGAAGCACATGGTGGGATTGTAGGAGGACACTATGCAGGAAATGCTACCACGTGAAGATTTTATTAGTAGGGATTTGGTGGGAAACCATCTACAAAGATTGTATTGAGTTTTGCAAGGCTTGTGACCATTTCCAACACCTTGGGAAACATGGAAAGAGAGATGAAATGCCTTTGTGACCAATAGCCAATGCATTGAACCATTTGAGAAATGGGAAATCAACTTTGTAGGACCAATTGCACCATCCACGAAGGACTAGTTCATGGTATATCATCACTTGCACTGATTACTTGACATGGTGGGTAGAGGATAGCCTACAAAAGGATTACACCATGGTGATAACTACTAGATTCTTATGGGAAAACATAATCAACATGTATGGTTTCCCTTGTTTTAACAAGTGATAGGGGTACACACTTTCTCAATGAAACAATCAAAATTATGTTGGTAGAATTTATGGTGGCCCATCATAAGACTACCCCATATCACCCTCAAGAAATGGAACTACTGAGGACATTTAACAAAATACTAAGTCACACGTTAACTAAGATATGTGACATTGGAAGACAAGATTGGGATGATAAGGTATCATCATTCTATGGGCATATAGGAAAACCTACAAAAGGTTGAACAAGGCCACACCATTTCAATTGGTGTTTGGCATGGAGGCTATTTTACTAGTGGAATTCATGTTACCTTCATTGCGTATAGCATGCATGCAGGAGGGTTAGCTGATGAGAAAGCACTAGAAGAAAGAATTGATAAGTTGATGCAGTTAGATGAAAGGTGATCACTTGCTAGATGGAGTCAGAAGATAGAAAAAAAAGACAAAAGGCATGGCATGATCATCATATCAAGAACAAGAAGTTTGAGGTTGGGTAGTTGGTGTTGTTGTATGATTCCAAGTATCTGCACCATCTTGGGAAGTTGAAATCCATTGGTTGGGACCTTACATCATCTCATACATTCTTGATTCGGTGCTTTCTAGTTATAAGCATTGGATGGGATGAGGTTACTAGGTCACTTTCAATGGGAGTAGGCTAAAGCCCTACTATAAATAAGTCTTCTTGGTGTTTGTAATAAGGTAAGTATTTCCAGTTAGTTTAGAATTTCCCTTTATGCAATTTTTTCTTGTGTTTCCCTTTCTCATCATTTGTTTTGTTGTTTGTTTTGTGCCTTGGGCACCGGTAACCACATTACTTTTTGAAGGTTGTGCATGTGTAGAGGACCACGCATCTATTTTAGTGTGGGGTGGAGTGATGTGAAGTATAGGTCCGTATAATACAAGTTGAACTGGTAGTAGAAGTTGCGGTGAATGGCCCGGTTGATGGATACAAAGTGCATAAGGATGAAGGAAGTGCATGGAAGAAGAGGTGGATGAAAAAGGTTGGTGTCAGGATAAGACTTTAGAGAAACCACATACATAGAGGAGGAAGAAGCACAGAAAAACACAGGTAGGTGAGAGAGAAAAAATCGGTGAAGGATAAAAAGAAGTGCCTTTGGTGTTGTTGACACACGTGTAAGAGTCTTCTGTTAGGATGGATTGTTTACATGCACTAGAAAGGTTGTAGAATGTTTTGTGTAAGAAGATGGGCATAAGTGAAGGTGCATAAGGTTGGCTTGGTGGAAAAATCACATTTAGTGTTAAAGTATGGTGGTAGGTAAAATAACATTTAATGCTAGAAAGAAGGAAAAGCTATAAATAAGAAGTTGGGAACTTCATTATTTTACCTTGCATTACGAAGTGAAAAGAGCTCTCATGAACTAGGGCATCCAAAAGTGATTTGTGTGAAAGAAGAATTTAAGAAATCTAAGAGGGCGTGACTAGAATAGATCCAAAAACCAGTAGGAAGGGAGTACATGGGCATGGAGGAAGTTGTGGAGAAGCATCCATCTTGTGGAAGAATTGTTCCAGTTAGGGTTTGATGGCTAGGGCATGGTGTTAGGAGGGTTTCTTCACAAGATTAAGTCTTGGGGTTGGATAAAGTGGTAGAGCAGAGCAAGGAGAATATGTTTGAAGTGTAACCTAACTAGAAGAATGACACCAAAGAAAGCAACCATCTCACCTAAAAAGAAGAAGGGAAAGGGAAAGGGGAAGCAAATGACTTCCATCACAAGCACAAATGAAGAGTGGTACGTGGAGATGCAATACCTGGATGGGGTATTGCTAGGAAAATAATGGGAGTCTCATTTGTGGAAAATGATTGTGAGTGACTATAATCATCACACCAACATGACAGAGAAAGAAATGGATTTGGAGTTGGTTTTCCCAACAAACAAGAGGACACCGAGAGGGCATGCCCATATACAACGATGAAGTAAAAGTTAAATTGGAGAAGGTAGGGTTACTGCAACTTTACAAATTACCCTACTTTGGAAAACCTAGCACCCTCTATCAGTGGTTGATGTTGCACATTCACAAAGACCATTTTTATTTCACGGGGTGCAAAGATGCACATAACTCCCTAGTTGATTTCCAAGTTCACAGGCCTTATCTATGAGGGGATAACATTGATGATGACCTAAGTGACAAGGAGGCCATCAAGGAAATAATAGCCACATATGACTACAAGAAAGGATCATGATACTTTGACATCATAGATTCCAAACCCCATGATGAGGATGGCCAGCACACTTGGTAACCAAGCTCAATGATCAAGAAAGATGGACTCAAGTGAACAAGGCATGGCTGAATGTATGCGAAAAATATGAGGGGACCATCTACAACTTGTCCACTTTCATCACGGATGAAATCATTAGCAGCGTGCAAGAAGGTGAGAAGATACTATTTGGAAATGTCCTCCTCACAATTGTTTTCTCAGAGATCGGAGTGCTTGATGGGCCGAAAGGTTTGTTTGGGAGTACCCGAAGAGAGATCCCACCCACAAGAGGTTCATGAAATATACTTGTGAGACCATGATGACCACTCACAAGGTGCACTTAGAGAAGTGGTACAAGTGCATGAGGGATGCATTTGGGGGTAGAGTGGAGGATTCCAGAGTAATTACCCATGCTCGTAAAAGGAGAGTAGAATTTGCATAGTGTATCAACACTTCTGCATTGGCAGATTTAGGTTGATAGATGAAACAATGAGCCCCTGGTGCAAACTTCCCTTCTCCTTCACCATGTAATATTTCCAAGTGGGGTGAATAGGTTCAAAGAGGCCAAGAGACTAAGGTTTGACCTTAGTGAGGTGGATCAAGACCACAGAGAGCTGTACAAGAAGTTAGTCTACCCCAAGAAGTGTGCATACATGGAGAGATATGTCTCCCATGAGATACAAATGATGAAGCCTGTAACATTTCCAATCACTGGAAGGGATGCAACAAGGATATACCTTCATAAGGCTGAAATTTGAAAAGGGTGCATACTTGGAAAATGATGTATCCATCCTGAAGACCCCATAGGAAGGAAGAAGCTATGCGCCAAAGAAGAGGGAAAGAGAAGAGGTGTAAAAAGCACCAAGTGTTCAGACTACACAAGCGGTAAGCGCACCAGAGACAAGTGCTAAGCCTAGTACTTACACATGAGAAAGAAGTCCCCAGTGAAAGAAAAGACTCCAGAAGAAGAAGTTCCAGCATGAAGAACCCATCACTCAGGAGAAGTCACCAGAGGAGGAGGAAGAGAAAGTAAAATCTCCTATCAGGAAGAAGCAGAAGGTGACAAAGGAGGATGACTCGGAGGGTACAGAGAGCTTGGAGGCCTATAGAGGTGAAAGAGATGATGATGATGATGATGATGATGATGATGATGATGAAACTTGAGGCAGTTTAAGGCCCTCCCATATTTGAAGTACATGACTCGGAGGAGGAAGGAGAGGAAGAAGAAAATGAGTACATCTTTGTCAGGAGGAAGAATGACAAGGAAAAGGAGGATTCAGGAAAAGGGGTAAGTGAAGAAGTTACAAAAGAAAAAAGGACCCCAAGCCTCACAAAGGAATAGATAGATGAGGCCACGAGAAAAGAAGTAGAAAAAATCATCAAGGACCTAGTAGAGCAAGAGATGGAATGCAACGCGGAGACATGGTGATGAAGGAAGCAGAGGAGGAGAGCATAGAAAAGGAATATGGCAGCATGGGAGGAGATCCCAGTTTGGCTTGTAAGATTTCCTAAGGCCACACACATGGGGAGAAAAAGTGCATAAAGCATCACAAGTTTAAAGGATGGGCTACATTGATGATCCAACAAGGTGTTGCGTGCACATGCTTTCAAAGCACCATACCAATGGAGCAACTCTTGGCTATGGCATCATTTGATGAGGAAGGTGCATACCCTCGAGATGAGGAAAATGATTTCTTGGGATTTGAGTCCCACATCGATGAGCTAGAATTCGAAGTAAGCCAAGGGGAAATAATGAAGGTACCAAAGTCAAAAGGAGACAACCCCTTGGTAAACTTTAGGTGCTATCGATGAAACAAATCTGCAATGCTAAACAAAGTTTCGGTTGAAGTAGAAGCCAGGATCTTTGGGAGGAATGACAAGGGTGAAGTTCCTAGAGGAAGAAACTGGAGAAGAAGGAAGAAGAGCTCGAGGAAAGAACCAAGGACTTAAAGCAAGAGGAACTAATCAACACTCAACTAAGGCATGAGTTAAAAGAAGAGAAGGCAAGGGTGTGTGAGGTTTACAAGAAAGTAGAGATGATCACAAATGCCATTGTCTTGAAGCATCCAGATCTAACACCACCAACGTAGAAAAGTATGGATCCACCCTGGAGTGCCTAGAGGACTTGACCCACATCCTCACAATGGAAAGGTGACCACTAGCCTTGGAATCTATAGAGGAGGCATCGACATGCAAAGAGAAGGAGGACAAGATGAAGGTTGTGGAAATTTTTTCTCAGTACAAGAAAGTCCTCACTGATGTGAAAGCTCACCACCCAAGTCACTTGAGGCCACCTATGAAAACTACACTAATAGAGATAGAGTGGTGAGCATTCTGGTCACCACTCATGAAGCGAGCTCAAGGAGTTCCAAGAGAAGAACAAGGGGAATAGAGTGGAATGTGACAAAATTCTAGCCAGGTTGAGAAGAAATCAGAGGCTATTGAGACCTTGTGGGGCTCAATCAAAAACTAGTTGAAGGAGTTGTATCCCCAGATCACTCGAAGGATGGACGCTCGAGGATTTGGGAAAAAAATTGGAGGGGATCGTGGAAATAATGAATACCCAAGGAGAAGGGCTAAGCTTTGAAGAGGTGAGTGCCTAGTCGGTGACCTCTGTCAATAGGCACAAAAATGAAGTTGATACCTGGAATAAGTTGGAGGTAGACTTGAAGAAATATTTCCCTCTCCTCTTGCAAAAGTAATCATAGTTTCCCCATTCTTTCATTCTTCCCCAAATTCTTCATTCCTTTATTCTTTCCCAAACTATTCAAGGGACAAATCATTCTTTATTCATTGAGAAATGTTCCCGAGGGTGAGAGAACAGGTAGTGTGGGGTGATGTTGGGCCCCTAAAATATTGGCTAAGTACAAGAAGGCACGTGGGCACGCAAGGCCTATTTGAAGAAGGGCACGCAAGGCAAAAACACGTAGGACATGGTTTTAGGAGGGTTTAGTAGAACCAATGGCACGCACACGCAAGGTAGAGCAAAAAAGTTTTGGGACTTAGCCATATTTGGCATATCGGGAAGAACACGAGGAAAGCATGACCCGACTGCATGTGGAGTGGATAAGGTGCCATCCTTGGCAACTTGGTGCCCACGAAAGGAATATACCTTGTGATAGAAGATTCCAGAAGGTCATCATGGAAAAGAATGGAGAGCTCAAGTCTGAAAGGAGCATGCTCCCATGGAGGACCACTTGGACACTTGGCAACCAATCTACAACTTCAAAAGGCATGGCGGTGCTTTTTTAAGGCTATATATACAAGTGCCTAGTAGAGGAAAGAGAGAGAGACACTAGAGAGTTGGAAAGAGGTGAAGCTATGCAAAAAATACTATGAGAGTTCTATGGGTTGGGTTTAGAGGATCTATAGGAGTATGATGTATCAAGGGGATGGGTCTGAATATTTTTTCTTTGTCTATGAGGGGCTTAAGTCTAGTTTTGATGCATGACTTTGGTCTACACTATGATATGGATCTTTGATAGCCTCAATGAATGTAATGTGATTACCAAACATATTTAATATGAATATATGTGGTTCCAGTTTTACTTATATATGTATGGATCGGTTTTATATATATTTCATATGAGTGGGTGTAAACCCCTGTGCATTTCCTTTTTTTGATTCAGATCTATGTTATGTAATGATTTTCTTATACGAATGAATACATTGGTCTAAAAGCCCATTCTGAGCTCTAAGATGGATGTATCATGGGATTTCCTTTTTTCTTTGAAAGGGCATAAAAATGACTACCTTTTCGAGACTTCCAAAGTCCAAAAGTCTAAAAGTCCGAAATTTCAGACTTTCAGGCTTTCGGGTTTCGAATTTTGAGGATGATTTGTGAATTTTTCCTTTCGAACTTCTAAAGTCCGAAAGTCTAAACTTCTAAAATTTCAGACTTTCGGGCTTTTGGGTTTGAAATTTTTTTCACCATTTCTCTTTTAGCCTCCAAATCTCAAAGTCCGAAATCCTGAATTTCCAAATTTTTAGAATTTCAGGTTTTTGGGTTTCAGGATTTTGGGTTTTTTTAGCAATTAATTCTTCACCAACCCCATACGGAATGGAATTTTCCCATTAATATTAGGATTTCTATTTAAACTTGATTTTTTACTGTCATTTTCACCTGACAAGTTAATCTGACATTCCGTTTTCTCAGTTTTTCATGACGTCATTTTCAAGGTATTTTGATTTGTTTATTTCTTTTTGGTTTAGGTCTTCATTTGTTTTCTTTCTCATTTGGTTTTCCTTTGTGTGTTTTTCAAATGACAACTCCCTTGATTCACCATGCCTTATATTTTGAGTCTTTTCAGTTTCTCTCGAGTTTTCCACGCTTCTTCTCAATGATTGTCATTTTTCAGGAAGGTTCTTTTCCTTGTTTCCATTGGAAAAATCAACTGCTCGCCTCTATTTGGGAAAAAATTTCGAGAACTTTCCATTTCGGAACTTTGGAGAAATTCATTTCAAGATGTCCATTCGAATTTTAGAGAATTTGATTTCAGAGGTTTCTTTTAGAGGTTTTGTCTGTAGGATTTCAGAGTTTTCTGTTTCGGGTTTTTAGGGATTTTATTTTCAAAATTTCTCCAACTTCGGCTTCCAAAATCCAGAACTTGATGTCTACTTCTAGTTCAAAGGGAAAAGAGAAGATGAAGTATTCATTTCTTGGAGTTTCCCCTCAAACATGCTTGTCTTCTGACCTAGGAAATATAGGAGACACTGACTTAGGTCAAATTGACTTTCCAAATTTCTGGGATAGAGTCAAGGCTCCAAACAAGAAGCCTTGGATGCAAGCCATTTATGATAGCGGGCTCATCCTTGCTATAGGTTTTCCTGCTTCAATGCATTGTCTAGAATTGGTTCTAGCTGTAGCTGCCCACTTTGATGCAGAGTCTATGACAGTCAGAGATGCCGATGACAAGGTGGTAATTCACCTAGACCCCAACTTCTTTGAAGATCTGCTCAAGCTACCCGATGTTGAAGATTACGCTGCCATTTCACCAGAAATAGTAGTAGAGCATTGGGACAAAAATGTTGAATCATGCATGAAAGTTGTGATGAAGAGTTACTTGGATAAGAGCATGGTTAAGTTACCAAAAATGTTGTATAGGGAAGAATTTATCCAGGAAGTCAATGATATCATTGTACTCTTAAGTCGTGTCTTGGGTCTTCTATCTGCAAAGGAATTCCAAGAGTGGATGTTCTTATACATTGCCACTATAAAAAAGAACAAAGATCTTATCAGGTGGGGAGAGCATATCAGTAGCTCTATCTGCTATCAGTTGAGCAGGGTGTCAACTACAAAGACTTTCTACATGACATCTTTTCTAGTCTATGCTGTTGCTACCATGGGAGATTTTACAGATCGAATACCAAAGGAATTCACAACACTTCTCAAATTTATGACTTCTATCCCCAACTCACCCTGAATGAGGGAAGAAAACATTTTTGAAGGATAAGTGACACCTTCTTCGCAGTCATCCTCTACTGTTTTGACAAGGAACTATACAATCGGAGGATATCCGACGAAGCTTTCAAGGAAGTGCAGGAGTGGGGGAAATATATCTCCAGTTCCCTACATTTACCTATATTTGGGTTCCAGGTTTCATAGGTGCCCCAAGAAAATTTCCAAGGTGTCCTACAGATAAATGGGTTCTATTGGAGTTGGTTTGACAGCTATTGGATTATCATCAAATCTAAAGCGAGGAATGCATTTCCCTAGTTCGATTGGTAGGTACACCTGCATGAATATTCACAAAGCTAAAAATATTGATGCAGAGATGGCTGAGGTAACCCCAGAACTTTTCATCCACAAACCAACTTTGACTATTAGGGCAAGTTCGGTTAAATAGAGAGTTCAATGCTCATATGCCCCAATTAGAAGATATCTGGGTCCATTGTTAGGATGAATACATCATCCGATAGAGGGATTTTTAGAGGCTAAATCTGGATGAGATTTGGCAATACGGTATATAGCCGATGTGCCAAAAGACATGTAGGAAAATGATGAGGTTTTGGATGAAGCATACAAGAGTGGTGACATTGCTAATCAAGCTGTCATGGATTGATTGGTATATAGAAGAATGCAGTAATATGAAAGAGAGGGCGGGGCCCATTCTTCAGAGGACCTACAATTGGTTGGCTACTTTTGGAATCAAACCCAAAGGAGTTGAGTAGACTATAAATACAGGAGCCCCACCAATCATAAGCCCAACAACACCTATAAAGGGAAAAAGGTCAATCCAAAAACCCTGCAGTTCCAAGAAATATTTCATTCATTGTTGGTGGCTCATCTCTTCCCAAAAATCTTGTTTCTCAAACCGTACCTCTAGTAACAACTATGGCAGAAGTGGTCATAGTCAGTGATTCTCCTGGTACTTCACAAGGCCCATCAATTCCTTCTTCTCTCCCATTTTCCCTTCCTGTATCAGTTCCTCCCACTTCTACCATCAGTTCTCTCTTCCCATCTCCTTCTATGGCCCAAGTGTTCTCATCCCTTCTAGCTCTCTTGGCTGGAGAGAATATTGGGTCACCTTTTCTTTCTTCACTTCCTTTATCACTTCCACTTCCTTCCATTCCATCCTCTAATATCATTGTGTCAACTCCTATTGTTGTACTTACATCCACTCCTTCCATTACCACCACTTCTATCCAAACACCAATCAGTGTTTCCAACACCCTTTCCTTGACTCATGTATCATGTATTGCATCTACTACTCCATCTTCCTCAGTATTAGCTATCCTAGAGTGGTTATTCAGAAGACTCCTAAGTAGAAAAAGAAAGTGCCTCTAGAAGATGTTATAGATCTCAAGCATTCGGAGAAAATACCCAAGAGATAGATTAAGAGACCAAGGACCATGTCAAATATGACAGTAAATCCATCTGGAGAATGGGTGATAGAGGTTTCCACCCCTATTGAGGGAAATACCAAAGAAACAATCACAGATGCTACGGACTATCAGATCTCTAGGTTTTCATTAGGAAAGGCTACTCATGAGGGAGCTAAACAGGATGTACATACTGCTCTTGGGGATTTGATGGAAAAATATGACAAAGATAAGGCCACAAAGGATGAACTCAAGGCCAAGTTTGAACAATTCACAACATTGCTAAAAAAATTAACACACCCACTCCATCTACCAAAACCTCATCTACTACGGCCATGACAATTTTAGCTACCATTGATGATTTTTCTTATCATGAGCTTGAAAAGCTAGGCCAGAAAGGGAGATCAATAAATGGGTGGATAGAATGGATATTGCTGGAAGCTAATCCTTTAATCAAGGAGGCTGTCGAGATTTATAATGATCTACAAGATGGGAGGGTTACTATTTTGAAAATGGATGAAACCTTCTCTGAGGAAAATAATAATCTGAATTTGAACCTGGCAACATGGAGTGAGATCAGAGCAGTGGATTCTAATTTTCTCCTTTAAGAGGAAGTGATCGATGATGTCTCCAAATTATTTGAATATCAGAAGGCTATGGAATTCTGGTGCCAAGTATTGCAAGATTTGATCAAAAAGTTAGATGATAAATGATTGGAAGTTACAGATGCCCTGAATGATATTTCAGAAGAGTTTGATATTGCTAATTGCAAGTTTTTCAATGAGAACATCGACGCTCTTCCTGTGGAACAGATTAAAGAAAATTTCAAAGACTTGGTGAAACGAGATGATGAAGTCACTAGAACTTTCAGCTCTGATTCTATTGACAGGTTGGTTTTGTGCCATAATTTCATAGGAAGAATGCAGAAATTCATGAGCAAGCTGAGAAGAGTCCCAGCCGAGAATAACAAGGGAGATCGAGATGGCAGATGTGGTGAATCAATATGCATGTGGACCTGAGGATGAAGAGGTACAGGGAATAATTAAACACTTCATCAAATACAAACATTTTCTTGACTTATGGGAAGAAATTTAAAAGGAATATACGAAGGAGGAGGATGTTGCAGGGAACCAGTGTCGATTCAATAGCCATGAGAGGATGGATTCAAGCTCCGGATCAGTCAAAATTACAGGGTTGATTGAGTCAAACCCTTGCAACAGTTTTTGCTATTTTCATGGGAGCTTGTTCCTTAATTTAATAACATTTCTATTTTTAGTTAAATGTTAGTTAAGGGCCCAATTAGTAATGGCTCAGCCAAAAAGAACTTATAAATAGATGAATGCATAGGAGTAACAAGAGATACATTTTCTAGATATTTTTGGTGAAGTTGCTCTCCAAGCTTGGGAGAGTACTTTCGAGATTTGTGAAACCTTCTAATTTTATTCAGAATTATATCTTGCCATTGAAATTCTGAATTACTGTGTGGAATAATTAGTCATTGCATGCTCTATGAATGTGATTCCTTGGCATTATTGATTAGTTTTCCTTTATTTCAGATTATCTATTTTGTGTTGTGAAGAAATAGTGTAATAATATTTCATCAGTTGTGAGAATATATTTTCTTTTTGTTGATTAAAAGTTGCACTATTATTATCAAATGAAGTAGATGTTTACAGTGTGTTTGAGTCTATCCTTCTGATAAAATTATCTGTGTATCAAATCAAATCGTATCTTTCTCATATGTATGTTCAAGTTTAACAAAGGAATGTGTGCTCCCAATCGTGGTATTTTGTACCCTTTCTAAGTTGCAATAGGTGAAGGTGGCCAATGATGCAAGCATCCTACCCACATTAACCCTTCTGGAAGTTGAACATTCCTTTTCTTGGTGCATCACCCCTTCTAGCATAGATTTTATTTCCTTGCATTTTTTCTCCTTAATCCCATGACAAGTTAGCATAGGGCTAGTCAGCTATTTTCATGCATTAGAAGTAGTGTTGTATTTTGGTTTAGGAAAAGGAATTTGGCCTTCTTTGCAGGTTCGCATCAAGCCCAAGTCACATAGCTTGAGAGGTGATCCCATGTGTCACAATCACATCGAATGTTGTAAGTTATTTTTAAGCCATTCGGGGGTGTATTGATTTGGTGACAACAATACCTTGCGTCACTCGAAAAAATAAGGACCGCTGCGATCTTGGATTTTCTAAGGAAGATTATTTTAAGAAAGCCCGTATCAACCTCGTAGAGGAGGTTACACATTCTCCACCTCATTCACCTACTCAACCACCTTGACCTACGGAGTCTATGGCTCTAGAATCCATTCCAAATAACTTTTTTTTTTTTCATGAACACCGTTTCCTTGGGACCTCTAACCTATCAGTGTGATGGCAAGGCTCCCTCTTCTCTTCCCTTCCTATATCCTAACATGATCAATGACGACACACCTTCTATCAATGTTTTTCAATGTCAGGATGATGATTCCATTCTCACCTATTTAGGTGCGGAGGATTCTTATATCCACCGGTTATTACCTTCTAGAGATGCAAACCATGTTGAATGAATCAACCATAGAGATCAACATTCACACTCAAGATGACCCCCACATTCTAAAGATAGGCCAATCTTTAGACTTTGTTAAACAGAAGCCTTCACCTCATTCCTCCGAGATCATAATAACTCTTTTTCTTAGTCTTATGCTTTGATATTCCTAGTATTGACCCAAATATCATGGTCCACAATATCGTAACTATTCCTTACGGAAAACGCATAAAAAAGAAGTTGCAAAAAATGCATCATCGTGTTTCCCTTCTTGTGAAATAATAACTCTAGTGCCTCCTTTTTGTCTCTTTTATTTTACCCATTGACTATGCCCAATGGATTTCTAACATAGTTCATGTCACCAAAACGACAGGGGGACTCCACATCTTCACAAATTTATGTGACCTTAACCTAGCTTTCCCGAAGATGACTTTCCTCTACCTAGTATAGACCAACTTGTTGATATCACCGCCAACCATGAAATGATATCACTCATGGACGGTTTCTCGAGTTATAAAAAAATATTAATTGCACCAGAAGATCAACACAAACTACCTTCATCACCCCTTGGGGGACCTTTTGTTATCGTATCATGCCCATTGGCCTTAAAAATGCTAGTGCTACATATCAACATGCCATGACCTATATCTTCCATGACATCATGCATGGCATTTTGGAAGATTATGTTGATGACCTTCTTACTAATCCTAAGCATCGGATTGAACACCTCACTATTCTTAAAGTCATCTTTGAACATCTCATCAAATGCTGCATTTGACTTCAACCAAAGAAGTACATCTTTGCCATTCTCTTTGGAAAAATCCTTAGTTTCATCATCTCTCTATGGGGTATCGAAGTCAATCCTACAAAAATCAAGGATATTCTTCGATGCCTCAACTAACTAACCTTCAAAACTTCATACTTTACAAGGTAAATTGCAATATATTCGATGCTTTATTTCTCAACTCCCCAACTAATGTCACCCTTTTCATCATCTTCTTAAAAGGGATGTTTCCTTCAACTAGGATGACGAGTGTCATAAGGATTTTAAGGTGTTCAAAGAATACCTCCTCCAACCACCTTTGCTCATCCAACCAAAGGATGAAAAACCCTTTACCTCTACATTTCTCGCCACCGATCACTCATTGTGTGCCATACTCACTCATCGCAATGAGAAACATAAGGAGAAGAAAATTGTTATATAATCCGTACTCTTTTAGATTATGAGACTAGATATACTCATGATGAATATTTTATGGTTAGCCCTAGTCTTCATCGCCACCAAACTTCACCATAACCTACTCAACCACAAATTTTGTTTTATCACCAACACTAACCCCTTATATTACATGTATGCTAAGCCTTACAAACACCAATGTGCTGCACGTTGTCTCATGCTTCATGAGACATCAATCTCAAATTCATCCATCAAAATTTTGTTAAAGGAAAAACCATCACGGAGACTCAACTTTACGGATGTACCTCATTCCAAAAATCAATCTTCTAACTTCAATTTCCTTGATGAAACCATTTATCAAATGAACTTATTTTTTGATGTTTCTAAATGTTAGTGTGGGGGTGGTGTAGGGTCATCCTTATTCCTCTTGATGGTGAGCCTATGCCTTTATCTTTCAAACTAGATTTCGACTGCACTAATAACATTTCTGAATACGAAGCACTCGTGTTAGGTCTTCAAACCGCCATAGCCTTAGACATTAAATCCATTAATATCTTTGGTGAATCCCAACTAGTTGTGAACCAAGTCAATGGTTTATACCAATGTCGTAATGAGGTACTTCAAAAGTATAAACATCACATCGACATGATTTTGACTACCTTCAATCATTATGAACTTTAAACCACTTTGCACTCCACTAACAAATTCATGGATACCATGGCCTTCCTTACTTCTCAAATACCTACTTCACCTTCCGACTCAAAAATATTTGTCACAATATAAAGGTTGCAATCACCCTCTTATTTATTTCGAGACATTAACTTTGTAGGAAGAATTGAAACTGATCCACATGACATTTGGTATAAGAAGTTTTCCGATTACCTTTCCCTCTCAATTCTACCTCCGAAATCACTTGTAATGGACAATGAGCCTTCCTCAAAAGTGTCTCTTGCTATGTCATCATGGGGGATCTTCTCTACAAATGTGGCTTTGACAATGTATCCTCCTACGATGCCTCACAAGTTCTAAAATCCCATACACCATTAAAGAAGTTTGTGATGGGATTTATGGTGGTAATTTCAGTGGCCTTGCCATTGCTAAACAAATTCTTCACCTTCGTTATTACTGGCCAAACCTAAACCAAGAATGTCATGAATAAGTCAAACATTGTGTGAAATTTCAGCAACACGCTAATCTTCACCACACCCCTAGTCATGCCTTACAGGTTGTCAGATAACTTTGGCCTTTCTCCCAATGGGGTTTGGATCTTGTTAGAGAGATTAACCCTCATTCTTCTCAATGTCACCAATGGATCATCATCGCAACCGAATATTACACTAAATGGGTGGAATCTGTACCTCTCATTTCTACAAAAGCCAAGAAAATTTGTGAATTCATCAACCATCACATCATTTTTCACTTTGGTGTTCCTCACCGCCTCATCACTGATAACAAAAAACAATTCAAAAACAAAACCCTACGGAAACTCTATGACACCTTTGGCATTCAACTTAGTTTTTCTTCACCTTATTATCCTCAAACAAATGGCCAAGCTGAATCGACTAACAAAACTCTTAACAAAATTCTTATGAAATTGGTTAATGATACTAGTAAGGATTGGCACACGCACATTCCTTTCACTTTATGGGCTTATCACACTAGTATTCATACCTCAAATGTTGCTACACCTTTCTCTTTGGTCTATGGTACATAAATGTCTTGCCTCTCGAAGTCCAAATTCCATCTCTTCATATCTCACTCAAATACATGCTCAATGATGAAGAATTTTGCCAAGACCATTTGGCCCAACTTGAGCTTTTAGACTAACACCGTTTAAATGTTCTCTATCACCTTAAAATATAGCAAAAACATATAAAACGTGCTTATGACAAACGTGTCCATGAATGAACCTTCAAGGTCGAAAAGCTTGTCTTGAAGGAAAATCAACATGTAAATAAAGTAGAGAAAATTAAACGGGCAAGTTTTCTCCTAATTGGATAGGACCCTATATCGTCACTCATACCTATGGATCATGTTTTTATCGTTTATCTTATCTCGAAGGTAAACCTCAAGCCTGAGCCCCTCAATGCCTTGCATATATGACCATTCTACTGTTGAATTAAGTACTATATCACATTTTTTTACTACACACTCATCCCTTGAGTAACCATTCCTTTCATCTACCTCTTTTAAGGACCAATGACTACACTAGAATTGTGTGATTATCCATCACCTTTCATCCTTATCTTAAATATGAGTACCACGGCTCTACTCATGGCATGATTCTCATGGATACTTTTTATCCTTTTTAGGATGGAATCCCATGGTTTTTCATCACTTAAAACCTATCTTTCATAGCTAACCTCTACATGCTATGGTTTTTCCTTCATAAAAGAAGCCTATACTCCTTTATAGTCTTTTCCATGACCTAAAAGTCCAAAAAAAATTCAAAAGTAATATATGGGATTTTCAAATTCAACTCCTTGAGTAAAAATTCTTGTAAATAGATGACTCCCTCAAAAGGAAATATATCTTTCCATATTTATGTTATAAATAAAATGCTCCCTCAAAGGAAAGCTATAAAAGCTATCCCTATTGTACATATTCTATCAAAAAAGAAGACTCTTTCTACAAAAATAAAATAAAAATATTCTGAAGCTTCCTACATTGGTTAGATTCATGAAGACCTCAAGGAGATATTATATTCATCCCACATAGACTTCCTACATCAACTAGTCTATAAAACAAAAAAAAAAAGAAAATACAAAAAATAAAGAAAAATAGAACTTTTTTCATCATGGACTTGCCTATTCTGGTTTTGGGTATCTTGTAGAAAGGCATGTTGTCTCACAACAAGGTTACGCTAAACAAAATTTTCCACCTCACCCTCATTTTTAAAATTATTTTCTACCTACTCAAGGTACATGACACACATACTACACTTCATGATCATGTAACTTCTTTCACCCTTAGAAAGTTCAATCATGTAATGCCTTTAGAGGGATTAAGTTCATAACCATATCTTTGGTATGCTCATAATGGCTCTTTCCACTTATGGAGTCTTTTTCTTCTTATACCATTCACCCCTTTTCTTACATATTGATTCGTCTACATAGGATAAGACCTTCCACACTTGGTTTATGGTATTTCTTCTCCTTTTGCCTACATTTACATTCATCAACTACTTCAATCAACTCATTTTACATAACCATGTCTAATCAACCTTGCCCATTTACCCATACCTAAAACTAACCAACCAACAAACCACTCATCTACCCTATTTTATTCTTCCCTATCCTATGGGAGAACTACATCGCCTAAGGCCCCTTTTCACTAGGGCTATGTAGGAAACACTCCAAGGGCATGGGGCCCTTAGAGGTTATCTCGGCCACTCTTTCCCCTAACCATTCCCCCTTTTACACACACATCATAACCTAGTTAGTTTTCATCTACAAAATAACTTGGAAATTAATGTATCACAAAACATAAATCATTTCAACATACCTACTATGCTACAACATCAATCACATCATACCTGAATCATCTATATTTCCATAATATCAATTACATGGAAATTAAACCAAACCATACCTACAACACATAATTTCCATAAAAATAGTAACTTGGAAATTTTTGATTCAACCATGCCTAAATCAGACTCAACCATGCCTAAAAACCAACTAACTTCCATGACACCAATATCTTGACAATCCTAAATCAAACTCAACCATGCCTAACACAACCTAATTTCCATACCAATAACGCTTAGACATTTTTCGACTCCATCATGCCTACACCTTCTAAATTCATACTGACTCAACCATGCCTACATCTAACTCCACCATGCCTAACTATGACTCAACCATGCCTAACACAACCTAATTTTCATTAAAATAATAACTTGGACATTTTCTGACTCGACCATGCATACATCTAACTCAACCATGCCTAACTCACCTAGTTTCCATAATAACAATACAATGGAAATGAAACCAAGTACATCATCAGTCCAATATCATCATCAACTATATAAAGGGAGTGTCTATGTATCAATACATATATACACATGTATGAATAATAACAGTATCTCAAAAATATCATGTACAATCTCACATCTTTGCACGCAGGCTGGTATATATATCAAAAATCAAAATATGGTATCACATATCTCCATCTCACATATGTGAGGGTCTCAAACCTCTATTGCTCTCTCATGTATCCTCATTTATCCCTATCCTCCACCTACCCATCATATCACATGTATCTTCCTCTAGCCATGTCCTTCACCTGCTCATCATGTCCCCTATACCCTCGTCTGGTCTCAATGCCCATGCACTAGTCACCTCTCTCTCATCATGCCTATGAAACCAATGGCTACATGTGGTACTAGTACTGTGAGTCCATGTATTGGTCCTCTAGTTGGCACCCTATTGGGCCCTATGCTCGGTGTATGATATCACCTCAATACCGATGTTTGCTAGCTTGTCTTGATAATACCGGGCCTCATTGAGGGCATCCTTGAATCTCTCCATAGACACTGTCTAGGGTGGGGCCATCACCCTAACTCAAACCTATGGACCCTTCCCTAATAAAAGTATCCTCTATCCTCCTACCTATACCAATCGGGACCTATGTCCGAGCTGGTGCCTATGCAACTATCTCGCAAGGCTTAGTGAAACAATCACATGTGCATGGGATGTGACTAATCCTATGACCATGTAAACCTATAACAAGAGCCTACAAGGTTCTTATCTTCCTCCATCCCCTCCACCTAGAGCCTGTGCGGTGTGTGTCGTGTAGAGCCTAAGCCTCACGCTGTGCTAGCTGCCCCTGTAAAGTAGTCACCTATCTTGTGAGGGTGGGTACCTCCTCTACCTAGGCTGTGTGAATTGTACCTATAAAGTCACCGTTCCCCTATAGTGCATCTCTCTCACCATCATTGTGTATAAATCTAGCTGCCCTACCATGGTGGTGTAATTCTATAGATGTGCTTCCCCCAGCATCTATAACTATATGCCATAGTGGTCCTCATCATAAATCCTACTATTTGGCACCTTCTCCTCCTCCTTCCAAGCTAGCCATGTCGGATGTGGTTTAGATAAAGGTATCTCCACATCGCTCTCGTGATACTTGAGGAAAGGTGGTGGCACATCCTGATGTAGTCCAAACTAGATTCATAATCTATAAACTAGAATCATCTCATGCTCATCGGAATGCCTCCCTTGTATCCATCTAATCAACTGTAGGCCCTACAACTCCTGTGCCATACCTCTATAAGAAGGAAAACCCACATATGGTCACCATACTATGTCCATCACATATAACCCCTCTAGTTTTCATCTATAGTAGGTCACATCATGTGTTGCCATGAACACCTACTACCATCCATCTCCTATATCCTACTCTCATCCCACCATGATGTCAATCCACTATCGAAGTCCATGTGGGTGCACAATCACTATGTGCTCATAAGCCCAACAATGCAATAAATACATACAAAAAATGCCATATCATTACATCCTATGATAAGCCCAAAGCTCCTTGTATATAGCTACATCAGATATGCAGGTGCCCATGCAAAACAAAAACCAATCCTCAATCATATCATGTAAAACCCCATCAATGCTCGGAGAAATCAACCACCCTATGAGTCAGGAAGTGCATAGCATCCAACTACCACCATCATCTATACTACCAATTGGGTCTCCTGCAGATGTGTAGTGTACATAGATCCATAAACAATACTATCACTATTATCAATTAAGTCACCCACTACCTCCCCAAACACTATAACCATCAGATTCATCACCTCATCTGATGAAATTTGATATACAGGATCTCCCACAATCGGTAGCCGTAGAATCCTGTACACATCCTCCAGCATGGTAGTCATCTCGCTAGTGGGTGGATGGAAGGTATTGGTCATTGTCATCCTATCTTATCGATGAGTGCAACCATCAACTATGATCTTGAATGATACACATGTATCACCGCACACCCACCAAGCCCCACATCTTACATGTGCTCCCACTCATCCTCGGTGATGTTAGATCACATCCACACCAACAATAATGGTACTCTATCACGCATAGTTAGCTAGTGACGTGCCTGTATCCATACTAATCAATAGTGTCAAGTACTTAACTATTTTACTCATCTCTTTGCCTCTCCCTAGTCCCATCCAAAACACATCATTTTCTTACCTATCTATCCATTTCCTACTTATTTCATAACCCTATCATCCATTTTCTCTAGCTTAAACACTCCCCCATATTCTATTTCTTCATTTTCTTTCCTTCACTATTTGACACAACCTTCACCTACCACCACCTAGTTCTTACCTACCTTCACCTTAAACCCACCTAATTCTATATTTCTATACTCCTCATCTATCTACTTTTACCCCATTACCTAACCATTTACCCAACCATATCATTTTTCCCTATTCTTGCCTTCTAAACCTTGTCTTTTAAGACCTGGTCAATTTTTTTAGTGACCAAAACCAGTCCACCCCGACTTGTACGATCACCCATTTTACCAACAAACACCGGCAAGCCTACTAACGTCGGCCACTTTACACTTCTCGACTAGTGTCGGTCACTAGTTTGGCCCCAAAGCCAAACCACCACGCCCCCAACTTTCCAAAAATTTAAAAAATAACCTAAAACCTACCCAAATCCCTCTAATTCCCACCCTCATTCATTTTCCCACCTATTTAGCCTACATTCCACCCTCCCCATACCCAAATTCATTCATTTTAAACCAAATTTCACATTTAAATTTTCAAACCCCATTTCTTCATTTTTACCTCAAATTTTAATCACAAACAAACACTGAGGATTGAATCCTACCTCTACTTGATGCCTCCTGGTGGGATGGGGATCTCTAGTATCTGAACGGGTGGTCCTCTAGCTCCCTCTTATGCCTCTTCCATGGCTAAATTACTCTCTCTCCACCAATCAACCAATGAAATCACTCCAATCGATCTCGTGGGTCCACAAACTCCACTCCTTCCACCTCTCAACTCACTCCAACTCAACTTGAAAAATATCCTTGTCACTTTCTCCCACGTCAAAATCCCAAATCCATCCTCTCTATCATTTTCCTAAAATAAAAATGCACAAATGAACTTTTCAAAATGCGGGTTTTGTGTTTTATTACCAAATTTTTGATCGATGTCGGTTAGGAGCCCTAGTTGGACCGGCATCGGTTTCTCTTATGTCCGGTATCATGATTTACCTTGACCGGTGTCAGATCCCATACCAAAACCCATTTTTCCTAACTTCTCCATATTTTATTGCCAAAAGCCATTTTATGGCTACCCCACTCACCCAAGCCCTTGTGGCTCACCTTAATACCTTATAACCTAGCACCCAACCTTCATTTCATTTGGGGAATTTTTTTCCTAAATCGCCTTGGCCTTACCTATGGCCATACTTATCAACCCAACCTAAACCGACCTTTCCATTTGACACTCAAATTCTCTTACTCGTTATACCTTGTGATGATACTACTTGTGTTGTTTAGCTTAATGACCTTGCCTTACCTAATGTCGTGTCGTTTATCCCAACCAAAACTTTTGGTGCTCTTTAACACACCTAAATACCATTCCTACACCTACCATAGTTGTGTTTCAAGACCATATCCTATACCTTGGTTACCCATATCACATCAACCTTGTTTGGATAAGCCTATCAACCTTTGACAAAGTAGAGTTTACAAGCTCTTCAACCTAGTACCTTATCACATTTTATATGTGTGCGTGCATTTGAATGTCCTCACCTATTACCCACATAAATATCATCATTACTTGTACACCACACACACTCTCATTTTCATCATTTATCATTTTATCAAACCACTCACCGACTCAACCTAACCTTTCATTAGTTCTTGGTTTGAGGGGGATCACCTCCACCCATACTTGGGGCAACCTAAACTTCACTCATACCTGGGACAACGAATTCATGTTTTGTCAAGATCTCTATCAATACAAGCTACATGACAAAAAGGGGCAAATGTAGACACCAAATTTTGGTCACACTCCCTTGGTCCCCTTTAATTAATTAAATGTAGCATATATACCTATCCATACTCCCTTTCCACACCTAGATATTAATTTAATCACTTATAATTGAATTAATATTCATCCTCACATTATTAATTAATTTAATTATTTTAATTAAGTTAATTTACACCTCACCTAGACACCTCACCATGGACTTATTCCTATCCTATTGATTAACTAAGACTGAGTCTCTACTTATATTAACCAACTGAGACTCTTTCAAACCATAAAATTAAAGTCATGTTCCTTCTCCAACAAAACTCCCACTTATCTAAGCATCAACCATCACTTGAGACCCAGCTTAGCAATCAAGATCACGCCAAAAATAGTAAAGATCATACTATTATTGGTAACTTGGACTAATTCTCCCTAACCGACGTCGTTTTCCCTCGGTGACATTGGTTCCCTAACTTCCATCGGTTACCCTTAAATATGAGTTATAACTCTTTTCACGAGTTAGACCAAATTCATTCTCACACACAGATTTGGCATTCGAGTCTCCAATAATCAGGCTTCCCGACAATGAACTAGAGTACATCACACTTCCACTAACAACCGATCATCACTTCCACAACTCCAAATTGACATGACAGAGCACACAAGCATTGCTACCATTACATTCGACATAATACGCTTCTCCTCCAAATGATCAACCATTCCTACCACATTCGGATCTGCAAAGTTTATCAGATAAGTAAATCATTCTTACTTGTTAAGCTTGTGTGTTTGATCTTAATCATTTCATTTACTGCTTTCGTTTAATTTCTATCTCATTACCACCTTCTACCCATTTATCATATTTTCTACCAACCAGATCCATTTCACCTATCCCATCACCCTTTGTACCTTTTTGAGTCTTAATCAACACCTTTCCATCCTTCCCCAAACCTCCTTAGCTCTCTGTGTACAATCATAGAGGCCCAAACTCCATTTTTGATATTTTAACCAAATTTCCCCTACCAACACTAGTTAGCTAACCGGTGTTGGTCTATCTCCTATACCAGCATCAGTTGACCAACCGATACCAGTCTTTGAGACTATAAATTTTGTCTATAACAAAAAGTTAACAAATTCCCCAAAACAACCCAAAATCTTGCCTTATTCAACACAAACCTCACCTACTGCCCTCTCGCTACACCTACAAACCCAAACCAACCCATTAATCATCTGGATTTAATTCTAACCATTTCCTGTTGAGTTAAATTCACTTGTTGTATGTTAATAGGAGATACCTAAATCTTATCAACTATAATAGGAACTATTATTTATTACATTAAGTTTTATTAAACAGAGGATTGACAACCATTCGAGGAAGCATCACACTTCTCGGATCTAGCCTTGTTAGGAATTCCTCTGACTCTTTCTATTTAATACTATTTGGTGGTCTTGTTGTGTTTCTTATACATTTCATTCCTCCTAGCCAAAGGGAATCTCTCTACAACCTATCTGATTCAACGTCTACAATGCATGCAATGCCTTCTACCATCTACATAACACATGTATTCCTCTAACACCATGTTACCTACTTATTTGTTTTATCGCATTACTTTGAGGTGAAACACACATGACTATCCCCATTACAAACATGTTAAAGAAGGACCAAATTATTCAATGGGAATAAGGATCCCTCCAAGATTTCACTGGAATAAAAATCTTAGAAAAATTCCCTAGTGTTGGCAGCCTTACTGGATTATAAGAAGGATTTTCAGATATTCTCCTTTGCATCTGAAAACACCATTGCATCTGTATTATTACAAAAGGATGAGGAAGGAAATGAAAGGCCTATCACCTTTTTTAGTAAAGCCTTGCAGGGGTGAACTAAAGTATACCATCATGGAGAAGTAGGATTTTTCTTTGGTGAGAGAAACTAAAATTTTTAGGCCCTACATCTTGAGCTCCAAGATTGTAGCATATGTTCCCCACACTATGGTCAAAGACATATTATCAAAGATGGAAATTTCTAGCAAAAGGTGTCACTGGGTGAATAAGATATAAGAGTATGATATGGATATACAAGACCAAGAAGTTGGTTAGAGGTTTGGGCCTTACAAAGTTAATGGTAGAAAGCAACCTCTAGGTGATGGAAGTCAATGAAATTGAGGAAGGAATTATGGATGTCCATGAAAGATTAATCAATTCCATATGGTATAAGGACATAATATTCTACCTTAGAAATTTGGAGTGTCCCAGACATCTAGAAAAAAATCAGAGAAGGAAACTCAAATTAGCCTCCAAAAATATATCATAACTGATTATGGGTTGGCTTGGAAGAATCCTAAGGGGGTTCTTTTGAGATGTATCATAGAGGAAGAAGCTCCCAAACTTATTGCAAAATTTCATGGGGGAGTATGTGGAGGCCACTTTGTTGGAAGAGTGACTACCCACAAGATCTTAAGGGAAGGTTACTAGTGGCCTACACTTTTCAAAGATGCAGCCTTGTTGGTTAGGAAGTGTGAAAGCTGCCAAAGGTTTTTAGGAAGAATGAAAGCTTCAGGTTCCCTTCCTTTACAACTAGTGTCAATAGAATCTCCTTTTAAACAATGGGGCATGGATATTTTATGAGAAATCTCAGATCCCTCAAGTACAAGGCATAAATGGATACTAGTGGCCATAGATTATTTTACCAAGTGGGTTGAAGTTATTCCCACCAAAAAGTAACTCATCAAATTGTCATGGATTTCATCCTAAATCACATAATTTGTAGGTTTGGGGTACCTACAAAAATAGTTGCTGACAATGCTATGAGATTTAGAGCTAAACCATTGATAGCTATGTGCCAAGAGTATGGGATAAATTTGACATATGCATCCAATTATAATCCTTAAGGGAATGGCCAAGTTGAATCAAGAAATAAGAATTTTCTTAAGATCATTAGGAGGACATTGGAGATTAACAAAAGAAAATGGGGTGAGCAGTTGAAATTTGATTTATGGGAAGATAGAATTACTACCAAAAGGGCTACTAGAAAGATTCCATTTGAATTGGTTTATGGAGTCCAAGATCTCTTTCCCCTACATATGCAGTTTTCCTCTTATCAGTTCATACAATAGCTTGAGGATGAAGAGGTGAATCCCTATGAAGAAAGGATTAATCATATTGTGGAGTTGGATGAAGAGAGAAGAGAGTCTCACCAAAGACACCTTAAGTTCAAAGAGAAACTCAAAAAATTATTTGATAAAAAGGTGACTCCTAGAAATTTCAATGTTGGAGATCTTGTTTTGTTATGGGACAACATGCACGAGGATAAAGGAAAACATGGTAAATTTGATGCCTTGTGGATGGGTCCTTACTCTATTGACATAAGAATTGGTGAGCACACCTTTTTCTTAAAAGACCTAGATGGAGATTTTATAGATTTTTATGTTAATGGAAGACATCTAAAGCACTTCCTAGATTGATCACACTCAAGGTATGAAACTTTGTATAGTGTATAGTCTTATCAGGTTTTATTTCTTAATTTTATTTTTCTATTTTTGTTTCCCTTTTAGTTTCCTGGTCTACAGTGACCAGTTTCCTTGGTATCTCGGTATGTTTTTGTGATGTTCAAGTTGGTTTGGTTTGACCACTGTATGCTTTAAATGACTCTGTGACCCAATGGATCTAGGTACTTGGTCTATTGTATGTTTGGTTTATGTGGTTCTTATGGTACCCATATGGGGTGCTCATCCTCGAGTTGGAGCTGGTGTTGGTGCTCGATTTGATCTCACCCTTTTATCCAATGTATGCCTTTGAAAAATTCTCTCTAACTGGTTTTCCCATGTTTCAAAATGTATGCTCGAAGATAGGATCATGTTGGATGTAAATAAAAATATCATGTTTAAGATGTGAATCCTCTTTTTTAGTTAAGGAACGTAATAGTCATGTTTCCCTAAAAATCCCTGTGAAAAATCAACCATGAATTGGTCCAATGTTGTAATTTTGATGATAAGTTAATGAAGTGTAAAGTACAAAAATATCTCTGATGCCTACCACTTTTTCTCCCCCCCGTCCCCTTTTTCCTTTTGGTGTTATTTTGTATTTTGTGAGAATCAATTTTGCATAATTATGCAACTAGATGTAGAAGGTATCTACGTGTCCCATCGACACATTTTGGAGAAGGCATAATTGATCGGGGACCTTCAAGAATCAAGAATCGACCGCATGGCTAAAGCACAACAAGGTAGACCAAGTGGGTTGAAAATTCAAGATAACGCGAGGTCTCCACATGTCATACAAAGTAGCTACCACCATCAAAAGGAAAAAAAAAAGAAGAAAAGGACTCAATGTTTAATGGATTGAATGCGATCTCGGATCCCAAAGCATGTAATTAAAGACTTGGCTAAAATCAGGGTTGAGGTTTTGAATGAAGTTAGGGAGAAGATGAAGACAGAAAAGAGGTGGGTTGACAAAACCATGGACACCATTGATATGAGATTAGAGGAATTATAGAGTTACAATCAAAGCCACATGAATACAAACAAAGGATGGACCAATGTGGGGATGCTTTGAACAAGAAAACCTTGATTTTTCAACACCATACAGGCCCAGATGATGGAAGATGAAGATGCAGATATGAAGACTGATAAGAAATCTTAGGATTGTTTTATTTGAACTATTATTTCATCTTATTTTAATCATTACTCTTATTTCATGAAGACTAAATATCACTTTGAAGTTATATTTTCAAAAATCAAATTGGGGTTCTATAGGGGCCCAACCCATGAAGAAAATTTACATACATTTTTGAAAATTATATCAAAAAGAAACTAAGAAAATAAAAACATTCAGTCATCCTCTACTTCTACCTTGAAATATTTTGTAAATGGGGGAATTCTATTCAACAACATGTTCTTCCTCGGTATAAACTCCTCTGAGCCTTGAGCTGATTGAGAAAATACAACTGACCCAGCCAAATTTTAAGACATCCCCATATCCATCAATGATTCAACAATCATCTTGGGGCCATCCATGATATTCCTCAGCTCTATCTTCTTCTAGTAAGATGATACCCAATCCAGAAGATCTAAACCACTTGTAGGAAATTTCATTTTCCTTTTTCCTTTTTTCCTTGTAAGAAGTAGATTGACCAGAATAGGTTGAGAAGGATAATTTGGAGTGGCTAGAAGAGAAAATGCTATAACTTAGTGACTTGGTGGAACAAGAGTTTTTGAATTAGACTCACCCTTGCATCTCCTTTTAAAAGATGAATGATCTCTTGGGAGAGGAATAGGTAAAGGTCCTAATAATTTTTGCTCCATCAAAGGAGCGTGTTACACTGAGTGAATGGAAGGTTGGAGAGAAGAATTTCACTTACCCTCCTTGGTAGTAGAAATTGATGCATTGGAACGCTAAGGAGAGATGAAGGCTCTACTTCTTCCTCATCCAAAATGATAATTGGGGGATGAGAGCTTGATTTTCCTTTTTACCTCTCGTTGATGGACAAGTATTGTATATTTTTGAGGTGGTACAAGTATTTTGGACCTTTTCCGGAGAAATGATCTGTCCCTCTAGTTATTCAACTTTGTGAGAAATTGTAGGCACAATATCAATCAAAGTCTTGTCATAAAGCACTTCTAACTACCAAGGAACCTCTTTCAAAGACACATCCTTCATTGCATAAAAAGGGACATTTATATTCAGCCATCCCTGTCACAGTAGGGTCTCCTTTCAATCCAAAATTTCTTCAACTCTTCTAGAGATTTTTTTCTCACTGAAAGAGATGATAGTACATTGACTGGAAATATGAGAAAATAGGATTGATCTTAATCAATCTCAGGAGGAGGTAAATTCAAACCTCCCAATATGTCAAGGGCCCTTTATTATCTCATGTGTTTGTAATTTCAAAAAAATCCCTGACAAATGCTTCATATGGGCCAATATTGTGAGGATATTTATTTCAAGCTAGTTTCCACAACTTAACTTGCCATTACACCAAAAAATCCTCACAGTAGCTTTTCAAGTCTAAAAATGGAAGGATGATGCATACCAATGAAGAAATGAAGCTAAATTTATAATGAAAATGGTATAGATAAGCTGAACTGGATGAAATCATTGCCATCAAACGAAGAATGATTTTTAACTTAGATCACATGAATGAAATAAATTTGAGAGAGATTAGAATTGTGTAAAAAAATCTAGACTGATGTGACATAATTTATGGAAAAGTATTCATCCTAGAAAGACATGAACATGAGTGTGTGTTGTTCGAGATTGATCCTCAAAAGGTGAAAGGGATTTACATATCACATCAAGCCATATAGAGGTGCCTAAAAATTGTCAAAAGGGTTTTTTTCCCACCAAAAGGAAGAAACAATTAAACAAATGCAAAAAGGAATGACATAGCATCTCATTCGTATGTAAAAATTTGAAAATTGAGAGTAACTCATAATTTCTCACCTAGAAACATAAGATAACATATTAAATTGTATGATGTGAAGAAGAATATTCTTTGGATATTCATGCTTTTGGGGGGAAAATGAAGGGTGAATGAGTGATTAAAAATGTATAAATGTGGTGAGAATACTCTCACATAAGGGGGTTAATTTTTATAAGATTTAGAGAAAGAAGGGAGAAAAATAGTTTGTACTTTCTTAAGCCAAACTAATATGAGATACCTGATATTTTATTCATCCATTCCCAAACCTTCTCGCTAAGATGATTGCACTTGTACAATCATTGGTAGACATTGAGGTCATAGGTGTTGTGTCCCCTTGTCGAAGTGTTGGTGTTTCATGAATTAATTTGTGTGTATTATCATGAGAAATGTTAATTTGTTTCAAGATGTATTAATTTGAATCGATTCTTTGCATTCCTATTGCAAACTTATGCTGATTAATTTATTTGAATTACACAAAGTTTTAGTTTAAATAGAAATAATTTGGAAACTACAACTAGCATTATTGATGGAGATTTCCTTCATGTTGTGGTAAACAGTTTTAAATTCAAGTTATATCTATCTGATTTAGAATCTTTGTCAATTCTTGAGGGTATCTAGGATGTATGTGATCAGAAATTATCAGTATTTCATTAAGAATTTATCATGAGATTTTGTGTTTAAATTCTTGAAGTTTTTGTGAAATCTTTTATTCTTGGGATTCCATGAATACAAACCTTATAGTTTAAGGAGTGCTTTAGATCATGTGATTTGTATTTTTCACCAAGAATAATTATATACAACATTTGTCAAGGTTCATTTAAGTATTTTGTATAATCAACTTTATCCTGCTTAACTTCCCAACAATACATCAAAATCACAACCAATATCCATCAAATCCACCGAACTACCCATGCTTGCACTGTTTATGCACAAATGCTAAGAAGATTTGTTAATTTTGTCCATAATTTATCCAAAATATGGAGAAGCAAGCTGGAATTATAATTTTCTTTAGTAACCATAGCCTTCTTTAAAGGGCATATGCATTTTCTAGTGTGAGAACTCATGAGAGTTAGATCATTGACCATGTCTTCTTGAGGATTCCTTTTCACTTCCCTGAGAAAGAGAGTCCAAATAGTGATGTTCTATCTATTTATTTCACAAATACAAGTTACATAATGGGTCCTCTCACCCTAGCTGTAGGTAGAACCTAAAGTAGCAAGGTAGGCCAAACCCTTTGTGAGGTGCTATTAAACATTCCCTAATTTAAAGTGAAAATAAATTGTCGATCTATCCTTAGCTATAGAACAACTTAAATCCCTCGTCTGGATTTCTCTAAGCATCCTACTTAGCCCATTGATGTTGATTGGCTCATAAGGAGGGATTTATTTGGGTACCAATAGATCTTACACTAAAATAAAAATAAATTAAAAATACTCTTATTGTTTATACACAATATATCCATCTAAAATACAAATTAAAAAGTAATATATTTACAATTTTAATAATATGAACATTAAAATATAATCTTATTGTTATGAAAGGGTAGTGCCCACTCCTCTTGAGAACTATTGAACTTATATTAAATAATACTTATTTTACTTTACTCACATGTAATTCATTATTAACACAGGTGTATGGACTTGTGTAGTCTTTATTTATCCACTCAAATGCTATGCACACTCGGCACCTCATTCAAAGATATTTGAATGCTCACTGAAAGTAGGTGAAGGTACTAGGTCCCTCCTTTGTGTTTACTTGTTAATATGTTAGCATGTATATTCATAATAACCATTATCCAAATATTCATTCAAGTATAAACCATTACACACATTTTATCATGAAACACATATAACAAGAAATCATAACAATCAATATCAATTACACCATTAATCAACCATAATCAGTCATGTCAATGATCATAATCAATCCTCCATTATCCATTATATTAAATTATTACATCATAGAAGCTAAATACACCATTCTAACAAGGTGTTAGAACACACACAAACATCAAACCCTAGCATACCAAACTCCATGAATGATAACTAAGGAATCATACCAAAACAATGGCATACAACAAATATTTATATGGGTGGGAACTTTCCTTTCACCGCTCATGCACTCTCCTAATAATTGGTGTGCCTAAAATAAATTCCATGCATGCTTTCTTATAATAGATAATAATAGATCATCCTATAAATAATAATTTCTTTAATCTATTAATAGCCTCCATGCGTGTGCTCGATCTACATGTTCATTCTCCAAAAATAGCCTTTTCTTGGCCGCTAAGTTGTCATGATTTAATCCTTTGTTTGGTTGGAAATATATCCTGCTTTTCTATTTTTGGCCCGTAATATGAAAAATAGGCTAAGACTTGAATTCTATTATTTGGGTGTGCCACTTCAACTTGTCCACATGTGCACACACACACCTCATTTATGTGCCACATCCTCTATCCACTCTCCATACTTACTCATTTTGTCTATAAAAATTATGCAACACTAGTTACATTTCCATCCTCTACAATGGGGTTTTATCATCTATTAGATCAAAAGAATGAAAAAGTAAAGGACATGTGCATAAAGAATGAAATAATCTCTAGCACACATTGATATCCTTCTTCTCAAACGTCTAAAAAGTTCAGGGTACTCTTTATTAAGGGTGCTCTCTAGCTCACTCCATCCAACTATCCCCTTCCTAGCTCTATTTAGAATCATGCCAACCGCCTCCAATATATCTTTTGGATACATATCCTCCCCTTATGTGTCAACTCCTTATTACTCCAGCTAGGACTAAAATCATCCCGTCCATAACATCCATTCTTCGTGTCACCAGCAACCCAATCTCATTGATTCTTACTTCTAAAGGCTCCTCGTTGTTTTAAGCGTGTCACACTTCCTTGCGCATCTTAACCATCTTCTCCCCCCTTACAAGTTTTTAATCCTTCTTGGTAGAAAATACATCGTTCTCATCCTTGATTGAATATTCACTTAGTATATGATTGGGATCCTGGAAGTTGTTTAGTGCCCAACCTACCTTCTTCAACTCATCCCTTATTGTTTCATAACATGGTTTTTGATTTAGAGGATATTTTTATGTGAATATTCTCCTAAATCTTCGTAAACCATTTCAATAATGTAGAGAGTCTTGATAAATTTCTGTCGGTATGTAAAACTTAGAAAATGAAGCTCATATGTAAAAGATATTATAGGTCAAATTTTGGTCGAGAAAAGGATGAAACTTGGTCAAATGTGCAATCTGGACATGTCATGTGGCGAAAGTGAAAAAATGGGTAAAAGAGTAAAATTTATGTTTTAACCTCCAATCTTCGACATATGGTTGAAAAACTAGTGGGACCCACTATTTGCTAGTCGGGGGCCCTCACCCAAGTTCGACACACTCTTTTAATGGAGGGGTGCCTTGGCCTCGACTCATTATATCATTGTTATGATAAAACTTATATATGCCACTTTATCTCTCTATATTTCCATTGTGGGATTTTATTATCACAGGAAAATCATTTTATATCATGTAAGACTGTAATGTGTAGGGTATACCTCGATCGAGCTATTATTTGGCTCTTGGGGTGATCAATTCCCCACCGAGATGATCACTTATTTCTATATTGATTGGGATTATTTCATATACCTTGGCCTTATCTATTTGGCCATAAAACTTGGTTGAACACCTATCCACTCAATGGATTAGCACATGACTTAGCCCAATGGGTAGTCCATATAACTTGGTACACCTAAAAATGAACAATGCATGAATCAACCTACCCACATGGCCATTCCAATATTATATTGGCAAAAATATGTGGTGATTCAAACAAACCAACCAACTCAAACCTATATTGGTCATTGAAACAATGAAAATCTATAGCTCGCCACTACATGGAACTCTCCAATGATTGCCTAACCCGTGGGAAGTTTCAACAATGCACCGACCAAGCCCAAGATAGGTGGGATGTGAAAAAAATCATGGTTAAAGTTAGTGTGGTAGGATAAAATATACTTGACGTGGCCACAGCCAAAAAAATGTAGGGCCGTCAAGCCCATTTTAAATGCCAAAATGACCTCCCTTGTGATCCATGTGGAATATTTATCCCCACCATGTGTAAAATGATCACCAACCAGAAAAGGAGGGAATAAAACCCATGAATTGGGAGATTCAAACCAAGAACCCAAATACCTCACCACAAAGCTCAGTAGGGTTTAAAAATAGCTTGGTGCTATTTGAACAAGATGGTTTCTAGACTTGAGACAAAATAGTGAAGGAGCAGTTTGTAAAGATCACCAATTTTGGGGCACTTAGAGGCTGAATTAAGTCTTGGTGTAAAAAGCAAAGTTTTTAGAATTTTGATACAAACACAACCATGTCATTAGATCTTCACGAAATTATTTAAATTTAATTGTGTAGGTGTTTTAATAGCACAATTTCAAAGAGATCACATGGTAAATATGTTGTAGGGGCCACAAATGGACTTGAAAACATGATTATGGAAAATTACAGAGTTCTACAAATCTCATATCAACCCATTTGTAAGTGACAATGATCTATTTTTCATTATTAAAGGTAAAATTATACTTCATTGGATTAAATAGATTGAGTCACTATTCATGATTCCAAAGACATTGCCTACGGGTGAACTCCGTTATCAATTTCTTGCGTGGATTATTATTTCAGCTTTTTATGAAGATTTTGATCAGATAAATTTTAGTAAAAGGAATTCATTAATTTGATTGAGAAAAAATAACTGATTAAAATGGATTAATTGAAAATTTGACAATCCATCAACCACATCAAATTAAACAAATTCACAATTCAATTTCAAAGATAAAAATCAAATTGAATACATATACGAAATAAGAGAATTGATTAATTTTGGAGAAATTGAAATATAGAAAATTGATTAAAATTTAATATCTGGGAAAACAGTTAAAAAGTGAAAATTAAAACTTACGTTATCGGATCAGTTTGGTATTAGAGCTGGTTTATCTCTCATACTTGCTTCAGCTTGATTTGATTCAGTTTGGTTTTACATTTTTGGGCTTGATCTTTCCATTGTAGTGTGCAGAATTTAGAAGTGCAGGTGTGCAGGAAACCATGGGAAAATTGTCAAACAAGGAAAATCTTGAGGAAATTGAAGCATATAATTAAAAAAATTAGGAAGATAATGCATTCACGAGGTTTCAGATTATTTTCCTTTGAGGAACAAGTTGAAAAATTGAAAAAGAGCTAGAATCTAAAGATGAGCTCTTAATGGTGTTAAATTGTTGGACCCAAGAAAGAGGTATCAATAATTGTTGATGCATATACTATGAAAGATGAATGCATTGTAAGTATTAAAAAACCTAATTCCTCTCCCCAAGAAAGTTGAATTCCAATAATTTGCTAGGTTATTTTTAAAATCACACTAGAGGTATAAGATCTAAAATTTTAAATAAGATGTGATTTAATGGAATTAGCCTTGGTAAGGATAATCAAGGCATAAATAACCCCATACAGGTTGAAGAAATACCTTGTTATGCAAAACTGGGAATGTTATTGTGGGGAAAAAGGAAATTGGAGAGGGCTCCAAGACCATTGGAAGAAGACAAGCTTCTAATAACAAATAGGCTTCCCCTTAACATCATGTGGTTCATCTTGAATGCAGAAGGATCGATAAGAATTCACCACGAAGATTCATTAAAATTCCTCCACCTCTTGTTTACCATGAGCATAAAGGAAAAGGTAAACAAATTGATCCACTTTCTACATTTGAAAAATTTGGCTATGATATGCAGGCAATGTGGTATAATTATCCATGCACATTTTGTGGGTTATCTAACCATTGTGTGACCAAACTTAAGAAAAAAAAATATTTATTGGAAAATATTAAAATAAATTCATCTCCTAAACATGGCTTAGAAAGAAGCAGTTTGGGTAATTTTCCTAAAAATTTGGATCCTAAGAATGCGGACCAAATATTTTGTGATGAATGTAAAAAGAAAGGTCATATAATTGATAAGTGTTGACAACTTGATCCTCAACAAAAATTAAAATTTGTTAAGAAGGAAAGAAATGTTAAACCAACAGATTTGAATATGACCCCTACAGTGAATCAAGTAAACATTGAAGTGAATCAACCACCAAAATAGGAAAATGTGTTAAAAATGGTGGGTAAGCAGTTCCTTAGGTTTATGTTTGCATAGTGTAATTGATGAATACATGCAAACTAACAAAGCAATTTTTGGGAATTCTGTTGATTTGTGAAAAGGATAATTTACATATTTATTTTTCTTTGGTGTTGGTGAAGTAACTGAAGAGGAAATCCAGTGGTAGGTTTATCTTGCTTGGGTAAATTTCTTTTGTTATGGTTTTGGAAAACTTCATTTTTATAGTAGCTTTGTATAGTTATTTCTATGAGGCATTATCGGTGATTGGATGTCTATTTTTGGAAAATTGTATTTAGTATGTTGTATAAAACTATGTAAATGTATCATGTCAACACTATTTGTGTGTGTAAAAGTTATAAAAAGCCTTTGTAGCTATGCATAATATTTGCACATGTTAAGTATTAATATTAGAATTTAATATTTGTAATCGTCAAATATAGTTACAATTAGTATGCACAATTATTTCACTAACAAGTTGTGAATGGAAGTTACATTTGCATTGTTAATAGTGGTGTAGGACTAGAGTATACAGATCGGATGGCATTTTTAGTTGTCATAGAAGTTACAATACTGGCCATGAGTGATGTTATTTTTAATGGCTATTTTTGGTTATTGCAATTTTTAAAATACCATGCATAAACTAGGTTCTACTCTTTGTGATAGGTAGAGAATCAATTAACAATTCAGTTGGGTGAGTTTCCTTTTGAGAACAAAATGGTCTTATTGGAAAGAAGTGATCTAGAAGATAGTTTTATGTGCATATTCTCCTAAATCTTCCTACACCATTTTAGTGTTGTAGAGAATCTTGAGAGATTTTGTTGGTATATAGAACTAAGATAACATATCTCATATGTGAAATATATTGTAGGTCAAATTTTGGTGAGAAAAAGGGTCAAACATGGTCAATTGTCCAATCTGAACATGACATGTGGAAAAAGTGAAAAATTGGGTAAAAGAGTAAAATTTGTGTTTTAACCTCCGATCCTCGACATACAATCAAGAATTGGTGGGACCCCATTATTTGTTGGTTGGGGGCCCTCAGCCAGGTTTGACACACTCTTTTCACAGAGGGGTACCTTAGCCTCCAACTCATTATATAATTGTTATGATATTACTTATATATGCCACTTTATCTCTCTATATTACCAATGTAGGATTTTATTATTGCAGGGATAATCATTTTGTATTGTAGGACCGTAATATTCATGGTATAGCTCGAATGATCTATTATTTGGCTCGGTGGGGTGATCAACTCCCCACCGAGATGATCACTTATTTCCATATTGATAAGGCTTATTCCATATACCTTGGCCTTATCTATTTGGCCATACAACTCGATAAAACACCTATCCACTCAACGGATTAGCACATGACTCGGTGCGCATGGGCAGTCCATATAACTTGACACAATGAATAAATAAACAACACATGAATCGACCTACCAACATGGTTGTTCCAACATTGCATTGGCCACGTATGTGGTGATTCAAAAATACCGCCAAATCAGCTCTATATTGGGCATTGAAACAATGGACAAGCCACAACTTGGCACTACGTGAAACTCTCAAACAGATCACCAAACTCTTGGGTGATTTCAACAATGCACTAGCTAATCCCAAGATAGGTGGGATGCAAAATAAGCCAAGGCCACACGATCAATGTGGTGGGAAAAATGATGCTGACGTGGCCACAACCATAAAAATGTATGGTGGTCAAACCCATTTTAAACATCAAAATGACCTCCCCTTTGATCCATGTGGGATCTTTATCCCCATCACATGAAAAATGGTCACCAACCAAAAAGGAAGAAGGGATTCAAACCCAAGATTTTAGAGATTCAAACCAAAATCCCAACTAACTCACCATAGAGCTTGATAGGGTTTAAAAACATCTTGGTGCTATTTGAACAGGATGGTTTCCATACATGAGACATAACAGATGAAGGAGCTGCTTGCAGAGATCACCAATTTTGAGGCACTTACAGACGACTTAAGTCTTGGTGTAAAAATAAAAGTTTTTAGAATTTTGATACAAACACAATCATGTCATTAGTTCTTCATGAAATGATTTAAATTTTCTAGTGTAGGTGTTTTTATAGCACAATTACATGGAGATCACATTGTGAAGAAGTTGTAGGGGCCACAGATGGACTTGAGAACATGATTCGGAAAATTGCAGAGTTCTACAAGTCTGATATCAGCCCATTACAGGTGACAGAGATATATTTTTCATTATTGAAGGTAAAATTATACTTCATTGGATTAAATAGATTGATTCACAATTTGTGAATCCAAAGACATAGCCTATGGGTGAACTCTGTTATCAATTTATTGTGTGGATTTTTATTTAAGTTTTTATGAAGCTTGTGATAAAATAAATTTCAATAAAAGAAATTTATTAATTTGATTGAGAAAGAAAATAACTAAGTAAAATGGATTAATTGAAAATTTGACAATCCATCATCCACAACAGATTAAACAAATGCACAATTCAATTTTGGGATAAAAATCAGATTGAGTGCATATATGAAATCAAAGAATTGATCAATTTTGGAGAAATTAAAATCTAGAAAATTGATTAAAATTTAAGATCTAGGAAAACGGTTAAAAAGTGAAAATTAAAACTTATTTTTTTGGATCAGCTTCATATTCCACAGTTTTCCATGCTACCATCTTCTTATTCTTCTCCTTCTCTTCTACTATGTCCTCTTATGTCACCCCTCAGTACTATCATAATCTCTTGTAACAACATATGAACTGAATATTACAAGTAATGAAAGGTGATGGGTATTTATCCTTATTTCTTTCATCAAACTCCAGTGTGTGCCTCTAAGTTTTCATCAAAGAACATGGATCGCCATGTCCAGGAAAAACTTCATGCACTTCTCTAATTTTTCCCATGTTGTAATCAATTAATGTAACTCTTTTTCTTTATTATTATTTTCCTCCATCAATGTCCTAAGAGTGGCCCCTTTATCCAAATTTATATGAGCCACTTTTACCACCATTTTTGTTAAGGAATTTATATCCCATTCATCAGTGATCTCAAAGGGTTTTACTATTACATGGGTTTCATGGGATTAATTCTTCATTTTGTGCCTTATACATGCCTCCTTGCTTACGTCAAACTTTGATTCATCCATGAATTTCTAAATTCTCTAGGAAAACATCTTTCATTACGCATTTTGCACCTTCTGGATCAATCATCTCCCACCCATACAATTTATCAGTAGGGAGTGTGGTTTGGAACCTTTTGTGTATTATCTTTGTAGATTCATTTACATACCCAAGGTCTAGGTGTGCAACATTGCTTATCCTCTTCGGACACTAGTACATCTACCCGTAGGTATATAGGTTTCAGCCCTTGAGAACATACCCCATTCCTTTTCACTAGAATCTCCTCCATGCTCCCCAGATGGGTTGCTCCACTCTTTTATATTTCTTCACCTCCTAGAGTGGGACCTTCTTCACAATTTCGGGCACCTATGTGTCACAGTGTGTCTCCTCATCCCTTGGTTATTTTTCATATTCCACATTATGAATTTGTGGAGACTACGTGTTTGCAAACAATGTCGTCGACATACCTTATTCATCACCATCAATCTTGTGCACTAGCTTTTTCCTTCTCCTCTTTTTCTTTTCTAGGATCGGTTTAGTTGGCATTATCCTTGGTGACCTTCTAATAGTCTCTAAGGTCCCTAGGAAATTGCTCTACTCCTTATGTTTTCTTCTCATCTTTCTTCTATGGCCTTGGTCGAGCACACCACTATCTTCCTTCTCTGTCTCCTCAGCCTCAAGATCAATCTTTATTTCTTCCTATGATTTCCTCGGTGGTGTATCCTTACACATCATCGTGGTGCTGCCCGAGCCTAATTTCCTTTGGGAGGATCTAGAAGTTTCATATCCTCACCATCAACATATTTACCATCCTGGAACCTGGGCCTTAGGTGGACATATACATGCACAACTTCTTTCTTCCCAACTGCCATGGACTCAGGAGTGATGTCAATATCATCTGACTCCATCATTTCTTTGTAAGCAGTCTTGTTAGGGTAGACATAGGTCTTTCATAGTATATGATAATATGCATCCACCTTATCTACGTCAAATCTCATATTCTTCACATTATACAAGTGTATTCAAAAATATTTAAAGTAGTTTGTTGTAAAAGAGAATGGTAGCTTACACCATGGAATTTTCTCCCTGTCCTTCATAAAGAACTTGCCCAAATAGAAGTGTTGGTAGGCCACAAACTCTATTTGGCCATCTAGGACCATGGGAAACTCTCTTGGCATGCGCCATTCCCCTTCGAGTTATTTGCACATCCTTCTATACCATTTATCTATCTATTGTTTATATGCTCTCGTGATACTACCCTCACAAGTAAATTGAGTGAACCTCTGGGCTAGTGACTTATTTTCCATAAGATATATCCACATTTTCTCTTTGGGTCCATTTGGTACCCAAATCTTGTAAAATACCAAAAGAATCAAGATGACACCCCAAGTAATTTTCTCACCTTTATTTTCTTGAATGCGCGCATCCTCAATGATGCCTTCAACAATGTACTACGTGATGATGTAGTAAGTATTATTATTCGCCATCTTGTGTGCTATGTGTAGCCAAAATGCATTCATGTAGTTCCACCTTTCGGATGTGCCTAGCTTGCAACTTACCAAGAAAATGATCACTCTTGTTGTAGGATCACTAATTCTTGATACATCCCTCATACGACCTTCTTTATGGTGATTAAGCATGACAACGAAGGGCTTCTACGCTTACTTTCTCATCCAAGTTTGACTCTATTTCCTTTCTTGAGCTGCTATTCAAGTCACCTTTCCTATAAGTTCACAATAAGGTGCATTCTTCTCCTTCAAATTAGAATAAATATTTGTGTACTTGTCATAATATCCATTAATATAGGTGCTCTAGTTTCCCAAATAAAGACATCTTGTATAGTTTTAATAGCCCTACACTTTCCATAGTTCTATTTACCCAATCATCATATATTTTATGCCATGCTTATGTCCTCTAGTTTGTCTTGATAATGGTGCATTGTTCAATTTTGCCAATTTTTTTCTCGTAGAGTGGTGATTAAAATCATTGATTTTGCACTTTGTTAGCTAATATTTCCATGAATTTCCCTCTATGACCCCGCCTAGATATTACATACTTCGCAAACCATTCTTTTGGTGCTTCCTTAGTCACAAGCTTCTTTCCTTTGTTCATGGCTTTCTTGATTGCCATTGCTAATCATTATCATAATAATGAACTATTCATAAACTTATAGGGTGTCCTAGGTATCAGTTTACTCACTACAACTTAACCTTTCAACATTTTTCATTCATTCTTTCTCTGGTTCTCCTAACCCATGTGCCCTACCTACGATCATGTCTACCCTAGATAAGAATTTCATTTTCAAAACCTAGCGCAGCTTCACTTCTTGAACCTCATACTCCTCCCCTCACATGCCTCTTTCTTTCTCACACACTTCCTTTGAAGGAGTCCTAACTCATCTTTGTGTGCCAAATCTTCCTCATGTTCATTGAATTTATCCTCTACATATGCACTTTGCGCTTCATTCGCACTCCAATCACTCTTCAAGGATCGACTACTCTCTTATGTAAGGTAAGAATGAGTTTTATCAACCTCCTTTTCATATATTTATCTAATTTCTTTACATTAATTTCTCTTCACCTACCACCATATTTTAACATTAATTATGTTTTTCACTTTTTCCATTATTTTATTTGATTTCTTCAGTATGCAATACGGTCATAACCTTCTAGTGCACTCACTATTCCCCGGTGCCACGATCTCCTCATGTGTGCCTTATTGTACTAGAGTACATAATCCTTTGTGCCATGTACCAAATAGTTTATCATGTCATTTCCTAGCTCACCTTACATTGCGTGACCTTTTCCATGCGTGGTTTTCATCCTGAGTAATTTTATCATGAGCACCATCATCCTTAGTACCGTAGTACCTTCCTCTTGTGTAAATATTTTAGATAGCCTCCTAACTTTACACTTTCACATATGCACCTATGTCAACCTTCCCAAGGTCACCAATTTGTATATGAATCTTGAAATAAATGGATTTATCTTCCATGCACTTACACCTAGTTCACCCCACACTAAAATTATGTGTAGTCCTTTGTACATATACTCAACAGATAGTAATCAGCTTCCTACACACAAGTGTACTTATTACAATTAAAAAAAAAAACAAGACAACAAAACAAAAACAAATGGAAAGAAACACATAAAAGGGAAACTCAATCTAAGTGGCAATATTTCCTTATTACAAACACCAAAAATCTTTATTTATTGTAGGGCTTCAACCTACTCCTATTGAAGTAACCAAGAAACATGGTGTCATCCAGTGCCTATAATTCAAATGTGCCTGATTCAAGTATCTTAGTTACTAAAAATGGTTCTAACCAATGCACCTTTGATCTCCCTAGGTAGTGCGCAAACTTGGAGTCATAAAGAAGGACCATATTTCCCACTTTGCGAATGTATTTTTCTTAATATGCCTATAATACTAGGCCTTATGTATTTCCTTCTCGAGTATTCTAGATCTAATGCATAATGGCACGCCTCTCATCTAGTTGTATTATTTTTTCAATGCACTCCTCAACAACTTGCTCACCATCTAATCCACCTACGTGTGCAATACACAGGGATGGTGACATGAATTTAAATGGTAGAACTACTTGTACTCCAAACACCAATTGAAAAGGTGTGGCCTTGTTCAACCTCTTATAAGTGGTCCTATATGCCCACATTACAACTCACACTTTATCATCCCAATATTTTCTTCCAACATCACAAATATTCATAAGAGTTTATCCCAAAATATTAATATATTGAATGCTTCTACAGTTCCATTAGCTTGAGGATGATAAGGAGTTTTTTATGGTGTGCCACCATAGATTCTTCCAATAGGATTCTGATTTTCTTATTTAAAAAATGAGTTCCTCTATCACTTGTCAAACTTAATAGGAAACCATACCCACTAATAATTTTATCTCATAATAATATTCCTAGTGTGGTTATTGCACAATCCTTTTTAGGTGTTGCCTCTACCCACATTGTTAGATAGTCTGTACAAGTAATAATGTAGCACACATTAGTACTACGCATGGGTCATATAATAGGTCCTACAAAGTCAATAGCCCACTTTTCAAAAGGCTTCGTGCTTGTTATTAGTCTAAGGAGAATCTCATCTCTATGTCTAGGCTTCCCAAGGTGTTGAAAATGATCACATGCCTTCACATATTCCTTGTTATCCTTGTACAAAATCTCCCACCAAAGTCCATCTAGAAGAATCATGTGTGTTGTAGCATCACCTACATAATTTCCTCCTCCTATCCCACCATGAGCCTCCTCCATATTGGTGTCACACTCATGTCCCAGGACATAACAACAAAATACTTAATCATGACTCAACTTGTAAAAATATCCCCCAATTAACTAACAAGGTACAACACGTATAGCAATATTTTTTCTCTAACATCTTCATTCCCTCAAGTGCTAATCCAGTGCATAAAAGCATGACTATATATTCAAAATATGTAGGTGCATGGTTTAACTTGAAAATCTATACATCTTATATAATGTATTCAATGATTTGTATTTCCTCGCTAGACTTGATCCGTCATAGATGATCATGCCTCTGAATTGCTCTTCCCGTGCTTGAAAACAACTCGTGAAATCAAACTCCTGAAATAGAAGTATCCAATCGTAGATGCACTTGATGAGGGTCGTCAATACTCACCATTAATAATGTCAATCCAGGGCTGGTTTCTGATGGCTATATGCATTAAGAGAAGAATATATTGGAAAATAACTCCTTTAAACACAAACCAAACTTGCAAAAAAAAATCACACTTGCAAAAATTAAAAGCCACACTTGTATAATAAAGGCACACTTGTAGAAATAAAGTTTGTATGAAATAAATCACACTTGCATGAAGGAAATCAAACTTACAAGAATTTAAACACCCTTGCATAAATTGAAATTTCTTGAATTGAAAATAAACACAATTAAACAAAACACCTATAGGTTCACAACAGACTGGATTTTCACAATACAACAAAATTAATTACAAACAAATGAATAAATGTAAACATAAATACACAGATCCATCTTCATTGAAATGAGTGGCCAACTCATTTCTTGGAAGAGGATTTAAATCATACTTCCGATTTTAAAACTATAGAATATTTGAGAGGAAAAAATAGATCTTTATTTCTTGGGAGAAAGAAAATTGCATATCTCAGTGTGGAAGGTTACATTTATAATTCATGCATCCAAAAACTCCTTATTTTAGGAAATACAATTTGATCTTATTTTTCTTCCAATGCTAACAACTAAGATCTCCATCTCCACAAAATATAAAGAGAGATATACTATTAAAGTCAAATCTTATCTTGCTTATTTTAGGAAGATTTGCTCCCAAATCTTCTCCTTGATTTTTGGTAACAAGAATCATAATGATTTTATTCTTCTACATTATTGGAAGGAGGATTTTTCTCAAAATATGATTTTGACCAAATACCTTTCTCAGATTTTCCATTTGACTTTGTTGTTTTTGATTGTGGAACTTTTGACACTTATCTGATACACTTTTTCCTCGACTACAGTTCACTAAAATTTAGATTTATCTTCATTGGTAAAACTTGTTACAAATATGAATGAGGTTTTTGTTAAACACATTTCTATGAAAAAAACCTCAGATTTTCTCGTTTGACTTTTCTTTTCGTTTATGAAAATTTTAACGCTCGTTTGATACACTTTTCCTCGATTGCACTCACTAAAAATTATATCTCTTTCATTGGTAAAAAACATGTTACAAATATGAATGATTTTTTTGTTAAACACATTGCTATGAAGAAAAACCTCTCTCATATTTTCTATTTCTATTTATGGAACTTTTAGTGTTCGTCTGATACACTTTTCCTCGGACTACAACTCACTAAAACTTAGATATCTCTTTATTGGTAATACTTTTAGCAAATATGAATGAGGATTTTGTTAAACACATTTTTATGAACAAAAAAACTCTCTCATATTTTTCATTTGAATTTTTGTTTCTTTTTATGGAACTTTTAGTGCTCATCCGATACACATTTTATTGGACTACAACTCACTAAAAGTTAGACTTCTCATCATTGGTAAAACCTGTAGCAAATCTAAATGAGGTTTTTGTTAACAACATTTCTATGAACAAAAAACTCTCTTATATTTCCCATTGGAATCTTTGAGTTTTCACAATCCCTCAAAAACTATCATTCTCAGTAGATGCGAAGTTCCTAACTAAAGTTGTCATTCCTTTTATGCAAGTTCTGGAACTAAATTTGTAAGTTCCAGAACTAAATCTATTTTTTTCACGAATTGTAAGTTCCAGAACTAACTGTCATTCAATTGATACAAGTTTTGGAACTAAACCATGAGTGCAAGTTCCAGTTAACTAAACTCGCAAGTTCTCGCGGCTAACTTAAAACAACTATAACTTTTGAATTCGACCTCAGATTAAGATGATTCTTTTTTGAACTTGCATAATTTTTTGAGAGGAATCTAAATATGAAATCTGATTTGATTTTAAATGTACAGTTCATGATCAATTCCACTTTTCCCAATACTATCATTATCTTTCCTTTATGGTCTCGTATACTGCACAAGAATTTGCATCTTTTCCCAAATAATCAATAGGATTAGTCAACAAGATAGATAACAAAAGATTTCTAAATAATGAACAAGATATATATCCTATACTCTATCTTAAGAAAACTATAAGTTCCTATATTACATTTAAATCCACTTTCAAAGGTAACTTAGAAGGACAAAATAATGGTAATTTATGGCCAATTTATGGCCTCATCATGCACCCTTGCAAAACAAAAGGGGTTGTTGACTAAGTAATTTAGTGCCATATGATATGTATAGAAGATAAATGAGGTTTCTAAAAGTATTTTCTGAACTTATACGGTGCGTATATAATAGATAATGTTTCATGCTTAATTTTTGTGTAATTATGCTCCGTGAGTGTTAACTTCTTACTTGCAAAGAAAATGGGATGATCCAAAATCCCTTCTCTAGGTTACACCAACAATAAACCTATGGTTGTACCGGAAGCATCAATGTGAACATGAAAGGGTTTCTCCCATGAAGGAGAGCGTGGTTGATATTTCCTTTAAAGTCTCAAACTCCTACTACATCGTGTCACCCCAAAGGTGAAACTTTCCTTTCGCCTTTAACAATTCCTACAATGGCATAGAAATATTTGCATAGATCTTGATGAACTTTTTGTAATAGCCTATATCTCGCCAATAATCCTTGCATTTAAATTTGGTTGGTAGGTTATTCTAAACCTAAGATCATAGCTATATTGGTGGGTCTACCAACAATCCTTCTTTACATATGATGTTCCCTGTTTCACCTAATTCTTAGATGTTTCTTTGAAAATGATGAAATAGATAGGGTAATGGGCATAGGAGGAATACCTATTGAAATGTTGGTTGATAGGTTATTGCACACATGTTGACTCCTTGATCCAAAGCTGATCGTGAGAGCTTCCTTTTGGTTAGGAGGAACTACCAATAAATAGAAAACAAGACCACTAGAAAGAGTTAAACAATATATGCAGTGGACTACCTAGCGTATGATAGATCCGAGAAGTGTGATACTTCCTAGATGACTATTAATCCACTGTTTAAAAAAATTTAATGCTGGTAATAAAGTAAATCATATTGTAGTTAAAATGATTTAGGTATCTCATTTAAAACACAATAAGAAAGATCTAATCTAACAGGCTAGGTTAAAATAAGATCCGAAGGTCAAGTAATTGGTTCTGGGTCTCTGCAGGTTTAACAGAGGTCTTAGGCAGGTCACAGGTGATTAAGGGTGATGTGGGAATAGGTAGGTAGGTTATTGTTATGGGCTATATTAGTAAATACAGACCGATGCCGATTATGCCGATTAAGGGTGACCGACACCGGTTTGGGAGAACAGTGCCGATTACTGTGGGATACTAGGAATGTCACAAAATGAGCTTTAGATCTCCCTTATGATTGCACAAAGGACTAGGCTGGTCAAAATGAGGTATTAAGTTGTTTGGATGGGATTTGGTGAGGTTTTAATAGGGATATGGAGGGGTGAGTATTAATGGAGGTCAATGGGTGGCTAGGAGAACAAAGGATGAAAATACAATGATGAAATGAGTGAACCAGAGGAGTAAAATGTTCTACTTACTTGGAATCTAGTTCTGATGTCTATGAGTGAGGAATGAAGGTGTAAGAGTAAGAGGTTGAAAATGAAGAAGATTTCCAAACATGTTGGGAGCTCTTGCATGGGCTGCATGTGCTCTCCTTCTTTCTTGATTGGATCAAATCTATGTTGGGGTGAGTGTTGGATGGTTTTTGGGTGAATGTTGGTTGTCTATGTAAGAGAAAATACTTGATCTCCTTCTTTGCATGCATGTTCTCTCTGAAACTTGTTCTCAAAAGATGTGATATCTCTTAAGAATCTGCCAACCTTAAAAATAAGGTTTTTTGGGGGTTAAAAGGTGACCGATGGTGGTTCCAGCTTAAATGGTGGCGGTTAAGGGTAACCGACATCGGTTAGGGTGGGATTTCCTAGGTTTACTAAACTAGGTAGATCCCCTTGATTTCTAGGATCTCATGTGTGTTGGCCCTGCAGATTAGATGGAAGCTTCTTTTAAGCATGTGGGAATGTGGTTAGAGGGAATGTAGGCATTGATTTTTAGGGTTTGGGTAAGTCTTAGTTAGTTATGGAAACTTACTAAGAATAGGTCTTAGGGTGAGGTGGCTTGATGAGGTGTCTAGGTGAGGTGGGTATGTGGGCATTATCTCAATTAGGATATTTAAATAATAAATATAGTGAGGATAATGAATTAATTTAATTTTAATAATTAAATTAATATTATAGTGAGGTGAAGGGGGCCATGGCTAGGTGGATGTGTTCAAGGTATTTATTTATCGAGGGACCAAGGGGAGTGTGACCCAATTTTGGTGTCTACATTTTGCCCCTTTTTGTTACGTAGCTTGTATTGGTAAGTGACACTGACAAAAATAAGATGTGGTTGCCCCATGTGTGGGTGGAGGTGATCCCCCTCAAACCAGGAACTGATGAGGCAAAAGGTAGAATCGGTGAGTGGTTTGATAAAAGGTAAATGTGATGAAAAGGAAGGTGGGTAATAGGGGAAAAAGGAGCAAAGTCTACTTGGGTAATCTAGGTAATGGGTTAGGGTCAAAGGTAGTAAATAGTTAAATGCACACACACATGTATAAACTACAGCACAATACCAGGTTGAAGAGTAGGAAAAATCTACATTGTCTAAGGTCGATAGGTTTATCCAAACAAGGTTGAGGTGATTCCGGTATCCAAGGTATAGGATATGGTCAGAAACACAACACAGGTCAGGTGTAGGAATGTTTAGGTGTGTTTCGGTACACCAAAGGTAGGGTCAGGATAAATGGTCATGGAAAGAGGCAAGGTAAGGTCATCAGGTCAATCAACATAGGTAATAGTGCCGCAAGGTATAGTGAACACATGAGGTCAAAGGTCACTAGCGATGGTCTAGGTCCAAGAATCTAGGTCACGGCACATGGGTAGGGCTGAGGTATGGGTAAAATAATGAGTCCCCAAAGGAGGATGTGGGTAGGTAATAAATGATGAGGGAAAGAGGGTGAGGGGAATGGTCAGGGTAAATATTGGGTGTGGAAAAAAGAGTGACGGGTAGGGTAATAGGGTAAAATTTAGGGAAATGTGGAAAAGAGGTATGACCAATGCCGGTCGGTCAAAAACCACATATATAGGCTAACCATCCACGGTAAGGTAGGGCACAAGACCGATGCCGGTGAAGGTAAAACCGATGTTGGTTAGGTCGGGTTTAGTATAAAAACAAAAATCCATGTTTTTTGTTATTCATTTGTCATCTAGCAAATTGAGAAAATGACACAAGAGAGAGAGAGAAAGGGAAAAGTGTCCGATGGAATGGAGAGTTGAGTTGGCCTATGGGGCCACCATGGGACGTGTGCATATCCATGTTACGAGATGCCCTAGGTGAGGCCGAATACTGGGTGGATTAGTTGATGGTAGGTGGGATAGATTTCCTATCCTATGGAGAGTACAAGGCATAGTAGGCCTTGAGTGAGAGGACTAGATCTTGGAATCACATTGTAGAGAGCACATGGGGCCATCGAGCTCTGAGATAGGATTAGGGAGAGGCCACCAAAACGGAGACCAGCTCTAGGTGATGTGCTGGGGAGACCTAGCCACCACCTATGATAGGTAGGAAGATGTTAGGGGAGTCGCTAGATAGGGGAGTAGGTAGGGGAGGGGGACAGTGATACCGATATGGAGGATGTCCGTTGAGAGGGTGCCTGATATATGGATCCCAATTTTTGACATAGTTTTGAGTTTTGATATATACTAGCCTATGTGCCAAAGAGAGTGAGGATGTATGAGATTTTTTGTATATTTTGAGCATATACCGGCCTGCGTGCTGAAGAGATTTTGTATTGTTTTATTATTTTATTGTATATGAGACCGACCTACATGTCGATGACATTTTGTATTGAGTATCGGCCTGCGTGTTGATGAGTTTTTGAGATGGACATGATGGGATATTCATGCATATTGTATTGAGACACACATATTTATTTATATGATGAGATACATGAGATGCTTGATTTTTGGTGTTTTATGAGAATTTTAATTTTTTGTTGTGATATGGATGGAAACTAGGTGAATTAGGCATGATGGAGTCAAGTTGGTTTAGGCATGGATCAAGTTAGGTAAGGTAGGATCAATGGTTCAGTCAAGTTGGTTTAGGTATGGATTGAGCCAAGTTGGTTTAGGCATGGATCAAGTCGGGTTTGTTTAGGCATGGATCGAGTTAGGTTAGTTTAGGCATGGATCAAGTCAGGTCTTAGGCATGGATCAAGTTAGGTTTTAGGCATGGTTCGAGTCAAGTTTTAGGCATGGATCAAGTCAGGTCATTTAGGCATGGTTGAGTTAGGTTTGTGGTCTAGGCATGGATCGAGTCTAAATGGGCTAAAGTTGTGATTCATTAATTTATGCAATGAATGGTGATATGGGTCATGTTTATAATACATGCATGATGATGGTAGAGAAATGGAAGTCATAATAAATGTATGGTGTGGTGATGATAAAAATGTGAAGCAACTTGTTATTTGTTTGGTTTAATTTCCAATTTTGGATATAAAAAGGAAACTAAGTAGGGTAGAGTGTGATTTGAGAAAATGAAAGATGAATGGTTAGGGTAGAGAGTGGCCAAGCTAACCTCCAAGGGCCCCATGCCCTCGGAGTGCTACCTACATAGTCCCAACGAAAAGGGACCTCAGGCCGATGTAGTTCTCCCATAAGCTAGGGAAGAATATGAGGAGGTATGAAAATGAGTTGGTAGGTTTTAGGCATGTTTTGGGTTTAGGTCTATTAGGTGTGGGTGGGTTATAGGAAAATTGGTGTAGGTGATGTCGATTGTGGAAAAAGAAGAAGATTACCCCAAAGGTATGCATCGAGGACCAAGTCCTATATAAGGTAATCAAAACATAAATAAAGATGGTTAAAAGATACGAGGGGGCAATAAAGCCACCTGATTGGTTAGGATCATACCGAGTAGATCATACCTTGGAGGAGGTGATGAACGTGAGTCCCTAAAGGCATTACATGATTGATTGTTCTGAAGGGTGAAAATTAGTCACATGATCACCAAATGTCATGGTTCCCAAGAGGTCCCTTGAGGCAGTAGGAAATGGGAGTGTGAATGGTGAGAGGGGTGAAAGGTGGGTAATTTTTATATGATATGTGGTAGCATGCTCTTTGGGCAAGAGATCCGAGGTCACAATGGGCAAGTCCATGACTAAAAGTCTTTTGTTTTGACTTGTATTTGAGATAGACTGATCGATGCGGGAAGTCTATATGGGATGATGAAATTAACTCCTTGAGGTCTTCATGAAGTCTGATCGATGTGGGAAGCTTCAAATTTCTCACTTTTTTTTTTTTTTTTTATGCTTTACATAGCTATCCTTCGAGGGAGCAATCTATTTATAGTAGTGATTATCTGAGAGGAAGATGTCCTTTTGAGGGAGTCATCATTTTATTAGAAGTTTGACTCAAGGAGTTGTGTCCCAAGTGAGGGCTTCAAGTCATGGACAAGACCAAGGTGAGGAATAGAATTCTTGTTCAGATAGCAGGGTGAAATGACCATGGGATCTCATCTAAAGGTAGATGAAAAGTATCCATGAGAATCATGTTATGTGCAACAGCCATGGTACACATATTCAAGAGAAGATAACAAGTGACGGGTACTCACATGATTCATTTTTAGTCATCGGTGAGATGTAAGAAGTGGATAGCACTCAAGGGATGAGCATGGAAAGAGGCAAAAAGTGATGTAGGACTAAAATTCAACAATAGAATGGTCAAAGATGTAAGGCATTAAGGGGCTCAGGCTTAGGTTTACCATCGAGGGAAGATAAATGATAAGCACCTGATCCATAAGTATGAGTCATGATGTATGGTCCAAGCCAATTAGGAGAAAATTTTCCCCGTTTACTTTTTTTTCTTTGGTTACATGTTGATTTTCTTTCAGGACAAGGTCACCGACTTGGAAGGTTCATTCATGGACACATTTTTCATAGGCACATTTGATACATTTTTGGTAAACTTGAGGTGGTCAAGAGCGTTAAGATGACGTTCATCTAATAACTCAAGTTGTGCTAAACGGTCTTGATGAAAGTCATCATCATTGAGCATGTCATGGAGAGAAATGCAGAGTGAGGGATCTAGACTTTGAGAGGTAGAACAACCTCTTCATGACTATAGACCGAGAAAAAGGAGTAGTGAAAATGGAAGTGTGGATACTATGCGTGTATGCCCACCCAGGAGGAAAAGGAATGTGCATATGCCAATCCTTCCCAGTATCATTAACCACTTTCATGAGAATTTTATTTAAGGTTTTGTTAGTATATTTGGCTTGGCCATTGGTTTGTGGGTAATAAGGTGATGAGAAACTTAGCTGAATGCCGAAGGTGTCACAAATTTTTGCAATGTTTTGTTTTTGAATTGTTTTCCATTATCAGTGATGAGGTGATGAGGAACACCAAAGCGAAAAATGATGTGATGATTGATGAACTCACATATTTTCTCAGCTTTTCGTGGAGATGAGTGGTATAGCCTCCACCCATTTTGTGTAGTATTCGGTAGTGGTAATGATCCATTGATGTCATTGGGAAGAATGGGGGTTGATCTCTCCAACAAGATCCAAACCCCATTGAGAGAAGGGCCAAAGGTCATGGGAAACTTGTAAGGCATGATTTGGGTGTATGATGAAGGTTGGCATGTTGTTGGCATTTTACACAATGTTTGACGTAGTCACAACAATCATGGTTAAGGGTCGGCTAGTAATAGCCTAGGTGAAGAATACGCTTAGTAACAACAAGGCCACTAAAGTGACCTCCACATATGCCATCATGAACTTCCTTAATTGTATAAGGAATTTCAGAACTCGTGAGGCATCGTAAGAGAATACCATCAAAGCCACACTTATAGAGGAGGCCCCCATGATGACGTAATGAGAGACCTTTTTAAGGAAGGCATGCGTTGTCCATTACGGGTGAGATCAAGAGGTAAGATGGAGAGAGAAAGATAGTCGGAATATTGTTTATACCAAAGGTCACTCGGGTCGGGGTAGTGGTTCGATAGAGTAAACATCACGAGGTAAATAGGAGGGTGATTGGAGACGTTGTATGGTGACAAAGATTTTAGAATCAACAGGTGAAGTAGGTATTTGAGAGGCCAAGAAAGCCATGGTATCTACAAATTTTTGGTTGAATGGGGGATGGTTTGAAGGGCATAATGGTCAAAGGTGGTCAAAAGTATGTCTACATGATGTTTATACTTTTGAAGTATCTCATTATGACATTGGTATATACCATTGACTTGGTTTATAACTAATTGAGAATCACCAAAGATGTTGATTGATTTGACATCTAGGGCGTAGGCAGCTTGGAGACCTAATACAAGTGCTTTGTATTCGAAATATTGTTTGTACAATCAAAATCTAGTTTGAAAGACAAAGGCATGGGTTCACCATCAAGAGGAATGAGGATAACACCAGCCCCACCCCCACGTAGACACTTGGAACCATCAAAGAAGAGTGTCATTTGGTAAGCGGGTTCATCTAGGAAAGGGTAGTAATTGACTCATCTGGAAAGTCAAAATTAGAGGGTTGATCCCGGAAATAGGTGCGTCGGCCAATTGGTCGATAACTTGGCCTTGATGGAATTTTGATGAATGAATTCAAGGTCGAGGTCAGCTAAAAGCATAAGCCATCATGTGGCATGCTGATTTTGATAAGGTTTGGCATACATGAAGTGTAAGGGGTCGGTGTTGGTCACAACATAGGTTTTGTGGTTGAGTAGGTAATGGAAAAGTTTTGTGGCAACAAAAACTAAGGCTAAGAAAAAAGTTTTTTGGATGGGTGTATCGAGTTTCATAATCCAAAAAGAGTACAACTTATGTAATAAACCACGTGCTCCTTTTTTTTCATCACGATGAGTGAGCATGGCTCCCAAAGAGTGATCGGTAGCTGAGATGTATAGGTAGAAAGGTTGATCATCTTTAGGTGGAATGAGTATGGGTGGTTGGAGAAGGTATTGTTTTAAGGCCTCAAAAGCTTTGTGGTAGTCATCATCCCATTTAAAGGAGACATCCTTCTTGAGCAGATGATGAAATGGTTGACATCGATCAGATAATTGTGAAATGAAATGGCGAATAGACTACAACTTACCTTGTAGGATACAAAGTTGTCTAAGGTTAGTGGGTGGAGGCATTTCCAAAATGGCCTTGACTTTAGCAAGGTCAACTTCTATACCACATAGGGAAATGATAAATCCTAGGAGCTTTCCTAAGAGAACTATGAAGACACACTTCTTGGGTTGAAGGTGAATGCAATATTTAATGAGGTGGTCAAAAATGGTTTTGAGGATGGCAAGGTGCTCGGAGTGGTGTTTAGATTTGGCCAGAGATCATCCACATAATCTTCCAATATACGATGCATGATGTCATGGAAGATATAATTCATAGCCCACTGATATGTGGCACCAATGTTTTTTTAAGGCCAAAAGGCATGACTCGGTAGCAGAAGGTCCCCCAAGGGGTGATGAACGAGGTTTTGTGTTGATCCTCTAGGGCAAGCAAGATTTGGTTATAACCCGAGAAGCCATCCATGAGTGATAACATCTCATGACCAGCGGTAAGGTCAACTAGTTGGTCAATACCGGGTAGAGGGAAGTCATCTTTTAGGTAGGCAAGGTTGAGGTCATGGAAAGTCCATGTAAATGTGAGTCCCCCTATCACCTTAGTGACAGGGACAATGTTAGAAATCCAATGAGGATAATCAATGGGTAATATGAAGGAAATGGAAAGAAGACACTGAAGTTCTTCTTTGATGAGAAGGGCAAATGCGAGGGTGCATTTTCCTCAACTTTTGTTTGATGGGTTTGGCATTAGGAATGGTTACGATATTGTGGACCACTATGGTGGGGTCAATACTCGGGCATGTCTGCATAAGACCAAGTGAAAAGCGTGGTTATGATCTTTGAGAAAAGAAGTGATGGCTTCCTGTTTCAAAGAACATCTAAAGATTGACCAATCTTTAGGATGTGCGGGTCATCCTGAGTATGAATGTTGATCTCGATAGTCAATTCATTCAACATGGTTTGTGTCTTAGAAGGTAACGAACTGATGAATATATGAGTCTTCTACACCAAGGTAGGTGAGTATAGATTCATCATCCTGACATTGAATGACGTTAATTAAGGTGTATCATCATCATCATTTCAGGATACAGGAAGGGAAGAGAGGAAGGGCCTCGCCCTCATGTTGATAAGTCAAAGGCCCCAAGGAAATGGTGTTTATGAAAAAAAAAAGTTAGAGGGATAGATTTAGGATCCATCGACTCCATTGGTGAAGGTGGTGATGAAGGTGGAGTGGGTGAAGAAGGTGGAGAAGGGCGGATGTTCTCGATGGGTTCAATGCGGCTTGCTTAGTAGGTGGTTAAAAAAAGTGATACCACCACTATGTCATTATGTTTATGGGTAGTACATGGAATAACAAGATGGTTTCCTTGCTCATAAAATCCAAAACCAAAACCCTTCCACGCACATCGGTGCAGGAAGGTGTGGGAAAAATGGTGATTGGTGAGAGACTGGAAGTCAATAGAAAATGGGTGGGTTTGTGATGGTGGTTCGGTGTGTAAGTGGTAGTATCAAGTCCCCATAGGTGAGACTAGTATGAAGATGAGGAGGACCATAAAGGAGGTGTTCTCTGTGTGGTGATCATAGCGAGGATGTTGGTGAAGACTTCCATACTCTTGTGGAGTAAGGAATGTGTTAACACTATATAGGCGATATTCCCCAGAGTGAGGCATTGAAAAATTCCTTCCAAGGGATCGGTGGTTGGTATGTGGGTAGCTAGAATAGATGATGTGTCAGAGGTCAATGTGGAGGTGGAGTTAATGGATTGGGAGGCTAATGGGTTGGTCGTGGAGGTTGTGGCAGTGGTAGGAATGGAGGAGGCATGTGTGGTTGAGGTAGCGACTATACTGGTAAGTGGAGGTGTAGATGAAGTGGTAGTGGTCATGGAGGTAGATGCCTTAATGGGGATGAGCATGTCATTAGGTCAGTAAAGCATGTTGCATGTTTTAAAAGGTGATGGATCAGCTAGGAATAGTATAGGTGTGTCCCTTCATGCTCAAACTTTACACAATGATGCAAAGTGGAAGGAACACAACCCATGACAGGAATCCAAGGTCTCAAAGCAAGCAAAGGTTATATTGAAATTCCCCCTCCAAGACATAAAATAACTCTGTAAATAGTTCGAGAGGGGCCCACGCGAACATGGAGGATGATGGTGCCTAGTGTAGAGGTGATAGCATCATTGAATGAATGCAACATGACATGATGTTTATGCATGCAATTGTCAGGTATGCGCATTTGAGTGAATGCATGAGATGAAATGATATTAATGCTAGCACCCCCATCGATCATTACATGTCATACACGTATATCATCGATGTGGATAGAGATGAAGAGGATGGGTTTGGGTCATCCATTTTGGTGCGGTGCGATCTCTTCCTCTGAGAAGCTAAGGGAGGCTATTTGGTGAGTAGGGTGAGGTGTGGATAAAGGTGGCAATTTGGTGAGAGAGGCTACATGATGGGGTGTGATAATGGAAGCTACGGGTGTAGGGTCATTGGGTAAAACCTCAATAGATTGAAGAACCTCCATGAGAGCTTGATGATGGGATTCCGAGGTTTGGATGAGGTCATATAGGGACATTTTGAGGGGGATTGGTGTAGTTGTTTGAGCATTGTGTGATGTGTGACCCCATTAGAAATAGGGTATGTGGGGCGCATGTGATAGTAATCTTAGGTGTGGGTGCAGATGGTATGTTGGGTATAGGATTGGTTGGTGAGTCAGTTGCCTTTTCCTTGCCTTTGTCTTTCTAGCATGAGTAGTGATGTGGATCATGTTGATCTGAGGGGAGTTGGAAAATGGAGAAGGTGTAGGATGAGTGGTATAACGACATGATGGGAAAAAACTACCAGGGGAGAAAAGCCTTGTGAAGTGAGCTAGGCAACGACATTTAGGTAATGGTGTGGTAAGTTCTCTGATGCAAACCATGTTAATTTCAAATCTTGGGGGTGGTTCTAGGAGTTGTGGGGGTGGAGGTCATGGTTGTTGAGTAGTAGTGAGAGAAGGACTATGGGAATGGGTGTTGGTGAAGTAGAGTCCTCATCAAGAAGGTCATCATCATCAAAGTTGGCTTCAGGAGGACACAACTTGGATAAGGATGGTTTTCAAAGCCTTGTAGTTCTCCACATCATGCCTTGGCACATGATGGTAGGCAAAATTTTAGTGTCATCAAACCCTTTTGGCTTGGGTTTGAGGGGATCATAAGGTTTGAGTGGTGGTAATGTGATGATAGAAGTCTCAAGGAGGTTGGTTAAGATTTTGGCATAGGACCTTGCTAGTGGATCGCAATGGGAAGTGAAAGTGGGTTTGGGTGTAGGTGTAGTTGATTGTTGAGGAAAATGGTCCTTGCAGGAGGGGGAGTGGGTCGAGCCATGGTTTTGGGTGCTTGGAGTGGTCTTGGGTGTTGGTCATGTTTGCTTGGGTAGGGGTATGGTAGATGAATGGGCAGGAGGGATGTATGGTTGTTTTGACTACCTTATTGGAGGGTAGCGGATTTTGTCTTTGGGTTGCACCTTCTTGGGTAAAGGTGATATGGGTGTATGAGATATCTAGAGGGAAAAGTAGATGGGGAAGAGGGTGAGTTACCCACAGGGATAATGGAGGTGTTGTGAAGGTAGATGACATGGGTCATGGGGGTGTGAGGGATAGAGACTGAAGTGTAGTGGGTAGTGAAGAAGTTGCTGAGGGTATTGGAGGTATGGGTGGTAAAGATGTTGCAGGTGTAGGTGTAAGTCATGTCGGGTGCTTGGTATGTTAGAGGTTTGCGAGGAAGGAATGGGTTATTGTGTTTTGGTTTACTGATGAATGGAGGTTTCTTAACCATGTTGGGAGGTTGAGGTCCTAAAATAGATGGAAAGGGTGAAGGTGATGCAGGTGTGATTAACACAGCTGGGGTATGAGTTCTATGGGTTTGGTTCTTCTGTTTGGGTGCCGAAGTAGGTTGGGTATTGACTGTGGAAGATGTAGCTAAATCTAGTTTGATAGGTGGATGAGTAAGGCTGGTGGTTAGGGTGACCCCTAAGGTAGTGATAGGTTTAGTCAAGGAAGATGATGTAGGTGTGGGTTTGGATTTAGATGTATGTTGGGCTATGGGTAAGGGTGTATGTTGAGTGGTGTTGAGGGTTATGGAAGAAGTAGTGATAGAGGTGGTTGTGCTCTGGTTCAACTGGTTGAAATATTTTTGGGTAGATGGTGGAAGTATCAATAAGTGACATCTACATTTGTGTTGAGACAGGAAGAGAAGGCATCCCCATAATAAGGCTCTGTCCACATAATCTAAGTGATCAACTAAGCATGAGAATGACACATCTGTAGGTGAGGTTGATGAGGACCTAATGGAAATTCCCGTAAAATGTGTCTTAGAGATGGGAATTTGTTGGCTTTAACTTCCATGGGTAAGAGAGCTGAAAGTAGGTCTGCATGGATCTTGGGTAGCTGATGGAGAATGGTCACCTAGAGGAAAGGTATCTCTACTGGATCCTTGATAGGTGGAGGAGGAAATGGGTGCTCCTCTGTAGGTGGAGGAGATGATGGGTGCTCCTCTATGGGTGGAGGAGATAAACAAGCATCCTCCATGGATTGAAGAAGTACTTGTGAGTGATGGTTCCCTAGGTGGAGAAGCCAAAGGTGAAATAGTGTCGACATTAGCAAAGGGCTCCTCCACGGGTGAGGAAGGAGGTGAAAGGTGTTCCTCTGTGGGTGGAGGAATAGGTGAGGTGGGTTCTAATGTAGAAGGAGGACTTTGGGCTAGAATTTCCTCTATGGAAGGAATATGAGGTAATTGGGAAGCAATGGGTGCATCATTGAAAATAGCATGGACCTCATGGGTATGGCTATCATGAGTTGAGGTCTCACCGTTTGATTAGACGAAGGGGAATGATTTGGAAATGGTTTCTTAAAGATGTGTAGGTTTTGATTGGCAGGTGCGTTAGGATTATCCATAGTTAACTCAACTTTCTCAGCATTTCTTGGACAATGTTTTTGAAAGTGATGTAATTGCCATCACTATGACCCTTTACTCGATGATAGTTACAAAAGTCATGTTCTTTATACCATGCGGGTGTGGGGCGAGAAGGGTCAAAACTAGTGTGTGGTTTTATAGGTGGAAGGGTGATGGCCCCAGCTTTGATGAGATTTTCTAAGACAGAAGAATAAGGCTCCCCAATTGGGGTGTATATTTCTATTGTTCTCTAAATTGAAAAGTCTAAATGGGTGAGAGATTAGATGAGGGGCTATCCTGATTTGACATGGATGAGCTAGGCTGGCTTTGAGTACCATTGCATTAGCGGTGCCCTTGGCCTTTAAATAATTGTTCTATGGTTTGGAAGAATAAGATGTATCGTTCGACTTGAATGCCGAGCTTCTTATTGTGTAATTGGATTTTCTTCTCTTCGATGGCCCTAATCTCTAGCTTTCATGTCATGGTGAATGCTTCATCAAAGGTTCAAAAGTTTGGACCTATAGGGTTGGCAAGATATGTCTAGCACAAGCCTTCCTGAAGAGTTTTATGAGTTCAGTTTGCGGTAGTTGAATGTGAGTTGATTAATTAGGCTACGCCAGTGAGCAACAAAATCTACGATAGATTCGTCATCATATTGACGCGTGGAGTATAGGTCAGTCATGGTAACCTTCTTAATGATATTGATGGAGAAGTGATCCAAGAAGGCTTGGGCTACTTGGTTAAATGAAAATATAGAGTGTCTAGGTAACCCACTATACCAATCTAATGTAGGTCCAATCAGAGACATGGGAAAGGTCCTCAAGAGCAAAGCATCATCATGGGGATTAGGTAGCACCCATGTTTGAAAGACCAAAAATTTGTTGTGGGTCTTCCTTGCTATTGAAACGGTTGAATTTAGGCATTTCCTAATGCATGGGGTATGGACGAATAGGGATGGATGGGTGGATAGGATCATTACAAATATCATCATAGGTGAGAGTATTTTGAGAGCCGTAAACCGATGAATCCAATCTCTACATCTTGTCCATCATTAACTTGATTAGGTCATTGGTAGGTTGTGATGGTTGGGTGCCTCCTGTAGTGTAAGAGGGTTGGTGTTGGGCATGTAACAAGGGTGAAATTCCAATATATGGTGTTGTCGTGTAGGTAGATTGAGAAGAAGGTAGTGAAATAGGGGTACATACTCGAGTGAATAATAGATGAAATAGGAGGCTACTGATAGTATGTATATGGAGGTGGAAGGGTCATGGTGACCCTAGTGGCAATGGGGGCCAACGATTGTGGAATAGAAAGGACCATGTTTTGAAAAGGGGTAGGGGTCACCAACACGGGAGGTGGTTGTGTAGCTACGGGTATATGTGAGACAATAGGGGTGGATGAGGTTGTGTTTTGGGTGGTTGTCAAAGGTATGGTGGATGTGGTAGGTGCAACGAATGTAGCATACACGGTAGTCATAACGCAGGTATAGGGCCTAGCTGCAAAATGACCTAGGGTCAAGGTAGAGGGTGGGTAGCATAGAGCTAGATGGGGCTGACGCAGGAGTGGGAACAAGAGTCGGGGGGATAGATATGGGCATGTCGTATATCAACTGACCCGAGGCATCTCGAGTGGATGAGTGGGAAAGGTAAAACTACAAGGTCAAGGGTTTTATTCAAGGAGTCGTGCGAACTCCTCATCTCCTAGAAGTGATAGAGATAGGTTGGATAGGTTCCATAGCAGGTGATAAAATGGAAGGTGGTGAAGGACTAGGTGGGAGTGGTTAATAAATGGCATGGAATATAAGGGAGTTTGCTTGTCAACGTGTTAGCACCATGTGAACAGGCACTAACGTGGTAAGACTGCTTTCTATAAATGACACAAAAATACAGCAGTGACAGGATAGATAGGTGGTGGTAGGTGAATTGGGGTTAAAATGTCAGTTGGAAAATGACACAGGATAACTGATGCGATGCGAGTTAGGCTAAACCGATGCCGGTCACAGGTAACCACTACTAGTCACTGTGGAAAATGGATAGTTGGTCAAAAACAAGGTATAAGGCCAAATATTCTAGGTATGCTGAATACTGATGAGATTTACCAGTCAATAGGAGTGATAATTAGTGATAGGGACTCTAAATAGTTAAAGAAGGTGAAAAGGTGTCCTTTTGGGTATATTAACCAAAAGGACCGGAAGCGATGCTTGGTTGGGTATAATCGATGATGCCATTGGACCGACACCGGGTCATTGTGAAATTGAAAAAATGACGAAAGAAAAGTGGTTGTGAATTAAAATTTGATGTGGATGAGTGGGAAAGGTAAAAATGTAAGGCGACAGGGTTTTGGTTAAGGAGTCATATGAATTCCTCATCTCCGTGAACGATAGAGATAGGTTGGATAGGTTCCATAACGGGTGATAAAATGGAAGGTGGTGAAGGACTAGGTGGGAGTGGTTGACAACTAGCATGGAATATAAGGGATTTTTATTGTCGACTGCGTCAGCACCATGTGAACAGGCACTAATGTGGTAAGACTACTTTCTGTAAATGACACATAAATACAATAGTGACAGGATAGATAGGTGGTGGTAGGTGAATTGGGGTTAAAATGTCAGTTGGAAAATGACATAGGCTAACCTATTCCGGTTAGGCTAAACCGATGCCGATCATAGGTAACCCCGCCGATCACCGTGGAAAATAGACAGATTGGTAAAAACAAGGTATAAGGATAAATTTGCAGTATGCCAAATACTGATGAGATTTACCAGTTCAATGGGAGTGATAATTAGTGATAGGGACTCTGAATAGTCGAATAAGGTGAAAAGGTGTCCTTTTTGGTATATTAACCAAAAGGACCAGGAATCGACGCCAGTTGGGTATGACCGATGATGGCGAGGGTAACTTACGATGGTTGTTGGAAAGACACCAGTCACTATGAAATTGAAATAGTGATGAAAGAAAAGTGGTTGTGAATTAAAATTTGATGTGGAATCAAACCCAAAATTTTGAGAATGATGAGAATATGGTCTAGGCACACTCAGATGAAGTTAGAATACACAACTTTGATGAGGATCTTGCAAGGAAAAAAAGGAAAAATGAAGAGCATGACCTCTCACCTCAAAACACAAGCCAAACAGAAACACTAAGAAAAATACGATCCTAAGAGTGATTTTTTTATTATGTTTGTTTAGCTTATGCTATTTAAGGACTGACTCATGAACGTAGAATAGAGTTTTTGGTGAGGATGGCTTCCTAAGAAGAAGAAGGAGATCTAAAAGGTGAGGTTTCAGGTATGTTATGGCATGGGAAGGCTTTTCTCAAGTATAACTCAATAGAGCAGCGAGTTGGGAGTACTGCCTAATCCTCGATCAATGCGATCATTGACAAGTGTTCCAGGAAAGATGTTGTTTAAGAATATGTATTTGTTTTGAATTTGTGTAATTTGGTAAGACTTAGAGAGAGAGAGAGATGTGCTTTCTATGATTCATTTGTCAACCATCAACTGGGCATGACTTCTAGCGTATAGGTTGCCCTCAATTAATGTGAGCTAATGTAGAAAATCAGAATGAAATGCAATGATTTTTAAGCCCAAATCAAAATATGGAATTCGATGACACAAATAGATGAAGAGGGAGAGGGATGCTCTTTCACTAAAATGTAGAAAACAAGAAGAAATGGTTCTTTTTACGCACACCAAAAGAAAGGTTTCTTTTAGAGAAAATAGAAATAAAAAAGAAGAAGGTTACCAAGGAAGAAAATTAATGTGTATGTTTTTCAGAAGGGAAACAAACACACAAATTTTCTTAGGAATGAATAAAATGCAAGGAACCTGGATGGGTCCCATTAGGAATGCCAAAATGTTTCACCTGATTCTTAGACGTTTCTTTGAAAATGACAAAACAAATAGGGTAATGGGCATAGGAGGAATACCTGTTGAAATGTTGGTTGATAGGTTGTTGCGTGTGTGTTGAATCCTTGATCCAAAGTTGATTATGAGAGCTTCCTTTTGGCTAGGAGGAACTACTTGAAATAGAAATCAAGACCACCAGAAAGAGTTAAACAATATATGCAGTGGACTACCTAGCATATGCTAGATTCGGGAAGTGTGATACTTCCTAGATGGATGTTAATCCACTGTTTAAAACAATTTAATGCTGGTAATAAAGTAAATCCTATTATAGTTAAAATGATTTAGGTATCTCATTTAAAACACAATAAGAAAGATCTAATCTAACAGGCTAGGTTAAAATAAGATCTGAAGGTCAAGTAGCTATTTTTGGGTCTCTACAGGTCTGACAGAGGTCTTAGGCAGGTCACAAGTGATTAAGGGTGATGCGGGAATAGGTAGGTAGGTTATTGTTCTAGGCTATATTGGTAAATATAGAGACTCATGCCGGTTAAGGGTGATCGATGCTGGTTTAAGATAACTAGTTTTGTTCTTGTGGGATCCGGGAATGTAACAGAACGAGTTTTAGATCTCCCTTATGATTGCACCAAGGACTAGGTTGGTCAAAATGAGGTATTAAGTTGTTTGGATGGGATTTGGCGAGGTTTTAATAGGGATATGGAGGGGTGATTATTAATGAAGGCTAGTGGGTGGCTAGGAGAACAAAGGATGAAAATACAATGATGAAATGAGTGAACTAGAGGAGTAAAATGTTCTACTTACTTGGAACCTAGTTACGGGCGTCATGGGTGAGGAATGAAGGTCTTGGTAAGAGGTTAAACAATGAAGAAGATAACCAAAATTTGGGGAGCTCTTGCATGAGCTGCATGTGCTCTCCTTCTTGCTTGATTGGATCATATCTATGCTAGGGTGAGTGCTGGATGGTTTTTGGGTGAATGTTGGTTGTCTACACAAGAGAAAATACTTGATCTCTTTCTTTGCATGTGTTTTCTCTCTCTTAAAATTGTTCTCAAAAGATGTGACATCTCTCAGAATCTTCCAACCTTGAAAATAAGGTTATTTTGGGGGTTAAAAGGTGACCGATGTGGTTCTAGCTTAACTGGTGGTGGTCAAGGGTAATCGGCGTTGGTTAGGGTGGGATTTCCTAGGTTTACTAAAGCTGGTAGATCCCTTGATTTTCTAGGGATCTCATTTCATTTACATGTAGATTAGACTGAAACTTCTTTTAAGCATGCGGAATGTGGTTAGAGGAAATGTAGGAATTGATTTTTAGTGTTTGGGTAAGTCTTAGTTAGTTATGGAAACTTACTAAGAATAGGTCTTAGGGTGAGGTGGCTTGATGAGGTGTCTAGGTGAGGTGGGTATGTGGGCATTATCTCAATTGGGATATTTAAATAATAAATATAGTGAGGATAATGAATCAATTTAATTTTAATAATTAAATTAATATTATAGTGAGGTGAAGGAGGCCATGGCTAGGTGGATGTGTTTAAGGTATTTATTTATCGAGGGACCAAGGGAGTGTGACCCAATTTTGGTGTCTACATACCCAAATAAAGTTCTAAAGGGTGTAGCAAAGATACACTTTTTAATGTTGATAGAGATGATCAAATATCTACATCTCTCAAACATGAGCCTCATATTTTCACTTGGTCATTAACTAAGCCATACACCATCCAATCATCCAAATAAACTTGCAATAATTGATGAGTGAAGTCTTGAAAGACACACACAATAATGCGTGAGAACAATGCTTTGGCACATTTTTTCAGTCTAAAAGGCATAACCATATATGCCAAAATTCCCCATCTAGTAGTGAAATTATTCTTTCCCTAATCTTCTTTCATGATGCACACCTGGTGATAACCTAAAAAACCATCTGTGAAAGAATATATCTTACACCCAAAAAAATCTTCAAGGATTTCCTCTATGAATGGTGTGGTAAAAGGATATTTAACACATGAAGCATTCAACTCTCTATAGTCCACACAAATCTTGATCCTCCCATCCTTCTTAATGCTTATAACTATAGGGCTGAACCACTTGAATTCCTCAATAGGCTCAATTATTCTAGACTTGAGAATTTTGTCAATCTCTTCCTTAAATTTCATGTGCAAATTAAGATTCATCCTATAAGGCCTCTTCCTAACCGATGTGTGCCTTATTTCAAATTGATCTTCATCTCACCTAAAGAAGGGTGTACTCCTTTTACCTCATGATAGCCCTATGGAAATAAGTCCTAGAAGTCATACAAGATTTCAATAATCTTAGCTACTTCTTTCTATGACCAATAATCACCAATAATGGCCTCCTTAGGCACATCTTCTATGCCAATGCTAACCTTTTTAGTCTCCATTGGTGTATGGTCAGTGTGTGCATTATCATCTATTGTATCCATTACCTCATGCACACCTTCAATGTGGATAACATCTAGGTTTTCCACTTCCTCATCATTACTCATGTATACCATTTTACCTTTCTCTTTTTCCTTCCAGTCGCGACCCATATGTACCTCTTCCATCTCCTCAAGATTAAGGCGTTCCTTGAATCAGGTTCACCAAAAATTTCTAGCTTGATATCTTCATCCTTCACACTATCCCAAAAATTGATGTGCTTCATGATCTCCAATGCTTCATGAACTGGAGGCTTAGTAGAAAAGTAATCAAAATTTTGAATCATACCTGCAGTCATCTCATGCCAATTTGTTGTTTCCATTTTTAGTTCTGGATGGACATACCATGTACACACGCATCTGCATAGTGTGGAGTAGAACTTATGTACCCAAAGTGATGGTGGTAATGCCTCCGGCCCTGCACCCATAGTCTCTCATAATTATGGACGTGGAACGAGGTAGGAGTCTTCCCATGATATTCACATATGTGTGTAGGTACATTTCTCTAAGTAAACTTGGTGGAAAAGGTGATTCTCACTTCTCACCATTCCAAAAGGTTATCTCTATGTGTTTCCCACAAGCGTGCTATGCTATCCCACGTAAGGTATAGACAAACATGTTTCTCCTATATCCTTCATTCGACCACTAAGTTTTCATGGTGAACAAGAATGTATCGGGATTTACTTCACTAGTGTACCTTAGTACCTATCCTTTCCACATGCACATAACCATGCACAAATAGATCATCCGAGTGAATTTATTCTTTAACTCATGCCCAACCATTTTATACGTACCATGTGCTTTGAGTTATCACAAGTAATGCTTGTGGTATTGATGACTAACTATGCATATTACTAATATATAACTCCTTCCTTGGATGAGTAAACAATCTCAAGATCATGTATTTTGCATGCATTAATCATGTTTAACTCTTCCTCGCTCAAAGGCTCAATATAGGGTGGTGCATTCGCAACAGTCAAAGGTATAACAATGCACTCAATTTTTTTCTTGAAACTGATGTATCCCTTATTGAAGCATAAATCAACATTGTTTACATAACACCAAGGTCACCCAAGTAATGTTGAAAAGTCATCTTCTTCAGAAATCTCCAATACCTCGAAGTCTCCAGTAAACTTAGATCCCTAAATGGTAATGGACGCATCCTTAAAAACCCCAATAGGCATAGCCCTAGTTTTTTTGCCATATACAACACATTTGAAGATGGTTGTAATGTTGGTCTACCCATCTGATTCCATGTATCTAGATTCAAGTACATTCACTTTGGTGATTATGTCTATCATAATATTTCTTACCAGTCATCTCATCAATGATTGCATCAAGTGTGATATCCTTGTCAAATTCATGACTCTGAGGTGGTAGATTTACATGAAGTATTTTTCTCTCGTGCTCAAATCCAATGTGTTGTACCTTCTCACCTAGCCATTCCATTATAAAAGGAATGATATTATCTTGTGTAACATCTTACACACCTCTTTCAAGTCATACACATCCTTCTATGGGAGCTCAACATTCTTCATGTTCTCTTTTTGCACCTTCTCCTTTAATTTTTCACCCTACATATATCTAATGAAACCCATGGTATCTTGGTAGAATTCCTTATGATGAGAAACATATGGATACTTGGCATGTATCACATCTTATTTCATAATTATTGGCTTTGCATTAATAGGATCATGTGCACGCACAACCTCAATGCATGTAGTGACTAACACATTTGTAATTCAAGGTCAAGCATCTTCTTAGGCATCCACTTATTAGCATTCACATATTATACTTTGACCATCCATGTGCCCTTGCATTTATTCTTGTTTTTATTCATGTGATCATATAGGTCTAAGAAATCATCTAACTTGTGTTTTTCCCACACCATGAGAAAACCACATTCGAGGAAAATCACATTGAAGTCCCTTAGCAAATCGACCTCTACCAAAGCCACCGTGACCTCAGCCTTAATATCCTCCATTCTTGTTATCCCCGTGTTGTTGCACCCTTCATTATTCTATCCTTCCTAATCCTTTGATCCACTTGCCACACTATTATGGAACACTCTTGTTTCAATATCTTCATGGATGTGATCAACCAGTCTACAGTCAATGGTGTCATACGTATGAGCATGAAAAATATACAATACATGGACACTTTCTTCCTCGAATCACACAATGTAAGAGAGGATAATTATAGGCATCATGGTCCTTGTGGAAAATTTCATAATCCAAGAATAATGTGCACACCGACTTGCGTGAAAACTATCCTTAATATGTCCCTCAAACCCATAATATGTACACCATATGCAATCATGCTGCGTCTCGTGTGCGAGTTGGAAGAAATTTTTCCAACTGATTTTCCATGGTTGTTATTTTCTCCTATAAGAATGGGCTTACTCTAGTATCAACACTACTAACTCGCCTCTATGCATAGAGCTACTTCCAATTCCTCATATAGATAAGTATATATCTTATGAGATAATGATTTATGAAATGGAGTCAACACCTCCAACAAACCACTTGTGCATTTTGAATTTGATGAATGCCATAAGATAATTTGGAAAATAAAGTTTTAAAACACATGTCATATTCCCTCATGATTTCATAAAACCCTTCTTGATATCTTTGAGCGCACTGATGCTCTGTTGATCAAAATTTGAGATGTGGAATTCAGCTAAAAACATTGTGCATAATGCATTATAGTACACCACGGTCCGACGTGAGTCATATTTCCTAAACCAGCTATGCGCACACCCTTGAAGTGTAGTGGAAAATTAGATTTACCTCCTATTTGAAGCTATAATTCCCTTAATGTGCCACATGAGATTTCACATGTGTGCACATGATGTGTCAAATATTTAATACCTCTGTACTGATAAGTGGAGAGACATCTCATATTAAACTTGAGGTGTCTACTGTGGTTTTGAGGTTCTTTGAGGTGGTTACTGCAGATGTGGAACTTACCCACTAGATCTATAACTCCAACCAATATTCCTCTCAACCGGCTAACCTAATCCTCCCGAGCCTCCCACGCCCCTGCTGCGGGTTGTGTCATAGTTGATGAATTCCCTTATGTTCTAGTTGTAGTCTTGAACTAGACACTCGACTTTCTCGTGTGGTTGCAAAACCCATAAAAGATCTCCCAATGGTTTGGGTTTCAACACTTTGTATTGATGACACTCCTAAAAATAATCATGTAACTATACTCCCAAACAATGGCACATATTGTGTTGCCATAGGTATATTCATTGTATAATGCACTTCAATTCAAAACAAAATTATATTTACCCATCTTTTTTCTTACCTACACTAGCCTATTTCTCAAAAACTAATCATGGATCTCGAACACCATGTGTAAAGGAAATTTGGCCAAGAGGGATCAAATGTATTCCCGTGGTCCTCAGTCTTTTCTCTGATGTTCTCTCATCCAAAGCCAAAGGGGAACCTCTATTGTGCTTTCCAAAAGTTGCAAGAGCTTCAAAACTTCACGAGCCATCATCCTCTGCAACTATATGGACTCCTTAAAACCTTTGTGAGCTTAAAAATTTTCATGAGCCATTTACCTCTCTCGTGCTTCATTATACTTGAGCCATCTTTCCTCTCTCTATCTTTCTACCTCCAGGTCTGCCATCTTTCTCCACACCTACTACCGCCCTCATGCATGGTGGGGGTTTAGCTAGCCATGGGTATCCTCTCTAATTCTAGTTATACCATCAAAATATTGATTGTAAAAGGAATAATGTGTAAATAATATCCTTTGGGATCATGCCAAAACTCAAATTCAACTACATATGGACACGAATACATAGAAATAATGTATTCCAATGTATAATTGCACAACACACTAGCCCAACAATTATCCACAACTCTAGTCCACTCTTCATCCACATCAAATAGAGTACAGTAATCTCCCCGCATCTAAATCCTTGGCCTAGGTCCCTAATGCTACTTTTATGTGTATGCTTCCAACCACTCATACAATTCTATTTGAAATAAGTAAAAGAACATCTCATATAATTCATGATAAATATTTTCTTCCATCCAATTACGTGCATTGAAATTAGGTCCAGGATTATACCACTACAAAAACTTATATTTTCCATCTTCTACCAAGATTTCAATGCTCTCCAAAGTTAATTGATATGCCATCTACATGAAACATCCTAAAAGAAAAAAATGAAAAGAGGTCCCAACAATGAAACCAAAATGTAGTCTTTATTTATTAACTCAAATGTTGTGTGCTAACACCTCATTCAAAGAGATTAGAATTCTCACCCAAAGTGTGTGAAGCTACCAGTCCCTCCTTTGTGTTTAATTATCAAGATGTTAGCACGAATATTCATAATAACCATTATCCAAAAATCAATTCAAGTATAAACCATTGCATACATATTATCATAAAAATTAAATAATAATCAATATCAATTACACCATGAATTCACCATAATCAGACATGTCAATGATCATAATCCATCCTCCATAATCCATTATAGTAAACTCTTACATCACAAAAGATGAATACACCATCCTACTAAGGCACTAGAACATGCGCAAACATCGAACCCTAGCATAGAATACTCCATGAACTAATAACTAAGGATTGGTGCCAAAAAAATGGTGTACACCAAATATTTATAGGTGTGGGGACTTTCCCTTCACCACTAATGCACTCTCCTAATAATAGGCGTGCCCAAAATAGACTCCATGCATGCTTTCTTATAACTACTAATAATAGACCATTCTATAAATAAGACTTTATTTAATATATTAATAGCCTCCATGCATGTGCTCGATCTATATGTTCCTTCTCTAAAAATAGCCTTTTCTTGCCACCAAGTTTTCATGCTTTAATCCTTTTTTTGGTTGGAACTCCATCCCGCTTTTATATTTTTAGCTTGTAATCTACAAAATCAACTAAGTCCTGGATTCTCATTGATGTTATGTTGGTGTGCCACTTCAACATGTACAAACACACACATGAACCTCCCTTGCATGCCACATTCCTCCACATGCTCTCCATACTCGGTCATTTTTTCTATCCAATAACTTGTATTTTGAGTCAATAATATTTTGACAATATATTACTATTGGTGGCACAAAGTGCCAACTCGATGTATGAACTATTATTTGGTATTGATATGATGTGATAGTATATATGGAAATATGTATGATGATTTAGATAGATACATTATTATCATGATTAAAGTGTTTTTTATGAATTGGAAACATAGCTTAGAATAACTTTATATGTTGATAATAGATGTATGATATTTATTTGTGTATGAATAAATAGTTATGAAATCCGCATATTATTTCAAGAATATATGATGCATTTGTTGATTGTACATGTGGACTATACGTACACAAGATCTATACAAAAATAAATAAATATAAACATACTAAAAGGGTGAAGGGAAGATAACTCACATGAGGATCTGTCATCACCAATCCGGCACTATGATAATTCTTCACCAGGAACTCCTCGTGCTATGATTATTTACTAATGCACAGCCTTTAGTTTGGTGGATGTAATCTGGAAACAAAACAACAACATAACACAAAAATACCATCGACTATGATAAGACAGAATGATGACAAATCTGAAATATCAAAGTAAATTATAATATTAACATGAAATTGTTACAATCTCACCCATGAGGTACTTCAAGTGTTATTGACTTCACTTGACTTTCACCAAGACTATGGGAGAAACTTTACAATTACACCTCTTAATGGCTTCTTCAACACACCTTTAAACTGATGGCTTCCTTCGCACACTTCCTACAATATTTCTCACTACTTCCTTCTATGCTAAATGAGGGGGTAGCCTCTTTATTTATAGAACTTCTAGGATTATCCATCTTATCTCTAAGATAGGATAAGAAATCCACTCGACGAATCATATTCCATACCTTAACTCTTATCTCGTACATGTAAGCTTATCTTCTAAGATAAGATAAACCTTATCATTTTACATGGGTTCCACATTTTTAGACTTTTTACAAATAAAATACACAAAATATTTATGACCTCACTCCTTGTCCTTATTACCAATATAATAATTCTAATTCCTAATCACGTAGACCCTACTTCTCTAATTACCCAAACTTTGACATTTTAACATTACTGGACCACTTACAACAAATATTTACTTTTACAACATTCCTATTGTACTTTTGACTCATATCGTACTCCACATTATTGGCGGCACCGTACTAACGGCACCATTATCTTCTATCAGACGCTACTACTAATTATACTTAACAACATCCTATTCCTAATACATACATTAATGAAATAGAAATTACGGAGGAAAATTTTAGTGTCAACATCTTCCCCCTTCCTAGCTTCTACTCCGTCCTTGGAGTAGACTATTCTGTGCTTGGAAAATCTTCAACTTGTCGTGGTTGACCCATTTCGTAATGGGAGTGCCATCCAATTCCTCCAATCGGTACGTACCATTTTCATGCACAACTGCTATTTTGTAGGGCCCCATCCATTTTGGAAGAAATTTTCTCTGTCTTCTTTTTTGTATCTGGAATCATATACTAGAACCAAGTCATTCACATGAAATGGAGACCACCGGATCTTTTGATCAAAGTATTCCTTCTGCTTCATTTTCTTCTTATGGCTTGTATCATTTTCTATTTCTCTCATTTCCTCCAGCAAATGAAGATGTACCAACCTTTCTTTTACTGAATCACTTTCATCCATCCTTTCATTTTTCATAACTCTCACAGTGGGAATATCAAACTCAATAGGAAGAACTGGATCAATGCCATAGGCCAACTGAAATGGGGAGTATCCTGTTGCTGACTTTGATGTTGCCCTATATGCCCACAATGCTGCATGAATCCTTTTATCCCATTTATGTACCTGCAAGGCTGCATCTTTTGCTAGAATTTGACACAACACAAAATTTGTTCGTTCCACCTGTCCATTTGTGCTTGGCTTGTATGTTGTTGCCTTCCTATGCTTAATAGAAAATTTATTGACTAGGGCTTCTACTACCTCATTAATGAAGTGGCTTCCTTGATCTGTTACAATTTCTAATGGACAACCAAATCTGGTGACAATACGTTCATATATGAACCTTGCCACTTCATCCATAGAAGTTGTTTTTAATGGCCTAGCTTTAACCCACTTGGTTAAATAATCTGTGGCAACTACAATATACTTATTTTGGCATGAGGTAGTTGGAAGTGGACCTACAATGTCTATTCCCCACTTTTCAAAGGGACCAAGTGGAAGAATAGGGCATAATGGAGCTGATGAAGTCTTACGGTTACCATGTGTTTGACAAATATCACATGTCTTACAATAATTATAACAATCTTTAAAAAGAGGGGCCAGTGATAACCCTGCATCCAAGATCCTTCTTGTTGTAAGTTGTCCATAGAAGTGCCCTCCACATGTACCATTGTGGAATTCTTCTAGCAGTTCCTTCCCTTGATCACGTCCAACTGCCCTGCTGTAAGTTGTCCAGAGAAGTGCCCTCCACATGTAGGTTTTGAAATAAATTTTTCCCTAATCTGTCCAAAAATGTGAAATGACAAAATCAAAAGTTGAAGAGGTAATTTGAAAAGGTAAAAGGGTGAAAATGATGAGTAAAAGGTGTTTACCTACCGAATGATGAAAAACATGCCTCCATGAAGGATATTGATCTGAATTTGTGTAATGATTTAACTTTTTGGGCACACCTGACAACCTGCAAATGTTTTTTTGTTTGATGTCATTTTCATCGAATCGTGAGGTTTTTGTAACAAACTTGATCGAATATAACAAACTTGATCCCATTGCATATTATTTGCTTGGGAAAGAAGGCTCCAATGTGGCATAAGGTATATAATGCATTTTGGAGAAATTGAAAAAGGGGGAGGTCGGGAAAAGAGTTGAAAATCACGAGCAAATTCTGAGAGAAAGCTCATTTTTTAAAAAAATCCACCAAAGAACCAGAATAATTTCTTCTGTGTTGGATCTTCATGTATGTGAGTTGGTTACAAGTGTATAGCCATCACACAGCTCTAAGATTGTTCATGAAACTCTCCCCTGTTGATGAATCTAACAAGCTCTTGAGTTAATCTATGTTTTTATGGGCAATATGATGTCTGTTATCATTTTTTAAATGCCTGTAAATAGTTTTCATTGTTCATTTTGCAATCTTGCATTGAAAGTCTTTAGAAATCACACAAAATATCCATTTCTTTTTTATAGTTTAGTGGCATTTGCAATCTCATGTTCTGGAAGAGCCTTCATCCGATAAAGAGATAAACAAATTCAAAATCACTTTACCTTCCTCGACTACGGAGATTGCTTGTAAGCCTTTGGGGGTAGCTTAGGCATGGTTTGATCAAGGATTTTTGTGTTTAATTGAGTTCTTTACTTCAAGCTTTTTTGGTGAATTCTCAAATATTGTGTGAGCAGTACAACCTGGGTTTCCATTTATGCCTCTTCTGGTTGAAAGAATATCCTTATTATTTGAAGCATTTTATCTTATAGTTGTTCAAGTATTGTAGAGGTTGTCAAAGATCTGATATATCCCAATTTGTCTTGTCAACACCCCACCAAAAAATTCATTCAAACAAACTAATCCTACCCATACTACCCCTGCATTGCATTGTGTGTCAACAAAAGGATCTAACCCATCTACAAAAATTCACAAGGAAAATCAGGATTATACAATGTCTTCAGTAACCCTTGCCTTGCATTGAAAATATCTCCATAATCTGGGAGTGATAACTTGTGAAAGTCAGATTTGGAGTGTTGATCATATTTTCCCAAGGCCTTTTCATACTATTTGCATAAATTGAGGGATATCTTCATCTCCTTCACCATTTTGGGGTTACAATATAGGTTCTCTTACCTTGGTTGAAAGGCACAACCTAAAATAGTGAGGGTCAGATCAAATCCTTTCAAAGTGCTATCCATCTCTCCACAAATTTGAGTTCCAGTTAGATCACCTCCCCGGCTACAAAATGACACACATCATGATCTATCTGACTTCAAGCTTCATGCCATATCTCTAATGCTACTCAGACTGAAAAGGAGAAAAAAATTAGGTACCAACACTTGGTTCAAGGGACAGATGAATAATCTTAATTTGTCATTAAATTCTTCATTCCTTTCATATTTTTTTTGTAGAGTATTATAGAGCACAACATCTTCCTCCTGATCTTCAATAGTGAAAGACTTTTCCAATATCATGAGTTTTTGTATAGAGCATTTTTTTCCTCGTCATTCAATGGTTGGGTAGGAGGATAGAGAATAATATTCTTGTACCACTTCCATTCAAGATGATCATGTTTTCAGACCTGCACCCTATGAATGCATCAAGAATGGCCAATGATGGCCTTCCTAGTATAACAAGATAACCTCCTAAACTTGATTTTGGTTAAAGGAAAATGAAATAAGAAGGGTATTCCCAAGAGTATACCACCACAAAAATTTCCTCAAGGACTCCTTCAAGCCTTATTTCCACTTAATTTCTATGTGCACCGACACCTCATTTAGACAAATTTGAACACTCACCTAAAGAATGTGCGACTACCATGTCCCTCCTTTGTGACATTTTTCAAGATGTTAGGATGCATAATCAGAGTGATAATTGATCAATTCCTTATCCATACATACTAATTCATTGCATACACATTCAATTGGAAGCACACATCATAAGGAACATATTAGATCACCATGACTAAGATCAACCATAGGAACAAATATCCATATTCGAGACACATAAATGATCACAATCCAACCATATTTATCCATTAATTCATAGAAACAAACCATAAAAGGAAACCGATACATAACATCTACAACATGTGTTCGTAGAACCATGCACACCAATATAAAAGACAACATAACACTACTACATCATGGGTATCCACTAAAATGAATTCTAACCAATATATAGAGGTGGGGAATTTCCTTCACCGTTCATTCACCTTCCTAAAAATAGGTGTTCTCAAAATAGACAAATGCATGCTTTTGTACATCAGCTAATAATAGAATATCATATAATTAAGACTTGATTTAATCATTATTATTAGCCTTCATGTGTGTGTTTGAACTACATGTTCATTTTCCAAAATAGTCCAATGCTTGATTACCAAGGTATCCTTTTATGTTTCAAGCAACTAAAGTTTATTTTTATCCTACCCCTTGAAAATGGCTGAGTCCTCAATTGGTTTTTCTTCCAAAGATAGTCCCGCACACAACACTACTCAACCTTATGACCACTCCTCCTCCAATGTGCGCACACTCTAGTCCATTCCGAAACTTAGTCATTTTACCCATCTAATACTAGTATAATAGGATAACCTCCTAAACTTGATTTTGGTTGAAGAACAATGAAATTATTAGTGTAATCCCAAGATTCCACCACCACAAAAATGTCCTCAAAGAGTCCTTCAGGCCTTACTATTGATCTAACTATCAGTTGCAATATTGTAGCTATTAGCCTTAGTCCTTCCAACTTTAGGTCATCTATGATTTTATTAGTCATGACATTGATTGTTTCCCCTAAGTCAATCGTAGTATTATTTATTGTAGTTTCATTAATAGTAACATTTACAAAAGGAATGCCTAGATTTATGTACTTGTTTAATACTGAATTCCTAAGCATGATGTCAACCAACCGTTCAATGAATTTATAGTGGATGGATCTTTTATTTTTGTACTTGCATTCTTGATACATATATCCTTAACCAAATTTTTGTAGATAAGAACATCCTTGATGGCTTGGATAAGTTGAATTTTCACATAAGTGTCCTTCAATTGATTGAAAAAATTAGAATCAAAATGTGATTTAGGGATAGATTTATTCTCTTGTAATCTCTCTCGAATTAGAATCCATGGGGGACATTTTCTTATTCAATTCTCCCATTTAGCTTATGTAATGAACCTACTACATTCTAGAGGGAAGTATTGAGTATATTTTATGATTTGAAAAATGAATGCATGGAATTCTATATGGATGACTTCATTGTTCATGAAATTACTTTTGATGAAGCTATGAAAAATATGGATAAGGTCTTGAAAAATATGGATAAGGTCTTGATAATTTTTCCTTGCGTAATGAAAATTTCTACATGATGATGTCGAAGGTATAGTGTTGGGACACTACCTTTCCTTAGAATGAACTCAAGTTGATCCAAAGAAAGGTGTCAAGTTATAGTCAACCTACCCACACCAAGGAAACAAAAAGATGTTAGAATATTTCTAGGTCATGCTGGATAGTATAGAAGTTTCATACAAGACTTCAATAAAATTACAGTGTCACTTTTTGTATTGTTAGGAAAGTATGTTAATTTTGTCTATACTGAGAAATGTGAAAGTGATTTTTAAACTTTAAAACATATGTTAACTATTTCTCCTATGTTAAGAGGACCTAATTGGAACCTTCCTTTTCTTATTCACATAGATGCATCAAATCATCATATTGGAGTTGTCTTAGGCCAAAAATACGGAAGAGTGAACTATGCACTATACTATGTTAGCAAGAATTTTTAACATGCGAAATTGAACTATACAATTATAGAAAAAGAATTCTTGGTAGTTGTATATTCTATAAACAAATTTAGAAATTATATCATAGGATATCTAGTGTTTATACACATTGATCATGTTGCCATCAAGTATCTAATAAATAAAATAATAGTAAGTAGTGGAATAATAAGGTGGTTTCTACTCTTACAATAATTTGATGTCACCATACTGGAAAATCTTGGAAAAGATAATGGGGTAGAATATTTCCTCTCGGTGTAACATCCACTTTTTTATCACTTCACATCTAGGGAATTTTTTTCATCTTACTTTATGCAATTGATTTAAATACCCATATATTTAAATCCAACATAAACCTTAATGCAATCCATTTCCGATAACTATCATAAACCATGTGCAACTACATGAGAGTATATTGATCCTACTCGACCTCCCTCAATGCTTTATACAAGCCAATACATCAAATGTATCAATTGGTCTTCCTTTTCCAAGATATGATAATTAAGTGAAGATATCTAATTGAATACTTGGTTTCCACCAAAGAATCCCACCAGGCATCTCTCCGCTTAGATCTTGGTGAAATCATGACAATGTAATCAGCAACTTACACTACTTTACACAAATTTTTAGAGTCATGTATGCCATGCTTGGTTCCGTGGTGGCACACTCATCATTGGTAAATTTTCATCTCACCTTAATCACTTATTCAGTTATATGGACTAGAAATCAGTAATTTTGTAAACAACTACAAGTCTTGTATAAGGTACAAATCCAGATTAACTTAGTAAGAGGATGTACTTCTATGTCATCCTATGATGCCTATGGGAAAGTAAGTGTCTCCGTATTGATTCACCTCATTACTAGACCACTTTCCTTCCCGTAGCCATCATAGGTTGGTATCGATGTACGTATCCAAGAGGTTCACAAACATCCTTTGTAACTCTAACAAGGATTTTACTTAATGTAATACCTTACCACAATTCAGGTTCTTGATGAGGCAACTCAGTACATCATCGCTAAGCAACAATATCCAAATAGTGACTACCGTCATTATAGGGATACGACTATGTAGCGGATGTAGTGAGTTGACCCACCAAGGGTCCTAAATTGGAACATTGTATCTTATTGTTTCAAAATATTAATTAATTCATGGCAAGCTAGCCTAGGTATCATGACACTTCAACCTCAAATGAGTCACACCTAAGTCCCTATCTCAAGTTGATCCAAGGATAATTAATTTTCCAATATCGATTTATTACCTTATTAAATCTCATGCCAATAATATACTTAAGTGGAGATCAAAACGATATTATATTTAAGTTCAAAATTACAGATTTAAAAATGTCTTAAGCTTAATCAATTAATCTTATGTTTCTCATTAATACATTAGTGTACCATCCTTGGGTAGAAGCTTTACCCACAATTATTTTTCTATTTTGGAATCTCAAATGTGTGGATACACTTCATTTGACACTCCAAAAAGATGATCAAATTAGATTTCTGATTAGTACAATCAAACTACCTTTGACCATTATCATCATTTACAGGTCGAGTGATACTTCTATCAATCACATGAACTATATGTCTTCAAATTCAAACTAAGTCTTAATTTTGGTATTCCATACCATGTAGTTGTCACCTTATAGGAGATAAGAATTTGATAGAAAATTTCAATGAGTATTTTGGGTGAAAATATTGGTCCTTATCATTATAAATTAGTATAATTATGTACAAAGTATAATAAAAATTAAATTGCTCCTTTGAAACAAAATGTTTTTTTTACATTTTTTTGTTTTGGGAACTTTTGGCCTTTGTTTACTTACAAGAATAGTATATTTTCAGTATTAATTTTTTTGACCCCAATTAGGGGTTTCTTCTCTAGTGAGATAATGTACCACCATACCGGTTTAACAAGGTTTTAATTTTGGCGGGACCTCTAAAATATAACAGTCCAATAAAATTCTATGTTGGGAGAGGGGGGGGGGTTTACCTGAAATCCACCTTTCCATTTATTTAGAAATATTATACTATCCACATAGGTGGTCTATATTAACAAATATTGTTTTGGGATAAATTTTATTTAAATCTTAACACACTTTTTAAAAATAAAAATTTGACAGGTTGGGTTGATCCACAAACCTCACACAACACTCGAGACAAATTCACTTAACCAATCAATCTATGTGGTCTAAAATTTATATTTGTGTAGCTCCACATATATTAACTTTGAAGTTTTCAATTTAAAAAATATATAAATCCCTAGTTGGGTTAGGGGTTACCTTTAATTGTTTTAGTGGAGTGATCTCGAAAATGGAAAACATAACTAGCTCAATTATTTTCATCAATATGAATACTTAATAATTGATCTTAAATCTATGTAATACATTATATTTTGGCATAAAAACTGATATGAAATTATTTAGTACTCTATTTAATTAATTTCGCATACATGTCCATCATTTCTCCATTTTCCGTCATTTCTTGTAAAACGTAGAATTTGGATTATTTTAATGAAATAAACAAGAAATTTCAAATAGGAAGCCTAATTTGATCAAGGAATCATTCACTTGTATTTTACCAAAATTTTGGATGATTAATTACATGGATAATTGATTAAATCTAATTTGTAGAGTTTTAAAACCAATTTCAATCAATTACCATTGAAGATTGGAGGCTAAAGCTGATTATTTTGCAAGGGAAAACTATGCCACTTATTATAACCACGTTCATACACTTGTTGTAATTTCTTCATGCCACATTATCTAAGTGGATCTTGTCCCATTATTTTTCTATTTGGAAAGAAATTCCAAAGGAATGTATCATCCGAATAGGGTGTTTGTTTCACTCTGTTCAAAATGTATCAAAAGGTATTAACGAGCTCTTCCATATGCAACTAGTTTTTGATATTGTGGAGACCATATATTAAATGGGTATCCTATGGATCACACTTCCCTAATGAATAATTTTTTTACCACCAAAATTTTCCATTCTTAGAAAACTATTGAATATTCATTTCCTCTTTTTGGTTTTCTACTCTCTTATGTCAAACAAAATTTATTCCTAAAAATATTCTAATAACTTAGGAGAAAAACATCAATAGAAGGAAATTTTAATTATCACCTTGATTCATGATCATCAGTGGATATCTCTCTCAAGTACAAGGTTGTTTCTCCAACAAGGGGATATTTCATCTAATTCAAAGTTACCTCTCCTAATAGTGGATGTATCTCACTTGTACCAAAATGTAATGAAGAAATTATTTTCTCAGTTCTCATTGACTAAATATCCCAAATTAGAACCTACAAACTAGGAAATGAAGAAGTTTCACAACTCCCTCCTATCTCTACAACCGGACCTTCATACACTCATGGTGACTTGGTATTTTTTCCGGTAGTTTCTCTTAGCCTTTGCACTACTACAAGATAGAATAAAACTCTTCCATAATAATACATATATTATCCTTGTTGTACAATGTTATCAACAAAGGTAAAACAATAAATTGTAGTAAAAATAAATTTCTTTATAAACATATGTTAGCATCCTCTCACTTTGATTGAAATCTACTAGTACATTTTTGCTTCTTGGGGTCTTATTATCAATTACAATAGACATGGATTTTAAATAATCTTCTATTTACAAAAATTTCTTGATATGGGGCCTTACAAAGTGCATACGAGAAATTGCACATATTTTAAGGGTAATTTTTTTCAAATGGAAGGAAAAGAATGCCAACGTACATTCAGAAAATAACAATTCTTATTATACCTCAAATAATTATTTGGAGAACCTCTTTACCCATCTTGTCAAATGTTGCAAAAAATTGTTAGAAATCATGCTATTATGAATGTTAACATGCATGTGAGAATAAAATTATACAAATTATCAGTTGCTCATATTGTTTCTTCTTAACTCGAATGAATTCTCCATATTATACCTCCATAATTACTCAAACTAATGAGTTAGTTTCCTTCATGTTTAATGGAAACCCAAGAAAAATGAATTGGAGGTGCAAAATTAGGAATGATAAATACATTTAAATTATGAAAATATGTTATCCATGAAGGAAAGTATTATCTTACCAACCCATTTTGATTGATGCTTCTCTTTGGGTCACTTATTTTTATTGGGTTCTTTATTGGATGGGTAGTTTTCTTCACGAGATCGGATTATTGGTATCTATGCCACTTTATTTGAATGAAGTTGTGGGTGAAGTTTCCAACCTTTTTCAATCCAATGTCCACTCATTCTATAATGAGTGTAGTAATTCTTGTTATTCCCCATATCTTTTTTTAGAGTAATCTTTAATTAGATTCCTTTCTAATGATTTCCTCTTCTAAAACATAGCCACACAAAGCTTATTTAATCCATAAAATTACATGGAAATGTATACCACAAATTCCATGTTAAATGACCATTATTTGTATAATCAAAGTGAATTTTGGAGTATTTATGTCATCCATTCCTATAGGATTATCACTTGTGTAAAAATGAAAAGGGGACAATGTTTTACCTCCACCTTTGGAAATTTCATCTCGTTTCGGAGATGTATTGCACCATTTTGGATGCTTTTTCCATGCTTGGAAGGTTTTTCCTTCCCTAATTTTAACTTGTACTAACTCTCAAAATCCTTATGAGTGGTTTTCCCATTATTATGAGATACATTATTCTCATTAGTATTGACAACAAAATATTTTCCATTTCCTTTCACGGGATGTTTTTATAGTGGCTTGGGCACTAAATATTTCCTTAATTCAGCTATTTTGGAGCATTCTCACATATTCTCCCTTACCACTACCATATCCTAATATTGCAAAGTGAGGTATTTCCTCAACTCTATATGGGATTATTAGTTCCTTATTCATGAATACCAAGGCTCTTTCCATAAAAACCAGCATATTTAGGATCCAATACCCTTAGTATGTTTCTTAAATCAACATATGATTCTAGATTGGAGGAAGGAATACATAATTAATAACTTACAATTTATACCTTGGTGATCTCATGCATCTATGGTAGAGAGTTTTGGTTATCTCCTAGTGGAATTTTATCTTTCCTCCACTTCTTCACCAATGTGGTATTTTGCTAATATAATATATCATCCTTGTCTTGCAACTCAAGTTGCAATGGTTTTATAACACTCGTGAGAAATTATCCATGACATTAAAATCTCTCTTGGGGCTATTAATTCTTATCCTCCAAATATTTTCATTTTCTTCTCATCTCAAAAGTTTCCTCCTAAATTTTGTAGTTTATGGCTTCTAAATCCTAGAGTCTTTCCTTCTTCAGAGCTTTTCCCATGGTTATACTACTTGCAAAAATGCACTTCCAAACTACAAATTGAACCAATGCAATATTCTTAAAGCAAAAACCATTAGCAACTAATTCGATACCAAACTTGATATGAAAATGAATCAAACACAATTGACTTAGTTCTTTATGTATTTATGGATACTTAATAATTGATTTGAAATTGATTATAAATGTCTTACAACTCTATTCCATAAATTCCACATACATATCCATAATTTCTCAAAAAAAATCATTTCTTGTAATATGTAAAAAATTGGCTTAGTTTAATGAAATTGAGATGAAATTTGAATTAGGAAGCCCAATTTGATCTAGGAATCATTCACTACGGCCTCTTTTACCTCTTGTTTGGAGTTGATTACTTCTTATGCAACTTCAATTTTGGATGATTAATTAAGTGGTTTCAATTTCTCGTAATTGATTAAAATTGGTTTTAAAAATCTGAAAAATAATATTTAAACTAATAAACAAAAAGGAAAAAGAAAAAAAATCAAAATAGTGATGCAAACCAATTGTTAACAAATTTCATCTAATTCAAGCTACGTCTCCGTGTCTAGAAAGGCTCCGTAAACACTCTATTATGAGAATAATCAATTTTACAAGTATAAATTCATCACAATGCTTGGTTTGGTCTATAAAAGACCTTTGAATAGTCTTTGAAGACGTGATTTAACAAAAATAGAATTAATGCTAAACCCTAATTACAAATTCACATATGATAAATAAATGCTATGGCATAAAATTGCCACAAGAAATAAGCTAATGAAAATTAAAAACTTAGGTGCAAAAGAGGGAATAAAAGACTTATATGATTTTGTAAAGAACTAACCCTTGGGTAGAAGATTTACCTATCCCATTATCTTAAATGAAGATGAGGATGCACCTATGAAAATATCTTACCATTCATCCTCCCTATCTTCCAAGGAATTTCTATAAAAGACCTAGATCAGTTCCTATTTGAATTCAAAGTTCTTTGCCATACATATGACTACAAAACGACATATAAAAAAATTAATCTCTTTCCTTCCACCTCAAAAAATTTTCTATGAGGTGGTTCATGGGATTTTCCCCTAACTCCATTCATTCTTGGGAGAACATAGAGATAACCTTTTTGGAAAAATATCAAGACTACTCTAGGGGAAGAGATAGGAAAGAAGATTTCTTCTAGATAAAGCAAAAGGAAGATGAAAATATAGAAGATTATCTGGATATATTTCTCTTTCTCCATCGGAGGAGTGTTTATGATTTACATGCATAAATCACTAAGAAAGTTTTACTTATAGTACTTGATGAGGAAACCAAGGATTCCCTCCATATTATGGAAGGAGGTGATGTGCAAAAATTTAGCATGGAAGATATCACTGAGCTATGAAAAATTTACTCTAGAACACAAGGAGGTTTAGGGAAAATAAAAACATCCAAGACTTCCCAATGTACCTTAGAAATTCAAGAGGAAATGGCTAACATGAAATCCTAAATCTTATCACAATTAACATTAACCATATATGGGATAAAAGCAAATACCAAAGTGCTACAAAATAACCTCTAGACATATACACCCTAAATGCAGGGAAGATACATCCTTTAAGAGAGTGTCCTTTGGATGCCACGAGACATGTGTTTGATCTCGTGATGTCAATGATCATGATACTATCCATTGCACTTTATTACCTTAGTTGAAAGAAGTATTGAATGTTGTGTCTCAAGAAAATGCGAGGTAACCTTTGTTCATAGGCTAAATAATCAAGCTTTGTATGCCCCTAGATCTGCTCATAACCCTTGGATGATGTCATGGCCTAGTCGGGCTCCTCACCTACTTGATGACAACCTAATTGGACACCACCAAACCGGATGTTTTACTCACATCCACCACAATGGATGACTCCCTACAATTAATAGGGTTGATACCACTAGCCAATAAAATCCATGGAAAAACAACAATATGCATATCAAAAAAATTATAATCAATAGAGGAGATCCAAGAACCACTATAGGCCTTAATGGCCCAGCCACAAAACTTTCAACAATATGGGAAAGCAACACAAACTCAACTTCTAGCCCAGCCTATACAAAACCCTAAAAATCAATAGAAAAATTCAATTAATTAAGTAGGACAAAGTGATACAATGTAGGTTAATACTATCAATAGTATGTGACTAAGCTCAGGGAGAATGATGAATAATCATCCTATTGTTATCACATAAATAATTGAGGAAAATGAGAAAGAAGAGACACCCGAGGAAAATGAAGAAACTAAACATGTTCCACAAATGCAAGCCACTAGGAATGGTCAAGGAAAAGATAAGAATGCACATGTAGCTCCTTTTCCAGAATGATTATAGGAAACTCAAATTGTAGAAGAAACAACACTAGTTCAAGAGTTGAAAAAGATGAACATTGAGGTCCCACTTTTGAGAGAAATAAGGGACATTCTTGAATTAAACCAAACCATTAGATACCAAAGTGTATAAAGAAACTAGGAAGAAAGAAGAAATACCCAAAAATGGTCAAAGTGGAAGGGAATCTAGCTAATCTTGTTGTTGGAAAGCTTATTTCACCAAAATATGGGGATCTTGAGAGTCCAGTCATTACTATTTTTATAAATGGTCAGTCAATATCTAACATTTTGGTGGATCTTGGTGCTGCCATCAATGTTATAACAAAAATATGTTTAATTTTTTATCTTTAACAAGATTGCAGCCAACCAATATCATTCTTCAATTGGAAAACCAATCTATTGTTGTACTAGATTGAGTGATTGAGGATGTAATGGTCATGGTTGAATCTTGGGAGTATCCCATCAATTTTATGGTTTTACATCCTAAAGCTCAAAAGTTGGGATATCCAGTCATCTTAAGAAGGCCCCGGTTGGCTATTGTTGCTGCATATATTGATTGTAGGTTGAGAAAATGACCATTTTAAATGGGAAAAAATCAAATAATATTTCATTGTATCCTCTTGCCTAGCCATATGTGGATGTTTTTGAACATGTATGGGTAGATTATTTAGATACTAATCATATGATTTCTTCTTATCTAGCCACCATTGTAGTGAAAAATCACATGGAAGAAATTGTTGAGTCATACACAATGTCTAATGAAGAGGACATTGTGGCTATGAAAATCATAACTAAGGCTATGGAAATTAGAATTGAGGCTACGGAACCATCTGTTCTAAACACAATAGATAATATTACCTTGGTAAGTGACATTTCCAATGAAAATTGTAAAGAAACCTATGCTTATCATGAGGAATGTGCAGTCATTGATTTCTATTGTCCTTTAACCAAGGTTATGTCTCTTTAAAATATGAATATTTTATGCATGTTTCAGCCTCATGTTTTTCCTTTGAATTGTTTAATTACTGATGTAGAGCTTTCTATTTTGAAAGATACCAAGAAAGTGACTATTGATATAGGAAAAGAGTTGACCATTGGTAATAACTTAGAGGCCAAGAAAGAGACTAGGGTTTTAGAAATCTTGCGGAAGCATTCCCAAGTTTTTTCTTAGGATTATGCAAATATGAAAGGGATCCATCTAAGAATCTGCACTCACCATATCTACACCGAGGATGTTAAACATGTGAGACAACCATAATGAAGAATTAATCCAACACTTAGAGACAGTAAAAAATGAGATAGAAAATTGTTGAAGGTATGATTCATCTATCTTATATCCGATAGTCCTGTGGGTATCACCACTAGTTATAGTTCCTAAGAAAAATGGGAAATGGATAACATGTGTATACTATTGGGAACTTAATAAAGCCACCAAGAAAGATTACTTTCCCCTGCCCTTTATTGATCATGTTTTGGAAAATATTACGGTAAGAAACATTTCTCCTTCTTGGATGGGTTTAGTGGGTATATCCAAATTAGTATTGCACTTGTTGATCGAGGATAAAACAACCTTCACTTTTCTCTAGGGTACATTTGCATATAAATTCCTACCATTTGGGATTTTAATGCATCCGCTACTTTCTAGAGAGTAGTTTTGGCCATTTTTACAGATCTTAAAAATGATTGTGTTGAAGTTTACATGGATGTCTTCACTTGTCCATGGTTCCACTTTTGATGAATCTATGAACAATCTTGAAAAAGTATTAACTAGATGTGAGCAGACCAACTTTTCTTTAGTCATGAAAAACGCCTAATTATGGTTGATCAAGGAATTAACTTAGGTAATCATATTTATGTGAAAGGAATACAGGTCGACCCCAAAAAGATTAAAGTAATTACTCAGCTACCTACACCAACAAATCAGACTAACATCAAGATTTTGCTTGGATATGTAGGGTACTATAGGCGGTTCATCAAAGACATTAGTAAAATTGATGCACCTATGTTTTCTTTGCTAAAAAATATTGTGTTTTTGAATGGTCTCCTCAATGTCAGTAGGATTTCAAGATTATCAAAGAGAAGCTAACCACCACTCTAGTCTTGAGAGGACCCGACTGGGGGCATCCTTTCCATATTCACACTGATGCATCTAATACATCAATGGGATATGTTCTTGAACAAAAGGATGAATAATCTCTCCCCTACAGAGAGAAACTACACCATTACGGAAAATTAATTTTTAGTTGTTTACTCTCTAAATAAATTAAGACATTATATTACTGGATACAAATTCTTTTTTTATACCGACCATTCACCATAAGGTATTTTATGAATAAACCAAGAGTGGGGGTAGAGTTATTAGATGGTTACTCTTGTTGCAATAATTTAACTTAACAATTATTGATAAGCCATGAAAGATTAACGTTGTTGCTGATTTCCTTTCAAGATTGAATGTTTCAAGAGAAGAAGTAGTCTAGGATCATTTTCCAGATGAACACTTATTTGCAATATTGACTCAGCATCCATGGTTTTCTGATCTTACAAATTACCTAACTACATGGAAGTTTCCAGCTTACTTTACTAATAAACAACAAAAGAGATTAGTTAAAAACAACTCAACATATAAATGGTGTAACGGAATTTTATTTAAATGTTGTCTTGATATGGTTCTTTGCAGGTGTGTTTGTGAGGATGAAGTATATGACATACTAAGAGCTTTTCATGATGATCCTGGAGGAGGACATTACTTAGTGAAGAGGACAATTCACAAGGTCCTTGGAGATGGGTATTACTGACCTTCTCCTCACAATTCTATCAATAATTACATGTGGTAGTGTGATGCATGTCAAAGAACGGGAAATCCTACATTGTCCATGGAAATGCCTCTCAATCCTTAGCTAGTCTTAGGACCATTTAAGAAGTGGGGTATTGATTTTGTTAGATCTTTTGATCCCCCATCATTTGGGAAAGAATACATGTTGTTGTGTAGTGATTATGTCACAAAGTGGGCCGAGGTTCAAGCATTGGCATCTGCCAATGAATATGTTATAGCTAAATTTTGTACAACAGGTTATGCTTTGAGATTTGGTGACCCTCGAGCTATTGAATTAATAAAGGACCTAAATTTGTGTCTAACATGATTGAGGCTTTCCTAGAGATCTACCAAATCAAGTAATGGAATTCATCACCACATCACCCCCAATCTAATGGGTAGGTAGAAGTTACAAACAAAGAACTGGAGAATATTTTAACCAAAGTTGTCAATGCAGATAGAAAAAAATAGGTACAAAAACTCCCATAAGTGGTTTGGGCCTATAATACAATCTAAAATAACACTACCGGTTTCGCCCCATATGAACTGGTGTATGGGAAGAATACACTATTACCCATTGAGTTTGAATTTTAGACTTGGAGGACAACAATGGAAGTTGGCATTGATTTGGACAAAGTACAATGTGAGAGAGTAATGCAATTGAATGAGCTAGATGAAATGAGGATGAAGGCACAAAAATAAACTGAGATTCTTCAACATCAAAGAAAATATTGGAATTATGCTCGTATAAAATGGAGGAATTTCAATGAGGGATATTAGGTCTTACTTTTTGACTCAAAGTATCAACAATTCAAAGGCAAGCTAAGGACAAGATGGTTGAGACCATACCCGATCAAACAAGTGTTTGATAACAACTCTATGAGATTGTTTCTGATTGATGGAGATAGAAGAACTCTTCTAGTGAATGGACATAGATTAATGATGTATTAACATCTTGGATAAAGAAACCTTTAGCAAAGATATGCTGCTATGTGAGGAAATGGATTGAATGGAGGAGCCTGGATCTTCCCGCCATGAATAGTCATCTTTAAATTTGAATAAATAAAGATGATCGTGCTTTCGATATTCTTTCCCTTATATTATATTTTTTTTGTTTGTTTCATGCTTTCAATAAATGTGGGCATGTCTATTGTTAGAATGTACACTACTCCCATTTTCTCTATGAGTGCAGGATGTGGAAATCTACAAATATCAAGAAGATGAGTTGGCAAGAGTAAGTGCATTTTAATTTTCTATAGATATAAACTTTTGAATCACTCCCCAATCACATTTATTTAGCATGATTAAACCAATAAACAATTTTCAAAGAATTTCTTGTGAATATTATTCAAAATCTTTTGACACGGAGTGGGGTGTAATGAATCATAATGAATCATAATTAGCAATGATACCGCATGTGTCAAATTTCTAAGAAAAGGATGGGATGTTTTATAAGAAGGACATGCATAATTATTATTCAATATGATGGGGTGTGTGTCATACCATGCATTAAAACTTCCCACGCATACTTGGTCTTGTCAAATTTTCACGCCGCCAATTTTGCACCGACCTAAGGCAATTAAAATATTGTGGTATATTTCAAATTTTCACTTGCCAAACATGTCATGCCATTGCTCGTGAGTTTGAACATAACATCATTCTTCTACATAACTATCTAAATTCATCTATATTATGGGACAGAAGAAGAAATCTGAACCGTTAATCTCCGCACTCCACCGCTCTTGAATGTCAAATTTCCTAGGTATTTTATGATGGTGGCTGGCGATAATTTATTAGTAAATTTGAGGGATTCAATGAAAATTTAGTTGATGAGTTTGTAATAAATTTCAAAGCCACCTGCTCGGGAATTGGGGAAAATAGTAGTTAAGTTATTTCGACCTATTTGGTTTACTACGGACTTTGGTCTCAAGGTTATGAAAAATGCTCCTCTTAAAGACCTAATTCACTTGTTTCATGAGGACGATGGAGCTCTTCCATAAGTAATCCTCACTTCATATGGTACTCAGAAGGGGATTAAGAGAAAAATTTTGTCCGTATTTAGAAGGAAGTTGTTAAATTGGTCAATAGGTACTTTATCTATGATGTATAACCATTTGTGCTTAAAGGGGATTCACCGAAGATTTTAACTCATTTGAAGAAAGGATGCGTTAAACCTACACTCAGTGGTAAATTTAACTAAATATTTAGCTAATGTAGTCATTAAAGTGGGACATAAATATAAAAATAGAGGTGGTATGGATGTATTGAAACACCCAGGCTTATTCAATTGATCTATTCACATCAGTTTCCTATGCACTCCAAGAGAAGGATCAAACAAATAAGTGTAGGGGAGAGTTCCAAACAAAATAAAATCAAGAAGGGACCATCTCCCATTATTTGACCTAAGCTCAAGTCGGCTCCTCACCCTTCACAGGAGACTATGGAAGAACTCTAAGTATTCGTGATAGCCCATCTTCTATGCCACAAAATTCTAAGGGTAAAAGTACTTTACCAGTTCATTCTTCTATTTCATTGAGGCCAAGAAGGTCTTGTACTTTACAGAGACTTGAAGTTTCTTGGCTGGAAGTTTTTCATGAAGATTCTACTCCCATTTTAGAGGAGAAGGAAGAGGTTGATACCTCGACTATCCCTGGTGAAAAATATAAGGATGATATATTCATAACTATCCATGCAACACACAGTCCAAATATTTCGCAAAGACCGAAAACCGAGTCAAGAGCTCTGAAATGCCTTCAACGCCAAATACATGCACTCGACGCCATAATATGTTGTAATGGATATCATTGGCTAGGAATCACATGGAGATGATGCACTAAAGTGTTATCTAGATGAAATTACCTCCGTAAGGAAAATTTAAAAGGTATACAAGAAACCAACTTATCTTTGTAAAATGCATGTACATAGAGAACTCGTAGAAAAAGTGAGCAAAATTACTCCTTTGAAGGTAGAGGTTAGTAGTCTCAAGAGACAAATAGATATATTCCTTAAAGTATGAGATGATTTAAATTTTTTATCTCTTAGGAATAAAGCATTAAAAAAAGAAAATATAAAGTTAAAAGAGGAGATTGAGGCCAAAGTCAAAATGACAAGAAGAAGTTATATTATATGTTATACTCTATTTATCCATTGTCTTGTAAGCTTCGCCTATAGAAACCTTATTCTGTCTATAACATGTTTTTCCAAGAGAAAATCTATGCTTGGAAATTATCGGGAATGTGCAATCAAGAACCTCAAGAAGCTCCCGATGGAAAAATATTTTTATCAATTTATCAAAATAGTACCCCTACGATACAAAATCAATCTGTGTGAATATTACCTCCACAACATGTTGGTCACCAATGTGCTGATTTATTTATTAATCTATTTTTTGGGAGATTTTTAGTTGAATGCCTTTTATTCCTTGTTTAGGTACCAAATTACATGGGGCAAACAAACTAAATCTTTCACTCAAACAACTCACACCATAGGTTTCTACATTAGGCCTACCCTTCCTAATGATTTGGCCATGAAGAAATTCTAATCTCTTTATTATTAGGTTGGTGTTGGGGAAAATACCTCAAAGATTCTACTTGAAATGTGTGAAGGATTTTGAGGCCTATATTCAACAAAGATTTTGGTGAAGAAAGACAGTTTATGATAGAAGATGGGATACCTTAAAATTGTCATTAAAAAGGAGGGAATTTATCTCCCCTTAGAATCTCAGGTTGGTGTATGCGGAGGGTGATTCATTGTTACAATAATTGGAAGTTGTATGAGAAAAAATGACAAGGGATACAAGGATGAGTGGGAAGGAACACAAGTGAGGCCACCTCTTCTCCTAAATCTGATTACTACTTGGTAGAATAACATTGCCTAGTAACATGATAGTTTCACAACTTACGTGGAATTCATTTCAAACAATCAAGGATGCAAAGGAACCATGAAACAAGATGTAGATCACCTAAGGAATATGACATGGCACAACAACTTGGCCTTAGGGTAGGGAAAATATGATTTGCATAGGGACATGCAACAGGTAAAGTGTAGGGGAGATGATGAGTGCATTATTTAACATTTTTATATCATCTATGTGATTATTGATTTTTCATTAAACATGATTAATTAGTGCACAGGGATGCTTTATATAGTTATAGCCTAGTAAGTTCAATGCATTTCTCTTGTTTTGTTTCATGTAACTTGTTAACCGTAGAACCTCCGACTAATCTCCTCAAAGAGTAAAATGTGGTGACATGTGTAGGATAATAGTGGAAATTTACTTCCAATGTTGGGAATTTTAATCAAGGAGTCCGAGTCCTGGAGCCGTCGTACCATGGAAGATTTTTTCCATTGATAACATGTAAACATGGATCTTGTTTTTAGCGATTCCATAGAATTTAATGAACTTTAATAGGGTTGTTAGTGGAAGAACTCAATGCCTACAATTTTGGCATGATGTGTAACCGACTATGTCTATATAGACATCTCCTTGAAGAAAAATTTAGTAGTTAGTTGATGTTGGTAATCTGTAATATAATTTATAACAGTTAGTATCTATTTTCTAGTTATGTATTGAGTATGTTATGGAACTTTTCTGAATCAATATATTATATGTTGTTTTGAATATCATGTGGTGTTGATATTACCTTTATCCCGAGGAAGAGCAAGGGCCCACTCAACCAAGGTGACTTGAGACTTTTACGTTTATACATGCTTGTGGTTTCTGATAAGTTACAATTTGAATGCAATTACTTATTTCCTTTACTATAATTTCTATTCAAAGGTGTGTGATTTAATTTCATGCAAATGTTATTTCCAAGTGTATCATTTCAATTCTGCAATTTCAATTTAGAGTGTGTGTAATTTGAATTTTTTTATATTGAATTAGTTTGAGCATTTCAATTCCAACAAAGTATTTCCATTAAATATATTTCATTACAAGTAATGTTGTTTTAGTAGTTTACCATTACATTTCCATAGATTACAGAGACAAAGAGAAACATAACAACCAAAACCCTCCAAAATGAACCACCGAATAATTGAGTTGCATAAATCTTCATTGCATATAGCCTCGTACACACAACCCCGGTTTTATAATGACACTAGAAGAATAAGTATTTATTTAAATGATTAGAGAATACAACGACCCATTAATGGACACTTTCTTTCCCTAAAACAATAACCATCATGTATCGAATAATCATAAGAACCACTACCAATTGTAGGGTCCTTACATTGTCTCACAACATCACTAAAATCTAGACCACTTTCATACAATTCATTAACTACCTCAAACCATAAAAATTCATTTTCCATTATGATCAAGAACACTACACGTCTAATCAAGGAATACAAAACTTAATTTTTTTACCTAACTTATGCTTTAAGACACAAGTATATTCTTGAAAAAATGAAACTCACTATGCATTCCTATTCTTTAGTTTCTTCTATGTGTTTACTACCTCAATGATGCATGGTTAGTAAAGAGTAAAAATTCCTTAGATACCAAGTAATGTCTCCAATGCCTTAATGCTTAGACAATATCATAAAATTCCACACCATATGTAGAATATTTTATCTTGACATCATTAAGATTTTCACTAAAGAATGATATATGTCATCCTTCTTGACTCAAGAATGCTCTAATCCCAACATGTGAGGAATCAAAATCAACCCGAAATACCTTGCTAAAATATGACAATACCAAAACAAGTGCATGTGACACTTTCATCTTAAAAAATTCAATACTATTTGTTTATGAATTTTTCCATGAAACTCCTTTCCCTTCGTGCACTCCATCATGGGTGCAAAAATGCTACTAAAATTCTAGATGAAATTCCTTTAAAAATTTAACACGTCATGAAAATTGTGAACCTTTGTCACATTCTTTGAATAGGCCATTGTTTCACCTGATTTCTTAGTTTTTTGAGAATTACTTAATGAAACAGATAGGGTAAAGGGTGGTAAGAGGAATACCTATTTTAGGATGGTTGAAGGTTATAAGCACGCGTATCTGAATTCTAAATCGAAGTGATTGTGAGACATTCCTTTTGGCTAGGAGGAACTACCTATATAAGAACCAAAACAAGACCACCAAAGAGAGTTAAACAATATATGTAGTGGATTGCCTAGCATGTGCTAGATCCTGGAAGTACGATACTTCCTAGATGGTTGTCAATCTACTATTTAAAACAATTCAATGCTGAAAATAAAGTAAATATTGTCCTATTGTAGTTTAATATGATTTAGGTATCTCATACAAAATGCAATAGGCTAGATCTAATCTAACAAGCTAGGATAGAAGGAGATCTAGAGGTCAAGTAGGTTGGTTATAGGTGAATATGAGCTAACAAGCTAGGTTAGATATAGATCTGAAGGTCAAATAGGTGTTCAAGTAGATGTATGTCAGAAGTAGGCTATTATTCTGGTAGAGATCAGGTGACACAGAGACCGACCATGGTTTTATGAAACCAATGATGGTTTTACTGTAATCATACGAAGCTAGAGATGACCGACGACAATTAAGTCAAGGCTGGTGGAATCACACAATTCAGGTTTTGGAGTTTTGGGGCAAAAGTGGAGTGGATAGAAGACGGGGATTGATCACAGAGGGGGTGTAGATATGTTGTGAAGGTCTGAGACTACTGAGGAGGTCAAATGGGAAATTGGGCCAAGTATTAAGATGATTGGGTATGGAAGGTGGCTATAACTGGAGAGAGGGAATGGACAGAGAGTAAAAGACTAAGTTCTTTTACCACAAAGACTACAACTAATGATAAGAAAATGAAACAGATGGAAGGAGGATACTTACTCTTCTGTGAGGTACATGTCTGAAGAATAATGAAGAAGTTACTGCATTAGAGGATGTTGGGAAGAAAGTCTCACTGTTGTGCCAGTGTATTTGGTTACCTTTGGTGATCACAAATCAATCTTTGTTCTGTTGTTGCGTGTAAAGAGATCGAATTCGAGATCATAAGTCTTCAAACAAAACCCATAACCAACCCGTATTACAAAGCTATAGATGGGTCTAAATAGGCCATTTGGTCCATTCTGGTATAACCGGCGTCGGTTTAGGGTAAACCGACATCGGTTTAGGGTGAACCGACATCGGTTTGGGTGAGATATCTTGGGTTATTCAAAAATCACCTGGGAAGTTGCTCTGCTATTTTGATAAGGGTCTCTTCTTTTTCTCGGTGCAAAAACCGACCTTAAGAGGCTTTTAAATGTGAGGTGAGGGGATGGGTGTAATGTTAGGTTTTATTTAGGACATTGGTTTAGGGTTTAGATTAATAGGTCAAATGATGGAGGTGGTTAGGTGAGGTGCATTTAATAAAAGACAATTATATTAGATAGGTGTGTGAGGGTAGTGAATTAATTTAATGTGAATAATCAAATTAATGTGTGTGGGGGAAAAAGGTTATTAACTTAATTAAAATAATTAAATTAATATGTATGGAGGTAAATGGCATTAATTTAATTAAAATAATCAAATTAAAATGTGTGGTGTGTAGGAGGTAGGTGATAAGGTGTTGAGGATGAGGAAGTGATTATAGGGCCGTGCTAGGGGACCAAGGTGATTACAACATGATTTCGGTGTCTACATTTTTCCCCTTTTTGTTGTGTAGCTTGTATTGGTAAGCGACGCGAACAAAAATAAAGTGTGGTTGCCCCAAGTGGGAATGAGGGTGATCCCCCTCAAACCAAGAACTGATGAGGTGGTAGAGCACATCAGCGAGTGGTTTGATAAAAGTGGATGCAAAGCAGAATGATGAGAAATGAGGAATGGGGTAAAGGAAAATCATGCATATAGGTAAATGGGTAAACGAGCCAAGGTCAAAGGTAGGGGCAGTTGAACGCATGCACATGTATAAACATCGACATGGTACTAGGTTGAATAGATTGCAAACTCTACATCATCTAAGGTCAATAGGTTTATCTCGAACAAGGTCAAGTGAATCCGGTATCCAAGGTATAGGATATGGTCAGAAACATGATGTAGGTTAGGTTTAAGAACATTTAGGTATGTTTTGGTACATCAAAGGTAGGCTTAGGAAAAATGGTCACGGAAATAGGCTAGGTAAGGTCATCGGTCAATCAACACATGTAACAGGCCACAAGGTATAGTAAACACATGAGGTCAAAGGTCATTAGTGATGGTCCAGTCCAAATATGTAGGTCATGACACGGTAAGGCCCAAGTAGGGGTAAAATAATGAGGCTACAATAGATGTAGGGGTGAGGTCTAAGAAGGTGGAGGGAGTTGGAGGTCATTTGAGGATGGTAGAGATGGAGAGTAGATAGCCTCCCTACAGCACAGTACTAGATTTACAGGCCCACTTGGCCACAATGCAGGGGTAGGTTATAGGTTTGTAGGGCCACCGACAAGAGCACAGCATAGATTACTACCCCGCAGCCCGATACAGGCACAAGCATAGATTCCAGGGCTAACTCAGGCTCTAGTACTAGCACAAGGCTCAGTGTAGGTTTAGGGATAGGGTCCCATCAGATAGGTACCTATTATCCAAAATGGGCCCCTTGCTCATCTTTTGGCTAACTCCCTTCCATTCCTTCCTTCCTTGTGCAGCAGTTGAATTTTTTCACTTTTTAGACACTCAAATTTTTTTGGAAATGGTTTCATTGGATGGAGAATCTTCTCATATTTCCAGAAAGGTAAATTTTTCCTTCTAACTCTTTGTATTTTACAAGTTATGGCTCAGCTGGAGTTTTGGAGGGAAATTTTCCGATGGGAGGTTTGTCGGCGAATCAAAATGCACCACGCCGCGGTAGAATGGTGGGTTAGTAGGGGCAAATTAGAAAATTTCCAAGGAATGGTGGAGGCATGGAAGGAAATTTTCCCTTTTCCAAAGTGTGGAAAATAATGCAATAAAATTCTGCCCCCGATGGCTTGTGCCAATCAAAACACGCCACGTGTCCATGTGGCAAAAAAATTCTTAAGTGGGGCATGCAAAAGGAAATTTTTGAGTTTAGGTCCACGCCAATGGAAAGGAGCCATGTGTTCTTTTTGGGGTAGTGGTCAGCAATAGTAAAAATTGGAAACATGCCCCGCCAAAGAAATAGAAGGATGACATGTGGTAATGCGGACACAGAGAAATTTTGGAAAATTTTCCAAAGGCCAAAAAGGTGTAAAATGATCTTATGAATCCTATGAACCAATTAAAATGTGCCACATGGCATCGTAGAGCGGGGGGGTGGAGATTTTTGGGGAAATTTTCCCAAATTTCAAAAGAGGGAAAATTTCAAACTTTCGTCCCGCCAACCCATTTTTGGCCCTTTTTGCCCTAAATCTTTAGAAGGCATAAATTTTGACCCATAACTCAAATTTTCATGTTCTTGGTGTCATTAGAAATCTAGTGAAATTATCTACATGATGGAGGGTTCAATTTTATATTTTGATAGAGAATTTTGGGAGAAAATTGAAAAAACGTCTCTAGCATGCAAAAACACATAATTGAGTTCAACCACCAAATTTAATGAAGTATGGTTGTTTTTTTGGATTTGCAGAGCAATGTACTTCTAAGTATGGGTTCATCCATGAAGCCCATCACTCTACAGGTGAAATTTGAGGAATCTGGTAAGTGGTTGAACTCATAAATCCATTTTACCCACATTTTTTGCTTTCTCTCCTTCTGCTTGATCATTAAAAGCTAGATTTGGCTCATTTGTAAAGGGTTGGACATTTTTATGTTTTACTGCAGACTCCCTCCTTCACCCTACAAAGTGATTTTGTGGAATATCATACCTCTTTCAGGACCAAAACATGTTTTCTACCTCTCTACTATTGTGATGCATGTATTTTTGAATGGAAATGACAGTGCAAGCTCTGTGAATGAGTTTCAATCCTCTTCTTGTGTTGTTTAATTCATTTCTGGTCTTTCATTACATTTTATCAGTTTGTGCATGATGTTTTTGCATTCCTTTAATTTGTGTCAATTTGAAAAAGTAAATTTTCACCAATCCTTTGATGTATCACCTTATTAGTCTTAGTTTTATTTCTTTTGCATCCTCTACCTTTGTCCCCTTGGAATTTAGAGTAGGATTTTGAGTATTAAACCTATGCAATTTGCAAGCATACATCTAATTAGAAGAGTTGAGGAACCAACCTCTAACCTAGAGATTATTTCCCATTTCGTATTTCCCACACTTGGGGAAAAGATTCAATGTTGTGCAATCACACTGGATGTCCATTATCAAACTAGAAATCGAGAAAACATCCAGTGGGTGCCGCTGATTTACACTAACAATACCTATGCGCAGTAGTGAGACCAATGACACCCCACACGATGTGACCATGGTCAAATTCAGGGATGCCCTAGTAGAGGCACAATACTATCAGCATCATTTGTTAGTTGTTGGGCTAGATGTGCCCTCCTATACCGAGTACAGAGCACAACAGGCCTCCAATGAGAGGACTAGATCCCGCACTCACAGTGTGGAGAGTACAAAATGACAAGCCTAGGGATAGGGTCATGGTGAGGCCATTAGTGTGTAGAGGCCAGACCTAGGTGAGGGGCCATTAGCAGGAGGTGAGGTAGGTGTCAAGCACCGCATGTGCATGATAGAGGAGTTGGGAGAGACACAACATATAGGAGCATTCCCGATATCGATGGGGAGATGATTGACTTACTGTGGACTGGCCTATGTGCCGAGTCATTTTTGTATGTATTATATATGAGACTGGCTTGCGTGTCGAAGAGATTTTGTATTTATTATTTTTTGTACATGATACCGGCCTACAAGTCAAGATATATTTGTATTGGATAAATGGCCTCATGCGAGCCGTGATGTATGAGAGACACATGTATTTTTGAGATGAGTGTATAGTATGTGATACACTGAGATGTATATGAGGAGATATATGAGGTTTATTTAATTATGTTTTGTGATGTGTATTATATTTTACTTTATGATGACATGGATGTATTAGGTGAGTTAGGCATGACAGAGTTAGGTCGGTTTAGGCATGGATCAAGTCAGGTCGGTATAGGCATGGATCAAGTCAGGTCGGATTAGGCATGGATTGAGTTAGGTTGGTTTAGGCATGGATTGAGTCAGGTCTATGTAGGCATGGATTGAGTCGTCTGGTTTAGGCATGGTGGAGTCAGGTTGGTTTAGGCATGGTGAAGTCAGGTTGGTTTAGGCATGGTGGAGTCAGTCGGTTTAGGCATGGATGTTTATTTCAATATTTTGGTAATACATGTTAATGTAAATGAATGTAATGGTGCATAATGTTTAAATATGGGTTATATATGAATATGGGAAATAATGGTAGTGGTAAAAGAGTATGTGAAACATGAGGAGTGTATGTAGGTAGAATGATGTGGATATGGGATAGATTTCGGGTTTTTGATATGAATAGGCAATCGTGTAAAGGGGGAAATGGTTGGGGGTAAAAGGAGGCCATGCTAACCTTCTAGAGCCCCATGCCCTAGAAGTTCCACCTAAATAGTCCTAGCGAAAAGGACCTCAGACCGATGTAGTTCTCCCATAAGCTAGGGAAGAATATGAGAAGATAGAAGAAGAGGTAGGTAGGTTGATAGGTAGGTTGGATTCGAGGTCATAGGTATGATTAGGTCAAGGTCGATTAGGTTAGGTGGAATATAGGTAGATAGGTATGGGTGATTTTAGGTCAATAGGTAGTGTTGATTCCAAGTCATAGGTATAATTAGGTTGAGGGCATTGATGTTGGGGTTGAGAATAGGTAGATAGGTAAAGGTGATTTTAGGTTGATTGAGGTGGGAGAAGAAAATCCCAAAAGATAGGTGTCGAGGCTCTAGTCCTATATAGGAGGATCAAAAGGTAATGAAGAAGAGAAAAGATAAGAGGGGGCAAGAAAGCCACCTGATTGGCAAGGATCAAAACATATGAAACACATCTACAGATAGGCTAGTGAATGTAAGACCCTAAAGACATTGCATGATTGATAATTCTAAGAGTGACGAATAGTCACATGATCACCAAATGTCATTGGTTCAGTAGTTCCCTTGAGGTATGAAGTGAAAATACAATGGGTAAGGAGGTGAAGGTAATTGGGTCATATGTTATGAAGCAAAATACCTTGGGCAAGGAATCCAAGATCACAATAGACAAGTCCATGACAAAAAAGTTTAGTTTTTTTTTTAGATAGACTGATCGATGTGGGAAGTCTATATGGGATGAATATATGTCTCCTTGAGGTCTTCGTGAAGCTGATCGATGCGAGAAGCTTCTAAATTTTGATTTTTGAGAAAATAGTCCTCTTTTTGGAAAGACTATGTAGAGAGTTGTGAGCTTTTTATAGTTGTCCTTCGAGGGAGCAGTCTACTTATAGTAGAAGATGTCCTTTTGAGGGATTCATCTTTGTATTGGAAGTTTGAATCAAGGAGTTAATCCCTTATTTTTGGAAATAATTTTTTTGCTTTTAAGTCATGGACTAGACTATAACGAAGCATTTGGTTCTTGTTGAGAAGGAAAGGGTGAACAACCATGGGATCTCATCTAAAAGAAGATGAAAAGTATCCATGAGAATCATGCCATGTGTAGAGCCGTGGTGCACATATTTAAGAGAAGGAAAAAGGGTGATGGGTAATCACATGATTCTTGTTTAGTTGTTGAAGTGGAGGTGTGGAAAAGAGAAAGGTAAATGATGCTCAAGGGATGAGCATGAACTAGATAAATAGTGATGTAGGACTAGAAGTCAACAATAGAATAGTCGAAGATGCAAGGCATTGAGGGGCTCAGTTTGGGCTTACCATCAAGTGAAGACAAGCGATAAGCACCTGATCCATAGTCATGGGTCACGATGTATGGTCCAAGCCAATTAGGAGAAAAATTTCCTCTTTTATTTTTTCTACTTTGGTTATGTGTTGATTTTCCTTGAGGACAAGGTCACCGACCTTAAAGGTGCATTCATGGACATGTTTTTCATAGGCACGCTTGATGCGTTTTTGGTAGACTTGGAGATGGTCAAGGGCATGAAGACGACGTTGTCTAATAACTCAAGTTGTGTTAAATGGTCTTGGTGAAAGTCATCATCAGTAAGCATATCTTGAAGGGAGATATGGAGAGATGAGATCTGGACTTCGAGAGGCAAAACAACCTTGGTACCATAGACCAGAGAAAAGGGAGTGGCAACGGTGGAGGTGCGAATACTAGTATGGTATGCCCAGAGGGCGAAAGGAATGTGTGTATGTCAATCCTTCCCAGTATCATTAACCACTTTCATGAGAATTTTGTTCAAAATTTTGTTGGTGGATTTGGCTTGGCCATTGGTTTGGGGGTAATATAGGGAGGAGAAGCTTGCTCGATGCCAAAGGCGTCACAAATTTTTTGTAGAGTTTATTTTTGAATTGTTTGCCATTATTAGTGATAAGGCAATGTGGAACACCGAAGCTACAAATAATGTGATGATTGATGAACTCACATATTTTCTCAGCTTTAGTGGAGATGAGGGGTACAGATTCAACCCATTTGGTGTAATATTCGGTAGTGGTGATGATCCATTGATGTCTTAGGGAAGAGTGGGGATTGATCTCTTCGACAAGATCCAAACCCCATTGAGAGAAGGGCCAAAGGTCATGAGTGACCTGTAAGGCATGACTAGGTGTGTGATGAAGATTGGCATGTTGTTGGAATTTTACACAATGTTTAATGTAGTCATAACAATCATGATTGAGGGTCACCAAGAATAGCCTAGGTGAAGAATGCATTTAGCAATAGCAAGGCCACTGAAGTGACCTCCACATATGCCATCATGAACTTCTTTAATGGTATAGGGAATTTCAGAGCTGGTAAGGTAGCGTAAGAGGATACCGTCAAATATGCATTTATAGAGAAGGCCACCCATGATGACATAATGAGAGGCCTTCTTGAGAAAGGCACATTGTCCATTACATGTGAGATCAGGAGGAAATATAGAAAGGGAAAGGTAGTCTCGCAAGCTACTTATACCAAAGGTCTTGTGTGTTTAGTGAGGTAGTTCGATGAGGTTAACAAAAATGATTTATAAGAAGGTCTTGGTATGCATTTTATGGTAAAAAAATGTCCGAATCAATAGGTGAAGTAGGTATCCGAGAAGCAAGGCAGAGCCATGGTATCCACGAATTTATTGGTAGATTATGAATGCAGTTTGAATTTTATAGCGGTCAAAGGTAGTCAACATGATGTCGACGTAATTTTTTTATTCTTGAAGTATTTCATTATGACACTGATAAACATCATTGAATTGGTTTACTACCAAATTGAGAATCACCAAATATATTAATGGATCCGACATCTAAGGCATAGGCAAATATGAGACCCAATACAAGTGCTTTGTATTCGGTGATATTGTTAGTGCATTCGAAGTCAAGTTTGAATGATAAGGGCATGGGTTCACCATCAAGAGGAATGAGGATAATTCCTGCACCAACCCCATGCTGACATTTGGAGCTGTCAAAGAATAAGGTCATTTGGTAACGGTCATCATCCAAAGATAGGTTAGCAATGGATTCATCAGTGATATCAAAGTTCAAGATTAATTCCCAAAAAGAGGCACATCGCTGAGCTAGTCAAAGAATGGCCGGCCCTGATATATTTTTGGTGGATGAATTTGAGGTCTAGGTCAGCAAGAAGCATGAGCCAACATGTGACACGTTGATTTTGGTAGGGTTTAGCATACATGAAGTGTAAGGGGTCAGTGTTGGTCACAACATAGGTTTTGTGGTTGAGTAGGTAATGGCGAAGTTTGGTGGCAATAAAAACTAAGGCTAAGAAAATTTTTTTAGGGTGAGTGTATCGGGTTTCATAGTCTAGAAGGGTACGGCTTATATAATAAAATACATGCTCCCTATGTTGTTTGTCATGATGAGCGAGCATAGCCCCTAGAGAGTGATCGGTAGCTGATATGTATAGATAGAAGGTTTGTTTGTCTTTAGGTGGAATGAGCACGGGTGGTTGGAGAAGGTATTGTTTTAAGGCCTCAAAAGCGTTGTGGCAGTCATCATCCCATTTGAAAGAGACATCCTTTTTGAGAAGGTGATGAAATGGTTGACAACGATCAGATAATTGTGAAATGAAACAAAGAATGGACTACAATTTACCTTGCAGGCTACGAGTTGTTTAAGGTTTGTGGGTGGAGGCATTTCCAGAATGGCCTTGACTTTAGTAGGGTCAACTTCTATACCACAAAGGGAAACAATAAATCCCAGGAGTTTTCCTGAGAGAACCACGAAGATGCACTTTTTAGGTTGAAGGCGGATGCAATATTTAATGAGGTGGTCAAAGATGGTTTCAAGGACGGTGAGGTACTTAGCACAAAGTTTAGATTTAGCCAAGAGATCATCCACACAATCTTCCAATATGCAATGCATGATATCATGGAAGATGTAAGTCATAAAGACGCTAATATGTGGCACCAAAGTGTTTTAAGGCTAAAAGGCATGACTTGATAGCATAAAGTCCCCCAAGGGCTAATGAATGTGGTTTTGTGTTGATCCTCTAGGGTGAGAAAGATTTGGTTATAACCTGAGAAACCATCCATAAGTGATAACATCTCATGGCCAGTGGTAAGGTCAACCAACTGGTCAATACTAGGCAAAGGAAAATCATCTTTAGGGAAAGCAAGGTTGAGATCATAGAAATTAGTGTAATCTGCAAGTCTCCTTATCGCCTTAGTGACATGGATGATGTTAGAAATCCATTGGGGGTAATCGATGGGTAAGATGAAGGAAACTGAGAGAAGGTGTTGAAGTTCTTCTTTGACAAGAAGAGCAATGTGAGGGTGCATTTTCCTCAACTTTTGTTTTACGGGTTTGGCATCAGGAATGGTTACAATATTGTGGACCATGATAGTGGGATCAATTCCAGGCATGTCAGCATAGGACCAAGTGAAAGCATGGCTATGATTTTTAAGAAAAGAAGTGAGGGCTTCTTGTTCAGCAGCATCCAGAGATTGGCCAATCTTGAGAATGTGGGGGTCATCCTGAGTGTGGATGTTGACTTCGATAGTTGATTCATTCAACATTGTTTGCATCTCAGAAGGTAACAACTGGTGAATATAAGAGTCTTTAGCACCAAGGTAGGTGAGTATGGACTCATCATCCTGACATTGAATGACATTAATAGGAGTATCGTCCCCTATCATGTCAGGATACAAGAAAGGAAGAGAGGAAGGAGCCTCACCACCACGATGATAGGTCGAGACCTAAGGAAATGGTATTTATGAAAAAAAAATGTAGGAGGGATAGATTCAGGATCCATTGAATTCATTGGTGAAGGTGGTGAAGGTGGTGAAGGTGTGGTAGGTGAAGAAGGTGGAGAGGGGTCGAGTGTCTTTAATGATTTCAATACGAGGCCTTTTGGCGGGTAATTTGGTAAAACCGATTCCACTACGATCATTGTGTTTACGTGTGGTACATGAAATAATGGTGTGATGACCTTTCTCATAAAGGCTAAAGCCAAAACCCTTCCAGCACACAGTGGTGTAGGAAAGTGTGAGTGAAGCGGTGGTTGGTAAGTGACTGAAGGTAGGTGAAAAAGGTCAGTTTTTTTATGGAGGTTTGGGTGTGTAAGTGGAAATATCAAGTCCTCCATAGGTAAGATGGGTATGGAGGTGGGGAGGACCATAAAGGAGACACTCTTCTATGCAAAGATCATAGTGAGGATGTTGGTGAAGGTTTCCATACTCTTGAGGAGTAAGGAATGTAGTGACATTGTACAGTGTGATACTCCCCCATAGTGAGGCATTGAAAAACACCTTTCAAAGGATCAATGGTTGATATATTGGTGACCTGGAATGGAGGAAGCATTAGAAGTTAGATCAGTAGAGGTTTTAGTTAGTTGTGAAGCTGATGTGTGACTAGTAGAAGTGACAACGAGGTGGAAATAGAAGATTTAGGTGAAGGTGAGGTTGTAACAACGGTGGTGGATGGGGTCGTGTGTGAAGAAGATGTAGGCAGGGAGGTAGATGCCTTAACAAGTACAAGGACATCATTGGGATGGTAAAGCATGTTGTAGGTTTTGAAAGGTGATGGGTCAGCTAGAATGGTATAGGAATGTCCTTCATGTTCAAACTTTACACATCGGTGCAAAGTAGAAGGAACACAACCCATGACATGAATCCAGGGTTTTCCAAGAAACAAATTATATTGAAACTCCCCTTCTAAAATGTAGAACAACTTGGCAATAGTACGGGGACCCACACAAACGTGGAGGATGATAGTACTAGGTGTAAAGGTGACAACGTCATTAAATGAATGCAACATGACTAGATGTTTATGCATGCAGTTTTTGGGTATGCACATTTGTTTGAATGCGTGAGAGGAGATAATATTAATGCTAGTGTCCCCATCGATCATAACATGTCAGACGTGTATATTATCAATATGGATGGAGATGAAAAGTATAGGATCTGGGTCATCGGTTTGGTGGGGAAAATTTCGTCATCCGAGAAACTAAGGATAGCAACTTGGTGAATAGGTGGAGGTGCTAAGGTAGATGGCAATTTGGTGAGAGAAGTGACATGATGAGGTGTGATAATAGATGCTACAGGTGTGGGGTCATTAGGTAAAACCTCAATAGATTGAAGGACCTCCATGAGAGCTTAACGATGTGACTCTGAGGTTTGGATGAGGTCGTATAAGGACATTTTGAGGGGAGATTGGTGTAGTTTTTTGAGCATGGTGTGATGTGTGATGCCATTAGAAATGGGGTATGCGGGGCCACGGATAGTTATCTTAGGTATGGGTGTAGATGGTATGTTGGGTATAGGATTGGTTGGTGGGTTAGTTGCCTTTTCTTTGCCCCTCTGCACACGTGTAGTGATGTGTATCATGTTGATTTGAGGGAAGTTAGAAAATGGAGAAGGTGTAGGGTAAGTGGTATAACGACATGAAGGGAAAAAACCTACTGGAGGAGAAAAGCCTTGTGAGGTTAGTTAGGCGCAATGACATTTGGGTGGTGGCATGGAAAGTTCTCTGATGTGAACCATGTTAATTTCAAATATTGGAGATGGAAAGGAAGGTTGTGGCGGTGAAGATGGAGGTTGTGGTATAGGTGTAGGAGGAAGATGTGAAGAAGGTGGTGGGGGTGAAATAGGTTCATCATCTAGAGGTCATCGTCATCAAAATTGGGGTCGAAGGACATAATTGAGTGAGGTTATCCTTTAGACCCTTACAGCTTCTCAACATCATGTCTTGGCACACGATGGTAAGCACAATTTTTGGTATCATCAAACCCTTCTAGATTAGGTTTAAGAGGGTCTTAAGGTATAAGAGGAGGGAGGGTGATAGCAGAGCTTTATTGGAGGTTAGCCAAGATGGTGGCGTATGATCCTACCAAAGAAATCACAATCAAAGTGAAAGTAGGTTTGGTTAGAAGATTGGGTAGTAATGGTGGTAGTCGAGGTGATGTAGTCTTGGATTTGGGTTGTACTTATTTTGGTGTAGGTGCATCAACAAAAGAGGGGTAGGTTTAACCACCTATTTGGAAATTAACAATTTTTGATTTTTGGTGTTTTTTATTAGGTAGAGGTGTAGGGGGAGCACGTGATGTAGATGGTAAGGCAGATGGTGGGAGAGGATGAGTGACCCAAGGGGACAACTAAGGTGTAGTGGTAGGTGTTGTTTGAGGTTGAGAGGGAGGTACAAGTGAGGTGGAAGAAAATGTCATGGGTAGTGAAGGAGGTATAAAAGGTAATGGTGGTATAGGAGGTAAAGAAGTTATATATGGTGATGAAGGATGTAAGGTTCACCTAGGTAGAGAGTGTAGGTGTGGTAAAGGGAATTTTAGGTTTACCCCTAGAGAGAGTATATTTTGATAAGGTAGAGGGTGAGGTCCCAAGATGGATGGTGAGGGTGAAGGTGATAAAGGTGTAGTTGGTGAGGTCAGCGCATGTGGATTAGAAAGATAGGGTTTTCATTTAGGTTGAGGGATTGGTTCAATAGGTATATGGGAAGATGTGGTCAAGTGTATCCTAACAGGAGGATGTGCAAGGTTTGATGTGGGTGTGACCCCTAGAACACTAGTGGGTTTAGATACAAGAGATGATGTTGGGACCCGTCAGCTAGCAAGTAGAGGGGCGGGTATAGATGAGGATGATGCAATAGAAGATTTATCGAGAGTTATGTTCATGTACGGTTTGGTTTGTTGAAAGATCTTTGGATAAATGGTAGAAGTGTTAGTGGAAGATGATTGCATTTGGGTTGAGACCGGGAGTAAGAGACACCCCCAAAGTGAATACCTATTAACATAGTCCAAGCGGTCAGCCAAACATGAGAACGGCACCATGGTAGATGAGGTAGATGTGGAGCGAGTGGGTATTCCTATAAAATGTGCCTGAGAAATAGGGAATTCACTGCTTTTGCCTCTGTAGGTAAGAGAGCTGAAATTAGGTCTACATGATCTTGGGTAGCTAATGGAGAATGGTCACCGAGTGGTAACGACAAATCTATTGGATCTTGAATAGGTGGAGAAGGTGATGGGTACTCCTCTATGGGTGGAGGAGGTACAATTGGTAGTGGTTCACTAGGTAGGGAAGTGAAGGGGAAATGATATCGGTGCTAATGAGAGACTCCTTTGCAGGTGTACGGGGAGGTGAAGGGCTTTCCTCTATGGGTAGAGGAATGGATAAAGTAGGTTCCTATATGGGTAGAGGATTTCGGGCTAGGATTTCCTCGATGGAGGGGATAGGAGATATTTGGGAATCAAGTGGTAAGTTAGTAAAGATAACATGTACCTCACGTGTATTACTTTCATTGTGTGAGGCATCACCCATTTGATTGTTATATGGGAATGGTTGGGGAATGGTTTCTTGAATATACGAAGATCTTGATTAGTAGGTGCATTAGGGTTATCCAAGACTAACTCGCCGCTCTAGAGCATTCCCCGAATAATGTTTTTAAAGGTGATACAATTATCACACTTTGTGGCCATTTACATGGTGATAGTTACAATAGTCATTTTCCTTGTACCAACCTTGGTATGGGGTGAGAGGGGTCAAAACTAGTATGTGGTTTGATAGGAGGAAGGGTGATGACATTAGCTTTAATAAGATTTTCTAAAATAGATGAATATGGTTCCCCAATTGAGGTGTATTTCTTTTGTTCTTGTTTGAATTGGAAGGCTTGGACTGGTGACAGATTGGATGAAGGTTTAGCATGATTGGATGGATGGGTAGGGCCAGCCTTAAGTACCACTATGTTGGTAGTTCCCTTGGCTTTGGAATAACTCGTCTGAGGTTTCGAGGAAGAGGAAGTATCGTGTGATTTAAATGAGGAGTTCTTGTTTCGTAATTGTATCTTCTTCTCTTCGATGGCACGAATTTCAAGCTTACGTGCCATGGTGAAAGCCTCATCAAATGTTTGGAAGGTTTACACCTATAAGGTAGGTGAGATATGTCTAGCATAGGCTCGTGTGAAGAGCTCTATGAGTTTAGTTTGCGGTAATTGGAAAGTGATTTGGTTGATTAGGCTACGCCAACAAGTGACAAAATCTGCAATAGATTCATTGTCATATTGATGCATGGAATAAATATCAGTCATGGTAACCTTCTTAACGACAATAATAGAAAAATGATCCAAGAAGGCTTGGGCTATTTGGTTGAATGAGAAGATGGAATGTCTAGGTAATCCACTATACCAGTCCAATGCTGGACCAGTTAGGGACATGGAAAAGGTTCGCAGAAGTAAATCATCATCATGGGAAATTAAGTAACACCCATGTTTGAAAGATGGCAAATGCTGCTACGGATCCTCCTTATTGTTAAAGCGGTTAAACTTAGGCATCTCCCAGTGTATGGGATATGGGAGAATGGGAATGGATGGGTGAATAGGATAATTACAAATCTCATCATAGGTGAGAGAATTGTGGGAGCTAGAAATAGATGCTTTTAATGTCTGCATCTTGTCCATCATTAACTTGATAAAGTCATTATTAGGTTGTGAAGATTGGGTACCCCAGTGAAAGGAGGTTGTTGTTGGACATATGAAGAATACGAAATTCCAGAGTATGGTGGTTTCGAATAAGGAGGCGGAATTGAGAGACAAACATAGAGGGTATATATCCGGATTAAATGACCGATGAAACAAGAGGTGGCTAGTAGTAGGTATGTGAGGGTGGGACACTCGTAGTGACCCTGGTAGAGATGGGAGGTAGAGATTGGGGAATAGAAAGGAAAATGTTTTGAAATGGGGTAGAGGTTACCGACACCAAGGGTGGTAGTATTACGACTGGTATATATGAGACAATAGGTGTGGATGATGCTATGTTTTGGGTGGTGGATGAAGGTATGGTGGAGACTGGTGCAATAGAGGTGGCGGATGTGGTGGTCAAAGCTGGCATGGGACCTAGCTGCAACATAACTAGGGATAAAATGGGTGAGGTCACCATGGTAGGAGGTGGAGCCGAGGTAGAAGCGATCATTAGGGATGGAGATAAGGATACAAGCATGCCATAGATCAATTGACCTGAGGCATCTCGAGTGGAGGCATGGGTGAGGTAGTGGCTCAAAGCAGTGGGATTCTGATCCAGAAGTCATGCAAACTCCTTGTCACCTGTAGGAATGGTGATAGGCTGATTAGGATCCAAGGATGATGAGATGGAAGGTGGTGAAGGACTAGGTGATGAAGGGCTAGGTGGGAGCGGTAGTTGACTAACATCAAATACGAGGGCACTCACCTGACTACGGGTCAACACCATGTGGGTAAGAACTGATTTAGCGAGATGTATTATGTTTGAATGGTACAGAACACAACAGAACTAGGAAAATAGTCAACAGTGAGTGGATTAGGTCAGCTAGTGAGTAGTAAAACAACACAGGGTGATCAATGCTAGTTGGGGTAAACCAGTGCTAGTTAGGCTTAATCGGTGCTGGTTACTGTGAAAAACCAATAATCTATTAAATGATGGTCCCAGACTGACAATTTTCACACAGGATGAGACGTAAGGTGACTGTGATTGAAGTAATGATAATATGAAAGGTGATAGGAGCCTTTTACAGCTCAGAAAGTGAAATAGGTGTCTTTTGGATAGGTATCCAAGAAGACTTCGCATCAACGCTGGTCAGTTGGAATGTAATTGAGGATGGTTAAAGATAATTGTAGCTAGTTACTGTGAAATTGAAATAGAGAATAAGAAAGATGGCTATGATTTAAAAATTTGGTGTTGAATCAAACCCAAAAGTCTAAGAATGATGTAGATGTGGTCCAGGCACACTCAGACGAAGTCAGAATACACCGACTATGATTGGGAGTGTGCAAGGAAAGACAAAAATAATGATCAAAAGCTCTCACCTCAAAATGCAAATCAAGAAGAACACTAAGAAATAACGTTCCTAGAGTGCCTATTCTATTATGTTTGTTCAGCTTATGCTATTTGTATGGACTGACTGTTATGAACAGAATAATATAATTTATTGGTGAGGAAGGCTTCCTACGAAGAAATAATTCTAAAGGGTGAGGTTTCAGGAATGTTATGGTGGGGGCGGGCTTCATTCTGAAGTATGACTCGACAGAGCAAGGAGTGGTACCCACTGCGTACCTTGATCGTGTGATCACCTACAACCTCTTCTAGGTAGGATGTTGTTTAGGAATGTATGTATTTTGGATTTTTGTGTGGTTTGGTAAGAGTAAGAGAAAGAGAAAAGGATAGAAGTGCTTTTCTATGATTCATTTGTCAACCATCAACTAGTCATGAATTCCAACGATATAGGTTGCCCTCAATTAATGTGAGCTAATGATTAAATCGAATGTAGTGCACTTGTTTTAAACCAAAATTGAAAGTATGATTATCAATGACGAAATAGATGAACAGGAAGAGGGATGCTCTTTCACTAAAATGCAAAAAACAAGAATAAGAAGGTTCTTTTTAAATACACCAAAATAAATGTGTCTTTCGGAGCAAGTAGAAAGAAGAGAATGTTACCAAGGAGAAATTTTTAATGTGAATGCTACTAGAAGGGAAACAAACACACACAATTTTTCACCTAGGAATGAAGAAAGATGCAACAAACCTTGAATGGGTCCCACCGTGCATGCCAAAATGTTTCACCTGATTTCTTAGTTTTTTGAGAAGTACTTGATGAAATAGATAAGGTAAAGGGTGGTAAGAGGAATACCTATTTTAGGATGGTTGAAGGTTATATGTGCGCGTATCTGAATTCTAAATCGAAGTGATTGTGAGACCTTCCTTTTGGCTAGGAGGAACTACCTGTATAAGAACCAAAACAAGACCACCAAAGAGAGTTAAACAATATATGCAATGGACTGCCTAGCATGTGCTAGATCCTGGAAGTGTGATACTTCCTAGATGGCTATCAATCCACTGTTTAAAACAATTCAATGTTGAAAATAAAGTAAATATTGTCCTATTGTAGTTTAATATGATTTAGGCATCTCATACAAAATGCAATAGGCTAGATATAATCTAATAGGCTAGGCTAGAAGGAGATCCAGAGGTCAAGTAGGTTGGTTATAGGTGAATCTGAGCTAATAGGATAGGTTAGATACATATCTGAAGGTCAAATAGGTGTTCAAGTAGATGTATGTTAGAAGCGAGTTAAGTTATTCTCGAGAGATAAGGTGACAGAGAGATTGACCATGGTTTTATGAAACTGATGATAGTTTTACCGTGTACCGATGACGGTTAGAGATGACCAACGATGGTTAAGTCGGGGTTGGTGGAATCACACAGTTTGGGTTTTGGAGTTTTGGGGCAAAAGTGGAGTGGATAGAAGATGGGGATTGATCACATAGGGGGTGTAGATATGTTGCGAAGGTCTGAGACTACTGAGGAGGTCAAAATGGGAAATTGGGCCAAGTATTAAGATGATTGGGTATGGAAGGTGGCTGCAACTGGAGAGAGGGAATGGACAGAGAGTAAAAGACTAGGTTCTTTTACCACAAAGAATACAACTGATGATAAGAAAATGAAACAGATGGAAGGAGGATACTTACTCTTATGTGAGGTACAAGTCTAAAAATAATGAAGAAGTTGCTACGTTGGAGGATGCTTTGGGAAGAAAGTCTCACTTGTTCCAGGTGTATTTGGTTGCCTTTGGTGATCGGAAATCAATCTTTTTCTCATTTTCATCGCGTCTAAAGAGATCGAACCCGATATCATAAGTCTTCCAACAAAACCCACAACCAACCCGTATCACAAAGTTGTAGATGGGTCTAAATAGGACATTATTTCCATTCCGTATAACCGACATTGATTTAGGGTAAACCAACATCGGTTTAGGGTGAACCAACATCGGTTTGGGCGAGATATCTCGATTTGTTCAAAAATCACCTCAGGAAAGTTGCTCCACTATTTTGATAAGGGTCTCTTTTTTTTTCTCGAGGTGAAAACCAACCTTAGGAGGGTTTTAAATGTGAGGTGAGGGGATGAGTGTAATGTTAGGTTTTATTTAGGACATTGGTTTAGGTTTTAGATTAATGGGTCAAATGATGGAGGTGTTTAGGTGAGGTGCATTTAGTAAAAGGAAATTACATTAGATAGGTGTGTGAGGGTAGTGAATTAATTTAATGTGAATAATTAAATTAATGTGTGTGTGAAAAAGGTCATTAACTTAATTAAATTAATATGTATGGAGGTAAATGGCATTAATTTAATTGTAAATTAAATTAAAATGTGTGGGGTGCGGGAGGTAGGTGATAAGGTGTTGAGGATGAGGAAGTGATTATAGGGCATTACCAAGATGATTACTTAAACGATTTTAGTGTCTACAACCATTCAAAAATTTCCTTCACTTTTCCTCATCCATCTTCACCCCATCCTTTGATATGATGAACTCCCAAATAACTAGAATTTTATGAAGAAATATACATTTCTTTATGTTTGCATACAAATTCTCTTTTTGTAAGAATTCTAATACCAATTTCAAATGCAAAAAGTGTACTCTGTTCATCAACCTCATGAATGTACTAGGTGCATTAGATAACCCAAATGACATCACCATTTTCTCAAGTTATCTTTTTTTTTTTTTTAAATATGTTTTTCATTCACACCTCAATGGATTTAGATTTGGTCAGGACTTACTCTGCAGATCAATGTTACTAAAATATCGGCTCCCGCTAAAACATCCATCATATCATCCAATCTTGAACCACTGGGAACCGATACTTATTTATGATTTTATTTATTTCTCTACTATCCACACACATTTTCTCTAAAACCCATATCTTTTTTATCCTATTTGTGAATAAATAGTTACTAAAATATCGGAGCTTGCACCATGGACTTATGTGTTCTCTCTACTATCTACCCATTTCTTTCTCTCCTATTTGTATCTATGGACTTATGTGTTCTTCACTCCTATTCAAATCCTCATTTTATGTTGGGCTTATCATGTAGGGTGCTTTATTTAGGAAGGTTGATCTATAGATAAATCAATATGGTGTTGAAGATCCCTCTTTATAGGTAACTCATCTAAAATATCATCTAATATGAAATTTGTGTATTCTTTTAGTACTTTTTCTACCACATGGGGTATACTAAAGGCCTCTATTTCCACATTCTTTTCTATAAATCCATAACACCAACCAAACTCTTCAATTTTTATAACTAAATCCTTTACAGCCAATAAGCCCTCACTCTTCTCTTCTTCCTTGAAAGTTAATAAGACCAGATTTACACAATCCTTCTAAAAAGTTTAAGTATTCTTCCCGACATCATGCATAGCCTTTCTACCATATTACCAAGGCCTCCCCAATGATATATTACATACATCCATTGGGATAACATCACACCACACCACTTCCTTGTAAGTATTCCTAATCAAAAACTTTCTTAGGAATGTTTTATCTATGGTTACCTTGTCCCATTTCTTGAACCATAATATGTGACATGGATGTGGGTTTTGTCACAAGTCACGTAGAGTTTATCAACCATCATAGTTGAGACCATATTTTCATAACTACCACCATCAATAATAATTTTACATACCTTCCCTCTAGAGGTGCATCTTGTTTGAAATATTTTTCCGTAGCCAAGAATCACCACCGGTACCATCTTGTTCTTTCTCCTTCCTCAAGACGATCATCATCCTCCTTATCATGAGGGTTTCACCTAATTCTACAACAACCTCCATTTCCTCTTATTCTTCAACTTTATCTAGGTTTACTTGTGAATGTTGCACTTTCCATCTATCTTGTGTATGGTAGTTTAGATAATAAAATATCAGTTCCCTTCTTCACCATATCGGTAACCAATGTATTTCCTTTTGGAGATATTCCAACCTCTTCGTCCGCCATATCCTCTTCCTCTTTGAAACCCCATACCTCATTAGTATTTATAGTGACCTTGACTAGATTCTTCTTTCCCTTTTGCATTAGAGGAATCAATTTTTAGGGAGTCAAATCTACCTCTCCTCTCATTGGAGATGATAATGGTCATATCTTCAATTCTCTTATGAAACTAATCCTCTTGTTATTTTCTTCTACTTTAAATACAAGTTGATAAACATCATCTAGGTTATGGATCCAGAGCATACTCAATTCATCTTGTATGGTATAACTCAACCCATTTATATACCTTCTAGCCTTTTGTTCTTCAAACTCTCCTTATTACACATGGAATGATATCTTGTAAAAATCATTCATATACTCTTCAATGATAAGATCCTTCTATCTTAGGTTTTTAAACCTTAGAAATATTGTCTGCTTATAATCTACATGAATAAAATTTTATTTCAACTTCTTCACCATTTTATTCTAGTTTTGGATCTCATCCTTCCCTTTCCATTGTATTTCATTTTACATGTGATCCCACGAGATCAATGCATGTACAACCAACTTAGTGCTTGAAAATTCAACATTCTTCTCCTTTGAAAGATTTTTCCACTCAAATAAAATTTTGACGTGATTCAACCAAATCAATCAAATCCTCTAGTTGTACCTTCCACCATAATCGAGAAGATTTATCTTGATGCCATTGTTCTTTTCCTCAAAATCTTGGATAACACTCTCCTCAAATGGAAGTTCATTAAATGTTTGTACATCTCTCTCATTTTATGATTCATTACCTCATTCATTCCTTACATAAAGGTAATTATTTAGTATCAATATTTGAGTTTGCATCCCTATTTGCATGTCTCAATTTGAGTTAGGTATATTCTCCTTTAAGATCAACAAATTTTATCTATAACTCTTGTATATACCCATTCATCTAGGAATAACATACTCTCTCAAATATAGCCATACTTATAGAAAATAGAGTTAATAAATAAAATAGTTAAATATAATATATATTACCTTCATTGTTCCCACAAGACCTAAATCCCGATTTGATACGAGAATGATGTGGATCTATTTGCAAGAGGTTGAAATGCCTCTAAACCATATACACACATAGTTTATATGGTCTTGTTGGGCCCTGCTTGGCCAATTTTTCATGGAGGGAAAAATTTGTAAACAATTTGGTGACTTTTGGGGACATTTTCCTACTAGATGTTTTGTACATATAGCTTTGAATCATCCATTGGGCACGAGTCACAATCGATATGAACTGTAAATCGATCTCACCTGTTGAATTCACCATGAAACCACTTGAGATATCATTGGACTTGAACATGTTCTGTTGCTAGCACTCTCAATCTTCATAATAAAATCTTAAAATTAAGTTTTGTGAGAGTGGAAAATTTACTTGACTTGGTATTTTCACATTTTCCTCACTGACAACCCCGGTCTACAAAACTAAAATGTACTTTTGAACCTATCCTAAAACCTAATTCTACCAAGTATGAAGCACTTAACAATTGATGATTGTTTGACATACATTGCACACTATAGAGTTTTAAATAAGACAATTCTCAAGTTTTTACATCATGTAACTTTATTAAATTTGATCTTTTCTCTTTATTCTAAAAGTTCCACTCTTTGACCTCACCGTGGTGACCTTGAATGAGATTGGAAGAGGCTGCTCTACTATTGACTCTTTGATGCTTGTGGGGATACTGAAAGTCTACTTTTGGTTGGTCTTGAAGGGCTCAAATAATGAAAACTCATCAAAAACTAATTTTTGTTTCTTTGCATTTGTTTTCTTTTGAGATCTACAACTATTCCTTAAAAGTATGAAATTATTTCCTACTACAACATTCCTTGGGAGGCACACTGAATTGCACAATGATATAACTACAAGAAATAAAACATGTGCCAAAGGAACTTAGGGAAATTAAAACCTAATCTACAACAAGACAATGTGCATATGCACTTAGAGGAATTAAAATTCCTAAAATAATATGTACAAGGGTGAGAATTTTCCTTTCAATGGAAACGTTTGAGATAGATTCTGTTGACTAGAATCAAAGTACCTCTCCCTCAAAAGTATACAGCTGGAAGAAATTACTACTCTTACATCCTATGACCATGTAGGGGTGACTCTAAATGACATCAAAATTGGAATTCCTTCCCGGTTTTTCCCAATCTACATCCCATTTCAGAACTAGCCCCCTCCCGGAAGGTCCTTGCTTTGGCTCACTTCTTAAATCACCTCTTGACTAAGGCTTGATCCTTTTCCATTACTTACATTACTTACTCTCTTTTTTCTTCCAACTCCACCAGCTCCACATACCTAGCTTCCATAGACTCAAACTCGATAGTTCTATTGGGTTCATGAGCTTTAATGTCGGAAACTCAAGTTATATATGCAATACACCTTCCTTCCCATATACTAACATGTAGGAGACCTTCCATTGATATTTTAGGTGTGATCTTGTTCAGCCTACAAGGCTGATTTGAAGATTGGTATGCCATGTTTTTGGTTTTCATCTAGAGTCCTTCCTGATGATCTCCAACAAATTATTATTCGTGGACTTTGCTTACTCATTACCCCAAGGGTAATAGTTAGATGAGGTTCTCAAATGGATTTCATTCCTAACATCCCATTCTGAGATCTTAGAGCCTAACAATCCTACATAGCTACCTAATATGATGGTGTTCGGTACGGTACTCTAAACATTATTACTATTCCCTCATAAAAATTCCAATATACTAGACTTGTTTTCTTCCTTAAGTGCCACCACTTCGGTCCACTTTTTGAAGTAGTCTATTGTTGTTATAATCCACTTGTGATGTTGACTCAAATTTGGATTGATGACCCTAATGAATTCCAATCCCCATTGCATGAATGGTTGGTCAACTGAAATTGGGTGTAATGGAAGTGTTGTTAGCCTCTCCTTTCCTATGAAGAACACACATTTTTTACACCTTTTAATCCAAGTTTAGCAATCATGAACACTATGGGATAATAATAACCCACCTTCATTATTTTGAGAACTATTACTGATGGAGAAAAGTGACCTCTAGCCTCTCCATCATGAAACTCTTGTAGCACCTTTTCAATTTGATTGGTTCTAATACACCTCAATAGGAATCCATTGATGTCCTTCTTGAACAAAACACATTCAACAAGCACATATGGGATGACTTGGATTCAAAAATATCTCCTTTTTGTAGGAAATGCATTATGTTGTAAGTCCAACAAGGAATATGCACATTATCACCTACTTCTTCCCGGTCATCGTATATCACCAAAATAGCTTTTTTTCATCACTTGTTTTCAACTTGTTGACTTGAAGCTAGTTGTTCACATAATATCATTCCATAGACCAATTTGGTGACTTTGATCTCAATGTCATATTCCATGACACTGATGATCCATCATTTCCATTTCTCATTCAAATCCTTGTCCAATAGGAAGTCCTTGACTCCTACATGAGGACACTAGTTAGCTGAATCATGTTGTTTGAAACTAGGTGTTTGAATTTATTGAAACTCCTGATTACTACAAGAATGTGTTTCTCAATGAAGGATTACCTAAATTCATAATCCGCCAAACCTTTACATAAGAAAGAAATTGATTGTTTGGAACCCTCCTTTTTTATTGCACTAGAATTGTAGAAATTGTGTCTAAACCACCGAAGGCATAAAACATGAAATCCTTGGAAAATTCCAAATTTATGAGAGTTAGAGCTTGAGATATCTCATTTTTATAGCCTCAAAACTTTCCTTTCCTTCACTATCCACTTAAATTCCATGATCTTCTTAAAAATTAGTGTTATTGGCTTTACAAGAGCGAAAAATATGGCGAAAACCTGCGAACAAAGTGGATTCTCCCCAAGAAGATTTTGAGAGCCTTCTTATGACTTGGAAATGGAAATGCTTGAATTGCTTGAAATATTTCTGGATCAATGGTCAATCCCTCCTTAAACACAATGTGACCTAGGATTTTTCCTTCGTGAGCTAAGAATATACATTTTTCAGGTTTAGGGAAACTCTAAACCTCCTACACCTTTAGAACACCTTCTGAGATGGAAAAGGTGACTTTTTGTACTCTTATAAAACAAAATGATGTCATCTAAATAAATGAGAATATTTTGTTTTCAACCCCTTGAATGTCATGTCCATTTCTTGTTTCAATTTTTCTCGAATGTTTCACAACTTTGAATGACATTTTCTATAGGCATAGGTTCCCATTTGGTGGTGAAAGCCATCTTGAATTGGTCATATTCTTTCACCATTATCTGATTTAGCCTTTGAGTATTTGTATAGGAGAGAGAAAACCTTTATGAAATATCTACTACCTGTAAGATTTGCTCCATTGATGGGAGTAGATAGTGGTCTTTGAGAGATGTCCTATTCAGTCCCAAAAGTCCATACATAACCTATTTTCTCCATTTCTTTTCCTTAGTGGGACCAATTTTGTAACCCAACTTGAATTCTTGATTGGAAATATGATGTTTTCCTCTATCAACTTATTCATCTCTTTCTTCATGAGAGGCTCAATGTGCGGGTTGAGTAGTATTTTCTTTTACATGAAAATATTAACATTTGGGTCCATTTCAATTGTATGTTGTTCCACTTTAGGATTAAATCCCATCAAGTCCTCATAGCTCCAGGAAAATACATTTGGAATTCTTAGCAAAGATGTATGAAATCATATTTTTCCTATTGAGTGCTCACTTTGCTAATTTGGAGTGTTTTACCTTCTCCAACAACAATGGGTTATGAATATTCCCTTTGACCGGATATTTGATTTCACTTTCCGGAATTGGTCATTGGGATTAAATATTAACACCAATGTTACTAAGCATTTTGTGATATTGATTTTTCCAAACTACACCACTTGATCCCCATACTTCTTCTCTAATTTATCTTGATACCTAGCTAAGAATTCATCCTCTTCTTGTAATAAATTGATGATTTTTTGATCACTCTGAATACCTACCAGCTTGTGTTATTATCTAGAAATGTTGGTCTCAAAACTACCTTAATATGGGGTTGTGTTTTATCTCTTTGATAATTTCAACTACATCAAATGTTTCCCCAATTGTTTCAAGTCACTATCCACAGAACACCTATAAATTATTGATATACATTTTCCTCAATGAGATCCCACTATTTTTGTAAGTCCATGGACTTAGAGCATTATATCATTGTCTCAACACATGTTATTTTTTCCTAACATGTGGATCAAAGCTTCATATTTTTGTCGAAAGTGAACTGAATAATACTTGATGTTATGTGGAGATACCAACATCACACCTCTTCCAAAGCACCTTGCTCGCTCCTTGAACCATTAAAAATAGTTGTAATACTTCATTTTCATCCTTATTTTATGTCTTGGTAATGCTAAGGAGAGTTGGATTCTCTTCACATACATAATATACTCCTAATTCAGCTTCTTCCATTTCTTTGTAAGGATCAAAAGCGTGCCTTTTGTTTTCCCATTCATCCATTCAAATCTAGAATGCCTTCAACTTTAGTACCTATTTCTAGATCATTTTAACATTCCTCTTGATCAAAGAATGAGTAATTTTCATTAATTGGACTTGCATATATGAGCTCAATGTGAAATTTTTCAATTGGTTCTAACACGATTGTAGCTTTTTCTCTCGTATCTCATTTTCCGAAAAGCATGTGTGACCAATCTATAGATAGTACCCACCGATCTTAGAAATGAAACCCCTTAATAAGCATAATGTAAAGAGTGGTGAAAGGTCAATTATGAACACATCTTACAAAACTATAGCAATTGGGAAAACATGAAGTGTAAGAATTAATATTTTTATAATCCCAACTATTACCATTGTTGTTTTGTCTAGTTACACTTACTCTCCTCTGAGATTAGATCATACTTTAGGCCTAACTGATCATCTATTTTCTTTAGCATTACTAAATTTCTCACCCTTGAATCGATCATGTAATTATGCACCAAGTTTTTCCCAATGATTAATGACACATAGAATGGTGGAGGATTCAAATTTTTCTTGGTTGACCCCCTCTTGTATGGTACATATTATGAGAAATTTCTCTGTCTTTGGTTTGATCCATTTTAGGTGGACCAATTGGCCATTGTTGCTTGTAATAAATCTCTCTATCCTTGGATTTCCAGTGACTCCCACATGGAAATGCTCACATGTGTTTTCTTCATTTGATCAATGATGTTGAAAGGGGATGGATTATCCTTTTCTTTCCTTACTTGGAAAAACCTTTCCTAGAGCTTGAATAAGCACATGTGTATACTTTCTGCGATAGGTGCTTAGGTTGATTTTGTGGGTTTGGGGATGTTTTTTACTAACTCTTGAGGGGTGAGAGTAGGTTGAGAAACAATCAAATTAGATGACTTCCCTTCCTCTATGTTCCTCTTCTTTGACCTTGTATTAGTAGCTACACCCTAGAAAGGAGGTTGATTAACCCCACAAAAGTCTTCTATTTTCTAATTGACCAATGTGGTTTAGTTAGAGGTGCCTCTTGTTGAGTTTCTTGTTTGATTTTATCCTTCAGTTGGCTCTTGGGACACACCAATGGTCTACACCATTAGATCCTTATTTAATGCACCATTGAAGCACCTTGATTGATTATGAGGTAGATTTCATGGAAAGCACCACTATACTCATGTGTAAGTTTGTTTTGAGTTGGAACCAAGGCCCTAAATGTTGAAACTACATTTGGATCATATGGTCGAAATGGCCTGACAGCTTGAGGTTGTCCTTGGTTCAGATTTTGATTTGCATCTTGAACCATTGGCTGTTTGATTGAAACAAAGGAATATTTAAAGGAGTTTGAGGTTGATATGGACTAGAACTTTGAGCTTACTACCTCTTGATAGTCACTAGTTCATTCCCTAGTTTCTACAATTGTTTCATGACTCCTTAAGTTCTTTGGAAGTACTTGAAGAAGTAAAAGCTTCATTGTTTCTCTAATTCCTAGGGGCTGGAATGGGATTCAACTCAAGTGTTTGACTAGTTATAGGAGTTCCCATTTCTAGATATAGAGGCATAGGTGGCCTAGGTGCTAACTTGCCTGCTTGAATCAAATAGTTTTCCACCCTAATAGCTATGTTGTAGGCTCTGACAATGTTATTTCTCCATTGATTGTATCATCATTACTATATGTTGAATTTAGAGCCTTCAAGAAATAGAGGAATGCACCTTGTGTAACTAGTCTTCATGGCCACTAGGATCCTATCCCATGTCCTTTGGAATCAGAAATTAAAATCTACCATCTTCTCAGTTGGAGCTCTCTTAATTGTTGTCAATTGTTCCAATAAAGATAGATTGTCTTCCCTTTCTCCGAATTGATTGCAGAGGGCTATACACAACTGGTCCCAATTTTTAATAGACCTTGTTGTTAGGCTCCTAAACCATTGTAAAGCCTTACCCTTGAAAGAGGATGCTAATAATTTGATTGCAACATCCATTTCATTAATTTCATGGATTGCACAGACATTTGCAATGTCTTGGATGTGGTCAATAGGGTTATATGATTTTCTCCTGTGAAGTAGGGAATATTTTTAATGCTACAAAAAATGGATTTGATTTTGTGAATTTAGGGCAAGTGGACTACTTCCCGTGAAGTTGAAAAGGGATTTGGTGGTGCTTGATGAGCCATTATGATTGGTCTGAGGACCCTAGTTGACTGAATGAAGGGTCTACCAGGTGGAGGTGTAGACAAAGTCCTGTTAGGTGGAGATGGTGATCTTTTGGTCTTCTTCCTCTCCTTCCTCTTCCTGGAGATAATTGTAGGTATAAAAATATTCCTTCTTCTCTATCCTTGAACAAGTTTGATCCTTCTCATGTACTTTAAAAACTTACACTACTACAACACTGATTCAAACCCTCGATTCGCCGGATGTGTTGGGAAATGAGCCTCTAAAGGCTAGATTTTACCAAGTCACACACAAACTTGAAATAATGAAAATGAAAACTTTTAAGGATACCTTGTGTTTATCTTCTAGAGGTTGAAACTTATCTTGAACTAAAATTCCTAAATCCCAAAAAGTAGAGAATCCAGAAGTTGAAAATCCTTGAAACCCGAAAGTTCCAAAAACCTAAACTCTGAAAATAGTGCACAATTGAACCTCCAAATCTTTGAAACCTGAAAACCTAAAAGCCCAAAAATGTAAACCCCCAAAATCCTAAAATCCTAAATTTGGAGGAACTCGAAATTATGAAACCCAAAATCCTGAAATCTTGAAATTAAAAAAAAAATCAAAATTTTCAAAAATCAAAATTTTGAAAATCTAAGGATACCCTTTTGAATTTTAGCCTCCGATCTATCTACTTGGTGAAATTTGGACTTTTTTATCATGAAAAACCATTGAAAATTGATTTTGGAACTCTTCCTATGAGGTGAAAAGTCCAAAATTGAAAATCTAGAATTTTCTAAGTCTAAATTTCTTGAAAATTCCTTCAAATCTTATGGAATGACTTCTTTCTCCCACCGATCATGCCAAAACTAATCGTGTATAATAAAAACACACCCCACCAATGGTCTAGTTTGATATGGGGCATTTGGTGTGATTATAAAACATGGAGCTATTCCCAAAGTGTGGGACTTTGCAATCGAAAATCTCTTCAGAGAAAGGTTGGTTCCTATTCCTAAATCTAGACACCACATGCCCAATTTGTAGAGAAACTATTCTAATCCTACCCTAATGTTTTCCAAGGAGACATGGATAAAGGATGCAAGAAAGTAAACCTATTCTAACTGGAGGTGATGCACTAATAAGGAATGTTGAATATCTTTCTCTTGCATAGAATAAAACAAGTAAATTTTGAAGAGGTAAATTTAACACCATAAATCAAAATATACTTATTACAAACCATTTAACAGTAAACACAATCCATTGATATTTGTAATAATAATTAAACCATGCACAAATAACCTTAACTGTAATGAAAGATCATGAAAGACACAATAACACAAAAGAGGATTGGAAATCATTCACATATCTATTATTTCTCCAAAAGTTGATACAATGCATTGTAAGTGGGCCAAAAGGTGTGAAGATTACATTTATAGTTCCAATGGGAGGCTTGAGCTCCACAAATTTATCATGGACAAGAACGAAGGGAGGAGAAAAGGAAAACAATCCAACCTTTTGAAATGTGCCCCTCACAATTTATAGAAGAATTTTTGAAGAGAGAGAGATAGAAAAAAGAGATACCTAAATTGCTCCAAAATTCTTCACAATCATCATTAGATCTGCTTACTACAAATGGCTGCTGAAAACACTATGATTGTAATTTTTCTTGAATAAGAAGCATTAAATGATCTTATTTTATCATCTCATGCTGAATAACCTGAAATTAGCTTTCCATGAAGTGTAATTTTGTAAAAATTGGTGGAGTATGAAGGAAGATATCATCATTCTAGTATTGGTTTCTTATATGGCCATAATCCTCACCTACCAACATGGTATCTAGATTTTGAAGTATCAATTGGATTATTCATTGAATCCCCTTTCTAATGACTATAATTTTGTTAAAAACAGATAAAATTTGTAGGATTTATGAGGGCTTGAAGTTTGGTCATGGTTTTATCTTCTTGAGCTCCACCGAGCTACATTCCCACTTATGGTTTGGTCATTTTCCTCACCTTCGACCTCTTCCTTCAATGCCAATTCAATGCTTTACATGCAAATGAATTAGATCCTTCCCATCTCACCTACCCACCGATATGCCATTTAATATGGCTCGGTCTCCAATGGCTCGATAGTCAATTTTATTTGTTTTGGGTGGTAGTTCGATTTTTACGGGGTTTCAAACCCAAGCCCTTCAAATTTTCGCCATGCCCATTTTGGGATTTTTTTCTCCCAACCTTTGAATAATAACTCTTCCAAGCTCCAAAAACATCCCAAACTCCTAAACCTCCAAAGTCTAAAATTTTGGACTTGAGGGTTCTCCTGCTTTCGAATTCTCCACGGAGATGCTTGAGATTTCAACTCTAGCAACCCCAAAAATATTCCTCCATTGACCCCAAAGGGATTTGACCTTTGAATTTTCCATATCACACCACATTAACCCACCTTCAGAGTTTAGGAAACTTTGTTTTTAGGAACCTCCTCACCATGTTTTTAGAGATTAATGCTTACCATGTTCTGAAATAGTTTTCCAAATCCCGAAGTGGACTTCCTTCGAGACCTTGCTCTATCGCCCTCACAATGCACCATTAGGAAGAGCTCAGGGAGCTTTGCCTCTTTTTCTATGGAACCTATTTACACAAAGAGGCCTCCCACCTTTTTCCATCATGAGCATGTCGAGCTCATCTCCCTCTGTAAACTTCCTCTCCCACTCACCCTTCCCATGCAAGCTCGGGTTCCCTCTATTGTGCTCTATGGGGTTTTTCTCTTTGAAGTGTTTGTTGGGCTCAAAACCTTAATTATCTTCATTATGTCATCCATCAATCACCCGGGCCCTTCACACTCACAAAGGTGAGCTCTCCACCAAATGTGACTTGGTATCTCATGTACTAAGTGAATCTCATCTGCAATCACTATCCTGAAGCCTAATCCTCGAACTATCAAATGTATGCTTCTTCACCATTGTCCGATATGGCCCTTCTAATTAAAATTCAAGGCCAAACCGGATTGACCAAGACTTTAGTATAACTTGGTTCACCGAGCTACTCACTAGTCATTCCTAGCTCACTTCCTCCTTACAACAAAAATCTAACCCACCAAGCTACTCAGCGAGATGGCTCCTACTCGGTCTCCCACATATGGCCCCTTTTACAAATTTTAACCTTAGGACCTTATCTTTAGGAGATTGTTGTGAATTGTCCATACTCGGAGGCATGATGCGGACTGGATGCAAGGAATTTTTGGTTCATCATGTTTTTGAATGATTTTTTCTTGTTTGACCAGATGTGGGCCCCGAGGCCTGAAATCCATCATTTTTCAAGTTGATCTTAAGGATAACGACCAAGAAGAGGAAAAATTCATCCGAAATTTTTCACTTTCGAATTCCCGAATTAGCTCCTTGAAACCCCTGGAAAACATCTGCAACTGTTGTCAACCTTAGGGGCCTGTGAAGTGCCTGTGGTCTGTTGGGCCCTAGTTGGCCAATTTCACCTAGAGGAAAAATTATGAATAATTTGGCAACTCGCAGGGACATCTTCCTGCTAGATGTTCTCTACATGTATCTTGAAGTTGTCCATTGAGCATAGAGTCATGATTGATAACTTGCAGCTGATATGTACCCTATTGAATTTACCCTAAAGCCACTTGAGACATCACTACAATTGAACCTATTCTACGGTTAGCACTCTCAATATTCATAAGAAAATATTAAAACTAAGTTTCGTGAGAGTGGAAAATTTCCTTGAATTGGGATTTTCACCTTTTCCTCTCTACAACCTTGGTCTATGAAATGAAATGTACTTTTGAACATGTCTTGGAACCTGATTCTACCAAGTATGAAGTGCTTAATAATCGATGATTTCTTGGCATACATTTCATGCTACGAGTTATAAATAAGACAATTCTTGAGTTTTTACATCATGAAACTCTATTAAATTTGATATTTTCTTTCTTCTGAAAGTTCCACTCTTCAAACTACTACGGTGACCTTAATTGAGCTTGAAAGAGGTTGCTCTTTGCATTGCTAACTATCTAATGCTATGAGGATACTGGAAGTCCATCTCGTGGTTGGTCTTGAAGGGATTGAAGAATGAAAACTCATTAAAACTTGTCCTTAAACCTGATTTTAGTTTCTCTACATTTTTTCCTTTTTAGATGTACAACTAGTCCTTACAAGTATGAACTTCTTTCCTGCTACAACATTCCTTGGGAGGCACACTGAATTGCAGAATGATACAAATAGGAGAAATAACACTTGTGCCAAGGAAATTAGGGAAATTGAAACCTAATCTAGCATTTTCACTAAGAGGAATGGAAAGTCCTAAACTAATATGTATAAGGGCAAGAATTTTCCTTTCAATAGAAACGTTTGAGATAGATTCCGTTGACCAGAATTAGAAGTTCCTCTCCCTCAAAAGTAGACAATTAGAAGGTATTGCTATTCTCGCATCTTGTGACCATATAGGGGCAACTCCAAATGGTATAAAACTTGGAATGCATTCCTAGTTTTTCCTTATCTGCATCCCATTTCAGAAATAGGTCCCCCTCGTAGAAGGTCCTTTCTTTGGCTCTCTTGTCAAATGACCTCTTAACTAAGGCCTGATCCTTCTCCATTACTTGAATTGCTTACTATGTTATTTCTTTTAACTCCATCAACTCCACATACCTAGCTTCCATGCCAATGACTCAAGTGATATAGGCAATAGTTCTTTCTACCTATAGACTAGCTTGCATGGAGAGCTTCATATTGATCTTTTAGGCATGATCCTATTAGCCCACAAGGATGATTTGAGCTTGGTATGCCATGTTATTTGGTTTTCATCTATATTCCTTCTAATTATCTTCAAAAATTGTTGTTCGTGGAATCATTTTTCCCATTACCCTAGGGGTAATAGTTAGATGAGGTACTCAAATAGATTTCCTTCCTAATATCCCATTCTGTGATCTTTTAGCCTAGGAATGCTAGAGTGTTATCTAATATGATTCTCCCCACAAATATTTGGATATCCTTATTATGAATTGGTAATGGTAATGCTCAAATTGATTCAACTCTTCATGGATCAATGCTCAATCCCTCCTTAGATACAATATGACCTAATATTTTCCTTTGTGAGATAGGAGTCCACACACAACCTGATTTCTCCATATTTTTTCCTCACTGGGACCAGGTTTGCAACCCAACTTGAATTCTTGATTGGAAATATGATGCTTGCCTCTATCAACTTATTCAGATCTTTCTTCATGAGAGGCTCAATACGTGGGTTAAATGGTCTTTTTTTTTCCTGATAGGCTTATAATGTGGGTCTAGTTAAAGTGTATGTTGTGTCAATTTAGGATTAAATACCTTCAAGTCCTCATAGCTCTAAGAAAAAAACATCCTGGGAATTCTTGGAAAAGTTATATAAAATCTGATTTTACTTGTTGAGTTATCAGTTTGCCAATTTGGAGGGTTTTACCTTCTCCAACTACAATGGGTTTCGAATATTCCTCTTTGACCTGGATATTTTCTTTCTCTTTCTGGAATTGGTCATTGGGATTGAAGATTGACTCCAATGTTACTAAGCCTTTTGGGAGCTTGCTTTTCCTTAGTTGCACCACTTGATCCCCATACTACTTCTCTAATTTATCATGATTCTTAGCGAGAATTCAGCCTCTTCTTGTAAGAAATTGATGATCTGTTGATCACTCTCAAATTCCTACCAACTTGTCTTATTTTCTAGAATTGATGGTATCACAACTACCTTAATATGGGGCTGCATTTTATCCCTCTTGATATTGTCAAAAACATAATTTTTTTCCTAATTATTGTAAGTATATTTGCAGATTCATTATTCTTTCTAGGTATGGACTCAATATTGAATGCTTTAAACTCCTCTATGAGATCTCATACCATGTTTTGTTATCTCTTGAGTAGGTTATTCTTTGCAGCATGTTGTCCTCTAACTTGGTTAACAATCAAATCACTATCCCCGAACACCTACAAATTATTGATACCCCTTTTCTTGGCCCACCATGTTATTTGAACATGTGAACTGAAATTGGAAGGCTGAATAGTACTTGACATTCTATGCTGAGACACCAACATTACACCTCCACCATCACCTTTCCTACTCCTTAAACCATCATAGAACAGTTTCCATACTTCATTTTCATCCTTATTTTTTGGCTTGGTGATGCTAGGGAGAGGTGGATTCTCTTCATGTACACAATATACTCCTAATTCAACTTCTTCCATTTCTTTGTAAGGATTAAAATCATGCCTTTTGTTTTCCCATTCATACAGAGTCAAATCTCAAATGCCTTCAACTTTAGTACATGTTTCCAAATCATTTGAACATTCCTCCTAATCGTGAGGCTAAGTAATTTACATTAATTAGACTTAACACATGGGGCTCAATGTAAAAGTTTGCAATTGGTTCCGACCTGATTGTAGCTTTTACTTTGTATCTCATTCTCGAAAAGCATGTATGACCAATCAGCAGATAGGTACCACCGATCATGATAGTGAAATCCGTTGACAAGCATAATGTAAAGGGTGGTGGAACGTCAATTATGGACACATCCTACAAAAATATAACATTTCGAAAGCATGCGGTGTAATACTTAATCCTTTGATAATCCCAATTGTTCCCACTATTGTCTTGTCTAGTTGCACTACTCCCTTGAGTCTAGATCATACTTTTGGCCTAACCGATCAACTATCTACGTTTGCATTACCGAGATTCTCTCCCCTGAATCGATCATGTAATTGTGCACCTAGTTGTTGTTGATGATTAATGACACATAGAACGTTAAAGGATTTAAATATTTCTTGGTTGACCCCCATCTTGTTTCACTAAATTAATGAGAACTTTATCCTATCTCTGGTTTGATTGATTTGAGGCGAGACTAATTGGCCAATGCTTCTTACAACAAATATCTCTATCCTAGGATTTCCAGTGACTCCCACATAGAAATGCTCACATATGTATTATTTACTTGGTCAATGATGTTGAAAGGTGATGGATTATCCTTCTACGCCCTTTACTTGGCACAACCTTTTTCGAGCTTGAATGGGCACATGCGTTGCTACGATGGGTGATCTAGGTTGATTTTGTGGGTTTGGGAATGCTTTTATATTGCTTAATTCTTAAGGGATGAGAGTAGGTTGAGAAAAAATTGAGCTAGATGGTTTTCCTTCCTCTATTTTCCTCTTCTTTGACCTTGTATTAATAGCTACACCCTAGAAAGGAGGTTGATTAACCTGTAAAATTCTTTTGTTTGCTAATCGACCAATGTGGTTTTAGTTTGACATATTTCTTGTTGAGTCTCTTTTTGCTGATTTTCTCCTTCAATTGGATCCTAGGACACACTGATGGTCTACACCATTAGAGCCCAATTCAATGCATCGTGAAAGGACGTTGATTGGTTATAAGGTAGATTGCATGGAAATCACCACTCATACTCTTGTGTAAGGTTGTTTTGAGTTAGAACCAAGGCCCTTGATGTTGAAACTTCATTTGGATCTTACGGTCGAAATGGCCTGGTAGCATGAGGTTGTCCTTATTACAGGTTTTGATTTGCAACTTAAATTGGTGGCCTATTTAATTGAAATAGAGGCTTATTTGATGGAGCTTGATGTTTATATGGCCTATAACTTTGAGCTTTCTTCCTCTTGATAGTCACTAGTTCATTCCATAGGTTCTACACTTGTTTCATGACTTCCTGAAGTTCTTTGGAAGTACTTGAAGAAGTAGAAGCTTCATTGTTGCTCTAATTCCTAGGGGCTGGAATGGGATTCAACTCAGCTATTTAACTAGTTGTATGAGTTACCATTTCTAGATATAGAGGCATAGGTGGCCTAGTTTCCACCTTACCTTCTTAAATCAAACAATTTTCTTCACTGATAGCTATGTTTTAGGCTCTTGGAAGTGTTTTTTCCTCCCATTGACTGTATCATCATTACTATATATGAATTTAGAGCCTTTAAGAAATAGAGGAACACACCTAGTGTAGCTGGTCTCATGGCCACTAGGATCCTATCCCATGTCCTTTAGAATCATAAATTTAAATCCTCCATCTACTCATTTGGATATCTCTTAATTGTTGTCAATTGATCCAATAAGGAAAAATTGTCTTCCCTTTCTCTGAATTGATTGTAGAGGGATATGCACAACTGGCCCCAATTTGTAATAGACTCTGCTATTACACTCCTAAACCATTGCAAATATTTACCCTTGAACGAGGAAGCTAAAAAAATGACTACAACATCCATTTCATTAATCTCATGGATTGCATAGACATGTTGGGAAATAAGGGATAAAATATGCGGAATAGTCCCTCACGAATCGCATATTTGTAGAAACTAATATGCGAAAAATATTACAAATCTCAAACTAAAAGTGCATAGTAAAATAACACAACACAAAGAGACAATATTTAATGTAGTTTTCCCAATTTGGGCTATATCCACCAAGAATCACTTGCTTATATTTTATTACAAGCCACCACTCTCTCAATACAATACCCAAATCTATTCGGAGCTATGCTCAATAAACTTTAACGAATTCACACTGAATTTAAAACACATCTACAATGTTATATTATCTCTACCATATGCATAAAACCATATAAGTAGACAAATTCTTAATAATTTTTACAAAACCATGGGTATTAAAACCATGGGCCAAAACCATCCCATAAAACAATGGGTTAAAATCTTGCCCATATGAGAAAAGCACGTTTCCCGAAGATATCGGGCATGTTTTAAGGCCAATTTTTTTTTTGGGCTGTGCCCCTAAACCACGGTAAGACAACTATTGAAAGTGTATAGTACTCTTATTGTAAAGTCTTAAACACTTTCACACATGAAAACAGGCTCCACAACCTAACAATATCCCACTTGGAGACTAGTTTTCCTCTGAGAAAGCTTCTCAACCCTTCACTAGTTTTCATGAAGACCAACCAAAGCTGAACACAGCTTCAGTTTTTCCCTTGTGACCACCTTGGTCATCATGTCTACAGGATTCTGATTGGTATGAATCTTCTCCAACTTCAACTTCTCTTCCTTCAAAGTTGTCCTGATGAAATGGTACCTTAACTATATATGCTTCATCCTAGAGTGGAAAGTAGAGTTCTTAGCTAGGTGTATAACACTTTGACTATCACTATGTAGCTTTCCTTCCTCCTACTTATGCCCCAACTCCTCAAGTAATTTATATAACCAAATCATTTATTTTCTTGCCTTTATGGCAGCAACATAGTTAGTCTCCATGGTTAACAAAGCCACTAGATTTTGTAGTCGTGAAATACAACTTATTCTTTTCCCACCTATAGTGTAAACATAACTCGCCGTGCTTCTCCCGTTATCTACATCTCCAGGTCATATCTGAATCTACATAACCACACAAAGTGGTGTCTAATCCATTGTAACAAAAACTATCCCCATGGTCCCTCTCAAATACCAAAGGATCCACTTTAGTGCACATCGCTGATCTCTACTGGATCACTCATAAATCTACTCACTTCTCACTTCATAGGAAATATCAGGCTTGGTACACACCATGGCATACATCAAACTACCAACCACTAATGATTAAGGTACCTTGGACATCTGATTTCTCTCCTGCTCTATCTTGGGACACTGCTCCTTTGATAACTTGAAATGGATTTCCAAAGGAGTCCCAACCGGTTTATCATCTTGCATATTAAACCTCTCCAAGACCTTCTTAATGTACTCTTCCTGAGATAAAGTCAGCTTCCATTCCTTCCTATCCCGGATATCGCCATACCAAGGATTTTTTTGATTCCCCAAATCCTTCATGGAAAAGGATTCACTTAGCTTCTTCTTGAGTACTTTTATTTCCTGCATGTTTTTACCTGCAACCAACATATCATCCACATACAAACATAGGATAATATAACTTCCATCCTCAAATTTCTTTGTATACATGCAATGGTTAGAATGGCATCTAATATAACCTTGCTCCATCATGAATCTATCAAATTTCTTATACCATTGATGTGGAGCTTGTTTCAAGCCATACAAGCTCTTCTTTAGTTTGCACACCATCTCCTCTTTACCTTTGACCTCATAGCCCTCTGGTTGCTACATATATAGTTCCTCCTCCAAATCACCATGGAGAAATGTAGTTAAGCTATTCTAAGTGTAAGTCTTCCACTGCAACTATTCCTCGAACAATTCTAATAGAAGTCATTTTTACTACAGGAGAAAAAATCTCATCAAAATCTATACCTTTTTTCTATGTAAACCCCTTGACCACCAACCCCGGGCCTTGTACCTTTTTTTCTCTCCTTCCTCTTTGACTCTAAACACCCACTTGTTCTATAATGCTCTTTTTCCTTTGGGTATCTTCACAAAATCCCATGTCTACTTCTCCATGAGAGCCCGATGCTCCTCATCATGACTTGCTCTCACTTCTTCCTAGCATCTACCTGCATTGCTTCATCAAAGCTCTCTAGCTCTCCACTATTAGTGATTAATAAATAATAAAGAGAAGGAGAAAAATATTTAGGTTCTCTTCTTACCCTAGAAGACCTCCTCAATATAGGAGTTTGGGTTCCTTTTGAGGAGGTTCCTGAACTAATTCATGTGTCACTTTCCCGTCTAGAAGATCCTCTACCGCTACACATTCTTTCTTGGATTCTTCCCTATTTTCCCGCAACTCATTTGCTTATACATGAATTTCTCATTAAATGCCACATCCCTAGATTGAATTATTTTCTTGTCCTTAATAATCCAACATTTATATCCAAATTCATCACCGCCATAACCAATGAAATTACATTTTTATGATTTAGCCTCTAGTTTGGTCCTATCATCCTTGTCTATATGGAAAAATACCTCACATCCAAAGACTCTAAGAAATGAATAATCAACTTTCTTACCATACCAAGCCTCCTATGGTATGCCTTCATCTAAAGCACTTGAGGGTCCTCTGTTTATCAAGTACATAGTTGTGCTCACCACTTCTACCCAAAAAGAAAGAGGCAATCCTGCATGTAACCTCATGCTCCTAACACATTCCATTATTATTTTGTTCATCCTTTTTGACACCCCATTCTATTGCGGAGTTTTGGAACCATCTTTTTCATGTGGATTTCATTCTTATAATAGTAATCATCAAATTTATTGCTACAATACTTCCCTCCTTTATCCGATCTCGAGACATTTTATCTTAAGACTGTTTCATTCTCTACTAGGCTTTTCATTTAACAAAAGTTTCAAATACATCATATTTTTTTCTAATACAATAAACCCAAACTTTCCTTGTTACATCATCAATAAAAGTAACATAATAACTTGAACCCCAAGATATGATACCCGAGCCAACCCCCACATATCGAATGCACCACTCTAACTTACTCTCTTTCTTTGTAGGTCCAACCTTGAGAAACCTTACTTGCTTCTATTTCCCATATACGCAATCCTCACGAACTCCAAACCTATTTTTGTATATCCAGAAAATAATTCTTTATGATCTCTATGCCCTTATGGCTCATATGATTGAGCCTATAGTGCCACAATGTTGTATCTACTTTTGAAGCCATAAGATTACAAATATTAGTGCTATAAGTGGTTAACTACAAGGCTCCAATCTTCTTACCTCTTACCACCACAAGAGAACCCTTGGTAGCCTTCCAATATTTTTCTATAAATATCACAGAGATACAACCATCACTTCCTAACTTCCCCACCGATATCAAATTTTGTCTTAATGTAGGCACATTTTTGACATCCTTCAATAGTCAAGTATTCCAATTCTACATCTTAACCTAAACCGAACCTTTTCCAACTATACTGCAAGGATCATCATCATCAAGAAAAAATGCCCAAAATCTCCTTAAACATAATCAACAAAAATAATGCCTATGTGGAGTAGCATAGAAATAAGCCTCGGAATCTAAAACCCAAGATTCAATAATATTGTGCAAAGAAAGAATCAAAGCATCCTAACATACATTACCCATTACCACATTTTCCTCCTTGTTTTCTTCCCGTTGTTTTTCTTCTTATCCCAAAGTTCCCAACAATCCTTTTTGCATGCCCAGACTTTCCATAGTGCCACCAAGATACTATCTTGCTTTTGGATTTTGACCTTTCCCAATCCTTTGATTTTCCATGGCTTCCTCTATTCTTCTCTCCCTCTAGTTTCCACTCTCAAAGTATTCCTTGAAGTAGAAGATTCCCCGAGATTTTTATTCACATTTCCTCACTTAGAATCACCCCTACAACATCATCAAACTTCAAATTTGAATTAGCTAGAACCAAGTTTATTACCACCATTACTGTGCTATTCCAACTCTTAGGTAAAGAGCACATAATTAATAAAGCGCTAACTTCTTCATCAAATTCTATGGTAACTAAAGCTACATATTTAAAACCATATTAAAATTATTTAAATGATCTCTTTGAATCAATCATTCTCATACATCTTCATATTAAACAAATTTTTCATTAAAAATATCTTGTTAGAGGTAGAGGGTTTTCATACAACTTCCTAATGCATCCATCAGTTCTTTTGTAGTCTTTTCCTTTGAAACATTAAATAATACCGAAGATGCAAGACATAGCTAGATTGTCCCAAGTGCCTTCCTATCCAAAAAATACCATTATGTATTCATCATGCTCGAGGGTTTGTTCACTTTCTCGAGACAATGAGAATATAAAGATCCTTTTGATAAAGATAATCTTCCATCTGCATCTTCAAAAGACTAAAATTCTACCGTTGAATTTATCAACCCTAGATCTTCCATCCTCTACCATAGCTCCCACTCAAGGTAAAACATTCCCCGTAATTCAACACTTCAAAAACCAAACTAGGCTCGATACCAATTGTTAGAAAATAAGGGATAAAATATGTGGAATAGTCCCTCGTAGAATCACAACGATAGAAACTAATATGCAGAAAATATTATAGATCTCAAACTAAAAGTGCATAGTAAAATAACACAACAAAAAGAGATAGTATTTAACATGGTTCACCCAATTTGGGCTACATCCACTAAGAATCACTTGCTCAAATTTTATTACAAGCCATCACTCTCTCAATACAATACCCAAATCTGTTTGGAGCTATGCTCAACAAACTCTACGTAAATCACACCCAAATTCAAAACACATCTGCAATGTTACATTACCCCTACCATATGCATAAAACCATATAATTAGACAACTTCTTAAGAATTTTTACAAAACTCGTAGGTATTAACATAAACCTATGGGTCAAAATCCCACTCATATGAGAAAATCACATTTCCCGGGGAGACGATCAGTGGAAAGTGTACGGTACTCTTAGTGTACGGTCTTGAACACTTTCACACATGAAAATAGGCTCCACAACCTATCATTTGTAATGTCTTGGATGTGATCAATAGGAGCTATATGATTTTCTCCTTTAAAGTAGGGAATATTTTTAATGCTACAACAAGGATTTCATTTTGTGCATTTAGGGTAAGTGGAATACGTCAGTGAAGTTGGAAAATGGATTTGGTAGCTCTTGACGAGTCATTATGATTGGTCCGAGGAACCTAGTTAATCTGAATTAAGGGCCTACTGGTGGAGTTGTAGACAAAGTACTTTTAGGTGGAGATGGTGATCTTTATGGTCCTCTTCCTCTCCTTCCTCTTCCTATGGATAATTACGAGTACTCAAAACACCTTCTCGCTCTATCCTTGAATGAGTTTGGATCCTTCTCATGTACTTAAAAACATTCACTACTACACCACTAAATTCAAACCCTTGGAGTCACCTTATGTGTTTAGAAATGAGCCTCTAAAGGCTATATTTTGCCAAGTCAAACACCAAACTTGAAAGAATGAAAAGAAAACTTTGAAGGACTGCGTATGTTTAATCTTCGGAGGTTGAAACTTTTCTTGACTGGTAATCTTGGAATCCCAAAAAGAAGAGAATCATAAAGTTGAAAACCCCTAAAATCCAAAAGTTCTCAAAACTTGAACTCGAAAATAGTGCACATTTGAACCTATGAATCTACTCAAACATAAAAATCGAAAGCCCAAAAATGCAAGAATTATGAAATCCCGAAATCCTAATATCCAAAAATTAGAGGAACCCAAAATTATGAAACATGAAATCCATAAATCCTAAGATTTCTAAAATCTGAAATCCCAAAATTCAAAAAAACTCTTAAATTTCAAAAACAATTTTTTTAAAATCTAAGGATACCCTTTTTAATTTTAGTCTCCGATCTATCTACTAGTGAAATTTGGACTTGTTTTGATTGTGAAAAACCCCTAAAATTTTATTTTGGAACTCTTCCTATGAGGTGAAAAGTCGAAATTGGAAATTTGCTATTTTCTAAGTCTGAATTTATTGAAAATACCTTTGAAGATTATATAAATGACTTCTTTCTCCCACTTTGGGTGTGTCAAAACTATTCGTGCAAAATCATAGCATCCCCTGAATAGCTTAGTTTTATATGGGGCATTCAGTGTGATTACACAACATGGAGTTATTCCCAAAGTGTAGGACATTGTAAGCAAGTAAGCTCTCTAGAGAAAGGTCGGTTCCTTTTCCTAAATCTAGACACCATATGCCTAATTTGCAGAGAAACCACTCTAATCCTACCCTAATGTTTTCCAAGGAGATAGGGATAGAAGGATGCAAGAAAGTAAACCTATTCTAACTAGAGGTGATGTACCAATAAAGAATGTTGAAATATCTTTCTCTTACATAAAATAAAACAAGAAAAATTTGAAGAGGGAAATTTAACACCACAGATCAAAATATACTTATTAAAACCATTTACTAGTAAAAACAATCCATTGATATCTACAATCACAATTAAACCATAAAAAAATAACCTTAACTTCAATGAAAGATAAAAAATACACAATAACATAGAGGAGGATTGAAAATCATTCACGATATGTATTATTTCTTAGGAATTTAATACAATACATTGGAAGGGGGCCAAAAGGCATGAAAATTTCATTTACAGTTTCAATGGGAGGCTTGAGCTCCACAAATTTCTCATAGACAAGAAAGAAGGGAGGGGAAAAGGAAAAAATATAACCTTTTGAAATACATCCCTCCTAACAATTTATATAATAATTTTTGAAGAGAGGAGAGAAAGAAAAGAAACCTAAAATTGCTCCAAAATCTTTCACAATCATCATTAGATCCCCTGCATGGGTGCTGCTATGCATTGTCTTGAACAAGAAGAAATGGGTTTTCTTGCATCTGAGTATGGCCTTAGTCCTATAACTTCATCATGAAAATTCTCCCACCAAACACATTAAATTCTCTTCTTTGATTATATCATGCTTAAGAGCCCGAAGTTAGCTTTCCACCAAGTGTATTTTTGTAAAAAATGGTGGAGGATGAAGGAAGATATCATGATTCTAGTATTGGTTGCATACATGGCCATAATCCTCATCTACCCAAAAAATCTATAGATTTTGAAGTTCCCATTGGATTATTCATTGAATCCCCTTTCTAAGGACTACAAATTTGCTAAAAATAGATAGAAATTGTAGGAGTTGTGAGGGCTTTAAGTTTAGTTATGGTTTTGGCTTCTTGAGCTCCACCGAGCTACATTCCCACCTACCGAGATCATTTTCCTCACCGCCGAGCTCGCCTTCAATTACAAATTGGAAATTTACACTTAAATGACTTGGTTCCTTCACATATCACCTACTCGGTGACATTTCATTCAACTCTGCTCGGTCTCTAATGGCTCGGTGGTCACTTTTATTTATTTTGGGTAAGAGTTTGAATTCTTTGGGGTTTCGGGCCCAAGCCCTTTGGAATAAAACTTTCCCAAAATTTGAAATAAAACTTTCCCAAGCTCCAAAAACATCCTGAAATCCCAAACCCGCTAGGTCTGAAATTTCAGACTTTGGGGTTCTCCCACTTCGAATTCTTTACCAAGCTACTTTGGGGTTTAAACTTCACCGTCCCCAAAAATATTCCTCTGTGGGGTTTGACCTGCAAATTTTCCATATCACACCACATTGACCCATGTTCACAGTTCAAGAAAATCTATTTTTGGGAACCTCCTCACCACATTTTCAAAGACTATTGCTCACTAAGTTCTGAAATAGTTTTCCCTAAAATCCCGAAGTGGGCTTCCATTCGACCTACTCCATCGCCCTCACAATGCACCATTGTGCCTCTCGCTCATGAAGCTCGGCCTCTTTTTCTTTGAAACCTATTTTCCCAAATGGTCCTCCCACCTTTTTCCATCATGAGCATGTTGATCTCATCTCCCTCTCTGAACCACCATGCCCACTCAGCCTTCCCATTGTGAGGTCGGGTTGCTTTCACTGTGCTCTTTAGAGTTTATCGCTTCAAGTCTTTTCAGGACTAAAATCTAGAAAGTTCTTCATTGTGTCATCCAATCGATCACCTTGGATCACTTCACATCTTGCAAAGGTGAGCTATCTACCAAATGAGGATCGGTCCCTTTGTTGAGTTAATCTCATTTGAATTCATGAGCTCGAAGCTTGATCCTTGACAATCCAATGCATGCTTCTTTTCCATTGGACGATATGGCCCTTCTACTTTTAGTTCAAGGTGGACTCAGTGCGGCCGAGCCTTCAAGATAACTCATCTCTCCAAGTAGCTCACCAAGCTACTTCGCAAGTCATTCCTAGCATGTCTCCTTTCAACAAAAATCCAACTCACCGAGTAGCTCTTCGAGCTACTTGGTGAGCCGCTCTTGCTCAATCTCCTACATATGGCCCCTTTTGTAAAGTTTGACCTCGGACCTTATCTTCTCGGAATTTTACAAATTTTCCATGTCGAGGCATCATGCAAACTATATGCAACTAATTTTTGGTTCATCACATTTTTAGTGATTTTTTCTGTTTTGACGGATGTGGGCCCTAGGGCCCAAATCCATCATTTTTCAAGTTGATCTTAAGGATCAAGATTAAGAAGATGAAAAATTACTCCAATGATTTTCACTTTTAAATACCTCGAATTATCTCCTCGAAATCTCAAAAATATCTGTAACTTGTTGTCAACCTTAGGGGCCTTGTGAAGTGCCTATGTTGCTTTATTGGGCTCTGGTTGGCCAAGTTTTCTGGAGAGAAAAACTTGACAACAATGCGTAGGAGGGATATGAGCACTTGGTTGCTTCTATCCTAGTTAGGCACTAATGTCTTGGGTCATCAAAAGATAAATAAATCAAGTGTTCATAGAGCTATAAGATGTGTAAAGCTAGTAAAGTGCATTAGATAAAGTAATCAAAAGGCCTAAATGAGTTATCAATCACTAGTTTTCTTACTAAGGAATCATGTATATGTTAGTATGCTTTAGGACCTAGAAGTACACAAGTGCATGGATTTTGTGTCTATATTTACCCCTACTTTCGATGTTAAGTGAATACTCAATAGCATAAAGTAGATAGAAGATGTGTACCTTGTAAAATAAAGAGAAGTGTATCTGATAGCATGTCAAGTGGACAAGTAGCACGACGTGAAACTAATGTGAATCGTGGCAATTAGGAAAGGGAGGTAGAACCTAGGGGTGAAACATATGCATAGTAGCATGTTGTTGAAGCTTGTTTTTGTTGATGTGAGTTGCTTCTTTTTGCTTGTAAGTATGGACCTATAAAATAAGAGCAAGAGAGAACTCAAAGTCTTGTATGTGAAAAATCAGAGTAACGTATGTATAAGTATGTAAAATTAGTAGAAAAGGAAAGAGTGTACCTGATGTATGAGAGAGTATAGGATAGAAAATTGTCCTTTTTGTCTTGGATATGTTTGTTGGCTTTGAGTGTCTTGTTTCCAAAGGAGAGGTTTTGGGTGATCTCACACAAAGGGCAAGTTTTTTTGGTGATCTCACACCAAAATAAGATTGTTGGGGAGAGAGAGGTCTATTTTCTCTCCTTCTATTACAATTCTCAAATAAGTTCCACTTTGTAGATTGGCACATCCCAATCTATATCTGAATGTAACCATATTATAGCCAATTGAATCAATTCTATAATCAAGGTAAGTGCCTCGATACTATAGATCCATACTGCATAACTAATGGAAACCATGATGAACTAAGAAATTTTTGTTGTTTCCCTAGGACAATAGCAACCATAAGGGACACAAGTTCCCACCATTCTTATCTAATACTAGGCGCTAGTGTCTTCTCTGTGTTTATGATCCAAGTATGATTTTGGACCACTATATGAATGTGTGATTTTCCAATTACGTAATGTTATTTTTTGTTTTAGAGCTCGAGTTACTAGAAGAATTGTTTTTTTCACCCAATTTATTCCTCCCTTATTTGGGGTGCATGTGATAAATGTAGGAGGAGGCAGCCCAAATCGGAGGAAATAAAATTGATATGTATATATGAGATTCGATACTTGTAGGGGTAGGGGATGTGTATGGTAGAAACTAAGGAACATGTTAACAAGATAGACTAGAAAAAAGTGTTAGTGTAAGAAGCTAGAATGTAATAAAATACAATATAATAAAATACTATGAAGATAACAAGAACCGTGAAAAGTGAGTTTTAGACATGGGACATTGCTCAAAATGTCACAAGAAAATCAAGGCCATAATGACCATAAGTAAAAAATGGTCAAGCAATACATAGGGTATAGTCCTTAAAAATAGAAAATAATATCATGAAAAAATTGATAGATAATCGTGGTTGTATAGAGTCCTAAGGAAAATTCTACACATAAAACACCCATTAACATGTTAGAAAGATAAATAGTATGTCAAAGTATGTGTAGATCAATGAAGAGTAAAGTGATAGTAATGAGAAGTAGTAAAAATGTAATAATAAGACTTGTGATGTGTAGAGTATGAGAGTAGTAAAGGTAGATGCCCCTAGGATCCTTGGTGGGACTAGTAAAGAGTAGTGTTAAGCATCATGCATTGTGTAAGAATATGTAAAAGTCTTGCATTCACCTCAAGATACCATGTGAATGCACATATGTGTATATAAAAATATAATGACATACTAAGTATCCAACTAACATAGGAAACAAAGTGCAACATGTAAATAGTATAAGATAACAAGAGTAAATACAACCAAGATGTGTAGATGTGGTGTGCATGTGATAGTTTGATGCGATATTCTAGTTGTGTAAATGAGACGATCCATGTTTCCCCTAACAGATGTGTGTGAGATGAGGTTCATTTAAGGAATGCTCCTCAATAGTAAAGTATGAACCATATAAAAAGAGTGTGTCATCGGGTAATGAAGTTAAAGTATGTTTATCGAGAGATGTGTTGATGTTTGGAAAGATAAACAGAAGCATGGAGCATGAGTATCCAAGATTTGAAAAATGAGGTTCATGGAGAAATTGCACCCTCAATAGTCAAGCATGAACCATAGAACAAGAGTGTGTCATTGGGTAATGAAGGTACAATGTGTGTATCAAATATTGTATGCTAGGAAATATTTTATCATGAATCACGAAGCGTGAAGTGTAGAAAATAATCTAAGAGTAGCCAATAGAGACAACCAATAGTGATGGAGGAGGAGAAAAACGATGCTCCCCAGTGTGTAAGTGATGGAAAGTTATCTGATGATAGTGAAGAGTGAGGCCCCTTATCTGGTATCCAAGAAAGAGAAGGAATGTGACCATGGTATAGGATTGACAGTGTAGGAGAATATATATGTGTATGTGAGGGAGACTGATGTGGTAAAGGAGGTAGAAAACACATATAGGAAGCTTCGCCTCGAAAGGGGACTTAGACCAACAGGGTGGAATCATGGACTAGTGAGGATTATGGGGTCATGATGTAGGCTATGTACAAAGGGGAGAGCTAGGTGTAGAGATAGATTTAGAATTGAGAGGTGCAAGAGGCCTAGATGTTGTGAGTAGTGCTAAAATAGAGGAAATAATGGTCTGAGGTAATGGTGTGTGTGGTGGAATACCCTTGATGGTGGTAACTTTCTTGTTATGAATGAACTTAAGGCATGAGTGGAACATGGAGGGGATAGTCTAGGTAGTGCGGAGCCAAGGTAGACCTAAGACCATGTCATAGGCCATGATTTCAGATGTAATAAGGACTGGTGTACACATGGTAAGGGACCCCAAAGTAATGTGAAGAAGGACACGACCATAAGAATTGGGGACTAGAAATGTGATTTGAGAGATTATAAAGTTGATAGCTAGTAGGAGGGCCACATAACATGCATTAGAAAGGGAAGAGGAATGAACCATGGTAGTATTGACTATATGAGTACCAATAGAAGAATTAATATGTAATGAATCAAAGTAAAATGAAGCATGATAGTCATGATCTGAGAATGTAATAACGTGTAGTGGCATGTTAGTAGTACTATGAGAAAATAAATCAGTCATGATGAGGGAGGAGGCACAACATGATATGTATGATTGAAAATGAATCAATAGTTGTCTTGTCATGTTTTTCTAGAGGGTCATTGAAGATTTTAAGATCTTAATTATCATTAACTGGTTTATAAGTAGAGGGATCTTGGAGTTCAATTGCATTTTTATCGATGAGATCTTGAATGACATGTTTAAGATTAAAATCGAGATCACCAAATGCTCATTTCATTGGTGGTAGTCACAAAAAGGTATGAATTTTCATCATAATTATGACCACTTGGTCAAGAAGGGTCTAGATTGAGTGGTGGAGGGAGAGTAATCAAATGGATTTGATGAGTTGTGGTAATAGGAAATGATTTACATAAGGTAATTTAGAAAAAGTGCATATGGTGGATTGCAATTAGAGTGTGGCCAGTGGAGTAAGAAAGTTAACAAAGAGCTTTAGCATCGGTAGGCTCAAGAGATGGTCTGAATGTGGATTTAGATTAAAACTTTTTAGAGGAGGAGGTGGAAGAAGTATCATAATACTTAATTTTTCCCATAGATACTAATTTTCTTTTGCAAAATTTGAGTGTATGGCATAGTTTGTCAAAGGAGAGGTCTTGAAAATGACACTTTCTTAGAGTGGAGAAAAATAATTCAAATGAATAAATCTTACAATTTAAAATCATTGAGGACATTGTTCATTTTATCAAGGTTGTTCTTATAGTGCAAGATAGAGTCCACAAGATGTTCATTATATCCTGGATGATTTTAGTTAGTTGTGTATAAGATATTTTAGTGTTATTATTTATAGAAAAATGAGTAAGGAATGCATTAGATAGGGCTACAAAAAAATTACCAAATGGACAGTAGATGATACCACCAATGCATAACATACTCATTTAAGTTTTAAAGAAACAATTTAACAAACATTATAAGGTCATCAAGATAGTTGAGACATTCAACATGAAAAGATCAAAGGTTCTCTTGAGGGTTGCTATGGCCATTGAAGGTGGAAATATTAGAAATAAAAAATTTAGGACGAAGCGGATAAGAGGAGATGGTGGGTGTGAAAAGGCTATGAGGGAGGAGGGAGGAGTTGAGAGATGGTGAGAAGGATGAAGAGAATTGTTGTAATCGGTGAATTTGGGTTTGTAACTCATGGTATGATGAATTTAGGTAAGGGTTTCCTGAAGAGGAGGCATGATGAGTGTGATAAGTAATAGGGAGGGGTAAAGTGATTTTTAGGAGTAGGCATAGAAATGGGGACAATAGATGTAGGGGAGAGTGGTGGCAATGTGAGGAGGAAGTGTCACACTATGAACATAAGTAGCATTATAGACCGTAGATTTGATCTCAAATAAATTCATGGCCTCATCACGGGTAGTCAATAATAAGGTATCTAATTCTTGACATGAGCTTGGAGATCATGAATATCTTTGTCGATAAAGGGTTCATAAGTCATAACTATGGAAGAAGATCAAAATAATGCCTTGAAGCAAGGTAGGGTTTGAATGAATGGGTTCACTAAATGATTATATCTAATTGAATTAAATATCAATTTCAGAATAACCTACTGTAAATAATGATATGCATGAATTAAAGTACAATAGTGCACAAGTATTAAGCATTTAATGATGTAAAACCCTAAAAATGAGAAGGGAGGATAACTTTGCTGATTTCATGTAACCTATGAGTGATATGGACTAAGTATATGCTGAATGCTGGGTAGAAAAAATGTTGTAAAGGCCTGGTGAGAGTTTAGAAAACTTAGAATTGTAAAGGAAAATAGAACCCACAGGAGGATAGGAGTGCCCTAGGCTAGTGGCTAATTTGGGTTCTGTGTCTTCTCGGATGCTCAATTTCTAAATTTTTCTGCGTCGGAAGGTCTTTACACCAATATTAACTTTATCTCTCTAACTTCAATGTTAGGGTTCCATTCACACATGTAACCTATAAAATAAATTTCTACCTACACATGTCCACAAAGAACATCAAATCTAATAAAAAATTTAGAATGTGGAGTTGGAGTGACCCCGATGGTCAACTCAAGAGTCAAATTACAATTGAGAATTTCATTACATCTAAGACTCAATATAGTTCTTTGTGCTTGTGTGTGAAATTATTCCCTAGGTTTCTCTTGTGCAAGTTACATAATGATTGTGGAATAGATTTATTTTTTTATCAAGTATACAAGATTTGTGTAATGAAATAGAATGAACTCCCCTCTTATGTTATGTATGTAGAATAATACAACTCTTGTCCCTTGTATGTAAGTGCTAGATGTATGGCTTATAGTTCTCGTGTTCCTTTGTGCAATCTTATGTAATGATAGATAATGCTTATGATGCTTGGACCTTTATTTAAGAGCAATAACTAAGTATATATATTATTTCTTTTTTGAATTTCATAATTGACAAGTTATAGGATGACCCAAAGTATTAAAAAGCTAACAAGAAGTGAAAAGGACCCAAAAGAGTAAGAATAAGGTAAAAAAGAACAAGATTTTATAAGAGGGACAGAGCACCTACGCACTTTCTTCCTAGCTTTGTGCTAGTGTCTAGGGTCATCAAAAGATAAATCCATAAAGTGTCAACAAAGCTGTAAGATGTGTAAAGCCAATAAAGTGCAATATATAAAGTAATTAAAAGGACAAAAGGAGTTATCAACCACTAGTTTTCTTTCTTAGGAATGATGTATACATTAGTAGGATTTAGGACCTATAAATATACCCAAGTGCATAAATTTTTTTGTCTAAAAGGATTACACCAAATCTTGGATTATTACATAAATAAGAGAAACATATATTAAAAATATAGTTTCTAGAAAATCCAAATAAAGGTTCTCGAGACAATTTTAGACCACCGATGAAGGAATTAGACCCCTAAAATATGATGAAATGTAACCCAAACTTTGCGAAAATGTTAGTCTTAGCATATTACTAATCAAGATCTAACTTCGTGGAAATTTTCAAGATGATCTCAAGGTCGAATCAAAATTTATGGCCTTCAAAAGTTACGCTCCCACATCATTCTCCCCCGCTTGAAAAAAATTATGCTCCTACGAATTCGCTTAATATAATTCATCCAATTTTTCACTGCAAATCTTCTTCATCTCCCACTCAAGAATCCAAGTATTTTCTTCTTGTTGTAAACCTTCACATTGTACCAAATATTTGTTGTAGCTCCCATGCTTAGTAGTGATTGTATTTTTGTGCAAGATACACATTACCATCTCCTTTTTATTCTTTAGTATATGCTTCTCCTAGTTTACTTCTTTTTCTCCTCAAAATTTCCATCATGAACTAGAAACTTATACAAGTCAAAAAAATTTCAGATAGCTCCACCTTCTAGGAATTATCACTCATTTTATTCAAAATCCTTAATGGCCCAATATTCTTATACTTTATTTTATTATATGTACAATTTGTAAACCTATCCTTTTGAGATGAACCATCACCATATCTCCTTATTCAAATGCATTTACACTCCTACATACATCTGCAACAATTTTTATATTTTGCATTACTATTTTTTATCTTCTCCACCACTTCCTCTTAAAATTGTAGCATGTTTTCTACAAATGCTTATGCATCATCACTAATTTTATCTTTATGAGGAAGCACAATCAAATATAGAACTCCCTTGGGGTTCCTATAATAGAAAATATGGAAAGGATACCTACGCATTTACCTGTTTGCCAAGCTGTTATAAACAAGATCATCCTATGGTAAATCAAAATCCCATTGTTTTAGATTTTCTCCAATTATGTATCATAGAATATTTCCCAAGCTCACATTTACTAATTATGTTTGTCCATCAGTCCGAGGGTGATATGCAATCTTGAATCAGTATTTTTGTATCCATTTTCCTCCACAAATTATTCCAAAAGTGACTAAAAACTTTGTGTCCCAATTTTAAGTGAACATTTTAGGAACTCCATGCAACCTAACCACTTCTGAAAAAGAAAAATCTGCAACTCTAGAAGCATCATTAGTTGTCCTACAAGCAATGAAATGTCCGAAAAAAAGATAGAATCATTTCTTCATTGTGTGTTAGGAAATCCTAACACAAAATCCATGGTTAAATCAACCCATGACCCTATAGGGATAGGTAATGGCATATATATCACAATATTATGTGCATGGCCCTTAACCATTTGGCACACTCTACATCTTGGTAGAATCCTACTTGTGTCCTTCTTTACCTTTGGGTAATAATACTTCTCTACCACAAGAGTAATTGTCTTACTTATAACAAAGTTTCCATCCAAACCTACATTATGCAATTCTCTTATAATATTTTCTCTCATTGAACCAACATGGATGCATAATTTATTTCCCTTGTATAAATATCCATTCCACATCAAATAATCACAAGAACCACTACCCAATATAGGGTCCTTACATTGTCTCACAACATCACCAAAATTTGGATCACTTTCATACAATTCCTTAACTACATCAAACCCTATGAATTCATTTTCCATTTTACGAACAATGCTACACATCTACTCAAGGAAACAACAAATTAATTCTACTTACTTGATTTATGGTTTCATCCAAAAGTATATTTTTGTAAAAATGAAACCAACTTTGCATACCTACTATTTAGTTTCTTTTGTGTGTTTACATACCTCAATGCTTCATAGTCGTTGAAGATTAAAAATTACTTAGATACCAATAAATTTCTCTAATGCCTTAATGCTAGAACAATAGCATAAAATTATACATCATATGTAGAATATTTTCTCCTATACTCATTCAAAGTTTCAATGAAGAATGATACATGTCATCCTTCTTGACTCAATACCGATCCAATCCCGATACGTGAGGCATCAAAATCAACCTCAAAGACCTTGTTAAAATATGGAAACACTAGTATAGGTTTCTATGACACTTTCTTCTTAAATAATTCAAAACTATCTATTGTTACCCTTTTCCATACAAATGCATTTCCCTTCATGCATTCCATTTTGGGTGAAGAAATGATACTTAGATTCCTGATGGACTTCCTATAAAATTTTCTAGGCCATGAAAACTATAAACCTTTGTCACATTATTTGGAAAAGGCCATTCCAAAATTTATTTCACTTTTTCCTCATCCATCCTCACCCCATCCTTTTAGGTAATGAACCCCCAAAAACTAGAATTTTTGAAGAAATCTACACTTCCTCCACTTTTCATACAAAGTATCTTTTTGTAACAATTATAACACCAATTTCAAATAGAAAAAGTGTTCTTCCAAATTCCTATTGAATATCAAAATATAATCAAAATAGATAACCAAAAACTTACTATTGTATTCTTGTAGAACTATATTCACCAACCTCATGAATGTAATCAATGCATTAGATAACCAAAATGGCATCACCATCCGATCATAAAAACCATCTATTATTTTAAAATATGTTTTCCATTCATCCTCTTCATGGATTCAAATCTAGTAGTACCCACTTTGCATATCAGTCTTACTAAAATATTAGGCTCTAGCTAGGACATCCTCAGTAGACACCAAAATCAGGTCACACTCCCCTTAGCCCCATGTTAATTAATCAACTTAAACACACTTACCTAACCATGGCCCCTTTCAGCCCACACTAATATTAATTTAATTCATTTAATTAAATTAATCTCTATCCTCATCATAGTTATTATTTAATTATCCTAATTACCTAATACCCACCCTCCACATCACCAAGCCACCTCACCCTAAGCCTATTCTTAGTATGTTCCCATAACTAACTAAGACCTAACCAACACCCTAAAAATCAATTCCTACACCTCATTCCCGCAAACACAAATGAAAAATTCCACTCTTTTCCAGAGGAATAGAGAGATCTAGCAAAGAGTTATAGCCACGATCTCCTATTTTTATTTAACTTAGGAATCCTACCTTAATCGACAATGGTTACCCCTAAACCGATGCCGGTCGATCAGCACCACCGTTGGTCATCCTTAATTCCACTGAGGGTAACCTCATTCTTGAGGTTGGAAGTTTTTAGAGAACACAGTACACATGTACACTAGGAGATCAATCATTTTCTTTCACACAGGACGTCCAACACTCACTCGATCAATCATCTAGCAACCATCTAGCACTCATTCTAGTATAAAGTTGATCCAATCCATGAAGAAGGAGAGCATAGATAGCCCATGTAAGAGCTCCCCAACGCTTGGTGATTCCTCCACAACATCCAACCACTCATCATCATCTCCATTCTTCATTCACAGGTGTCTAGGCCTATATTCCAAGTAAGTAGAACCTCTACTCATCTCATTCACTTCATTAGTTCTAGTATTTTCAACTTTCTCTATTATTATTTGCTCCCACAACCACTTACCTATCTCCTTTGGTATCATTCCATCCATACCTTCCTCAAACCCTCGCAAAACCCCATCTAAACAACCCGATTCCTCATTCCAATCAACCAAGCCCCTTTGTGCAACCATAAAGAAGACCCAAAACTTGTTACGTGATATTCCTAGTATCCTATAGTGATCGGCATCGATCTTCCTAATCAACATTGGTTAGCCCATAGTACATTGGCGGCATGCCACCATTTTACAACCCAACCCATAGCTCATCCTAGCTCCATCCAAACCCCATTAGATCTACCCACTAGCCTGATATCCCACATATACCTCATAAATATCCCACTTACTCCCTATCAACTTTGAAAACCTCTTCTAGAACTCTTTTCTTAACCCTTTGTCATTTTTTCAGTGACTAGCGTCGGTCACCCTTAATGCGTCATCGGTCACCCCTAGATTGACATTGGTCTATGTATCTCATAATACCGCCTCGAACAACAACCTACCTACTTATTCTGAGTTACCCATAATTGCTTGTGACCTTTTCCAGGACCTCTATCGAGACTTACGTGAAGCCCGAACCATTTACTCCACCCCTGGATCTTGTTTTAACTTAGCTTGTTGAATTAGATATTTATTATTGAATTTTATATGAGATTCCTAAATTGTATAGATTATAGTAAGACGACATTTACTTTATTTCTCACATTAAATTTTTAAAATAGTGGATTGACAGCCTTCCAGAAGTACCACACTTCCAGGATCTAGCATACGCTAGGTAGTCCATTGCATGTACTGTTTAACTCTTTCTAGTGGTCTTGCTTTCTATTTCCAGTAGTTCCTCCTAGCCAAAAGGAAGCTCTCACGGTCAGCTGTGGATCAAGGAGTCAACACGTGCATGCAATAACCTACAACCAATATCTTCAACAGGTATTCCTCCTACACCCGTTACCCTATCTGTTTTGTCAACATTCTTAGAAACACTCTAGAATCAAGTGAAACATTTTGGCATGCCCGATGGGACCCATTCGGGGTTCCTTTTCATTCTTTCATTCCTAGGTGAAAACGTTGTATGTTTGTTTCTTTTCCAAAAAGTTCTTACATTAAACTTTCTCCCTTGGAACCTTCTTCTCTTCTATTGTCTAAAATTAATCATACTTTAGTGCTTTAAAATGAACATTTCTCCTCTTTCATTAGTATCACATTAGTGAAATAGCATCCATTCTCCTGTTTATCTATTTGTGGCATCAAAATCTACATTTCAATTTGGGTTTAAAATTATTGCATTTCATTCTACTTTTCTCGCATTAGCTCACATTAATTGAGGGTAACCTATATGCTTTGAAGTCATGCCCAGCTGATGGTTTACAAATGAATCATATAAAATCACTTCCTTTCTCTCTCTCTCTCTCTCTTAGTCTTATCCAAACATCACAAATTTAAAATAAACACATTCTTAAACAACATCTTTCCTGGAAGAAGCTTTAGGTGATCACATGATCACGGTATAATGGGCACCCAAATCACTACTCTATCGATTCATACTTCGTAGAAAATACCACCCCGCCATAACATACCTAAACCACTCCTTGTAGATATTATTCTTTGTAGGAAGCCATCCTCACCAAAAAACTCTATTTTATAGTTCATGAGCCAGTCCTTAAAATAACATAAACTAAACAAACATAATAGAAAAGACACTCTTAGGATCATATTTTTCTTAGTGTTTCTACTTGGATTGCATTTTGAGGTGAGAGGTCACGCTCTTCATTTTTCCTATTTCTCCTTACATGGTCCTCATCACAGTTGGTGTATTCTAGCTTCATCTAAGTGTGCCTGATATTCCATATTATTATTTCCACATCACATTTTAACTCATAACCACATTTTCTTCATCATTATTTCAATTTCACAATAACCGGTGTCGGTCTAGCGACCGTCATTAGTTATACCCAACCGATGTCGGTTCACTTTATTTTAGTTATCTTACCCAAAAAGACACCTATTCACCTTCTTTATCTATTCATAATCCCTATCACTCTTATCATATCCATTGACCTCGTAAGTCTCATTAGCATTTTACATACCTAGTAAATTTGGCCTTATACCTTGTTTTTGACCAACTGTCCACTTTCTCTGTGACCAGACCGATCTGGTTACTGTGGACTGCGGCGTTAGTTACCCTAACTAGCATCGGTTAGCCTGTGTCATTTTCCAGCTGACATTTTAACCCCAATTCACCTACCACCATCTATTTATCCTACATGTGTTGTATTTTTGTGTCACTTACAAAAAGTAGTCTTACCACATTAGTACCTGTTCACATGGTACTAACACATCGGCAAACAAGCGCCCTCGTATTCCATGCCATTTTTCAACCACTCCCATGTAGCCCTTCACCACCTTCTATTTTATCACCCACCATGGAATCTATCCAACCTATCTCTATCACTACGGAGATGAGGAGTTCACATGACTCCTTGACCAAAATCCTATCACCTTGTAGTTTTACCTTTCCCACTCGTCCACTTGAGATTCCTCAAGTCAGTTGATATATGGCATGCCCATATCTATCCCCCTGACACTCACTCCTACTTCTACTCCAACCCCTATTAACCCCGCACTACCCACATCTACCTTACCCCCTATCATTTTGCAGCTAGGCCCTATACCCACTATGACCGTAGCTTTTGCTACATCTCATTATACCCTCCACATCCACTATACCTTCACCAACCACCCAAAATAAAACCTCATCTACCCCTATTGTCTCACATATACTTGTAGCTACACAACCACCTCCGGTGTCGATGACCCCTACCCCTTTACAAAACATAATCCTTTCTATTCCACAAATCTTTAGCCCCCATTGCCACTAGGGCCACCATAACCCTTCCACCTTCATATACATACTATCAAAAGCCTCTTATTATTCACTCTCGGTACGTACCCCATATTTAGCTAACATCTTCTCAATCTATCTATACAAGCAGCACCCTATATTGGAATGCCACCCCGTTATATGCCCAACACCAACCCTCTTATGCTACAGGAGGCACCCATCCATCACAACCTAACAACAACTTAATCAAGTTAATGATGGACAAGATGTAGACATTGGAAGCATCGGTTTCTGCCTCCCACAACACTCTCACCTACGATGAGATTTGTAATGAGCCTATCCATCCATCCATTCCTATCCACCCATATCCCATGCATTGGGAAATGCCTAAATTCAACCATTTCAATAGCAAAGAAGACATGCAATAGCATTTGCGGTCTTCCAAACATGGGTGCTACCTAATCGCCCATGATGATGCTTTACTCCCGAGGACCTTTCCTATGTCTCTCGACTAGAATCACGTTAGATTGGTATAGTGGGTTACCTAAACACTCTATATTTTCATTTAATCAGGCAGCCCAAACCTTCTTGGATCACTTCTCCATTAACATCATTAAGAATGTTACCATGATTGACCTATACTCCACGCATCAATATGATGATGAATCTATCATAGATTTTGTTTTTCATGGCGTAGCCTAATCAATCAACTCACATTCCAACTACCACAAACCAAACTCATCAAACTCTTCACATGGGCTTGTGCTAGACATATCTCACTAACCTGTAGGTCCAAAATTTCTGAACCTTTGACGAAGCATTCACCATGGCACGAAAGCTAGAGATTTAGGCCATTGAAGAGAAGAAAATTCAATTATGTAATAAGAACTCAAATTCAAGTCAAATGATACCTCTTCTTCTTCAAAACCACATAATAATTATTCAAAAGCTAATGGAATTGCTAACGCAATGGTACTTAAAGCCGGCCTAGCGCATCCGTTAAATTAGGCTAGCCCTCATCTAATTTCTCACTGCTTCAAACTCTTCAATTTAGATAGGAACAACAAAAATATACCCCAATTTGGGAACCTTATTCTTCTATCTTAGAGAATCTCATCAAATCTAGGGCCATCACCCTTCCTCTTATAAAACCACACACTAGTTCTGACCCCGCTTGCCCCACATCCGCATGGTATAAAGAACACAACTTATGTAACTATCATCAAGTAAAGGGTCACAGTGACAGCAATTACATCACTTTCAAAAACATTTTCCAACAAATTCTCAAGAAAGGCGAATTAACCGTGGATAATCCTAACTCACCTACTAATAAAAACCCACACATCTTCAAGAAACCCTTTCCTAATCATGCCCCTTCATATGATCAAACTGAGAAACCTCAACTCATGATAGCCATACCCGTGAGGTCCATGCTATTTTCAGTGACACACCTGTTAGTTCCCAATTACCTCATATTCCTTCCATAGAGGAAATTCTAGCCCAAATTCTTCCTTCTTCATTGGGACCCACCTCACCTATTCCTCCACCCACATAGGAACACCTTTTACCTCCTTCCTCACCTATGGAGGATCCTTCATTTAATATCGAGACCATTCCACCTTTCGCTTCTCCACCTAGGGAACCATCACCCATAGTAATTCTTCAGTCCATGGAGGATACTTGCTTATCTCCTCCACCCATAGAGGAGTACCCATCATCTCCTCCACCTACAAAGGAGCACCCATTTTCTCCTCCACCTATCAAGGATCCAGTAGAGATACCTTTTCCTCTAGGTGACCATTCTCCATTAGCTACCCAAGATCCCGCAGACCTACTTTCGGCTCTCTTACCCACGGAAGCCGAAGCTAGCGAATTCCCTGTTTCTAAGACACATTTTATAGGAATTTCCATTAGGTCCTCATCAACCTCACCTACAGACATGTCGTTCTCATGTTTAGTCGATCACTTAGATTATGTGACAGAGCCTTACTATGGGGGTGCCTTCTGCTTCCTGTCTCAACCCAAATGCAGATGTCACTTGCTGATACTTCCACTATTTACCCAAAAATATTTCAACCAATCAAACCGAGCACAACCACCTCTATCACAACTTCTTCCACGACACCCATCATAGCTCAACACACACCCTTACCCATAACCCAACATACATCTAAATCCAAACCCACACCTACATCATCTTCCTTGACTAAACCTATTATTACCTTAGGGGTCACCCCAATCACCAACCTTACTCATCCACCTATCAAACTAGATTTAGCTACATCCTCCACAGTCAACACCAAACCTACTCTGGAACCCACACAAAAGAACCAAACCCATAGAACTCACACTCCAACTGCACCAATCATACCTTCATCACCTACACCCTTTCTGTCTATCTTACGACCTCAACCTCCAACATGGTCAAGAAACCTCCACTCATCAAAAACCAAAAACACAACAGCCCATTCCTTCCTCGCAAACCTCTAACATACCCAAGCACCTGACATGAATTACACCCGCACCTACAACATCTTTACCACCCATACCTCTAATACCCTCAACAACTTCTTCACTACCCACTACACTTTAGTCTCTGTCCCTCACACCCCCTACATGACCCGTATCATCTACCTTCACAACACCTCCATTATCCCCCTAGGTAACTCTCCATCTTACCCCATCCAATTTTCCCTCTAGATCTCATACACCTATATCACCTTTACCCAAGAAGGTGTAACCCAAAGACAAAAATCCGCTACCCTCTAATAAGGTAGTCAAAACAACCATACACCCTCCTACCCATTCATCTACCATATCCCTACCCAAAAAAACATGACCAACACCCAAGACCACTCCAAAGACCCAAAACCATAGCTCAAACCACTTCCCTCCTATAAAGACCATTCCTCAACAATTAGCCACACCTACACCCAAACCCACTTTCAATTCCCATTGTGACCCACTAGTAGGGTCCTATGCCAAAATATTAACCAACCTCTTTGAGACTTCAGTCATCACATTACCACTACTCAGACCTTATAACCCCCTCAAACCCAAGCCAAAAGGGTTTGATGACACTAAAATTTTCACCTACCATCGTGTGCCAGGGCACGATGTGGAGAACTACAAGGTTTGAAAACTATCCTTAGCCAGTTGTGTCCTCTTGAAGAAAAAATTGACGACGAAAACCTTCTCAATGAGGACCTCGTTTCACCAACACCCATTACCACAGTCCTTACCTCATTACCTACTCAACAACCACGATCTCCACTCCCTCAACTCTTAGAACCACCCCTAAGATTTTAAATTAACATGGTTCACATTAGAGAACTTTCCACACCATCACCTAAATGTCGTTGTGCCTAGTTCACTTCACAAGAATTTTTTCCCCCGGTAGGTTTTTTCCTGTCATGTCATTATACCACTCATCCTACACCTTCTCCATTTACCAACTCCCCTCAAATCAACATGATCCACGTTGCTACCATGCTCAGAAGGACAAAGGCAAGGAAAAGGCAACTGACTCACCAACCAATCCTATACCCAACATACCATCTACACCCACACCTAAAATCACTATTTGTGGCCCCACATATCCTATTTCTAATGGGGTCACACATCGCGCCATGCTCAAACAATTACACTAATCTCCCCTCAAAATTTCCCTATATGACCTCATCCAAAACCTCGAATCTCATCGTTAAGCTCTCATGGAGGTTCTTAAATCTATTGAGGTTTTACGCAATGAACCTACAACCGTGGCATCCATTATTACACCCTATCATGTAGCCTCTCTCACTAAGTTACCCCCTTTATCCACACCTCCACCTACTCATCAAATAACCTCCCTTAATTTCTCGGAGGAAGAGATCACACCGCACCAAATAGATGACCCAGACCCAACTCTCTTCATCTTTTTCCACATTGATGATATACGTGTATGATGTGTCATGATTGATGGGGGTGCTAGCATTAATATCATTTCATCCCATGCATTCACTCAAATGTGCATACCTGACAATTACATGCATAAACATCTTGTCATGTTACATTCATTCAATGATGCTATCACCTCTACACTAGGCACCATCATCCTCCACATTTGTGTGGGCCCCCACACTATTCCAGAGTTATTTTACATTTTGGAGGGGGAATTTCAATATAACCTATTGCTTGGCAGACCCTGGATTCGTGTCATGGGTTGTGTTCCTTCCACTTTGCATCATTGTGTAAATTTTGAGCATGGAGGACACACCTATATTATTCCATCTGATCCTTCACCTTTCAAAACATGAAACATGCTTTATTGACCCAAAGATGTGCTTATACCCATTAAGGCATCCACCTCCATGACCACTACCACTTCACCTACACCTCCACTTACCAATATAGTTTCTACCTCAACCGCACATAACTCCTCCATTCCTACCGTAGCCACCACCTCCACGGCCGACCCATCACCTCTCAATCCGTTAGCTCCACCTCCGCATTGACCTTTGACATATCATCTTTTCTTACTAATTCGGTACCAACCACCAATCACTTGGAAGGAATTTTTCAACACCTCACTCATGCGGGGAGTATCGCCTATATAGTGTCAACACATTCCTTAATCCACAAAAGTATGGAAGTCTTCACCAACATCCTCCCTATGATCAATGTATAGGAGAATGCCTCCTTTATGATCCTCCTCACCTTCATACCAGTCTCACCTATGGGGGACTTGATAACCACTTACACACTTGAACCACCGTCACGAACCCGCCCATTTTCTGTTGACTTCTAGTCACTCACTAATCACCATTTCACCCACACCTTCTTGTACCGATGTGCATGGAATGGTTTTGGTTTTGGCTTTTACAAGCAAGGCCGCCATACTATTATTCCATGTACTACCTGAAAACATAATGACCATAGTGGTATCGGCTTTACTGAACCACCTACCAAGTAGGCCTGCATTGAAATCATCGAGGACATTAGCCCTTCTCCACCCTCTTCACCCACTCCACCATCATCATCACCTTCATTGACACAGTTGATGGATCAAGAATCCATTCCTCCTAACTTTTTTATTTCATAAACACCATTTCCTTAGGGCCTCTAACTTATCAACGTGAGGGTGACGCTCCTTCCTCTCTTCCCTTCTTGTATCTTGAAATGATCAATGATGATACACCTTCAATTAATGTCGTTCAATGTTAGTATGATGAATCTATAATCACCTACCTTGGTGCAAAGACTCATAAACTCATCATTCATTACCCTCTAAGATGTAAACCATGTTGAATGAATTGACTATCGAGATCAAAATTCATACTTAGGATGACCCACACATCCTCAAGATTAGTCAATATTTAGATGTTCTTTGAATAGGAAGCCATCACCTCTTTTCTCAAAAACCATAATCATGATTTTTCCTGGTATTACATAGACATGCCTAGTATTAACCCCACCATAGTGGTCCACAATATCATAACTGTTCCAAATGCCAAACCCGTCAAACAAAAATGAAGAAAATGCACCCTCGCATTTGCCCTTCTCTTCTTGTCAAAGAAGAACTTCAGCACCTTCTTTTTGTTTCCTTCATATTACCCATTGATTATCCTCATTGGATTTCCTTCACATAGATTTCCATGACCTCAACCTAGCCTTCCCAAAATATGACTTCCCTCTACCCTTTCAGGTATTGACCAACTGTTTGACCTTACCGCTGGTCACGAGATGTTACCACTCATGGATGGCTTCTTTGGCTATAACCAAATCTCACTTGCCCCCAGAGGATCAACACAAAACCGAGGTTCATCACCTCTTGGGATACCTGCTATCGAGTCAAACCTTTTGGCCTTTTAAACACTAGTGCCACATATCACTATGAATTACATCTTCCATGACATCATGCATCGTATATTGGAAGATTATGTCGACGAACTCCTTGCTAAATCTAAATGCCACTTCGAGCACCTTGCCATCCTAAAAACCATTTTTGATCACCTTATTAAATATTACATTTTCCTTTAGCCCAAGAAGTGTGTCTTCATGGTTCTCTCAAGAAATCTCCTGGGATTTATCGTCTCCTTACGTGGTATAGAAGTTAACCTTGCTAGAGTCAAGGCCATTCTCGAAATGCCTCTCGCCCACCAACCTTAGGCAACTCCGTAGCCTGCAAGGTAAGTTACGCCTATTTTCCATTTCATTTCAAAATTGTCTCGATCGATGTCAACCATTTCAACATCTTCTCAAGAAGGATGTCTCCTTTAAACCATGGCTCGACCTACTCCCCCTCCTGCAAGGACTGTTCCTCAACAAATCAGCCGCACCCACACCCAAACCCACTTTCACTTCCCATTGTGATCCACTAGCGGGTCCTATGCCAAAATCTTAACCAACCTCCTTGAGACTTCTATCATCACATTACCACCACTCGGACCTTATGACTCCCTCAAACCCAAGCCAAAAGGGTTTTATGATGCTAAAATTTGTGCCTACCATCATGTGTTAGGGCATGATGTGGAGAATTGCAAGGCTTTGAAAACCATCCTTATCCAGTTGTGTTCTCCGGAAGCCAACTTTGACGATGATGACCTTCTTGATGAGGACCCTACTACATCAATACCCATTCCCATAGTCCTTCCCTCACTTCCTACTCAACAACCATGACCTCCACTCCTACAGCTCCTAGAACCACCCCTAAGATTTGAAATTAACATGGTTCACATCAGAGAACTTGCCACACCATTACCTAAATGTCGTTGCGCCTAGCTCACATCACAAGGCTTTTCTCTCATGATATGTTTTTTCCTATCATGTCGTTATACCACTCATCCTACACCTTCTCCATTTTCCAACTCCCCTCAAATCAACATGATCCATGTCACTACTCGTGCTCAGAAAGACAAAGGAAAGGAAAAGACAACTGACTCACCAACTAATCCTATACCCAACATACCATTTGCACCCACACCTAAGATTACTATCTACGGCCCCACATACCCTATTTCTAATGGGGTCACACATCACACATGCTCAAAAAATTACACCTATCCCCCTCAAAATGTCCCTATATGACCTCATCAAAACCTTGAAATCCCATCGTCAAGCTCTCATGGAGGTTCTTCAATCTATTGAGGTTTTACCTAATGACCCTACACCTGTAGCTCCCATTATCACACCCCATTATGTAGCCTCCTCACCAAATTTCCACCTTTATCCACACCTCACCCTACTCACCAAATAACCTCCCTTAGCTTCTCGGAGGAAGAGATCGCACCGCACTAAATGGATAACCCAAACCCAGCCCTCTTTATCTATTTCACATCGATGATGTATGTGTATGACACGTAATGATTTATGGGGGTGCTAACATTAACTTCATTTCATCTCATGCATTCACTCAAATGCACAATACTTGATAATTACATGCATAAACATCCTATCATATTGTGTTGATTCAATGATGTTATCACCTCTACACTAGGCACCATCATCCTCCACATTCGTGTGGGCCCCGCACTATTCTATAGTTATTTTACATCTTGGAGGGGAAATTTCAATATAACTTGTTGCTTGGAAGACCTTGGATTCATGTCATGGGTTGCGTTCCTTCACTTTGCATTGTTGTGTTAAGTTTGAGCATGAAGGGCACACACTATACTATTCCTAGCTGATCCATCACCTTTTAAAACCTACAACATGCTTTACCGACCTAATGACGTGCTCATACCCATTAAGGCATATAAATCCATGACTACTACCACTTCATCTACACCTCACTTACCAAGAGAGTCGCTACCTCAACCACACATGCCTCCTCCATTCCTACTACCGCCACAACCTCCACGGCTAACCCATCAACCTCCCAATCTGTTAAATCCACCTCCACATCGACCTCTGACACATCATCTATTCCAGCTACCCACATACCAACCACCGATCCCTTGGAGGGAATTTTTCAATGCCTCTCACTTTAGGGAAATATCACCTATATAGTGTAAACACATTCCTTACTCCACAAGAGTATGGAAGTCTTCACCAACATCCTTGCTATGATCACCACATAGGAGAATGCCTCCTTTATGGTCCTCCTCACCTTTGTACTAGTCTATCCTATGGGGACTTGATACTACCACTTACACACCCGATACACCGTCACAAACCCACCCATTTTCTACTGACTTCCAATCTCTCACCAATCACCGTTTTTCCCCACACCTTCCTGCACCGATGTGCACGGAAGGGTTTTGTTTTGGATTTTATGAGAAAGGCCACCATAATATTATTCCATGTACTACCCGCAAACATAACGACCGTAGTGGTATTGGATTTGTTGAACCACCTATTAAGCAAGCCCACATTGAACCCATCGAGAACATCTTCCCTTCTCCACCTTCTTCACCCGCTCTACCTTCATCGCCACCTTTGCCGATGGAATCGATGGATCCTGAATCTATCCCTCCTAATTTATTTTTTTTCATAAACAACATTTCCTTGGGGCCTTTGACTTATCAATACAAGGGAAGTCCCCTTCCTCTCTTCCCTTCCTATATCCTAAAATGATCGATGATGATACACCTTCATTAACGCGTTTAATTTTAGGATGATGAATCTATACTCACATACCTTTGTGTAGAAGAATCATATATTCATCATTGTTACCTTTTGAGACACAAACCATGTTGAATGAATCACTATAAGATCAACATTCATACTCAAGATGACCCGCACATCCTAAAGATCATTCAATCTTTAGATGTTGTTAAATAGAAGCCATCACTTCTTTTTCAAAGATCATAACCACGCTTTCACATGGTCTTACGCAGACATGCTCGGTATTGACCCCCCACCATAGTGGTCCACAATATCATAACTATTCCTAATGCTAAACCCATCAAAAAAAAGTTGAGGAAAATGTACCCTTGCATTTCCCTTCTCATCAAAGAAGAACTTCAGTGCCTTCTTTCCATTCCCTTTATATTACCCATTGATTATCCTCTTTGGATTTCTAACATTGTCCCTGTTACTAAGGTGACATTGGGACTCTGCATTTGCACAAATTTTCGTGACCTCAACCTAGCTTTGCCCAAAAGATGACTTCCCTCTACCCAAGTATTGACCAACTAGTTGACCTTACCGCTGGTCACGAGATACTATCACTCATGGATGGCTTCTCGGGTTATAACCAAATCTTGTTTTCCCTAGAGGATCAACACAAAACCTTGTTCATCACCTCTTAGGGGACCTTTTGCTACCGATTCATGCCTTTTTTCCTTAAAAATGTTGGTGCCACATATCAGTGGGCTATGACTTATAACTTCCATGACAACATGCATCGTATATTGAAAATTATGTGGAAAATATCTTGGCCAAATCTAAATGCCACTCTAAGCACTTTTCCATCCTAAAAACCATTTTTATCATCCTCATTAAATATTACATTTGCCTTCAACCCAAAAGTTTGTATTTTTGGTTCTCTCATTAGGAAAGCTCTGGGATTTATCATTTCCTTACGTGGTATACAAGTTGACCTTGCTAAATTCAAGGCCATTTTGGAAATGCCTCTACCCACTAACCTTGGACAACTCCATATCCTACAAGGTAAGTTGCAGTCTATTCACTATTTCATTTCACAAGTATCTTATCGATGTCAACCATTTCATCATCTGCTTAAGAAGGATGTCTCCTTTAAATGGGATGATGACTACAAAAAAGCTTTTTGAGGCCTTAAAACAATACCTTCTCTAACCACCCGTACTCATCCCACCTAAAGATGATTAACCCTTCTACCTATACATCTCAGCTACCGATCACTCCTTGGGAGCCATGCTCACTCATCGCGATGAACAACATAGGGAGTAGGTAGTTTATTACATAAGTTGTACTCTTTTGGACTATGAAACCTGATATACCCATACTAAAAACTATTCCCAGCCTTAGTTTTCATTTCCACCAAACTCCACCATTACCTACTCAACCACAAAACCTATGTTGTGACCAACACCAACCCCTTATACTTCATGTACACCAAACCCTACCAAAATCAATGTGCCACATGCTTTGGCTTATAATTTTAGTTGACCTCAACCTCAAATTCATTAATCAAAATTCCATCATGGGCCAAGCTATCGCCAACCAATTGGCGATGCACCTATTTCCGGGATCAACCCTCTAATTTTGACTTTCCAGGATGAGTCGATTCTACCCTTTCCTAGAAAACCCACTTATCAAATGATACTCTTCTTCGATGGTTCTAAGTTCCGGTGTGGGGTGGGGTTGGTGTTATCCTCATTTTACTTGATGGTGAACCCTTGCTTGCAAAATGGAAGAGGAATCTCTAGATTAGAGGCTGGTTCCTCAACTCCTCTGATCAGCTAATTCACTTGTACAATTGCAGAGGTTTAAACTCCTAAGTCTTCTCTAAATTCCAAGGAGACAGAGATAGAGAATGCAAAAAAGAAAGAACTAATGCTAATAGGTGATGCACCAAAGGAGTTGTAGACACATGATGCTGCATGAAATACACAATCCACAAGGAAACACAACACAAAACATGCACAAATGCTCAAAATGTAATGAAAGATCAAGAAAGCAATGATAGATATATGAAAGGATTGAGGATTTTAATCACAGAACATATATCAACATCTCAGATCCAATACAGTACATTACAGTGATCCAGAGGCAAGAAAAGGTGCTGCATTACATGGAAAGGTAAAATTTCTTCACAAATTCTACCAAGGAGGAAGAAAAAGGAAGTTGCAGAGCTGAAAAAGTGTCTCTCCTTTGCAAAATGAACTCATTATGGCTTTTACAGTGCAAACCACGACCCCAGGAGAGAGAAACGCGGGAAAAAGTGCAAGGGGTTCAACCATTGACCAAAATGCCATCAAAATAGCATGGGCACCACGAGCAGACCCATTCCTACATTTTTAACCATCTTTGGGAGAGAATGCGAGCCATTCTTCATTAAAAACGGTGGTTGAAATGTCATTTCAGTCCATGACCACGTGCCAGAGGCGTTTCTTGATTTTCTCTCTCCAAAATCCACCAAAATTCAAAAATAACCCAAAATCTTGTAGATAATTTCACCATCTTTCCATTGATATAAAGAACATGAAAAACCAAGCTCTGGATCGAAAGATATGGCGATTTGAAGTTTTAGGGCAAAACAGGGCCAAATCGGGTCGGTGGGAAATTTTTTTGAATTTTTACCTTTTTGGTCATTTGGGAAAATTTTCAAAATTTTCCCATGCGCTCCGCAAGTCTAGGTGCCACGTGGAAAAATTTTCATTGGGCGCGGGCCCCTCCTGCTCCATTTTTCTTTGTTTTAGCCTTTGGAAAATTTTCCAAAATTTCCCAAATTTTCAAAATCAGTGAACAGGGACACGTGTCACGCTGTGGGACACGTGGGCCCATTCTTTCAAATTTTCATGGGGTCGATATTTTTGCATGGACACGTGTCTTTCCCATTGAATTTTCTTTATTTTCCTCCTTGGGAAAAAATTCTGAATTCTTGCCCATGCTCCACACTGGACACGTGTCCTCATATGATTGGCTCATTATGATAGGGCGGGGTTTTCCCTTACCAAAAACTTTTCCTTTGGACTTTGGGAAAACATTTTCCCCAAAATCTAATTCTTCCTCGCCCCCGATCAAGAGCTCAGTGACACGTGTCACATTGTGATTCACTCGGGAAATGGGTCCAAACTCCTCCATTGAAATTTGGTGAAACACTTAGCAAAATTTCAAACCTTCCCCATGCTTTGAACTTCAACTTGAACCTCCTTGGACACGTGTCATGTTTTTATTGGCCGCAGGCCATCCTTGAAAAAAAAATTTCTTGCACCACACTTAGCCAAATTTTCAAAATCTTCCCCCTGGACACGTGGCAAATGATTGTCGGCGGGCCCGCGGGAAAAATATTTCCTTTTGAAACCTTTGCCAAAACACTTAACAAAAAACCAAGTTCTCCTCCGACCCGCCACTTTCTTGGACACGTGGCATGTCTCATTGGCTGCGGGCCTTTTAGGGGAAAATTTCCCACAAAAACTCTGCTGAGCCATAACTTGAAAAATACATGGAGTTAGGAGGAAAACTTTACCTTTCTGGAAAGCTGAGAAAGAGCTCTATCCAATGGTGCCACTTCCAAAGGTTTTGAGTGCTGAAAGCAAAATTTTGTGGCTGAGGCACAAGAGAGGGAAGAATGAATGGGAAGTTAGCCACAAAATGAGCAGGGGCACATTTTGGATAACAATTTTGGTGACTCAGAGGGGGCATCTGCCTGCTGGATGAAGTTACCAGTTTCCTGAAGCATCCATTGGGCATGGAGTCATGAGTTGTAGCCTACAAACTGATCTGAACTTTGAAAACCTCCTCTCTGAGCCACTTGGAAACCCACTGAAATGGACTGTGCAAGAGCAAAACCAGCACCACAAAAACTATGTACAAAACTAAAGGTCATACATGCTCCAAAATGGAACATGCAGAGTGTGCACAAGCACTTCTTTTACTGAAAGCAAAACTACCTATCCTACTCTAACTGGAAGCAAAAGTGGGCTAAACAAACCCTGCAACTGGTTGGGAGAAATAGCTTCCCTTTCTCAAAAGTTGCAACCATGCAACTGATTTGGCACTGAACATGGCTGATTGGATGAGTGGAAAATCAACAAGAAGCTGGTCTTCTACCCAAATCATCAAGGTGTCAACTGAAAACAAATCCAATACCTCTTTTAGTTGCTCTGCATTTGGATTGAAGAGGTATGACAGCTGATCCTTGGTACTTTGTAGCTCACCCTCATGCTTAGAAGCAAGCATGACTGGTTGTGACTTCTCCTTTGACTCCAATGAAGTCAAATACCTTATTGGGCAAGGTATGATCCATTTGATATGCCCATAGCTCTGATTTTCAACTCCAAAAATGGAGTCTTCTTGTAGACCTTCTTGGGTGGGTGATGTGGAAGCAATGGTAGGACTTTTCTGCCCTTTCTCTTCCTTCATGGCAACATGGAACTCTTCTATAGTGTGCAACTCCTCGTTATTGATTGCAACATCCAATGAAGTTGCTTTTGCATTGTTGTTACCTGCTGCAATACATTGTTGGCTTTGGAGCTCCTCCATTGTAGCTTTTGGAAGATCAAATTCTTCCAGCTTTGATTCAAGAGGCATGTTGCAAACTGTAGGCTTGTTGTCCTTGAACTCTTTTGTCCATGGCAGCAAGTTCTTGTTGTTGGAGAATGAATGGTGAAGAAGGAAACATGGTAATTTCAGCTAGCTCTTCATCTAAACATTCTTCTAAGTCTGATGGCAAATCAAACTCTTGAATGTCTTGCTGCAGCAAAGTCTCTCCCTCTTGTATGGTGGCCTCCAAATCTGCATTTTCTTCACCCTGTATAACTTCATTTTCAAACATGAAACTTGTCAATCCAAACTCATCCCAAAAATCAGATTGTTGGAGAGATGAAGTGGGAGAGAAGCATGAAATTTCTTGTGCCTTTTGCTCACAATTTGGACCTGTTTTGTTCACCTCCATAATGGCTTCATCAATCAAATCAGCCCCTTCAAATGAAAGCAAAAATGTATCAATAATGCTTCCTTCTTCTACTGTTGTAAAAACTGACTTGACCTCATCCATTTGCTCCTCAAAGATGGGGTTTTGAGATGGTTTTCCTTCCTTCTCGATGGCTGATTTTGCAGTGTAAACTGGATCAGCATTTTCTTTGGGCAAAGTGCCAACATGGACACCCAACTCATCACCAACAAACTGCTGTTTTTCTCGCTTCACTGCTGTTATAAAATCAGCCTTGTTTTCCACTTGTTCTCCAACTTCAACATCCTCTATTGGTTTCACCATCAAGGGGATTTTTGTAATCCCAAATTTAAGAGCCCAACTCTTCAGACTTTGAATTTCTTCATCCTTGTTTGGCTCTTCTTTACTGCTTTTTTTTTTCCTTGATTGGCATTCTGATTTTTATCCTCCCAACATGGATTTGGGAATGCAAGAGGAGAAGTGGATTGTAACTCAATTGATTTTGCAATTTTTTGTGGTGGTGGAGGAGGTAGGAACTCTTGTTTCTTTGGAGGGAATGGCTGTTTGGAAGGGAAAAGGACAGAAGAATTGAGATGGGGTGGAAGACTAGGGAATGGAGAAATGGATTCAACACTTGGGACAGCAGATGGAGAGTTTAAAACTTGACACTGCTGAGATAAAACAGATTGGGAAAGAGGGAGAGAAAAGGCATGAGATGGTGTGCTTACTTGTTGACAAGGTTGTTGAATACTCCTCTCATACACCTTTATTCCTTCAGTCCACTTTGCAAGCAATGGTAGTGTTGTAATCATGAAGTCTAGCTTCTCTTGAGGGTCGTAATGCCTTGGAAAAGGTCCCACCCATGGACAAGGTGCTCTACAACCGATTCTAAATGCTTTCATTTGTGCTTGAGCCCTGGATTGCACCATGTTTACCTCCATCTTTTGGATTTGTTCCAGCAGATCTGCATTTTCTTCTTGACTTCCCTCACAACTAGCATACCCTTGTGCTTGACATGCTTCATATCCAAACTGACTTTGGCACTGCTGCTCATATGGGTAGACATGCTGATTTTGAATTTGATCAAAATGCTGATTTGGAGGATTTGTAAAACATGTTGGAGGTGTGATATACTTTTGTTGTAAATGTGAATTCCATGATGGAAATGAAGTCATGATTGCACAACTTCATGGAATGGAAAAGAATGAAAATGATGGAAAGAAGAATGGATGGAAATGAATGGAAAATAGGTCTGCAACTTAGAGAATGAGTTGTTTACCAGATGGAGTCACCAGATGTGCTTTTGAAAGTGCCTCCAAAAGGCTGAATCTTTAACAGGAACACACCAACCTATCAAAGATAAAGTGGAAGACCTCTAAGGTCCCACCGGGCGTGCCAAAACTTGTTGTTGCAAATCAGCAGCACCCCCTGGATGTTGATCAGATTTCTAGTTTGATCATTCTAGCATCCAGTGTGATTGCACAACATTGAATCCTCTTCCCAAGTGTGGGACTTGCAAAATGGAAGAGGAATCTCTAGATTAGAGGCTGGTTCCTCAACTCCTCTGATCAGCTAATTCACTTGCACAATTGCAGAGGTTTAAACTCCTAAATCTACTCTAAATTCCAAGGAGACAGAGATAGAGAATGCAAAAAGAAAGAACTAATGCTAATAGGTGATGCACCAAAGGAGTTGTAGACACCTGATGCTTTGCATGAAATACACAATCCACAAGGAAACACAACACAAAACATGCACAAATGCTCAAAATGTAATGAAAGATCAAGAAAGCAATGATAGATATATGAAAGGATTGAGGATTTTAATCACAGAACATATATCAACATCTCAGATCCAATACAGTACATTACAGTGATCCAGAGGCAAGAAAAGGTGCTGCATTACATGGAAAGGTAAAATTTCTTCACAAATTCTGCCAAGGAAGAAAAAGGAAGTTGCAGAGCTGAAAAAGTGTCTCTCCTTTGCAAAATGAACTCATTCTGGCTTTTACAGTGCAAACCACGACCCCAGGAGAGAGAAACATGGGAAAACATGCAAGGGGTTCAACCATTGACCAAAATGCCATCAAAACAGCATGGGCACCTTGACAGACCCATTCCCTGACATTTTTAACCATCTTTGGGAGAATGCGAGCCATTCTTCATTAAAAACGGTGGTTGAAACGTCATTTCTATCCATGACCACGTGCCAGAGGTGTTTCTTGATTTTATCTCTCCAAAATCCACCAAAATGCAAAAATAACCCTAGAATCTTGTAGATAATTTCACCATCTTTCCATTGATATAAAGAACATGAAAAACCGAGCTCTGGATCGAAAGATATGGCGATTTGAAGTTTTAGGGCAAAACAGGGCCAAATCGGGTCGGTGGGAATTTTTTTTGAATTTTTACCTTTTTGGTCATTTGGAAAATTTTCAAAATTTTCCCACGCTCCACAAGTCTAGGTGCCACGTGGCAAGTTTTCATTGGGCGCGGGCCCCTCCTGCTCCATTTTTCTTTGTTTTAGCCTTTGGAAAATTTTCCAAAATTTCCCCGCCGTGCTTACAGAGTGGGACACGTGTCACGCTGAAATGATTGGGAGGTGCAATAAGGGGGGGCCCATTCTTTCAAATTTTCATTTTCTTTTATTTCCTCCTTGGACAAAAAACCCCATTCTCCCCATGCTTGCCACTCTAGGACATGTGTCCTCATATGATTGGTGACACGGAGGCGAGATTCTATTGGCTCAAAAACTCATTTTTTTGACTTTTCCTTTACATTTTGCCCTTGGGAAAATTTAATTTCCTCCCGCCTCGCCCCCTTGACTCAGACTCAGCTCGGTGACACGTGTCCTCATGTGTGATTGGCTCGGGAAATGGGTCCAAAAATCCTCCATTGAAATTTGGCAAACACTTTGGGAAAATTTCAAACCTTCCCCATTCCACCGCTCTCTCCGACTTCTGAACCTCCTTGGACACGTGTCATGTTTTTATTGGCCGCGGGGCCATCCTTCAAAAAATTTCTTGCACCAACACTTAGCCAAATTTTCAAAATCTTCCCCCTGGACACGTGGCAGCCCCTGATTTGTCGGCGGGCCTGCGGGAAAAATATTTCCTTTTGAAACCTTCACCAAAACACTTGGTAAAAAACCAAGTTCTCCTCCGACCCCCGCCACTTTCTTGGACACGTGGCGCGTTCTCATTGGCTGCGGGCCTTTCAGGGGAAAATTTCCCACAAAAACTCCGTCGAGCCATAACTTGAAAAATACATGGAGTTAGGAGGAAAACTTTACCTTTCTGGAAAGCTGAGAAAGAGCTCTATCCAATGGTGCCACTTCCAGAAGGTTTTGAGTGCCTGAAAGCAAAATTTTGTGACTGAGGCACAAGAGAGGGAAGAATGGGAGGAGTTAGCCACAAATGTATAAAATCTCAACAACATGCCAACCTTCATCATACACCCAGTCATGCCTTACAGGTCACACATGACCTTTGGCCCTTTTCTTAATGGGGTTTGGATCTTGTCGGAGAGATCAATCCCCATTCTTCCCAATGACATCAATGGATCATCACCGCTACCAAATACTACACAAAATGGGTTGAAGCCATACCACTCATCTCCATGAAAGAAGAGAAAATATGTGAGTTCATCAATCATCACATCATTTGTTGCTTTGGTGTTCCTCATTGCCTCATCACTGATAATGGAAAACAATTCAAAAATAAAACCTTGCAAAACTTTGTGATGCCTTTGGCATTCAACTGAGTTTCTCATCACCTTATTAACCACATACTAATGGCCAATTTGAATCCACTAACAAAACCTTAAACAAAATTCTCGGAAAGTGGTTAATGATACTTGGAAGGACCGGCATACACACATTCCTTTTGCCTGTGGGCATACCGCACTAGTATCCATACTTCCACTTGCTGCCACACCCTTTTCTACGGTCTATGGTATAGAAGTTGTTCTACCTCTCGAATTCTAGATCTTCTCACTCCAAATTTCTCTTCATGACATGCGCAATGATGATGAATTTCATCAGGACCGTTTAGCCCAGCTTGAGTTATTAGATGAATGCCATATTAATTCTCTTGACCATCTTCAAGTTTACCAAAAACGTATCAAACGTGCCTATGATAAATGTGTCCATGAACAAACCTTTCATGTTGGTGATCTCATCCTAAAAGAAAATCAACATGTAACCAAATCAGAAAAATGTAAACGAGGAAAATTTTCTCCTAATTGTCTTGGACCATACATCGGGACCCATACTTATAAATTAGGTGCTTATCATTCATCTTCACTCGATGGTAAACCCAAACCTAATCCCCTTAATGCCTTGGATCTTAGACCATTCTACTGTTGATTTTTAGTCCTACCTCACCTTTTTCCTCTTTCCATGCTCATCCCTTGAGCGTTATCCACTTCTTACACCTCACCAACAATTAAACAAGAATCATGTGTGTACCCATCACTTGTTATCTTCTCTTGAATATGTGTACCACGGTGTTGCACATAGCATGATTCTCATGGATACTTTTTGTCTACCTTTAGATGAGATCCCATGGTCGTTTCACCCTACTTTCTAAACAAGAATCCTATTCTTCACCTTGGTCTTGTCCATGACTTCAAAACCCTCACATGGGACCCAACTCCTTGAGTCAAACTTCTAATAAAAATGACTCCCTCAAAAGGACATCTTCCTCTCTACAATCACTACTATAAATAGAATTCTCCCTCGAAGGACAACTATGTAAAGCTCTTCCCAAAAAAAAAGGAGAGGGAGAATCTGAAGCTTCCCACATCAATCAGCTTCACGAAGACCTCAAGGAGTTAATTTCCTCATCCCATATAGACTTCCCACATCAATTAGTCTATCTCAAATATAAGTCAACACAAAAAGCCTTTTAGTCATGGACTTTCCCATTGTGACCTTGGATCTCTTGCCCAAAGAGCATGCTACCTCATACCATATAAAAATTAACCACCTTTCACCCCTCTCACCATTCTCACTCCCATTTCCTACCACCTCAAGGGACCTCTTGGAACTGTGACATTTGGTGATCATGTGACTATTATTCACCTTTAGAACAATCAATCATGTAATGTCTTTAGGGTCTTACATTCATCACCTCCTCTAAGGTATGACCTACTTGGTATGATCCTAACGAATCAGGTGGCTTTCTTGCCCCCTCTTATCTTTTAATCCTTCTTTATTACATATTGATTACCTTATACAAGACTTGGTCCTCGACGCTTTACCTTTGGGGTAATCTTCTTCTTCCACCACAATCAAAATTGCCTATTCCAATTTTCCCACAACTCACCCATACCTAACAGACCTAAACCCAAATCATGCCTAAAACCTACCAACTCATTTTCTTACCTCCTCGTATTCTTCCCTATCTAATGGGAGAACTACATCGGCCTGAGGTCTCTTTTCACCAGGACTATGTAGGTAGTACTCTGAGGGCATGGGTCCCTTAGAGGTTAGCTCGGCCACTCTCTAACCTAACCAATTAATCTTCCTAAATTACATTCTACCCCAATTAGTTTCCTTTTATATCAAAAATTGGAAATTAAACCAAACAAACAACAAGTTACATCACATTTTTATCATCATCACACTATACATTTATTATGACTACCATTTATTTACCATCATCATGCATGTATTATAAAACATCTTAAACATGACCCATATCATCATTCATTGCAAAAATTAATGAGTCACAACTTTAGCCAATTTAAACTCAACCATGCCTATGACCTAACTCAACCATGCCTACGACTTGATTGATCCATGCCTATGACCTAACTCCGTCCATGCCTATGACTGACTCAATCCAGGCCTAAACCAACTTGACTTGATCCATGCCTAAACTAACTTTGACTCCATAATGCCTCACTCCCCTAGTTTACATGTCCATATCATAACAAAATTAAAATTCTTATAAAACACCAACAAATCCTCAGAATCTCATCCATCTCATCGTATAAACAAATATGTGTGTCTCTATACAATATACATGGATATACAATCATGAGAATATCTCAAAATCATTAGCACATAGGCCGATACCCAATACAAAATGTCATCGACACGCAGGTCGGTATCATATACAATAAAACAATACAAAATCTCTTTGGTGCGTAGGCTAATATATGATCAAATTAATAAACCACTCTCCTATCTTGACATTGCACGCAGTGGTATATCCAAAATACAAATATCTACAAAATGGCAGAGCACATGGCTATCAGGCATCTCCCTGATGGGTATCCATCATCTCTGTCTCACCTATCTCCTCCTCGGCCCCTATGCGGTGTCCCACTAATAACAATGTTTGTGGCCTAGCCCTTGAAGGCCCTACATCTAGAGCTAGCCTCCGTGCACTGGTCACCTCACCACAACCCTATCCATGGGCTCATCGGCCCCTTGTGCTCTCCTCACTCTGAGTGTGGGTGCTCCTCCTCTCACTCGAGGTCTATTGAGCTCTATAATCTGTATATGGTGGGCTCTCTATACCTGCTCACCTCATTACTACCTATTACCCCTACTTCTCTTGCCTTCCTACCTTTGTAGCTCACTCCCATACCACCTTGATAACTTTACCACTCCACACTACCCTATATTTGTCCTATTGCATTTGAGCCTCATTATTTTTCCCATACCTCGACCCTACCCATGTCGTGACCTAGATATTTGGACCTGGACCATCGCTAGTGACCTTTGATCCCATGTGTTTATTATAACCTTGCTGGCAAGCCTTACTGTTTGATTGACCTAATGAGATTACCTCACCTCTTGTTATGACCATTTATCCGACCCAACATTTGGTGTATTGGAACATACCTAAACATTCCTACACCTGACCATATCCTATACCTTGGATACCATAATCACTTCACCTTATTTAGATAAGCCTATTGACCTTAGATGATGTAGAGTTTGCAATCTCTTCAACTAGGTACCATGCCAGCTTTATATGTGTGCATGTGTTTTACTGCCACTACCTTTGATCCAATCCCATTTACCCATTTTCCCAATTTGACCTTTCCCCCATTACCCCATTTCCTACATCCCTATTCATCACATTCACCTTTTATCAAACAACTCACCAATTACGCCTTCTACCCCATCGGTTCCTAGTTTGAGGGGATCACATTCACCCAAACATGGGGCAACCACATCTTATTTTTGTCAGTGTCACTTACCAATACAAGCTACACAACAAAAAGGGGGAAAATGTAGACACCAAAATTAGGTCACATTCCCCTTAGCCCCTTGTTAATTAATCAACTTAAACACACTTACCTAACCATGGCCCCTTTCACCCCACACTAATATTAATTTAATTCATTTAATTAAATTAATCTATATGCTCATCATATCTATTATTTAATTATCCAAATTACCTAATACCCACCCTCCACATCACCAAGCCACCTCACCTAAGCCTATTCTTAGTATGTTTCCATAACTAACTAAGACCTAACCAACACCCTAAAAATCAATTCCTACACCTCATTCCCACAAACAAAAACGACAACTTCCACTCTTGTCTAGAGGAATAGAGAGATCTGGTAGTAGTTATAGCCATGATCTCCTATTTTTAGTTAACTTGGGAATCCACCTTAACCGACACTAGTCACCCCTAAACTGGCGCGGTCGAACATAACCACCATTGGTCAACCTTAATTCCACAGGGTAACCTCATTCTCGAGGTTGGTAGTTTTTCGAGAACACAAGTATGCATGCACACCGGAGATCAAGCATTTTCTTATGTACGGATGTCCAACACTCACTTTGAGCAATCATCTAGCAACCACCTAGCACTCATTACGGCATAGAGCTGATCCGGTCTAGCAAGAAGGAGAGCATAGGCAACCATACAAGATATCCCCAACGCTTGGTGATTCCTCCACAACATCCAACCACTCATCATCATCTCCATTCTTCATTCACAGTGTCTACAGGCCCGATTCCAAGTAAGTAGAACCTCTTCTCATCTCATTCACTTCATTAGTTCCAATATTTTTATCTTTCTCTATTGCTATTTGCTCCCACACCACTTAACTATCTCCTTTAGTATCATTTCATCCATACCCCCATCAAACCCTCGTAAAACCCCATCTAAACAACTTGATTCCTCATTTTGATCAACCAAGCCCCTTTTGCAACCACAAAGAAGACCCAAAACTCGCTCCATGATATTCCCAATATCCCATAAGTAACTGGAATCGGTTCTTCCTAGCGCATCGGTTAGCCCACATTACATTGGCCTCATGCCACCATTTTCCAACCCAACCCATAGCTCTTCCCTAGCTCCATCCAAACCCCATTAGATCTACCCACCGTCACGATATCCCACCTAGACCTCATACATATCCCACTTAGCTCCCTATCAACTTGAAAAACCTCCTTCAAAACTCTTTTCTTGACCCTCTGTCATTTTTTCAGTGACCGGTGTCGGTCACCCTTAACCGTCATCGGTCAGCCCTAGACCAACATCGGTCTCCAGTATCTTCCATATTTCCCATAACAACAACCTACCTATTTGTTCTGAGTTACCCATAATTTCCGTGACCTTTTCTAGACCTCTTTTATACGTTATAGAAGCCCCGGAACCATTTACGACCCACCGGATCTTGTTTAACTTATCCTATTGAATTATATCTTCTTATTGTGTTTTATATGAGATGCCTAAATTGTATTGATTATAGTAAGACAACATTTAATTTATTTCTCGCATCAATTTTTTTAAAATAATGGATTGACAAACCTTCAGGAAGTACCACACTTCCAGGATCTAGCATACACTAAATGGCGAGTCCACTGGATATACTATTTAACTATTTTTGGTGGTCTTGCTTTCTATTTCAAGTAGTTCCTCCCAGCCAAACAGAAGCTCTCATGGTCACCGTGGATCGAGGATTCAACACGCGTGCAACAACCTACAACCAAAATCTTCAACAGGTACTCCTCCTACACCCATTACCCTATATGTTTAAGTCAACATTCTTAGAAATGCTCCGAGATCGGGTGAAACACATCCATCATATCATCCATCCTAAGAATTGGGAACAAATACTCAATTGTGATTTTATTTATTACTTTAATTTCCACACACATTCTTCAATATATATCCTTTTTGGGAGTCAATAGTGATGGATTTAAACATGGAATCATGATTTATCTCACCAATTCTTTCTCTAGCATATCTTTCACTTGCATATTCAAATCCTCACTCAGTATCGGGTTCATCATGTAGGTTGCATGATTTAGAAGGGATGATCCTGTGATTAAATCAATATACTATTATATATCCTGTTTAGAGGTAACCCATCCGGTAACTCATTTGGTATGACATATTTGTATTCTTTTAGTACCTCTGCTACCATAGAGGGTATACCAAAGGAGTCTATTTCCAACTTCTTTGTCATCAATACATAACACCAACCAACTTATTCCAATTCTAAAAAAACTCCTTTGTATCTAACAATCCTTAACTCTTCTCTTATTTCTTAAAGGGTAATAAGACTAACTTTAGACTATCCTTCCAAAAGTATAATTATTCTTACCTTCATCATGTGTAACCTTTCGGTCATATTGTCACAAGGCCTCCCTAATAATTATATGACATGAATCCATTGGAATAACATCACACCACACCTTTTCCTTGTAGGTATTCCCAATTAAAAACTTTATTAGTCATATTTTATCTATGATTACATCGTTCCCTTTATTAAACCATGATATGTGATAGAGATACAAGTTATTATCAAATTTAAGTTACAACATATCAACCATCATAGTTGAGAACATTATTTTACTACCACCATTAATAATAATTTTACATACCTTCTCTCCGAAGGTTCATATTTTTTGAAAGATATTTTTCTATAGTGAAGAATTACCATAGGAACCATCTTGTTCTTTCTCCTTCCTTGAGACAATAATCATCTTAATTATTATGATGGTTTTACCTAAGTCTGCAACAACCTCCATTTCCTCTTCTTCTTCATCTTTAGCTAGGTTTACTCATGGCTATTAAACTTACCATCTATCATCTATAGGATAGTGCAAGCGTAAAAAGGTTTTGTTCCCTTCTTCACCACATCGGTAATATGTATAGTTCCTTTGGTGGATATTCCAACATTATACTCAAATTTATCCTCTCCCTCTCGAAACACACTACTTATTTAGTATTTATCATGGTTTTCATTAAATTCTTCCGACCTTCGGCATTAGAGGATTCACCTTTTAGGGAATCATATCTACTTCTTCTTCTTAATGGAGATGATAACAGTATTCTCTTCACTCCTCTTCTAAAATTATTCCTCTTTTTATTTTCTTCTTATTTCAATACAATTTGATAAACATCATCCATGCTATGGATTTGGAGTATAATCAATTCATCTTGTATGGTATAACTCAACCCATTTGCATACCTTGTAGCCTTCTATTATTTGGACTCTCCCTATTCCACATTGATTTATAGGTTGTAAAATTAATTGGTATACTCTTATATGTTGAGATCCTTCTTTCTTATGTTTTGAAACCTTCGACATAGTGTCTGAGAATAATCTACAAGAAGAAATTTTTCCTTTCAACTTCTTCGTCATTTTATTCCAATTTCGGATCTTTTTCTTTCCTTTCCTTTGTCTTTCATTTTGTAGGTGATCCAACTAGATCAATGCATGTCTAGCCAACTTATTGCATGTAAAGCTAACATTATTCTCCTCTAAAAGGGTTTTCCACTCAAAGAAATTTTCCATGTGATTTAACCAATCAATCAAATCCTCTATTCGTAACCCTCTCTTATAATCAAGAACATTAATCTTGTTGCCATCATTCTTTCTATGTAAATCTTGGATAAGTATCTCCTCAAATGGTCACTCATTTAATTTTCCCTCATCTCTGGCATTTTATTGTTCATTCCATCCTTCATTCCTTAAAAAGGTAATTCTTTAGTCTCTATCTAGGTCTACATCTCCATTTGTATGTCTCCATATGAGGCAAGTAACTTATCTTGTGAGCTCATTAACTTGTCTATGTAGCCCATCCATATGTATATTCATATGGTTTAACCTAATATCCCACATTTATCCATGCTTATATAAAATAAAGGTAATAAATCACATAGAAAAATTTAATATGTAATAGCTTCATTGTTTCCGCAAGATCTAAATCCTTCTCTGATAACAAATGATGTGGATCCAACTACAAGAGGTAGAAATGCATCCAAAACCCACACACATAGTTTGAAAAAAATATAGAAGCTTCAAAGTAATTTCCTTATCATTCATGAATCCACTCTAATCTTTTATAACATTTAAATCTTCCTTTTGTTTTCCACTATCTCTAAGAAAAACCCTAAAACGTATAGAACCCTAAAAATTAAAACACCTCGAATGGCCCCAAAATGTTGCATATAAATATGCCTTTATAAATGAAGGCTTACACCAAAAATTGAATTATTCCATAAAGTGGAAAAAAATATTAAAACTCTAATTTCTAGAAAAATCTAATAAAAATTAAGCCAATTTCAAAACATAGGATGAAGGAAATTTTCCTTGAAAATATGTTGAAATGGAACCCAATATTAGGAAAATGTTGGTAAAGGAATATTACTAATCAAGATCTAACTCTTTGGAAAATTTCAAGACGATCCAATAGTCAGATAAAAAGTATGGTCTTGAAGTTATGCTCCCACATCATTCTCTCCTAGTTAAAAATATTTACTGCTCATGTGAATTTAGTTAATGAAATTCATACAATTTTACACTATTTTATTATTGAGTCCCATCAGAATCCAAGTGTTTTGTTCTTCACTGGAAACCTTCCCACTATACCAAATATTTTTGTATCTCCCATGCCTTGTAGTGATTTCCTTTTTGTCCAAGACACACAATACCCTCACCTTTTTCTTCTTTGGCATATGCTTCTCTCGGTTTACTTATTCCTCCTGGAAATTTTCATCATGACATGGAAACTTATATAAGTCAAAACATTGAAAATGTTATGTTGTGGATCCTGTTTTCATGTGTGGAAGTGTTGAATATTGTACCCTAAAATTATCATACACTCTCCATAGTTACCTTGGGAAATGCTATTATCATATGGGTGGTATTTTTACCCGTAGGTTTATGGGGAAGTTTTGACCCATGGTTTTGTACCCACATATTGTAAAATGGCTTTAGTAGTTGCTTATTGATGTGATTTTTGTACATATGGTAGGAGATGTAACATTGTGTATGATAGAGTTCAATTGTGAATTTAGGAGAATTTGTTGAGCATAGCTCAAAATAGATCCCATATTATATTGAGAGAAAGAGGTGGCTTGTAATAAAATTTGAGAATGTGATTTTTGGTGGATGTAGCCCAAATTAAGTGAACCACATTAAATATCATCTTTGTGTTGTGTTCTTTTATTTTTTCACTTTTATTTTAAATTTGTTATATTTATATATATATTATTATTGTGATTTTGTGTGGGATTGTTCCACATAGTTTATCGCTTATTTCCTAACAAGCGGTATTAGATCCTAGATTGGTTTCTTGAAGTGTTGAATCAAAAGGAAATTTTTAACTTGAGTGGGAGATATGGCAGATGATGGAAGATCAAAATTTGATAAATTCAATGGGCATAATTTTAGTCATTGGAATATTTAGATGGAAGATTAGCTTTATCGGAAGGTTATCTATATTCCACTATCTGGAAAAGTGACCAAACCCTTGAGCATGTTGGATGAAGATTGGGATTTTTTGGATAGGAAGTAACTTGGGACAATCCAACTATGTCTCACATCTTTGGTATTTTTATGTTTCAAAGGAAAATACTACAAAAGAACTTATGGATGCATTAGGAAGTTATATGAAAAAACCTTTTCCTCTAACAAGATATTTTAATGAAAAAGTTGTTTAATATGAAGATGTCTTAGAATGGTTTAGTAGAAAACATTTGAATGAATTTAATACATTTTGAATATGCTATCTTTAGTTACAATAAATTTTTAAGAATTTAGGGATTTATTAATTTTGTGCTCCTTACTTAAGAGTTGTAATAGCTGGTAATGGAATAAGAAACTTGGTTTTAGATAACTCAAAGTTGAAGTTTGAGGATGATGTAGGAGTGATTCTAAGAAAGGAAATGTGAAGAAAAATATCTGGGAATCTTCAACTTCAAGGAATGCTTTGACGGTGGAAAAAATAGGGAGACAAAAGAATAGAGAAGATATGGAAAATAAAAAGATTGAGAAAGGTCAAAATCTAAAAGCAAGAGGTATGTTGGCACTTTGTGGAAATCTTGGGCATGCAAAAAGGAATTTTGGTATCTTTGGGATAAGAATAAAAACAAGAAGAAAAATGAGGTGAATGTGGAAAAGGTAAATTTTTTCAACATGCTTTGATTCTCTCTTTGGATAATATTGTTGAATCTTGGATTTTAGATTCGGGGCTTCTTTCCATCCTACTCCACATAGGAATTATTTTTTTGATTATGTTCAGGGAATTTGGGCATGTTTATATTGGTGATGATAATCCTTATAGCATATTTGGAAATGGTCAGGTTAAGATGCATAATGGGAACACATGGTTATTGAAGGATGTCAAACATGTTCCTACATTGAGATGAACCTTGGTATCGGCACCGTAGTTATGAAATGAAGGTTGTATTTTGATATTTACAACGAGACTCTTGGAAGGTTACTAAGGGTGGTCTTATGGTGGCAAGAGGTAAGAAGGTTGGAACCTTGTATTTAACCACTTTAGGTAGCAAAATGTTTATAATCTTTTGGCTTCAGAAGTAGATACAACATTGTGGCACTATAAGCTCAGCCACATGAGCCATAAGGGTATGCAGATCATAAAGAATAATTTTTCTGGATATACAAAAACATGTTTGGATTTCTATGAGAACTATGTATATGGGAAACAAAAGTAAGTAAAGTTTCTCAAGGTTAGACTTACAAAGAAAGAGAGTAAGCTAGAGCTAGTATATTATGATGTGTGGGGGCCGGCTCAAGCATCATCTCTTGGTGGTTTAGATTATTATGTCACTTTTATTGATGATGTAACAAGAAAATTTTTAGACTATGTCACTTTTATTGATTATTATGTAACTTTTTTTTAGACTATATTAGAAATAAATATGATGTATTTGACACTTTTTAAAATGGAAATCCTTATTAGAAAATGAAACATGTCTTAAGGTAAAATGCCTCATGTCGGATAATGGAGGGGAGTATTCCAATGATGAATTTGATGATTATTTTTATAAGAATGGAATCCACGGAAAAATATAGTTATGGGAACTTCACAACAAAATGGGGCGTCGAGAAAGTATGAATAGGAAAATAATGGAACAAGATAGGAGCATGAGATTACATGCAGAGACTGCCACTTTCTTTTTGGGAAGAAGTGGTGAGCACAACTGTGTACTTGATAAACATGGGACTCTTAAGTTACTTAGATGGAGACACACATGTGGAGGATTGTTCTAGTAAGAATTTTGATTATTCATTTCTTAGAGTCTTTCGATGTGAGATGTTTGTTCATATTGAAAAGGATAATAGGACCAAGTTAGAGGATAAAACAAATAAGTGTACTTTCATTGGTTATGGTGGTGATGAATTTGGATATAAATGTTGGAGTATTAAGGACAAGAAAATCATTTGATCTAGGTATGTTGTCTTTAATGAGAAATTTATGTACAAGCAACATTATGTTGTAGGAAAATAGGGAAGGATCTAGGAAAGAATATGAATTGGTAGAGGATCTTCTAGATGGGAAAGTGGTACAAGAATCGGTTTAGGAACCTACTCAACAGAACCCCAAAATCCTATATTGAGTAGGTCTTCTAGGGTAAGAAGAGAACCTAAACATTTTCTCCTTCTCTTAATTATTTGTTACTAATTGACAATGGAGAGAAAGAGAGCTTTGATGAAGCATTGCATGTAAATTCCATGAAGAAGTGGGATGAAGACATGGATGAGGATCATTGATCTTTAATGGAGAACCATACTTGGGATTTGGAGAATCTACCCAAAGGAAAAGAGAATTTTAGAACAAGTGGGTGTACAAAGTTAAAGAGGAAGAAGGAGGCAAGAAAAGATACAAGGCCCAGTTAGTGGCGAAGGGGTTTACATAGAAAAAGGGTATAGATTTTGATAAGATTTTTTCTCCTATAGTAAAATTGACTTCTATTAGAACTGTTCTTGGAATAGTGGTAGGAGAAGACTTGCACTTAGAGTGGCTAGATGTAAAGACCACATTTATCCATGGTTATTTAGAGGAGGATCTATATATGCAGAAACCAAAGGGATATGAGGTCAAAGGTAAAGAGGGTATGGTGTGCAAAGCGGAGAATAACTTGTGTCGCACGAAACAAGCTCCACATTAATGATATAAGAAATTTTATAGCTTCATGATAGAGAAGGTTATATTAGATGTCATTTTGACCATTTTGTGTATATAATTAAATTTCAAGATGTAAGTTATATTATCATGTGTATGTATATGGATGACATGTTGGTTTTAGAAAAAAATATGTAGGAAATAAAATTACTGAAGAAGAAGCTAAGTGACTCATTTTGCTATGAAGGATTTAGGGCGATAAAATAAATCCTTGGTATGTAGATATCTCAGGAAATGAAGGAATGGAAATTGAATTTATCTCGGTAGATTACATTAAGATTGTCATAGAGAGGTTTAATTTGTAGGATGCTAAATTGGTTGGGACTCCTTTGGCATGTCATTTCAATTTATCAAAGGAGTTGTGTCCCAAGACAAAGTAGGAGAGAAACCAGATGTCCAAGGTACCTTATTCATTAGTTTTTGATAGTTTGATTTATTCCATGGTGTGTATTATGCTTGATATTTCCCATGTATGAGAGAAGTGAGTAGATTTATGAGTGATCTTGGTAAAGATCACTTGCAAGTAGTAAAGTGGATCCTTGATTACTTGAGAGGTACCATGGGGATAGTTATATGCTACTGATGGATCAGATACCACTTTCCATGGTTATGTTGATTCATACATGGCTGTAGATTTAGAAAACATGAGGAAGATGACAAGTTATATTTTCACTATAGGTTAGAAAACAATGAGTTGAATTTCATGACTACAAAAGATTGTGACTTTGTCAACCACGGAGGCTGAGTATGTTTCTTCCATAGAGGCAAGAAAAGAAATGATTTGGTTATGAAAAATTATTAAGAAGTTGGGAATAAATAGGAGGAAGGAAATTTACATAGTGATATTAGAGTTCTATACACCTAGATAAGAACTTTCTACATCCATTGTAGAACAAATCATATACGGTTAAGGTACAATTTCATTAGGAAAACTTTAAAGGAAGAGAAGTTGAAGATGGAGAAGATTCATACCAATCAAAATCCTACAAACATGATGACCAAGGTGGTCAAAAAGACAAACTAAAGCTATGATTAGCTTTGGTTGGTCTTCACGGATAACAATGAAGGGTTGAGGAGGTTCTTTGAGAGGAAAACTAGTCTCAAGTGAGATATTGTTATGTTGTGGAGATTTTTTCATGTGTGGTAGTGTTGAAGACTGCTGTACACTAAAAATGTGCTTGATACCTTAGGAAACATTTTATTCTCATATGGGTGGTATTTTGACCCATAAATTTCGATGTAGTTTTGGTACCTGTGGTATTGTAAAACTACTTAAGCGATTACTTATTGATGTGATTTTTGTGCATATGGTAGGGGATTTGTAACATTGTAGATGGTAGAGTTCAAGTGTGAATTCGGAGAGTTTTTAGCACAACTCCAAACAGATATGGGTATTATATTGAGAGAAAGAGGTTGCTTGTAATAAAATTTGAGTAAATGATTATTGGTGTACGTAGTCCAAATTGTGTGAACCATGTTAAATAATGTCTACATGTATTGCGTTCTTTTATTTTAAATCGTGATATTTTACTGTATTAGTATTTACTATCGTGATTCTATGTGGGATTATTCTACATATTTTATCCCTTATTTCCTAATAAAAATTTGGTGAAACAAAATCTGCTAGGTAGCTCCACATTATAGGCATTATCAATCATTTTGTTGAGAATCCTTCATGGCCCAATCTTCTTATACTTCATTTTATTACATGCCCCTTTAGAAACCTCTCATTTTTGAGATGAACCATCACTATATATCCATCCTCAAATGAATTTAATCTCCTACATGTATCATGTAATCTGGTTTTTATTTTACATTACTATTTGTCAAAATTTCCCTCACTTCTTCCTATAATTGTAGTATATGTTCTACAAATGCTTTTGCATCATCACTGCGTTTATCTTTACTAGGTATAACAATCAGATCTAGAATTCCCTAGGGTTTCCTAACATAGACAATATGGAAAGGATTCCTCCCCATTTACATGTTTACCAATCCATTATAAACAAATGTAGATCATGGTAAAGCTAAATCACATTGTTTTGGATTTTCTATAACTATATATCGTAGAGGATTTCCAAAGATCTTGTTTACTACTTTTATTTTTTCATTTTTCTGAGGATGATATAAATTGCTAAAATTTAGTTGTGTCCCCATTTTACTTCATAGAGTCTTACAAAAGTGACACAAAAATGTTGTGTCCCAATATGAAATGATCATTACTAGAATGCCATGCAACCTAATTATGAACAAAAATTCTAGAATTATAGAAGCACCATTAGTTTTAAAAGCACAATGATGAAATGTTCCAATTTATAGAATCCATCTACCTCAAAAAATATATAATCATTTCCTCGTTGTGTGTTAGGAATTCCTAACATGAAATCCATGCTCAAATCAACCCATGGCCTGTAGGGATAGGTAATTTCATATATAGCTCAATATTTTGTGCATGTCCCTTAGCCATTCAACACACTCTACATCTTGATATGGCCATTTACTTTATGTCCTCTTTACCTTTGGATAATGATTTCTCTACCACAAGAGTAGTTATCTTATACCAAAGTGTTGAGCCAAATCCACATTGTGCAATTATATTATAATATTTTATCTCCTTGAAAAAACATGGATGAAAAATTTATTTCCCTTAAATAAATATCCATCCCGCATCAAATAATCACAAGAAAAACTACCCAACGTAGGTTCCTCACATTTTCTCAAAATATCACCAAAATCTAGATCACTTTCATACAATTCCTTAACTACCTCAAACCCTATGAATTCGTTTTCCATTATTATCAACAATGCTACACACCTACTCAAGTCATCAACAACTTGATTCTACCTGATTTATGCTTTACGAAAAATTATATTCTTGTAAAAATGAAACCCACTTTTCATGCCTACTACTTAGTTTCTTACATTTGTTTACATACCTCAATTTCTCATGGTCGAGTGAAGAGTAAAATTCCTTATCTCCAAAGAAATTTCTCCAATGCCTTAATTCTTGAACAATAGCATAAAATTACACATCATATGTAGAATATTTTCTCCTGGACTCATTTATCTTTTCACTGAATAATGATATAGGTCATCCTTCTTGAATTAGTACTGCTCCAATCTTGACATGTGAGGCATCACAATAAACCTCAAAGACCATGATAAAATTTGGAAATACAAAAATAGGTTCCTAAAGAATTTTCTTCTTTAACAATCTAAAAATATCTATTGTTACCTTTGTCCACTCGTTTCCCTTTGTGCACTCCATTATGGGTGCAAAATACTTTGAAAGTCCTAATAGACTTCATATAAAAATATTCCAATCCATTAAAACTATGAATTCCTATCACATTCCTTGGAATAAGACATTCAAAAATTTCCTACATTTTTTCTCATCCACCCTCACCCCAACCTCTAAAATGAAGAACCCCAAAAAATAGAATTTTCTAAATAAACATACACTTTTTAAAGTTTCCATATAAATTCTCTTTTTGTAACAATTCTAAAACCAATTTCAAATCCAAAATTTTTCCTTCCAATGTCCTACTAAATATCAAAATATCATCAAAATTGACAACAAAAAATTACCATTGTATTCTTATAGTACTCTATTCATTAACTTCATAAATGTACTAGGTGTATTAGATAACCTAAATGGAATCACCATCCACTTGTACAACCCATATCTTGTTTTGAAATTTGTTTTCCATTCATCTCCTTTATGGATTCAAATCTGGTACTACCCAATCTGTAGATCAATCTTACTAAAATATTGGTCTCATTGCACATCCATCATATCATCCAATATAAGAATTGGGAACTGATAATTAATTTTTATTTTATTTATTGCTCTCATCGTACACACATATTTTGTAGTCTCCATATTTTTTGGGAGTCAATAATGATGGAGTTTCACATGGAGTAATGATTTTCTCACTAACCTTTTCTTTATCATATGTTTCGCTTTCCTATTCAACTCCTCACTCTTTTTCGGGCTCATCCTATAGGATTCTTGATTTGGAAGGGCAGATCATGGAATCAAATCAATATGGTGTTATATATCCCTATTCAAAGTTAACCCATATGGTATCTCATCTGATAAGACATCTATGTATTTTTTTAGTATGTTTGTTGTCATATGGTATATACCCAATTCCTCTATTTCCACCTTCTTTTCCATTAATGCATAACAAAAACCTAATTATTCTATTTATATAGAAAACTCCTTTATATCCAACAATCCCCCTCTCTTCTCTTCTTCCTTGAAGGGTAATAAGACCACCTTTACACCATCCTTTGAAAAAATTAAGTATTCTTCCCTCCATCACGCATAACCTTTCTATCATATTGCCAAGGCCTTCCTAATAATATATGGCATACATCCATTGGGATGCATCACATCACACCTCGTCCTTGTAGGTATTTCCAATCAAAAAAAATATTAGGAATATTTTATTTATGGTTACCTCATTCCATTTCTTGAACCATGATATGCGATAAGGATATAAGCATTTATCACATTTCAGGAAGAGTTTATCAACCATCACATTTGAGACCATATTTTCACAACTATCACCATCAATAATAATTTTACATACCTTCCCTCTAGAGGTGCATCTTATTAAAAAGATATTTGTCCATAGTCAATAATCAAAACCAGCACAATCTTGTTCTTTCTCCTTCCTTAGGACAATCATCGTCCTCTTTATCATGAGGGTTTGACCTAAGTCTGCGGTAACCTCCATTTCCTCTTCTTCTTCAAACTTATCTATATTTACTCATGAATATTCCAATTACCATATATCACGTGTAGGATAGTGTAGACACTCAAAATATCTATGCACTTCTTAACTAAATTGGTAATAGTTTTACTTCCTTTAGGGGCTATTCCAACCCTTTCCTCCACCATATCCTCTTACTCTCTAAAACCCCCTACCTCTTTGGTATTTATCATGCCCTTGACCATATTTTTCCTACCTTTTTGCATTATAGGATTCAAATTTATAGGGAATCAAATCTACCCCTCCTTCTCATTAGAGATGAAGATGTTCCTCTCTTTACTCTTCTAAAATTACTCTTGTGTTTTTCTTCTACTTTCAATGTAAGTTGATCAACATCATCCATGTTATGGATCCAGAGCATACTCAATTCATCTTATATGGTATAAGTCAACCCATTTACATACCTTGTAGCCTTATGTTCTTTAGCCTCTCCCTATTCCACCCAGATTGATAGATTGTAAAATTACTTTGTATACTCTTCAATGTTGAGATCCTTTTGTCTTAGGTTTTAAAACCTTCAAAATAGTGTCCAGAAATAATCTAGAAGAAGAAAATTTTCTTTGAAATTTTTCATCATTTTATTTCACTTTCGAGCTTATTCTTTCTTTTCATTTATCTTTTCTATTATAGGTGATCCCACCGAGATCAATTCATGTGTAGAAAACTTACCGCATACAAACTTAAAATTCATCTCCTATGAAATGGTTTTCCAATCAAATTAAATTTCCATGTGATTTAACCAATCAATTGATTCCTCTGGTTGTAACCCTCCACCATAATCTAGAACATTAATCTTGATGCTATCATTATTTCCCTCTAAATATTGGATCAATATCTCCTCAAATGGTCATTGATTCAATGTTTCTTGATCTCTCTCATTTTCTTCTTCATTGTCTCATTCATTCCTTTACAAAAGTAATTCTTTAGTATCACTATCTAGATCTGCATCCCCATTTACATGTCTCAGTCTAAGGTAGATAACTTCTCCTGTGAGCTCATGACTTGTCTATGTACCTTATGCATATTCCTATTTATATGGGAATAACATAATCTACTTCTATAGCCATGATTATATAAAATAAAGGTAATAAATCACACAAAAAATGTAATATATATTACCTTCACCATTCCCACAAGATCTAAATCCTACTCTAATACAAAATGTTGTGGATCCAACTCCAAGAGGTTGAAATGCCTCCAAAACACACACAAATGGTTTGTAAAAACTAAAAATCTTCAAAATAGTTTCCTTATCATTCCTAAAACCACACTAATCTTTTACAACATTATAATATTCCTTTTATTTCCCATTATCTCTAAGAAAAATCCTAAAACACAAAAAAACCTAAAAAATAAAACACCTTGGATGGGCCCAAAATTTTACGTAAAAAATATACCTTTATAAATTAAGGCTTATGCCAAAGCTTGACTTATTTTATAAAGTGGAGAAAAATATATTAAAACTCTAATTTCTAGATAAATCCAAAAAAGGTTATGAGCATATTTTTAATCACTAGACAAAGGAATTTGGCCCCTAAAATTTTCCAAAATGGAACCAATATTTTCTCATTTGCAAAATTTAGTAATGGAGTATTACTAATCAAGGAATAACTCCTATAAAATTTCAAGACAATCCGACAGTCCGATCAAAAGTTATGGTCTTCGGAAATTATGCTCCTACATTAAGAATCTCCCATGGGAAATACAAGAGCAATTTTAAAAGTGTGGATAAGTGTTTTTGTGTCGATAGGATCCTTGGTGGTAGTTTTTCAATTACATTTAATGATAAAATCCAATAAAATTGATGTAAATAACAATTAATGAATATTAATAAATCCCTAGAAAAAATAACAAACAAATATTAAAGTTACATACAACGACCTTAGATGTGAGGTTTTCATAACCACTTCTCACCGAAAAAATCTAATGCTAGTGTAGTGGCCATGCATTTTGAGTGAGGATATAAATATGGAAACACCATCTTCTTAAGCCCTAACAATGTGGTTGTATGCATACAAACTTAGTTAAAATGTACTATGCAAGAACACAATGAATGTATTCACTACAACATTTCACCAATTAAAGTTGTAGTCTTAAGTTGTCGTTAAATCACTTTAAAGTTACAAGAGAAAATTTTGAAACCTAAAGTAAAAATGTAAGCTAAATTTACTTGGTGATGTTAGGGTATCTTTGTTGAGCCCCGATGTTAGAATAAATTTATTTGGGATGTTATCATGACTTAAATGCTGACTTTAAGAGTATATTAAAGCTCGACATCAAAATAATTTAATTGAGATGTTAGGAAGAATTTAATGCTAAACTTTAAAAGTGTCTTAAAATTAGGATGTATTTAATATGGATGTTAAGCATGAATTTTCTAGCATCTTATTTCCCCCTTTGATTCCAATCTTTCTGAATATGACTTTAAGGTGCCTTAAAATACAACTTTGTTCTGACTTTAACTAGTCTTTGATGTTTGTTTTTATGTAGTATGATATTTATTAGTTTTTAATAAATTGTGACTTTATAGGTGACCCATTTTTCTAAAATAAGAGCTTGCATGTAAATTTTTTTCCCATTATAATAGATGGTTATATCACTATATTTCTCAAAGTATGGGCTTGTGAGTCTATTTGGTGGTAAATTATGGTTTTTTTTAGTATGCCTCAAAGTAAAATGTTGTTAAACATGTCACAACTGCATGGGTTATATTTTATGATAGTTTGTATATAGGTTTTTGAAAAATGTTTAATTTTTCTTAAACATATCTACACCGAACATTCACATGATTTTACTTAGAATGTTGTTGACACGATTTTACACTATTATGTATATGTGATAGTAGAGAGTAGAAAGTTTTTCTACTCTTTTCCTTTCAACAAATTAATATTTTTATAAAATTTCAATTTCAATTTTGGTTATTTTGTTTGAACTTAAATAATCAAACTTAAACATGACACACGAACAAAAAAACCCCACATGATACCCTAATATGACATACTGAAACACACTCAGTTTTGTAATTTCCCCTAATTTGACCTAATTCCCACAATAGTAACACAACACCGATTCTTATAATTTTTTACTCGCTCCCCAATTTGACCTAATTCCCACAACAATAACACAACACCCATTCCTATAATGTTTTAATCGCTCCCCTAATTTGACCTAACTTCCCCAAATTTGACCTAATTTCCCTAAAATTTAATATTTTCTCCAAATTTGACCTATTTCCACAACACTAATATGACACACTAACAAGACACCCTAACAAAATACACTAATGCAAAAATAACATGACATAATTATACAACACCTTAACATGAAAATAAATTAACATGACATACGAACGAAGCACCATATCATGACACCCTAATATGACACACTGACATGACACCCTAATATGACACACTAACATGACACACTAATTTGACACACTAACACAACACCCTAACATGACAAACTAACAAAACACCCTTTTCCCTAATTTGACCTAATTCCCATAACACTAACATGACACCCATTCCCATAATTTTGAATTGTTTCCATTAGTTTGACCTAACTTCCCAAAATTTGATGTAATTTCCCCAAGCTTGACTCAATTTCCCCTTAATTTACTTAATTTCTCCAAAATTTACTTGATTTCCAAAATTTTGACCTAATTACCACAATAATAATGTGATAACCTAACACAACACTTTAAAATGAATCACTAAGGAAGTGCCCTACCATGACACCCTAATATGACACACTAACATGGAAAATTAACCTATTTTCCATAAATATCCCAACATTTGACCTAACGAAACTATAGTTGAACTATTTTCCCCAAATATTAATCCCTAATGTGAGACACCAAGATAATGATAGGAAATTTGACCTAATTACCCCAAATTGTTAATTTCCCTAAATTTGACCTAATTCCCCAAAGTATGAAACCTTAATCAAAATTTGAATTTAACAAATTAGATTGACACTATAACACGAAACACATTCTTATAATTTTGACTTGTTTCCCCTAATTTCCCCAAATTTTTCCTAATTTCCACAACACTAACGCGACACATAAACATAACACATGAAAACGAAAACCTAACAAAACACACTAACATGATAACCTAACATTACACCACAACGTGACACAATAAAGAAACTCCTTAACATGACACGAAGCACCCTAAGATGACACCTTAAAACAACACACTAACATGTGACCCGATTTTCCCAAATTTCCCCAAATGTGACCTAATATCCCCAAAGTGGAACTAATTTCCCCAATTTGAGATTTTTTCTTCAAATTAGACCTAATTTCCCAAGTTATAGCTTTTCCCTATATTTGAGTTAATTTACAATCATTACACACTAATGTGACACACTAATGTAACACACTAATGTAACACACTAATGTAACACACTAATATAATATGACTCCCTAATGCGATACACTAACCTGATTTCCCCAAATTTCCCCACATTTTACCTAATGAAACCAAAGTTGAACTATTTTCCCTAAATTTGACCTATTTCTCCCAAATATGACTCTCTAACGTGACACACTGATCTAATGAAAGAAAATTTAACCTAATTTCCCTAAATTTACCCAAATTGGACCTAATTCCCCAAATTTGACATGGTTTCCACAAATTTGACCTAATGAACCCTTAATTGACATCTGAATTTGAAAAATTAGATTGACACCATAACACAACACACATTCCCCTAATTTTGACTCATTTTCCCCAATTTGACCTAACTTCCCCAAATTTGACGTAATACCCACAAACCTAATGCAAAACACTAACACAACACCCTCACACACCGTAACATGATAATCTAACATAAAACTATAACATGACACAATATCACAACATATTAAAATGAAACACTAACAAAACACCCTAATACTACACTCTACTATGACACTAAACTGATAATAACATGTGACCTAATTTCCCCAAATTTCCCCAAATGTGACATAATATCCCAAAGTTGACCTACTTTCCCCAATTTGACCTTATTTGCACAAATTTGACTTAATTTCCAATCATAACACACTATTATGACACACTAACACAATACACTAATATGACTACCTAGTGCAAAGACAAGAACCTAATTTCCCTTTATTTGACCTAATGAAAACAAATTTGAAATATTTCCCCAAATTTGACCCCATAACGTGACATCTTGACAAAAATTGACCTAATTTCCCAAAATCTAACCTAATTTCCCTAAGTTTAACTTAATTATCCCAAATTGGAACTAATTTCTCCAAATTTGACCTAATTTTCCCAAATTGGACCTAATGAAACATGAATGTGACAACTTAGATTAACACCCTAACATGACACACATTCCCCTAATTTTGACTTGTTTCCCCTAATTTGACCTAATTTCCCCAAATGTAACCTAATTTCTCCAAAGTAGAATTAATTTTCCAAAAATTGACCTAATTTCCCTGAATTGGACATAATTTCCCCATATTATACCTTATTTCCCCAATTTTGACTTAATTTCCAACTACAACACACTAATGTGACACACTAACATGACACACTAATATGAATCCCTAATGTGACACTCGTAACATGACATACTAACCTAATGAAACCAAATTTAACCTAATTTCCCCAAATTTCCCCACATTTAATGTGATGAAACCAAAATTAAACTAGTTTCACCAAATTTGACCTAATTTCCTAAACACATTAATGTGACATCGATCTAATTTTTCCAAATTAGACCTAATTTCCCTAAATTTGATATAATTTCCCCAAATTGGACCTAATGAAACCTTAATTGACACCTAAATGTGAAAAATTAGATCGACACCATAACATGCCACACATTCCCCTAATTTGAATTCATTTTTCCTAATTTGACCTAATTCCCCCATAGGTGACTTAATTTCTCCAAAGTAGAACTAATTTCCTCAAATTTGAGATAATTTCTTCAAATTAGACAATTTCCCCAAATTAGACCGTATTTCCCCAATATTGTCTTAATTTCCAATCATGACACATTAACACGACATACAATTGTGACACACTAGCATGAAACACTAATATAAATCCTTAATGTGACACACAAATGTGGCATACTAACCTAATGAACCAATTTTGACTTAAGTTAACCAAATTTTCCCACATTTGACTTCTTAATACCAAATTTGAACTATTTTACCCAAATTTGACCAAATCTCCCTTACACATTAGTGTGACATTGACCTAATTTCTCCAAATTTAAACCGATGTCCCCACATTTGACATAATTTCCCAAAATTGAACATAGTTTCCCCAAATTTGACATAATTTTCCCAAATTCAACCTAATTTCTCCCAATTTAACCTAATTTACCCAAGTTAGACTTGATGAAACCGAAATGTGAAAAATTACTTTGACACTATAACACGACACACATTTCTCTAGTTTTGACTTGTGAATGTTGATAGAGAAGACAAGAAATTTGGTAATATAAGGAACAGGGTGGTATAGTTCACTTGTTTGATTAGGTCAAAGGAACACCCTATTGTTACACACTTGATGAAAGTATTTTTATGTAGTGTGACTATAAAGGGAGTCAAAATAGTACCTTAATTCTTGATAAATTTGTGGTTATAGTCATAAGACCTAAAAATCCTCACTGAATTTTGAGGGTTTTAAATTTGGGCAAATATTTATTTTCAATTTAATTATAATCCACTTTAACCCTTTTGAATAAAATAATGTAATAAGATATTCCACCTCTATAGTGTTAGAAGAACACTTCAAATATTTGTCATAGAAATGATTATCAGTTTAAAGGAACTATAGGGTGGTCAAAGTAAACTAAATATTATTCTCATGTCTTGTTATAGACAAGGATGTCATTGAATTTCTCCAAATGTGACCTAATTTCATCATATGTGACATAATTTCACCAAATTGGTCATAATTTCCCTAAACAAGACACTATAATGTGACACACTAATACAAATAATTAATGTGACACATTGATAGGAAACCCTATGCAACACACTAACACAACCCACTGACACAAATCTGAAAAGTAACAACACAATAGTCTTATGTGACACAATCACATGACTCTAAAATGTGAGACACTACCAAAACACCCTAACATGAAACATTGACCAGATGTACTAATGTTGGACACCGACAAAACACCCAATCATGACACACCTAACACAATAATGTGACATGCTAACATGACACTAATGTGATACAATGATATGACACCTAATCATGACACACAAACATGACACACTTGATGTGACATCAGAACAAAAATCTAATATGAAACACTAACACAACTCAAAAATGTGACACACTACCACAACACCCTAATGCAATACATTGACAAGACACACTTGACACAATACCCAATCATGACACACTAATGTGACATACTAACATGACACTCTAATGTGACACACCGATATGATATCCAATTGCGAAACACTAATTTGATACCATAATGTGGCATCCTAATATGACACTATAATGCAACAAAATTCCTTTGGAATTTCTGTTACACCACTTAGATGTGATTGCTTCACTGCTTTGATTAAAAATCATCAAAATATACATGATTTTTAATAAAAATACAATAGGACATTAAGGAAACTTTAACCGAGAAATTAGGGTAACTTTAAGTGCATCTAAATAGTTATGACATTAGGATGAAATTATATTGTATTTCCTAATATCCCTCCTAATATTAGAACTAAACATAGAGTAAAAAAACACACAAATAAAGAAACCCTAACATTCCATAGATTTATATTATTCCTTTCAATTCACTTTGTGAAATTGTTTTGCCTCAATAATAACTTTGCATAGTCATTTTCATTGGTGTGGGGAAGTGTGAAGAATTCTTGTAAGTGTTTAGTAGATTAGTGGGTTGTTTTATCATTGGTTTTTTTCATATTTGTGGGATATTGTAGATGGAATTTATTGGGATTTGTAATAAAATGTTTGATTGAGGAAATAAAATGAAAGGCTGGAAATAAGCCATCAACAAAGGAAGGAAGTAATTATTGATAAGAGGAATGAGAAAACAAGATATATTCTTAAAGAGAATGAATGTTGTAGATTTTCCTCCAGTGGTGGGGTTCTAATTCAAAAACATTTCTGAGAGGGCATACCTTTGAACCAGTAGATGATTCTTATTCAGATGAAGAATAATATGTTGAGAATGCACCTTATAAGAAACATAGTTTAGAGAGGAGAACTACCTCTTGACGAAGGAGGAAAAATACAGAGGTTACAAAAAGAAACTGACCATATAAAATCAAATTATATGATTATCAAGTAAACCTTATGCATCATATATTTTATGTGCTTCAACATTTTTATGTGCCTATGTCTACATATATATTAACATATAATTACCAATATTTTTACAAAAAAATATTTATTTGAATTGATGGAAGTGATTTAAATATCTCACAAAAAGTTTCTTCTTAATAACCTTTTTTAGTTCTTCTATCTTTCATCAAGCTCCTTACCATTTGAACATCACCCCAAAATTCATACTTCTACATAAATGTATCACATATTAAAATAATTTTAAACCTCATGCTATTGAAAAGTTTACAACCCTCATTTGCCATACTTGTAACACAACATGGTATTAAATAAAAAATAAAGCTAAGCTATTAGGGTATGTTCCATGAGACCAAAATTATAATAGTTTAGTAAAATAAAATAGTTATATTGCACTAGATATGGACTTTAAGAAAATAAAAATCATTCATAAATTTTTCAAGTATCTAGCTAAAAATAATTGATAACGTAGTTCTACATTCATAAGTATTAAATGTTTAAAATTCTATAATTAAGGTGATCACTGATGTGCCATTAAGAATCAAGTCCCTATGATTTTCATAATAATGAGTTCCCATTATTTATCATTACAAATAAGTAATATATTAGATCAAATCATGGAGTCTTCTTGATGAAATACAAAATTTTCATTTATATCAATAAATCATAAGTACAGAAAGTTATCTATTTCATATAATTATGATGGTTATTAGTCTTATGCAAATCCAAATTACCATGATAGATTAGTTCGTATATGATAAAATAAATATCATATTAAGTACCCATTTTAGTAGTGAATAATGTAAGAAGATCAATGAATAATATAGGACTAAAAATTATTTTCTAATACTTCTCAATATAATAGTCATAATAGGTAATATAATTGGACTATTTCTATCTCTAAGGTATAATTCCATTTTATGAATGGAGACATTGCCTTAGTAAGGTCCTAGTGGTAGTTTCAAAATAAATTATTTTTCCTTATTGAACATCAATTCTATATAATAAGAAAATGTTTTGTGTATAGTTTGGATGGTGATTTTTAGATTAGGGTAGACCCTTTAGTATAATCTGAATCATAGTTATCCTTTCTAAGAAAAATTCTAATGTAATATACACCTTATGGTCATACATTCCTTTATGAATAATAGTATTACCATATAATCTTATCCATATTATATGATAGATAGAAAGAGAGGTTTGAACATTTAAAGTTACCCTCTAAGGTATATAATATAAACATAGAGATATTTTTTAATACATACCTCCATTACAATAGATTAATAGTTATGAATCAATGAAATAGTCCCTACCTTATCTTATTAAGAAAAAGGTTTAGTGTTCTTAGGACCCCTTTTAGTTCTTGGTAACTAAAAATTTAATGAAAAATGGGAAGAAAGGGGATATACATTTGAGAGGAGGATAAGAGAGAATGTGATAGAGGCTTAGATGCAAGGAAGATTTACTTGAAGGCTTAACATCACAAATTTCTTGCAAAATGTTGACACATACCTACTAAGAACTTAGAAAATTTTTTGCACATTTCCCTATATTAACCAACTCCCGATAGGTGATGTAAAGGATGTTAGGAATTAATAATATGAATAAATTTTTTTATAAGGAAATTACTCCTTTTATCACTTTCTCTTCCCAACCATCTTGGACCTTCCTAGCTACACTAGTCGTAATGTCTCTTAAGATCCCTGACACCAAAAAAACTATCGAATTTGGTTGGAAAGTTCTTACAAACCGCATCACCTAATAAAATCTAATATGATCATAAATCTTGAAATGGGGTCTATATAAAAATATTATTCCATTTTCTCTCCTCTATGCCCAATTTCATTATGGTGGAAGTGAATACAACATGCTGGAAAAAACTAATTTGAGTCAGTATTAGGGTGTTTGGGGTGGTATTTTATGAATGAAACCTCATGACACTAAAATAATGGTGCCCACACATCTGAAAGGGTTGGTATATACTACTGGAAGTGTTTTTAAATTCCCAAAATCCTAAACCTTCTTGCCTACATCGGTATGACGACATATCTTAAGAGCTATGAGACTAAAAAACTATCAATTTTTTGTGGGAAAGTTCTTGAAAACTGTGGGATATGAGAACCTCTCATATGGGAATATAAGTTGACATTGGTGATGTATACACAATCCTCTGCTTGTTTCTCTCATATATGCCTAATTTTCTTGTGGCGATAGTGAATGAAATGTGCTTTAGAAAGCACCATTGAGTCGGTGTTTGGGTGTCTAGGGAAATATTTTGTGAATGAAACCTCATGAAAAAAAAATGGATGGCATAAAATGTCTAGGCATGCTGGTATATGATAAAAAAATTTGTTTTTCTTCCCAACCATCACAGACTTTCCCAAATACATCACTCAGCAAAGGTCTCTTAAGAACCTTGAGACCAAGAATGTCAAACTTTGTGGGTAATTTATCACAAAATGTGGCGTTAAGAACATCCCATATGAGCAAAAATTTTGGTTTTAAGCCCATATACAAAATTATATCATGTTTTCTCTCCTCTTCATTTGATTTTATCATAGTGGAAATGAATGAAATGCATTAGAAATTGTCATTTTCAATTAGTGTTAGGGTGTCCAGTGTGATATTTTAGGAAAAAAACCTTATGGAACCAAATGAAAGACACCCACATGTCTAGGAAATATGGTACACACTATTGGAAGTTTCATTTTTTGCCCAACCATCCCAAACCTTCTCAGATACATCAACAGGTGACATCTCTTAAGAGCCCCGAGACCAAAAAACTCTAAAAATTTGGCAGGAAAGTTCACACAAAATGTGGCACCTGGTAACCTCTTGTATAAGCATACATTTTAGTGTCGGGACCATTTACAAAAACCTATCTTGATTTCTCTCCTCTCTTCCCAATTTTTCAGCAAAGTGATAGCAAATGCAATGTGCTAAAAAGGTATCAAATTCTTACATTTGGTCAAACACTTGACATGCATACACAAAAGATTCTATTTGGAAATTTAAATGTTTATAAGGAGTTTTTTCAAAATAAATTAAATACATATAAAATATGGAACCTACAACTATAACATCCAAAAAAACAAGTTTCCTATCATGCCTTGATGGATGTCCCTACCCCATTACAAATATTTTATTTTTCCATGACAAATGTGAGCTAATCAAAGGTGAATATCTATTCATTGAATTTGGTTGAATTACAAGCTGCAAGACCACATTTATTTCAATAATTTTCTCAAAATGTTCACACACTAAGTGCATGGTTTCACATTTTACATAGTATATCATTTTTTTTGAATTGACAAAATTTATTTACATCACTCATAATAATTTTTTGTACAACTATATTTTTTAATTCTAGTATCCTTCATCAATATCCTTACCATTTGAATGTATCTAGAAAAATTGACACATAATTAAATAATTTGTCAAATATGTGAGTAATAGTACATTTTCCATTCCTAAAAGGCCCAAATGCTTTAATCCAAGGAACTTTGGCCAAGTGGTCAATACACTAACAATTTATTCGTAGTGACTACCGTGTGTAGAGTGATTATTAGTAGAAAATGACCCTATAGTTTTGATAGGTGTACGAGTGGTACAAAAGGTGTAAAAGATAATACATTTTCATGTGGATCTAAAATACACAACAAGAGGGGTAGTGAACATGAGTGGCTATTAAAAATTCAAAGTATGTCTATAAGTTACTCGTGAGATAGAGGTTTTTTCATCCAAAATAAAATATTTTTTCAACTCACCAAATAAATTTTATACACAATATGGAGAGGCTTGAAATAAAAATGATTTCCCAAAAATTAAACATATATCCATGTGTAATTGAGTGCTAATCATAATTTATGTAACATACCACCCATAACAATTGATTTTCCCCATTACATGCTAAATTCCAAGATTTTTAGGAAGTTGGATTCATTTTCAACATGGCCACTAATAAGTTGAGATTAAGGGTAATTGGGAAGAGAGATTCCCTTCATAATTCCTTTAGAATCTTTAAGTTAAGTTCTTAAGGCCCATTCCAAGAGTGCTCATGGGTTTTTGAGTCCTAAAAGTGAATTATAATTACACTATATGCATTTAATTGGTTCAAAACTTTATTATGAGTGTGCCTTCCTTGAAAAACTTATAACACTCTTACATGACATAGATTTTTTAGTTATCTTATACTTCATAGAATTTATGTGATAAAAACTGATAGTGAAATTTGATTTTGTTTTTAAATTTATAACCTCAAAAAAATTTCTTGAACTTTCAGGAATATAGTTTAAAATTGCATTTATTATTTTATGTAATGTCATTATTTTTTAATATTATGTAATAACTTTTAGATACTAATATTTTTTTGTTCCGTACCTTATGTAGTTATTTACTAGATTTCTTAGCTAAATTTAGGGAAATCCTAAAATTTTTAAGATTTATAGTTGTTGTTAGTGATGCCCATTATATGATTCCTCCCTCCACCCACCCACATTATTCCATACCACCTCCCTATGTTGATCCACATACCATACCACCCTCTACCTGAAGACATCGACATCAAACTATTATCCATAATCTGACATGTATAGGTGTTGTAACCTATAAATATTTGTTCCACAAGATGTCTCGAATGGGGATTTTCCTTCCCCTTCTCCAGCTACTTCCCCATAGTCTAATACATGAAAATATGTTTCACCTTGTGGTTTACTTAAAGAGAGGTATAAGAGGTATTATTCTGAAAATAAGAATAAGACTATTTTCCTAAATACATTTAGGGATATCTACCCCGATAGGAATGGAAGGCATGTTCATATGTTTTCATTTAAATTTATATTTTAAATTTATATTATATTCTAATTTATATTTTAAGTACAAGTTATTAATTAATTTAGCTACAATGGTTTGTAATTACAAGTAATGAATGATAAAAAAATGTTATGATACATAAATTGTATAACACCATCAAAGCATGCTAGCCAAGAAGGCAACACAAGATTATTATGATGTCTTATACGTACATTTCCTAAAAAGGTGTACAAAATGGGTGTTGAAAGAAATTCGGGAAATGTATGGTCCATTGTTGGACGAGGGTATGTTTATTTTGTGATTAAAATTATTTGTATAATGATAATATTACATTATGTTTTATTTTATAACTTTTTTTTTTGTAACAAAGACATGGTTCATAACTATGCCATAAAAATCTTGTGACATGAAATATATAATTTCAAAATAAAATTGAAGATGAATTATGACCATGATGAGTTTTCAAAAATAGGAGGTAAATGTTGAGGTTGAAGTCATATTTACTTTACTTTTATTATAAATGTGGTTACTATCACAATTAGTTTTACTTTTTCCAATTAATGTGCTAACCAAGTGTACTTATAAATTATTTTCAAACTTGCTAGAAAGCAGACCCAATCTATGGTGTCGATTGATTGACTATTGGGATAGTCAAGATTTAATATGACCAAGTCAACAACAACTAGCTATAAATGCTAGATTGGAATAGGGTCAAAAGGTTACAAATCCCGCAAGTCGTATGGGAGTTGCTGGAGCATAGGATCAATTTGTAAGTATTATAGTTTAAATTAGTTTCTAATAATAAGTGTTCAAGTTTTATTTTTTTAATTACAACATAAATTAATATTATATTTACATTTTCCAATAGGGGAGGACTATGGGAATCATATTGAGTCTTGGCATAAGGATCATATCTGTACTTATGGATATATTTCTCTGCAAAAGGAAATGGCTACCAATGGAGTCCAACCATTGCATGTATGCCATATAAATTCATTGTAAAATAGATTTAAAATAATTTATACATTTTTAACAATTATTACATAATGTTACTAATCATTTATTTTTATTTTAAGTAGGGGTTGTTGGTGGTCAAACTTGTACTTGTTTCTCGAGTTGGAAGAACCAAGTCATTTGAAACAACAATGGAATCATATATAAGGGAAAACTAATCTAAGGAAGGTGATAACACTAGAAAAAGAGGGATGAACACCATCTGTTTTGAAAAATGAAAGGAAATAAATGAAAGAAGGCTAGGCACATGTAGCACAACTAAAACGCATTTACCAAATCAGTTTCATGAACACAACTAAAAATGAGCTGTAAGGGACATGTAAAATGACACAACAAGCACACAATGTAAAAGAAAGGCAAGAAGAAAGAATACAAACACACTTAGGATAAAGAATAGTCACAAAATGATGCTTCCATTACTTCCAGAAATGCACATAACTGTTACAATGGTGAAAGAGGCCATATCCACATGCACGAGCCAAATATAGAGGTCTGTGACTCAGAATACAAAATATGAAGTCCTTAGAAAAAATGTAAGGATCCAAAGTGTCCAACATTAACAATGAGCCCAACTCTTACATTTATAGATGAATCCATGGAAGAAGAAGAGAAGAAGAGGGAAAAACCCAAATTTGAAATACAACCACCAAAAAAAAGCATTCAATGCCTACAAATCCACCTATAAATCTATCAAATACATTTCCCCAAGTCTTTTTGGCATGTTAAAGAAGGAAGGAGAGGGTGATCAGATCAAATCAGGTGGTTAGAGCAATCAGATCTACTCATTAATGCCTAGAAAGATGTTTTCCCATTTCTCACCTACCAGATCCACCAAGAATTTGAATTTGAATATCTAACACTATAGCCTACATCAACAACTATCGATCGATTGAGACTAGGCACACATCGATCAGAGCTCTATAGAAAAATATATGGATGTCAAAATTTTTAGGGAGTTTCTGTACGCAAGCAAGACATGTGGCACATGCATGGATTGATCTGAAAGGATGGTCACCAACTGTAAAAATGTTTTTTTTTTTACCACCACGTGTCACTCATTGATTTGTTGTAAGGATTCGTGCCCTATTGGTGCACACTTTGATAGGTTACATGTGGCACACTCAAGCATGTCATAGAATGATGTGGCATGGAATGGCATGAGAGGGTGCAAAGGTATGCACATGGAAGAATGAGGCATGGGAGATGATAGAAGGAAGGCATGATCACAAAATGCGCATGGGGAAAATGGGGAAAATGGTGAGTGGAAAATGTATGGTCAAGGCACAACTATTACAAGGTAATGTGTGGGGTGCATGAGAGAGCTAGACAGGACTTAGCTTTATTAAGCAAGTGCAAAGGCACGATGTAGGATGATGAATAACTAGAGAAGAAGGAATGCAAAAGATGCATGCAAGGTAAGAGTGGAAAAAGAGGAAAAGGAAAAAAGGAAAGGGAAGAAGGGGAAGCACAAGGGCAGGTGGAATGAGAAATAAAGTGACCAAGTGAATGTGCCAAGGAGACAACTGAGGTGCACACAACTTGCAATGAAGATATCTGAGCTAGAATATGTATGTAAGTTTTCCAAATAACTAGGAGAGTTATTTGATAACAGTTTTGGTGACTTTCAGGGCCATCTTCCTACTAGATGAAGGAGATCAATAGCCTAGAGCATCCATTGGGCATGGAGTCTACTATGTAATCATGAAATTTTGATCTTTAGCTTTGAAGAACTACCCCTAAAGTCACTTAAAGGATCATTTCTTCACTCTATTCTAAATCCTACAAACTACTAAAATCAATTGTCTGAAAGATCATCGACCTGAAAGCAAAAAGAAGAGCAGTGCACAAGAAGAACACGAGAAGAAATAACTATGTACAAAAAAAAATGTGTGTGTAACGCACTTGGAGGAATTGAAACTACTCTAATATATACAAAATGATGCAAAAACTTAATGGAAGGGTTTGAGATAGATCCCATTTATTGGGATTTGCAACGCACCTCCATCAAGATGAGTTAACTCAAAGAGTTAGCCTCCTTGCATGAACTAATGATGTATGGGCCACTCCAAAGTGCATCAAACTTTGAATGGCACCCTGGTTTAGCTCTCTATCAACATCCCATTTCAAGACCAAGTCCCCAACTTTGAAATCTTGAGGCCTAGCCTTTCTATCAAACCATTTCTTTGTTTGCTTGTTGATGTTGTTCTAGCTTGATCATGGTAGAGTTCCTTGATTCTTCAAGATTAACCAGCTCTGTCCATTCTAATTTCTCTCTGGTCTATGCCTTCAAATTCTAATTGTTGGGAAAGTGCTAATGAGTTCAACTCAAGTGTCAAAGGAAGGGTAGCCTCCTTTCCATAGACAAGCTTGTAAGGAGAAGTTCCTATTGCTTTTTTAACTATGATTCTATCTACCCAAGCAGCGCACAAGACCTTTGTATGCCACTTGTCTTTGGCTGATGTTCATTGTGTGCTTCATGATCCTGATCAGGTTCTTGTTTTTTGACTTTTCCAGACCATTTCCTTGAGGGTAATAGTTGGAAGAAGTCTTCAGATAGATGCCCAAATTTAGAGCCCAATCAATGATTTTAGTGCCAAGGAAGGATTTTTCATTATCAGAGATAATGGTTTGAGGAATGCCAAACCTTGTGACTATACCTTCGAGAAAGTCAAGGATGACTGACTCAGTTGATTCCTTGAGCATGAAAACTTTTGTCCATCTGGTGAAGTAGTTTGTAGCTATCAACACCCATTTATGTCCAACGTTTGAAGGTGGATTGATCATGCCTATGAAGTCAAGACCCCATTGTGCAAAAAAGGCTGATCCACTTGGATTGGTCGAGGGGAAGCATTTTCAATCTTTTTTCCTACAAAGAAAGTGCATTCCTTTACATTTTTGACCCACTTGTGTGCATCTGCAAAAGAGTAGGCCAAAAGATACCTACCATTATGATCTTCATTTTTGTAGTTTTGGCAGAGAAGTGTCCACCAGAGAATCCATCATGAAATTCTGCTAACACTTTTTCAATCTACATGCATCATTGATACACCTTAACAACATGCCATCAAGATTCTTCTTGAAGAGAAGTCCATCAATCAAAACATAAGGGATAGATTATAACCTCATATGTCTTCTCTTTTCCTTGTTTAAACCAAGAGGGTATGCATGCCCTCAGAAAGGAATGTGATCATGTCCTTCATCCAATCACATGCTAGATCTTTATTCTTCTCAAGTTCTATGTGCATGAGAGAGCTTCATCAAGAAATAATGAAGTCTCATATTCATTGTGTGCATCCTCAACAAGTTTCTTGTAGAGTGTGCTACCTCTTACTAGCTTTTTGGCTTTGATAGTCACATCATACTCCATGATTTTGGTCACCCATCGTGCTCTCTTTTCACTAATTTCTACTCCCATGATGAAGTCTCTAACAAAGAGAGTGAGACTAACACCTTGATATGATTTGTGGTGAGCATACTTTTGAACTTCTTGAGTGCACATGATGGCATAGACCTATTTCTCCATGTGACTATATTTAATTCATAATCCTTCAATGTCTGGCTGAAGAAAGCCACTAGTTACTCCAACCTTGTTCATTTTCTTGTGTTAGGACAACAAAAACACTCACATCAACATGCCATAAGCATAAAGGATAAAATCCTTTGAGTAATTCAGTTGATGAGTGTTGGTGCACAAGAAATCTCTTGCTTGATTTTGTTGAAGCTTTCCTTTCCTTTTGTTGTCCATCTAAAAGCTATGTCCTTCTTGAGCATCAGGGTGATGGGCTTACTAGTCCTACAAAAAGTTAGGAATAAAATGCCTAACAAAATTGATCTTACCAAGGAAGGACTAAGGGCCTTTTTGTGCACCGAAGGAAAGAGCTAGGATGGCTGAAACACACTCAAGATCAATTGTGATGCCATCCTTTGAAACCACATGGCCCAAGAGCTTTCCTTGTGCCACTACAAAAAATTACACTTCTTAGGGGTTAAGAGATACCCCATACTTTCTACATCTCTCAAATACTTTCTCCAGTGTGCCATGTGATCCACGCTCTTTTGCTTTGAGAAGATGTGATGTCATCAAGGTAAAACCAAGATGAACTCATTGATGTAACCTTTGAAGGCAATGTCCATGGCATGTGAAACATTGTGCCCACATTTGATAGACCAAAGGGCATCTTCTGATATGCATATGTTCCCCACTTGGTTGTAAACGTTGTTTTGAATTGATCCTCTTCCTTGACCAGATCTGATTGAAACCAGAATATCCATCCAACATTGAGAATCTTTGCACCACCACAAGTCTATAGAATCTACTCCATTGAAGGAAAAGGATAATGATCCTTTAGAGATGCCTTGTTCAAATCTCTGAAATCAACACAAAGTCTGATTTCACCATTCTTCTTGCACACCGAAACTAGATTCATGACCCAGTAGAGTACTTGATGGGAAAATAATCTTCACCTCAATGAGTTTGGATAATTCCTTTCCTCATGAGGGGCTCTATCTTTGATTGACTGGTCATTTTTTTTTTCTGATGGGCTTGATACTAGGATCAAGGTCAATGGAGTGTTGAGAAACACTTGGATCAAAACCTTTGAGGTCTTCATACTCCCATGAGAAGATATCACTGTATTTTTGACAGAGAGAGATGAAGGCCTATTTTCATCATGCATGCAAGCTTTACTAGAAAAAACTCCTTTCCACATGCAATAGTGACTGGGGAGTAGTCTTCTTGTGCACACACATATACTTTTCTTCACCCTTGAACTCATCATCAAGGCTAAAATTTTTCTAAGGTGACCAACCCTTTAGGCAACTTGTTTTTCTTTAGTTTATTACTTGGTCACCATAGCTGTCATGCAAAATCAGCTTGCATACTTGATGAGAACTCAACTTCATTCTAGATGAACTGGATGATCTACATCACTATCAAACACTTTCCAATGGTGTTGTTATCTGAATGGATGGTCTAATCACCATCTTAATGTGTTGAGTGTTTCCTTTGACAAATCCTCAGCAGGAGAGAACTATGAACCAAGCGCGACCATTTGATCAAATCCTTCTTTATTCATTTTATGCATGGCACCACCTACGTATATTTAGAGCATCAAATCTCTCAAGGAGGTCCCAAAATCTATGTTTATAAGCTTTGAGAAGCTTATTATTTTTCATGAACTTTTTTGGTGACTTGATGGATAACCAATTTTGTGTCCCCAAAGATCTGTAGTGCCTTAATCTTCTTCTTTTTCAGCAATAAGAAGACCATGCACCAATGCCTCATATTCTACCACATTATTAGAACATGTAAACTATAACCTGCATGAAGAAGAATAATTTCTCATCCTTAGGGGAAATGAGAATGACTCCTACTCCCATCGCACATTTCTTCTTTCTAGATCCATCAAAGTATAACTTCCATAGACCAGGTTCTCTTCACTTTTCTTGAGCGCACATGTGGCAACACAACTTCTTCTTCAAGAATGTAGTAAGTACCAAGCCCAGTTTCATAAGCTTCCAACTCTTCAACATATGGGTCAAATTTATGGTGCCTCTCCACCCACTCATCAAGTACTAGATCAAGAATAGAAGGTGGAAGAGGTTTCTCTTCAAAACTAAAGCTTGTTCTTCTTGGATTAAACAATTGGCTTGGAGAGGGGATGGGACATATGACTCTACATGATAGGAAAATATTGGCTCAACTTGTATGGTAAACTAGGTACCATACCTTGTCTTGAGTAACATATGGGACCAATCAGAAGACAAGTAACCACCCACTTTAGTAGTAAAATCTCTTGACAAACATAAGGAAAACAAAGGGGGCAGATCAATGATTGACACATCTTGAGTTATTGTTAGACTTGGACATGCATGGAGGGTTAACTCAAGATCCTTGATGATTCCTAGGGTAGTGATAATTGAACCATCAAGTTATAGGACTCCTTTTGTCAAGGGGCTATACTTAAGACCTAAGACATCAACAATTTTCTTAGGCATGACAGAAGTACTAACACCTGAGTCAATCATACAGTTATGGACAAGATGTTTTCCTATGATCAAAGACATATAAAGGGTGGGGTTTTAAAAATTTTACTTACTTTCTTCTCCTCTTCTTGGTAGATATTGATAGAAGCACACGTGGATTTTGGATATAGCTGGATCAACACATGGGAGTTGAGCTAGAGCTTCATGCAACAAGTCACACTGGGATGGAATGGTCAAGGCATCCCACATTGTGAACATTTATGTTTTTATTTTTCATCTGTCCACAATGCTGAATGGAAACCCATTGACTTGTGCATTTTGAGGAACAAAACATCCTTTCTTTTTCGGTATAGGCAGAACCTTAGAACCTTAGGTGATAGAGGCTTGACCTACCAAAGGAGGGGCACACACCACTTCTAGAGAGGAGCTTTTTGTGTGGAGCCTCAAGTGTGTAGGAACTTGAGTGCTTTTACTACTAGATGCCTTAGCTACTTCTTTTTTCTTTTGAGGGTCTGCTTGTGTTGTTGGAATTGTGACCTGCACACTAGACTTCAAGCATTCTCTTTATATCTTGTGTTGTCTCAAAACTGGGGCACATGGACTACTTGTATCATCTACAACTTGGTTGATTGCACAAAATTCTCAACCAAAGAACATCAATTTTCCTCTGAGGAGCTTCTAGCCTTTTCTTTGGTTATCTTCTTTAGGTGCTTGTTGAAGGCTCACAACTGAAGCATTCTGATCATGTAGGCTTACACATGCACACAACATTAGTGCAATGATATTGACTATGAGGCATATTTAAGGAAAGCACCATTCAAACTCTTGCACCATGTTGTTCTAGAACTGGGACAAGTGCTTGACTTGTGTTGGGCACTGGAAGAGGTTGTGTAGGAGGAATAACTTGCAAAGGCAAGTGTGCATTAGCATGCCATCTATCATTCTACTGGTTTTGTCCATATCTTTGATTCCATATTGATTCCACCAAGGTTGATTTTTTTTGCCTTTGCCACTTATTAGAACTACCTCTGTAGGCTTGCTATCTTGTTTTCTCCAATGATATGACCTTATTGGACAAGTTTTCTAATCATAGGCCTTCAATTCATCATCTTCTTTTTGTTGTGCAGAGAGTAGGATGTAGATGCAACTGTTGTGCGCTCTGCACTAGAACTAGAGCAATAGAAGGTTGGGGCACTAGAGACATCTCTAGGGAATAAGGGCACAGAGGCCTAGGCAAACTTACCAAATTTCCTAAATGAGACTATTTTTTTTGCCCTTATTGCAATGTTGTATGTAACAAGTAAGGTTCTACCTCCCATGGATTGAATCATGACTAAAATGTCACTATTCAAATCCCTTAGATAGTACAAGAAAGCATGTTGGGTGTAGGGCCTTACCACTTGAGGAATTTTGTCCCAAGTCTTCTGAATCTGATGTTGAAATCAGTCATCTACTCATTGGGCACACTTTTTGTAGTCATTTGTCTCCACCAATGATAGATGATCTGATTTATCTTCAAAGTAATTACATAGAGTCATTCCAAGCTCATCCCAAGTAGTAGCAATAGATGTAGGTCTCAAGCCATGGTACCATTGGAGTGCTTTACCCTTGAAAGAGGTTGCAAAAACCTAACAACAACATCATCATGTGTAATCAGATAGATAGAGCATACATTGGCCACATCTTGAATGTGTTCAATAGGGGTGACTTGATTTTCTCCCATGAAGTATGGAATACTCTTGAGCACATGGCACTGGCATATCATGTTAGGCATTGAGATTGAGTGGGCTTCCACCAGTGAAAGTTGGAAAAGTTCCTCGAGGAGGAGGAGGTTGAAGTTCCATGGTAGGGTGCACTTGTCTATTTTGAGGAGGAGTAGAGTGTGTGCATGACATGCTGGAGATGGGGATGTGCACACAGGAATCTATTACATGTGTGCTTCTTGGTGAAAGATGGAGGTATTCAAAGGATCCTTCAGCTATAACACTCTGTCTGGTATGCACTCTTCTCATAAAAGGTGCTCAGACTACAAAACAGAGCTCTAAAATGTTGGGAGTCACCAGATGTGTTGAAATAAGCCTCCAAAGGCTGGAAAAAACTAAGTTCACACACCAAAACTTAGCAATATGAAATTTAAGCTTTCACTTCACTTGTCCCACTGGCATGCCAAAAAATGTTGGTTGTCAAACTTGCACCCGTGTCTCTGGATCTGAAGAACCAAGTCATTTGAGACAAAAATGGAACCATCTCCAAGTTTTGGGACCTTGCACACTTGAGATGGATCTCTGAGAAGGTCGGGTTCCTCTATCTATTTCTACTACTACTACTACTCCTAATGCTAAAAGGGAAAACTAAGCTAACAATGCCAAGGGACCAGGGATAGAAGGATAATAAAAGAAAGGAAAACTAATCTAAGGAAGGTGATAACACCAAAAAAGAGGGATGAACACTATCTATTCTGAGTGAAAATGAAGGAAAAGTGTGAAAGAAGGCTAGGCACATGTAGCACAACTAAAACATGCATTTACCATATCATTTTCATGGAACACAACTAAAAATGGAACTGCAAGGGATGTAGAATGACACAACAAGCACACAATGTAAAAGAAAAGGAAAGAAGAAAGAATAAAAACACACTAGGATAGAGAATAGTCAAAAAATGCTTCCATTACTTCCAAAAATGCACAAAACTATTATAATGGTGAAAGAGGCCGATATCCACATGCATGAGCCAAATATAGAGGTCTGCAACTCAAAATACAAAATATGAAGTCCTTAGCAAAATGTGTAAGGATCCAAAGTGTCCAACATTAACAATGAGCCCAACTCTTACATTTATAGATGAATCCATGGAAGAAGAAGAGAAGGAGGAAAACCCAATTTTGAAATACAACCACCAACAAGAAGCATTCAATGCCTACAAATCCACCTAAAAATATGTCAAATACATTTCCCCAAGTCTATTTGGCATGTTGAGAAGGAAAGAGGGCAGATCAGATCAAATCGGGTGGTTGAGAAATCAGATCTGCTCATTAATGCCTAAAAGATGTTTTCCCATTTCTCACCTACCAAATCCACCAAGAATTTGAATTTGAATATCTATCACTATAGCCTATATCGAAGCTATCGATTGAGACTAGGCGCATGCGATCAGAGCTCTGTAGCAAAAGATATGGTCATCAAAATTTTTAAGGCACTATGCACACGAAAGACACGTGGCACACATGGATTATTTGAAAGGATGGCCAACTGTGTAAATGTTCTTATCATTTCTATCCACGTGTCACTCATTGATTTTGCAAGGATTCAAATGCACCACTATTGGCATGCTTTGATAGGTTGCATGTGGCACACTCAAGCATGTTAGAGAATGATGTGGCATGGAATGGTGCAGAGGAGGATAATGCAAAGATATGCATGTGGAAGAATGAGGAAGGGATAGAAGGAAAAGAAGGAAGTAATGTAAATCAATGCACACGGAGAAAATGGGCAAAATAGTGAGAGGAAATGTATGGTCAAGGCACAACTATTACAAGGTAATGTGTGGACCCATGAGAGAGGCCAGGAATTAGCTTATTGATTAAGCAAGTGCAAGGTGTGTGTGTGTGGATGAATAGATTCTAGGAAGAAGGAAAATGAGCAAAAGATGCATGCAAGGTTAGAGTGGAACAAAGAGAAAAAAAAAATGGAAAAGGGAGAAGGGGAAGCACATGCAGGGTAAGGGGAAAATGCGACCAAGTGAATGTGCCAAGGAGAAAAGCGAGGTGTGCGTAACTTGAAATGAAAATATTGAGCCATAATATGTATGTAATTTGTATGACAAATTTATATTATGGATATTGACCTAATATTGGAAGGGTCAATCATGACTCTAAAATTATTTTGTATTATAATAATATTATGAATTTAAAGTAATAATTTAGTGGTTTTATTGAAATATTTAATTTATCATTGTTTCCTTAAATTTTTTCCATTTGTATTCAATGTCTTTTATATTTGTAATTATGCTCCAATACAATTTTCTACTTTAACATAATTTTCATTTTTTGTGTATATCGTTAAAATTAACATTAACATAAAATTTTATAACTAAAATTGTATAATATAATAACAAAATTAAATAAAATAAAGATTGAAAATATAGTCATAACTAATAACAAAATATAAGTCTCATTTGTAAACTAGCTAAAATTACAATTTAAGTTGCAATCGTGTCACGGTTTAAGTTAGACGTAGTGTCACCATTTAAGTCACAACTAGTGTCACCATATATGTCACATTTAGTGTCATCACAAGTAGTGTCTAAATAAAATTCATAATTAGTTTCATAATCTAAGTTGGATGTAATGTCAAAATTTAAGTCACAAATTGTGTCCCATTTTAAGTCACATGCAATGTCACATTTTAAGTCATACACTATGCCAATATAAAGACGAACCTAAAGATCCATTTAAAGTTAAAAATTGAAATTCATGTTAAAGTCTTGACTTAAGTCACTAATTAAGTTGTATTTAATTCATGAATTAGTCATTAATTAAAATGTATTTAAAGTCAGCATAGAATACCATTAAAAGAAACCATTAAAATGCCTTTAAAGATACTTTAAAGTTACAATAACATCTCGTTCAAAGATTGTTAAAGATGACTTTAAATATAATGTAACATCTCATGTTAAGTCATATAAACGTCCCCATATTGTCACACCAAGGTGAAGTTAGGATAGGAAATTATGATGTATTAAAAGGGGACATTATAGTTCCTGAATGGAAGGTTCTAATTTATGTCATTTAAAGTCACATTTTAATTCATTATTAAATAAATTTCACTACTTTAAATGCAAGTTTAGGGTACCTAGTTGTAATTCAAATAATCCATATTTAGCTACTTAAATGTGACCTACTAATGACTTAAATTTCAAGTTTAATTCATCAAAATGTTGTAGTGATTAGAAACTATTTTATCAAAACCAAGAAAATCTATAAAGAGCTTTATATTGGAATAACTGTCCATTTATTTGATTGTCTCCTCATGGTTTTATGGATTTATTTCTCTACTTTTGGTCATGTCACAAGGATATTTTTCATTGTGCTTTGACTATATAATTTTCTCGAGCTTTACGGAATGAAGCGTATAGAATGGGCCATAACGCCCATACGTTATGGACTATTTCCTATGCTTTGGTCCCCATTTGTTTTCCGTGAATATTTTTCATTGGGATTCTTTGTTACTCTCTTATTATTTATATTTTCTAGTAGGGGTCAACCTTTTTGTGTTACTAATGTAAATATTTGAGAAAATAAACTCATATATACTTAGCATACTAAGTGAATTAAGGAGGAAACTATTACTATCTACTATTATCTTTTGATCAAAAGAACAAGCTAAGGAGCATTTGGACTGCAATATCACAACAGAGGAATGTCATATGTTTTAAATTCCATACCATATATGTATTGTGAAAAAATAATGTAGCCTACTATTGGATAAAATTTACATAAGGAAAACCTATATTTAATGAGGTATAGTTGTAACACACACACACACATACACACACACACACACACACACACACACACACACACACACACACACACACACACACACACACCATAACTACATAAAGTTTGAAATGTAGTTTAGTTATCGTGTAATCATAATGAGGTGACCATCGTGGTCATTCTAACTCAAGCATATGAATTCCTTTTTCTAGACTAATGTCTCGCTTGAGTATTGTGTAGAGTAGCCAGGGTTTTTCTATGCATGAAAAAGTGTAAAGATCAAGAAGAAAATTCATAGTGATAAAAGTGTGAATTAGGGAACATAGAATTAGACTACACAAGAATAATATATTCATAGTCTAAAAGGACTAAAATGTACAAAATGTCCTTAATACCTTTATGCCTTAGTCCCCGCCATATGCCCTAGTCCTAACACAATTTATGGGAACCATTTCGGACACATAGCTTCTTTAAATAATTTCCATCCATTTTCTACAATTTGATCAACATAAATTATCACACAACCCAAAACATCATCTAATTCTTATTTTCCCTCTCATTGCTAGCATTATATATTCATTTGTTATTTTTTCTATGAGTTATATTATCCCGATATTTCTGCAGATTAGATTTGGAAATCAATTTATTAGGATGATATACCATCGATTACCACCCCTTATAATTTAACCATTTAGGTTAATTAATTTATCAAATTCTTGGCCCAAAATGTGTTTCGATGAAGCTCTTAATCACTTTGTTGGATTCTTAGATAGTGTGATTTTGTTTGGACCATAAATTTTTCCCATTAAGCATAAAAAACCTCATTTCTTTGGTGTATTATTTATTAGGGTCTCCTAGTAGGGGACATGTTTAAAAACATGGTGGTTTTGAACCCTATTCATCCACCTCTCTATTATTTGGATTCTTTGAAACTTCTATTCTAGTTTTTCCCTCATGCCCATCAACTTGGAAATTGATTCATACCCTTTTCCAACCCTTCATTCACAAATTCTTTACTTGCAAAATTATTTTTATAGGGGTGCTCAACCATGATTCCTACAAAATAATAATTATTGGAAAATGTTTTGTGTTGATTCTCTTTTTAAAATTCAAAAATATAGAAATTGTGTTATTTTTAACAATATTGTAATGGACAAAGACTATTCTATGACTAATAAAGTTATTATGATCTCGATGTGTTGCTTCACATCCAAGTCTACTAAGAGAAAATACACATTGAGGTGGAACATATTTATTCCCTTCCCTTACATTGTGGGAATTATTCTTGTACTATTGGTTGGGTGCATCTGGCTTCTTCATTTTTTTCAATTTTCTTCTCGGGGTTGTGGCCAAGTGATTTTATAAACATCACTTGAGCAATAGCTAGAGTCCCCCTGCTTTTATTCTTCCATCCCTTCTCTTTCTCATGGTGATAAAATGTTTGAATTCATCGATGGTGGTGGAGGAATTGATTGGGATTTCCCCAGGAAAATTCCCATTTTCCCATGTTTGGCTTTAGGAATATCTCCTCTTGCTAGAATGAAGAAAAGAGTAGTGAAAAATGACATATTAGAAGCCATTCTAGATATGGCCCCACCACTTTGCACCGGTGGTTGGGTGAAAAAACTTTATATTATTCCTCCACCTGTGATTACTTCTATGTTATTGTTTTTCATTAGCTATCTTATTTTTTATGTTCTAGTGTTTTTCTTTTATATAATTTTTTTCAATGAAAATTGCACTTTTCTTGTTGTTATGATTGTCAAGTTGTAATGTTGCTATTTTGAGGTGAGATGACCTGCTCCTCAAAGCATTTTTGGATTGATGTGTTTGGAATTTTATGGTGTGAATTTTTCCACCCATATTTTTTTGTATGATCAATGTTGTACTATAAATATTTCTCATATTAATAAAAGTGCATGTTTCAATCAAAAACATTTACAAGAATTGAAATTACCCATATGAAATTCCTAACCGTTGACTTATCTAAGTTGAGAGAAAATATTTTACTAGTAACTTCATATTAACAAACCTTTAAAAATTTGTAAGGCTCTAATTTTTTTCCCCCGATTCTCCAAATCTTTCAATTCTTCTATATTGTGTTATCCTAGATCAAGTTTCTTATCAAAGAACCCTTCCTTTATGGATGAGTTTTATTTGAAAGAGACATTTACCAATTCAATTTAAAATAATGATTTACATTTGGACTAATATATTAAATTTTTTTCAAATTTATCCACAAAATTACTTCCCGAATTCCATTCCCCCTTTTAATTTAATAAATGTCAACAAATAAAACTAAGTTTACCTCCAAAAATTTTCTCTAACTTTAATTTATTTTCCATACCTATTGAACACCCCATTTTTATAATTGAGGATATCAATTCCATTATTCATAAAAATTTGTGTGGGACTTTAACTAAAGTTTATTTCTTTGTGTATCTATAATAGATGATGTGACAATACTTAACCAAATAATTTGGATAACAACCTTTTAACATACCCCAATTTTTAAATATTTATCTTACCATAAACTAAAATTATATTAAAAAATAATTTTATTATTTATACACAATATATGCATCTAAAATACAAATTGAAAAAGTAATAACTTCACAGTTTAATAGTATGAACAATAAAATACAATATTTTTTTGTATGGAAGTGTAGTTCCCACTTCTCTTGAGAACTTTTGAACTTATATTAGACAATACATGGTTTAATTTACTCACATGTAATTGATTATTGACACGAGGTTTATGGAATTATATTTTGGGTCAACAATATTTTGATAATATATTACTATTGGCACGACACTAGGCGCCGATTGGATGTATAAATCATTCTTTGGTATTGATTCGATGTGATGATTTAGATGGAAATATATAAAGTGATTTAGATATTTACATTATTATAATTATTAAAATGATTATTAAACATTCCAAACATAGCCTATAATAATTATATATGTTTCAAATAGATGTATGATCTTTATTCGTGTATGGATGTATAGTTTTTATTTAAAAATGAGAATTGTGTTGAATTTTAAAAACTCTCCCAAACTCTAGAACTTGATTGAAATTCAATTTTTTTACAAAAATATTGTCTAATATATATAATTTTTTTCTTATATGAAAGAAATAAATTAAAAAAATCTCTCTTCTTCACTCTAAATAACCCAAAATGTGCAAAGTGATGAACTAATAGGAGTACATGGGAAATAGAAAATTGTTCTCTATCTCTTTATCTAAATCATTGATGTAAGTTTTGTTACCATTGTTAGATGAGAAGGGTGGGGTCCATGCCAAAAAAATGTATAACCCATGATTACACAATTTTATAGGTCATAGTAAAGTATCAAAAATAGAAATGACTGAGGAAATCTAATTACACAATTTTATAGGTTGTAGGTAAAGACGCTAAAAATAGAAATGATGAGGAAATCTAATTTTAAAGTTGCATATAACTTTTAATTTGTTTATTATTGCTATAATAAGGACATGTATTGTTTATGAATTAATTATTCTTTATGTTTGAATTTTAAAGAAGACTTTTTTTGGTTATCTTATGTATGTGTTGTGCTTTATATGAAGCTTTTATTATATGTTTTTATTTTGTATTTCAATTACATCAAAGAAAATTGCTTACTTTGGTTGTCATGGTGATCCTCTTACTGACATTGTAAAATTTATGGTAGTAAATTAAATCACCTGAACTTGAAAAAGCTCTTAAACCTTCTGATATGTATTCTTCTCTCATTTGGGCCATGACTAGATTGTAAATATATAACGTCATATGAAAATACTTTGGGATTGTTGCAAGTTATTATCTGGTCATACACCTATGAGAAGTCTTCAAACAAGACCATTTCCTCAATGACTTTACACAAGGAAATACGGTGGGTTAAAGAATAAAGAATAAAAATCAGGAAAGACATGACAACAATGCCGGGTAAGACTATATTATGTGTACCCTATCATGCCTTGGGTATGTGAACCCTATACATCTAGATGTCGGATGCCTAAAACTCGTTGTGGGTAAGTTTGAATTCATTTTACTCGTAATTGTATTTAAAATCTAGTGGATAATTAGGTTCTAGTGAAACTAGTTTAGGGTGATAACACCAATGATTAACACCATTGTGAAATCTAAACAAAAACTATATTTAACACATATTATAATTTCTTAGCACCCAATGCATGCGAATGATCTTATTAATCCATGTATGCATGAACAAGTAAAAAAGGAATATTGTTAGCTTGTATAAAACATTAGTTAGATAAGGAAGTTTTATCTTCTAGTGGGTTGAAAGTGACATAGAATGGAAGCAACTAATCAAAATACATTAAGAGGTCATTTTTGGATGAAATCTATAATTAATTTTAGCTATCAAAATTGTGTTCCTATAAGATGTTGATTTTAGGAGTAAAGTGAAACTTGGAATTTATCCCCTTTAACTTAATGTTAAGCCTTTTCATGTTATTAAAGATAAGATGAATTGTTCCATGTGGGAACATGTAATTTTAAATCATGAAATCCCTTATGTGACTTGGGTGTATCTTAAAAATGCTTCAAACCAATTATTGAAATACGAGAAGTTAATTGTAACAAAGAACAAAAATAAATGAAGTGTACTCTAGTGAGTGGAGGTTTAAATGAAAATGACACTTGAAATATTTCCCTACTATACTTAAGATTGTTCATTTTAATTTCTTGTTAATTCCTCCTTATGTAATGAAAGTAAAACAAATTGTCATGCAAAACATGTTTTTCATGAACATGAATCCTTAGATTGAAAAAATATATATGAGACTTGTAAGCATTTACAAATGAATACAACTAATAGTTAAAATACATAAATCAATTAAGTAAAAAATATAAACCAATGTTGTGTACAACTTGTGGGTAATCATTGTAATGAAATGATAAATATGTAATTATGAGATGAGAGCATATATTTTGTGTACATTAAATGAGGTACAATAAATGGTGTAAACAAAAGGAATTTAATTGTAAATAATATGTAAACATGAGAACTATGTACATTTTTGATAATGTCTCTTCTCTGTATCTCTTTTTGGTTATACTCTCATATAATGTATCACTCTTTGGAGAAATTTAGCATTTTTGTGAATATTTCGTTTTCATGATTGTTTTTAAGTTTCATCATTTTCGGGTGAGATTACATCATTTTTGTTAGAGGAATGAGGTTTTGTTAATGAAGGGGGAAATAAGGAATATTATGTGTTGATGCTTCGGAGGAACCAAAGGAATTCATGGCTAGTATTAGTGGAGGCATAAGTGTGTGTTATAAATGGAGGGATAAGGGGCCTTTTGAAGTTGATGTGGTGTATTTCATCTTGGAAGAACCAAAATCTAGCCAATATTCCTTAGTGGAGCCATAAGTGGTAGTTGTAATGATGATATCTCCCCCATTGCAAGCCTCATAGGTAGTCCTAGTAGTGTGGGTTGTTTTTAAATTTCTTTGTCAAACACTTTCTAATCCTATTGATGAGTGGGTCCATGTAAGTGTAAAAATGTCATGTGATGTTTGGATGTACTAAGTGAGCCCTAGTGATATTGTAAAACAAGAAAATAAATTATATTGGTTTATTTTATCTTGTGTTTTGGTCTTGTATATGTGGGCCTTACAGATGTTTTTAGCTTATGCGTAGAAAATCAAATTTAGAAATCTATAATTTGACATTACTAATCTTGACATTTCAAACTTTCTTGGAAAAATGCACTATCCTCACTCTTGCTTAACACACCTTGATAGTACTTCATGTACTTTCTTATCTTTACACACCTCAATTTTTTTCAGTATTTGAAGTTTAATTACATAAAATACATAAAAAAATCATGATAGGTCATATAAAGTCAAAATATGTTTTTCTCCTCTGGTCAAAAACATCGGTTTCAGTTGGTATTGCAAAATGTAATCCTAACCCTATTCTATGGTTATGGACTGACATATATTGAGTTAATTCCTTCAATTCTATGACATACATATAGATAAATATCCCCCTTGGTCATCCTTTCATGAAATAACAACCTTTGGAAGCATATATAAGAAAGTAAATCATACCTCATTTGGTAACCTGACACTTTAAGAACTCTTCATGCAAAAGAAAGCACTAAAGGCACTCAAAACTCCCTAAATTGTGAAATAAATCATGCACATCCATTATGGAAGTACCTTGTACAAGTATGAAGTATCCTTCCAAGTCTAGGAGTCTCCATCTTCATCCTACAAGAAATAAAAGTGACCCTTCCTAAGTATTTGAGCAAGTGTGAAACTCAAGCGAAACATTGTCAAAGCACGATTGTCAAGTTTGATTTCACTATAGTAGATATCACATGCTTTAGAGAATGAAATGGAGTTTAAGCCTTCTTCAGAGTAGTGAAGACATTTTTGGTACAAAGGGGTACCCATAACCCACCTAAATATGTTTTGTAGGAACTCCTTACACTACAAGGTTTGATGGTTTGACAATATTTTATAGAGTCATTCTGAAGGTGAGTGAAGAATACTTGACACACATCAACACACATTTCCAAGAAAGTGAAGTACTCAAAAATTTCATACCCTTATTCCAAGAAGTTCCAGGACTATATAGAAGGTTTGGGATGATTTGGACACTTTAGATTGAGTTGTATGGTTTTGAATAGGCTTAGTTCAGGTTATAGTTTCATCAACAAAACATTTATAATTCTATATTATTCTGTTCTTATACTCGGACCACCTGACTCTACCAAATCCACATAGAATCAGATATGTGCACTATTTCCCTTTTTTTTATAATTTCCAAATCAATCATCACTTTGGAAAGATTTATTCTAATTTATGTGATTAATGTTGGAAGTTAATTAAATCATAATATCCATATGTAACATCATTCATCCTTTTTATGTATGTTATTTAAAATATTTAAAACATTAAAATGGTGAGATTAACTTCCCAAAAAATGAAATCATTTAGTGATACCAAATTTTTATAATTGAACATTATATCCCTAACCCTAGTGGCCCTAGGGTTTATTTTTAAAACCATAGGTTGTTTTCTTCATCACTTTTTTGGTATCTATTGTTTTACTTTTACGCCATATTGGTGTCTTTCGATTTTCTAATAAATCTATTAAGAATCTTGATCTTTCACCTCATAATCACAAGCATCGTAGCATCACAATTTCTTCTATTCCTACTTCTACTTATCTTCTTGATCCACCTACACATGAGATTCCCTTACATGACATTAAAACCTATAGTGAGCACTCCTATGATTATGAACATAATGAGGAAAACAATGTAGACAAAGACCAAGTAGAGATCTTATCTAATTTTTCGTGTTCAACTACATGCTAATACACATCATATTGAGCTTATTATCATGATTATACTTTCTACTAAGCTTTCTCATGATCATAAATCTAATGACTCATATTTTTCCAATACATCTCAACCCTCATCTATTGTACCCACATCTATTGTTCCTACCTCCTTGGGAACATGTAATATTCTTATACAAAATATGTCTATGCCTATTCTTAACCACTTTATTTGCTAATATATCTCCTATCTATCATCATAATGGCTCGCATGCATCTTCATCTAGAACATTGGATCTTGAGTCCCTTGTGTATTCTCTACAAGTAAAAATATCACAATTATAATAGGGTTTATCTCATAATTCTACTACTACAAACTCTTACAAATTATTTCATAATCCACTTGTACACGGCATCTCATATCCTTTTCCTATTGGTTTGGTTACACCTAAGCTTCCTATCTATTATGGAAAGGTTTTTCCCAAGATCATCATAGATCAATCCATGTTTATTGTTTTGACTATGCATCTAATGATATATTACTTACTAAGCTATTCCCTAGGAGTCTTAAGGAATTTTCTTTACAATGGTTTTATGATCTCCCCACACATTCTATGCACTCTTTTACTATATTGGAAAATAAAATTTTTGCAAAAGTTTCAATCAACATTGGGGATAAGATATCTTATGCATAAATTTCCAAACTCAAACAAGGATCTGATGAGCATATCAATGATTATGTCTTGTGTTATAAAACAATGCTTACCAAGATGAACAACATCTTAGCTGATAGTGAGTTACAAGACCTTTTTTCAAAGTTTTCTTCCTCCATTACAAGAATTGATCATGTTTGATAAGTTTCAATCTTTTGACCATCTATGTCATACACTAAAAGAGTATGAAGCTAAGCTATTACACATGAACAAACTTAAGTATGTTGCTAGCTCCCCTAATCCATCCAATGTTAAGTTTCAAAGCAAATCTAATTTCAAAGGAAAATATAATGACCCTAAGGTTGATTCTAAATATATTGTGAACATTGTTTCTCAACCTACTAAGATACAATTACAACCTACAAAATGAAAATTTACATGGTTACCTTTTCCTCTGCACATGGTTCTAAATAAATTACTTGAGTACAATATCATGTTTCTCCCTCTACTATTTGAGATTGATATGAAAAATAATCAAAGTAAGAGTTTATTGTGATTATAATAGATGTATTGGTCACCCTACAAATAAATTTCTTAAGCTATGACACATCATTCATGATCTTATTAACTCCATTTGCATTTGAAATGGATGAGCCCATTGAATCTTCTAAGTATACTAATAACGATGCTAAGTTGAAAATATTAAATGATCCACTTCCTAAGCATATTAATGATACATCTAATTCAAAATTTCATAACACTCATTGTGTGGTGCCACCATTGCATTCTTATGATCATCCACTTGATGCTATGATTGACACTATTACTCACACATCATCTTCTACACCAATAATTTATTTTAATGATTATGATATAGAGGATTTTATTATCTTTGATACATTATCTATTCGTCTCTATTCATTAGATTCCTATTGTAAAACCCATGTTATACTACAAAAAACTAAGGGATTTTTTAAATAAAAATTTAATTACCATTTATATCTTCAGTTCTTTTTAGCACGCAATGATAAATCTAACATTCTAATTAAGTTTACAAAATACCTTAATTATTTTTATGTTGTAATGATTAACATTATTACTTAGACAAAAACTAAGTAATCCAACATTATTAATATTCTATAATCCATATTGACGACATACTATAACCATGTAGAACTACAATGGGTTTCCATATCTCCATGACCCCCCTTAAACACTCTTACGAGATGATATATATTGTATACCTTTGGTTAGAAATTTTTATAGGTTTAGAGATCTTTTGCATATTCTTGGTGTCAACAAAGTAAAGTATGAAAGTAATTACCTCCAGCTCAAAACACTACTGAAATAAGAAATGGTGAAAAAAAAATGCAATCAGTCATTTTTGCACTACTATGCGCATAGTTTTTGGCATTGCGCTAGCAAGCTAGTTTTGAGACTGCACACTAGCCTATGAAAACCTATCTTCCATTCACCGCACAACCATCTCAATATAGTTATTAGGATTCTTTTTCATTGATTAAGTATTTAATTTTAAATCGACCATCTTAGTTATATGTTTAGAAAATATATGTTTTCATCCGATGAAATATTATTCATAGTTTCATTATGTTAGCCAATTCATGATAGAGGTATAAAATGATCTCATGGAGTCACTGAATAATGTATGTACCTCTTACCACATATAAGTCAATCTATATCGTTCTATAATCTAAGGTTAGGTTTATTCAAGTATGTAAATAACCAATTAGTAACACTAATTACTTATCATTTGTGATCATTATTATATACTTAGACATTTTATCTTTTTGAGTCAAATAAATACATATGTAATTTAACTTAAGATCACAATGTACCATCCTACTTTGTTCCATATCATTATAAATATTTTTTCACCGGAATATAGTGGAATCGGTATGTTACTTATAATGATAATAATTTATCTTAAAAGTGTATTTTTCTGTTTTTAAAGACAACAAGATGTTTCATATTGTTCCATACATATAAACTGATTTATATCATCTTACTTATCTATGATTAACAGATATATCTTATATACATATATCTTTTGAGTACACTTTCGTATTTCCTTATTTATCTTATTGTTTTCATTATACATTCAATAGATCATAACGACATCTTATAACAATTATGTTATGACATTAAATATTATTTCACCTTGAATGCTTTATTGTTAACAACAATGCAAAATGTCTTAAGACACAATCATAATGATCAGAACAAACATCTTTATTTTCATAATCATAATTGATAACATCAATACATGCTCAAAATTTTATTATTGAAGATAATCATTTAATGCAATAGGATCATTTTCCTTAAACATTTACAAATTAATACTTTCTCCTTAAATCCTATATAAATACATTTATTACAATAATTTTATATTTATGCAATAGGCCAACTACCTTATGAAGCTTCATGAAATCATATTTCACTTACAATAAATACATAATCTAAATCTAGATGTACAATAATTCAATGTTTATAATCGATACATAATTTATCGCATGTCGAGCATACATGTAGTTAATCCAATAAAATCCTCATAATAAGTAATCCATCCCATTATCTATAAGATAAAATTAATATTCTACATGGCCAATTCATAGAACTAGGATTAACAACCCTTTATCAAATGGTTTAATTAAAAAATAATTGAACATATTATGTATTTATTTAATAAATCAAGTATCATATTCATAAAACATACAACCATAATAAAGTTACTATTAATGCAAAAATTACAACACCCCCACAGAATGACCTTATTGTGAATGGGCCATCCATCAGTAATCTACGAACATGGGTCTATCCCTCAAGTTGTGGGACTTACGAACTGAGATGGACCTCTCCGAAAGGTCGACTTCCTCTACCAATTCCTAATGGTAAAATACTCCTAATGTAGAAAATACGCCTAACTACAGCTATCCTAAAAATGTCAAGGGGAGAGAGAGAGAGAGAGAGAGAGAGAGAGAGAGAGAGAGAGAGAGAGAGAGAGTGCATGAAATGGTAAATCATACTCTAAATGGGTGATAGCACTAGAAAAGAGGGGGCAAGATACTTTGTTGAGGGAGGAAGAAGAGGAAAAATAACCGGGTGAGGTCAGAATAGTAGTGACACAGACCCAAGTTCCATCTGCCATTTTCACTCCATGAAACACAACATCTTACACCTGTAAATATAAAATACATGCACAAGAAAAAAACACAAAATGGAGAGGCACAAAGAAACAACAAATCATAAGAAAGGGTTGAAAACACCATGAAATGTGATTTTATTTCTCTATAAGGTGAACAAACGATTACATGATGCTCAAAGGCATAAATATGTTTGTTAGGAGCAAGAGAAGGCTTACAACTCATATGGAGTTGAGGAAAATTTTTGCAAGAGGCTCCCCAGCTCCTAGAATGTCTCCCTGAAAAATGAGGGGTTCGATTGCATTATATAACCATTTTTCACCCACCCTCATTAAACATGTATGAGCACCCATACAATTTCGCTTCCCGAGGCTAATTTTGTCGAAAAATACATGGGCACCATACTGCATTAAATATGGTTGTTGGTTTGTCATTTTTTCAACTACCTTCACATTCTTGGGACTCGTGGGTCACCCAACCATGTAACCCATCCAACCACGTCTTACCATCACCTAGGCATCCAACTTCATGACCCGTCTAACCATGCATTTCCGAATTTAACCATCCAACCTTGGGCATTGAACATCGTTCAACTATATGGGTCATACATTATTGTGGTCGCCGACCAACCCCGGTCGCCATCTCTACATTGTGGGTCATCCAACCCGAGGGGGTTGGATGACCATCTATTTCTGTCCATACAATGAGCTACCCAACCAACCTAATGGTCATCAATCTCATCGGGTTGACCAACCTTGGTACCAGTCCCAACCTCGATGTCCGTATGACTCACTGGGATGACCAAATTGGTGATCGACCAACCTGGTGACCCTTCTAACCCATCCGTCCAACCCGGATGACTAACCCGATCGCCAACCCAAATGACCAACTTAGCCAACCAACTCATCTAACTAACCCACCGGTAAACCTTCATTTGTACAATTCTTCACCCATCCGACCTAAGCATCCGACCCATCCGTCAAACCCATTGAAATTTTATAATTTCACAATGTGCTGCGACCAAAAACTTGAACATTCGTCGTGACTTTCCGTGAGTAAAGATCAAATTGGCTAAGCCAAAACACGTAATTCCTTTCTCTTCTAATGGGGTTAAACTTTGATAGTCATCTACACATCCAAGAATATGAATGGCTAATTCTATTTATGATGATTTATCAAAATTAACTTTGAGGGGGTAAATTTGGTATAATAGTTACCTAATGCTATAAACCAAGTTCTATCAATAACTTAGAAACCATCCTTAAATCCATTAAGTCTCAAACATAATAATATCATTTAAAACTTAAGTCACCTTAATCCACTACAGCCTTATTTTAATCTAACAATTCAAGCAAGGTAATTTACACCTAAATTATATCCACAAATAATTAGCATAATTGTCCTTTTAAGAATTATAAAGAGAAAGAAAATTATTTTCTCAAGATTAATATTTCCCAATATCAAACTTAAGCATGAAAACTAACTGATAATGATTCCTTACCTTCACAAAATTAATATATAGATCAATCAATGTCACCATTATCTATATTAATTATTTATATATATTTTCTTCAAACTTAGTACTTTTCACAATCAAAGTGTTTACCCCACAAAATGGATACTTATCGGATATCCTTTTCATGTAAGAAATGAACAACCTCTTAACACAAAATATAATTTTTATAATAATAATGTATCTATCACCTAGACCAAATAGTTAAGAAACCATATATCTATTAACATTTATGATTACCAAGTAGCTTCATTCTAGAAAATGATTTAATCAAATAATAATATTCAATATTCCTTAATTACAATTAGAGCAAAGTTGTTTAAGTTAATAAAGAATTTTTCAGGGTCAAGAGTAACAATAGTGTTGACACTAGAAATTTTACAATATGAATATCTTATACCTATATCCAAAGGTACCACATCAAAAAGGAGATACATTCTTGTAAAGTGAAACATGCTTATAGTGAAAGTTTTTAGACTAAACTTCCCAACCGACTCCCATTACACACAAGAATCATTTTAAGTAAGAAAATTCAAATTATAACATCCAAATCAAACCCATAAACCTACTTCACATTCTAATATTAAATGTTGACATATTCAAATCAACAGGCTCAAATAAAACCTATTGAACTTCCATACACAAAGACTCTAACGTCATAAGATCAAACAGAAAATAATAAACACCCCATTCCCATAGACCCTATGAAATACAAAATTCCCTTGGTGTATAGACCACCCATATGGGTTTATGTCATGTAAATGGTTTAAACCAATAAGTTTCGAAAGAACATTAAAACTCGAGGAGATACTTAGTCAATCTAGTTTAAAAAAGGTTCGGTTTATAACAATCATCGAATTTTACCCTATTATAAATCAATAAAATATAAATACTCATTTCATATTTTGATAGTACGGGTTTGTAAATTATAATAACATGACTATAAATGAACTTAGAGGCCACTAATCTCATAGAAACTATTTACTATCAAACATATTCGAGAACCCATCTAAGGAAACATCCCAGATTAAAAGATCAAAATATTTGCATTACCAATCAACTTAAAACTAAAAATATATTAAAATAATCACCCAAAAGTTACTCAACCTTTTCAAAATGAAATGACCAGAGAAAGATATGTAAATCCATGTATGGGAAGTTATCATTCCAACAAATCTTCTCTTCAAATTTCTTTAGTAACTTCTAAATAGTACACTAATAGTTCTCCACTATATTACTCACACCAATCTCCCAATAACATGAACCAGATTCAAATAATAGCAACCCAATGATCCTCACTAACTCAATAAAAACAAAGCTAAATAAAAATAAGTTGGTCATTAATGACTTCCTTTAATATCTCCATAAGAGTAACCCACAAAAGTCACATGCATAGCATACATAAATGACAAATTCAAATGGCCATAGAAAAGAGAAATCGAACTCACAATACAAACAATAAAAATGAAATGACGCATTACCTGCAAGGTATCTTACACAAGAAGTTTCTCAAGTTTGTTGAGATATTAATTACTATTTAATTTAGTAGGTGGAATGTAGTGGTGGACCACTTTCTTTCCACCGTAAATCTACCAATTCCTCCAAAACCAACTATTGTTGCTTAATCGATCGATCCAAGATTATCAAATAAAACAAACCTTAGTATTTGCATCATGGGTTGTTAGTCAAGCGTTTAAATAGTTAAAAAAACAATTTCCAATCAAATATGGTCATGTCCATATGGTTATCCACTAATTAAAAGCCAATGAATATGGTGGGTTGTGACAATATGGATTATCAAAACCCCTTCTATTTATTTTAAAATGCCCATCCAAGTCCTATTAATGAATTACATTAATTAATTGATTAATTAATCCATTAATATATTACCTTGCCCTAATAACCTTCTATTTCTATTGATTTTATCCTACACACACATCCCCTTGCTTTCCTAGATTTTATCTATTTTTATGCCCTAACTACCCATATCTCATCTCTTGCCCACCTAAATGCTTTAAATCATCCTTCCACTCTTTAAGAAGCCCAAAATCCCAACCAAAAGCACAAAATTATCCCATTAGGGAAACTTTCCCCATGGTCATCGCTTACCAAGCCTAGTCATCGTCAACCTTATAAAACTAAACCCCTCTTTCTATTCTTCAATCATAATTAGAACCAAATGCATGCAATTTCAAGCCTTCTTGTGACCTGTGCATTTTTCCTCATGCCTAAGCGTTCCTGAGACATTTTACAGGCCTTCTAGCACATCCCTTCAACATGCTTACATCACTCATGATCATCCTTCGTGATATTTTCCATCATCGTTATCTTGATTTTGTATATCTATCATATTATCATATATTCTTTGTTCCTAACCTTTTTAGGTACAGAGAAACAGCTTTTGCAACATCCAAGGAATACTCAACAACCTTCTCCTATAGCCCTTTTCCTACAGTTTTCATATTCATCCCCTTATCCTCAAATTTATATTTCTCTATATGATCGCCATCGATCCCTCCTTTTAGTTGTCGATTGATCGGGGCCTGTTCATCCAATAATCTATCCAAACTATCCTTTTCCTCATTTTCCCACCTCTCTATCTCTATGGTTCTTTTCTACATATCCTCTTACATCACTTACATACCTTTATCATCTTCCAGATTACACTCAGACCTTGCAGGTCTACATATTTTATCTACATGTTTAGATCCATCCTCCCAGGTCGTCGTCGACCTTCTTGTGCATAGTCTCAGATTGTCTTTAACCTATACTAGGTAACACTTAATTTGTAATTATTTCAGTCATATCAGCTTCTAGATATAGTTTTAATCATTTCTCAGATTTAGTACTATTTCTATTTTTACATGCTATCTATTTTCTTTCTTTATTTCACTCTTTCTAAACAATGGGGTTAACATACGTGAAAGGAAGCCAAAAGCTTCTTTAATTCGGCATTGTTTGGGAATCCCTCACATAAATCTATCTAATCAATATCATTTTCAATTATATTCGTAGGTCTTCTTCATCTCGTAGCAAGGATCAATCAATTACTTAGCACTCGTATCTCATCGTATCCGAGGTAATTTAAACCTTCATCATTTATAAGTTTGTTAGTTTCTTCAGTAGCTAGTGCATCAACTTCATTAAGAATGAGAAACTTGGTAAACATTCCTAGCACACCCGGTGGGACCACCCTTTAGGTGATCTCTTGCATTTATTGCTTTTTTCTTTTCTTTTTCTGTCTTCCACTAACACTGTAGCGTGAGGTTTTGCTTTATTGCTTGCTCATGTTGGGTTCGTGGCTTGGATCACTCATCACTCAAGAGTGCAGACAAATAGGAAAAGCGCTATCCAGTATTCCTCACTTTTTCCCTATTTTCTCCTTTTTGCATCGTAATTTTCTATTCTTGTCTGTGTCCTCATCGAATATCACACTTTGTTTTGGGTTTAAAAAGAACATTCTTTTTTCATCATGTTTGCTCATATAGTTTAAGTAGGGGTTTAACTTACTACATATCACATCTTATCACACACGACCTAAAAATCACAAATCAAATCACACATCAAAACACTTCCTTTCCTAGTAGATTGATTGGGATTTGATCACCCAATAGAAGCCACCTCATACATTCCCTAGCCATAACTTACTCGAAACCAAACACAATTTTCCTTCTCCTAGGTCCTTTGTTATCCATCCCTTTTTCTTTTTCACATTCTTAATCAAAACATAAAAATATTGTTTTCTTGACTTGTTATTTAAAATGGAATCAAACTTCTCCTTAAACAATCCACCATGACCCCATCCAAACCCTTGGTTTCTCCTAGGCCTTCTTCTAGACCCCATCTATGACTACCTTCACCATAGACCCTCTACTTCTTGACCACATTGACTTGGTAGATTCCACTCCATCCCCACCATCTTCTATCATCTCTGCTTCATCTAGCATGACCATGCCTATCTAGCCTATTGACATTCCTCTCTCTCCTTGTATCAGATCTTCCCATCCAATCCCATCATCTTATCATGATCCTACTTCTCCCCATCATGTATCTCCTCAATCAATCCAATCTTCACCACATGATATCTTCAAACAACCCTTTCCTAATCCACCACTAAAAATTTGTCTTCACCCTCTACACCATATCAATTCAATCCCTTTTCAATCAACACCATACACCAGACATCTTCCACCACATCTATTTCACCTCCCTTCATCATCTACCCCTATCTTATATATTGTGCCTACCACCCCTTCAAGGGCTATCCTCACATCCACTATACCCACAATCACCTTACCTACCTCCTTAACTCCACCACTTCTCTTTCATCTACATCTAGTCCTACTCTTACCACATCCACATTAGCCTTGACTACACCTGCCTCTCTATCCACACCTATCATGTCTAAACCATTGACCACATCTCTTCCAAGCACACCCATCACTACCCTTATATCTGCTACATCCACAAATCCACCCATGTATACCTTGACATCCTTATCACATATTTCCTTTCCCATGCCTACATCATCTATTTCATCCCAATCTTCTACATCTACCATCCCCACATCTACATCCCCCATCACATCTTCTCAATCCACATCCACATCCACAATGCCTCTTGAGACAAACAAAAAAGGAATTCATACTTCTCCCACACAACCCCTCATTTCTACACCATTCATCCACCACCTATATCACCTCCTTCTCACATAGACCTCATCAATCAAATCATCCAAACACCCCTTTCTATTTCTATAGCCACACCTACTCCCATTATTGATTCCACACCCACATCTACCCCATCTACTTCATTATATTTTGTTCCCCATCCACATCTATTCCACCTTTTCCTATCGTGCCATCCTTAGATTCCATATCGGTTCCTCTTTTTGCTTCTTCCCACACCTACCACATTGACCATCATGACCACATCCCCATTATCTCCTTCTTCATCCACACCACCTTCATCATTTGAGAAATATTGGAGAGAACTTCAACTTCAAATTTCATCCACCATAGGTGATCCTCTCGTGTCTCATCCACACAATCAGACATCCCCACATCTAGCCAACCTTTTCCTTCCCTAGAGTCCATCATGCAGAAGCTACTTCCTCCATCAGCCACCACACCACCATCAGACCCTCCAGTAGAGATTATTTTCATCCCTCCCAAGGGTGCTTCTTCACAATCCAAATCCAAACCCCTTGGTACCTTTCCTCAAAGGTCACTTTCATCCTCATAAGAAGATCAACATTCCTCCAATCAAGACCAAATCTACATCCTCCATCTTGGGGCCGCATCCATCTATCTTAGGACCCCCTCCTCCATCATGATCAATCAATCCAATCTAAATCCAAACCAGTCTAACTCCCTCTTAGGACCAACTTCTTCATCAAAAACACCTCCACCTATCCAGTCATCCAAGCCTAAATCATCCACCACTACTTCTTCTTCTAGACCACCTAGACCTTGACCCAATCCACCTTCATCCTCACCATCCACACCATCTCATAGGACCTCTCTCTAGTGTATACATCGAATCATATGTGGAGGTCCTCCAACATTTACTTTAAATTATGCCATCACAATTCCTCCCATCAGATCCTTTGATCCAAACCATCCTAAGCCATTGTGGTTCAATTCTCATCATATTTACACTATATCATCATACTTTTGGGTCATGAAACTAAGCATATAAGGCCCTTCATACTATCATCATGATCTTATTGAGTGAGAGGACCTCCTTGATGAGTATCCTTCTCCATCTACTGCTTCATCCATAGCCCATCCACTCCTTTTACTACATCTCCATCCATTTAGCCTCCTAGGTCTCTTCACCCATCCACATCATCTCCTATCACTCCTCTTGACAAGGGTCCTCCCTTTTTCATTGATACTATTTTTTGCCTCATTGCACCACCTCTATGATCCATTATTATCGACATCCTATCATCCATCATGGGGATCATCTTCCCCTCCTTATTGACCTCCTCGCATCCTTCTTCTCATCTTCATTAATTCATCCTCCTACACTAGGGGGACTTCTTTCTAGGATCTTACTATTCATGAATTATTTCCTCTCCACATTCAACATCATCTTATCTTGTCTATCTTGGTTTATCCAATCATACTTTTCATCTCCTCCTCCTACGACCACTTTCATGGCCATATCTTTTTCCTTTTGGAAGCACCATGGATTTATCTAAAATCCACCATTATGGCACATGTTTCATGATCTTTATTTAACTCATCTCATCTAATCTTGGTTTATCTTGTCTCTCTCTAGGGGACCATTTATTTGTCTTAGATGCATATACCTTTCGCTTCCTTAAGGGGAAATGCTTACTCTTTTTTTCTTGTTTATCTCATCCATATTTTTGATGCGATGTTAACATTGGCGGCCTCATAACTAAATCAAAATGTCACTACTCTAGAAAGGAGCCAACGTGGAAATTTTTCCCCTAATTGGATTGGACCATACATTATCACACATAAGTATGGGTTGGAGCCTATCATTTGGCCTCCCTTGATGGTAAACCAGAAGTGGAACCACTTAATGCATTACACTTGCAACCATTATATTATTAGCACATTTACCAATGTGCCCTTAGTCATATCCTTAGATCATTCCTCCATCTTATCCCCTTCCATCTCTCATTGTGATGATTTGGAATTATGTGGTCTACCATCACTTCTTACATGTGACCTTAAATATGGGCACCACGGATCTTCCCATAGCATATTCCTTATGGATAGGTTCTCCCTTTAGTGAGAAATTGTGATAATTACATCCATCACCCTCTTATTCACCTATTGGAACCATGCACAAGGGTCAAGGGTGTTTCTTGTACATTCTTTATCCCCTCTAAGTGGTCTACTTAGCTATTCCTAGCTCTTCCCCATGTAAAATTAAAAATTCATGGATGCTCTTATCAAAATAAAGTTATCAAAAATAGATTGATCCCTCGAAGGATAATTGTTCATGCAAAAAAAAAAAAAAACATGCAAATCAAATTCAAAATCAAAAAAAAAAAAGAAAATAGACTAATCCCTCGAAGGAGGAAGGTTATCATATCATATTATATTTTTTCCATCTATATTAAGTGTAAAAGTAGACCATACCCTCAAAGGATGGATACTCCTTATGGAATTTGAAGGCTTCCACATTGATCAGCCTTCCATTTTATTAGCATCCTAAGAAAGCTTCCCACATTGATCAAATTTCTTCTAGAAACTTCCCGCATTGATCAATTTTCTCTTTCCCCTTCCCAGAGTTGGGGCATAGTTTTAGGGAACACCACTTTTGGAGAACCCTCTTTCCTTTGTACAAGCACATCTCAAACTCCTTTTCATGTCAACATTAGGTTTATGAGATCATTTCATCCATTTTTCCTTATGATCTTTGAAATGACTAACTATCGTTGGTTATTTTAACAGCATTGAATTTGGTCACATGTGTCTTGTGTTACCTAGATCCCCTCTTTTTTTACCTCCAATGTGGTTGGAGAATATTTTCCTCACATGTTCTTTGATACAACGTAGTTTTGTTCACACCCATAGGTCACCTTTTTTGCATTTTGTTTTATCCTTGATCTTATCACATCTATCTTTATCCCTACCTTTGTTTTATTACAAAACATACCTTTCTTTATCCCAATCATTTATATGTTATCCATTTATCCTAAACACATCTACTCTTACTCATATTCATCATTAATCACATCAATTTTCAAATTTCTTTTCCATTCACATCACATTTTACCATACACATTCTAATTACCATGATCAAATTCAAATACAAAACATAATTCTATAATACATTTATATCATCATTTTATCCATGCATGTATACATTCAAAATTAACCATCTAATCATACATGTATTGCATCATCATCATCAAATATAAAACACATATGCATTCCACCACATCATCATAACATCTAATCTAAACATCATCAATGACATCATATAAAATCCAACTCATCACATCATATAAACACATAATAAAATATAATGTGAATCAAAATCATATGTGTGTGTGTGTGTCAAAATGTGTATCAATACATCATAATTGACCTCTAAGGGACCTCTCAAAGCAAAATATGCTATCAAAATATGTAAAGTGTATATTTGAAACTCTCAAATCCTCTCCTCCAGGGAAGGTATAACACCTGATCCTTACATATCTCCACCACCCTCGTGGCCTCTCCTCCCTCTTGTTGTGGTTGTGGGACATACTCACCATACTCCTGGATGGCCCCCTCCTCCTACCATTTCTTTGTAAGTGCTCCCAGTAGCGTAGGGTCTTTGACAACTTCTCAAATAGATCCCCTCATAATATCTAGCCTCTGTGGCTAGTGCTCTATATTTTTCCATGGAGATCATGTAGGAGGTAAACTGTCCCACCCCTATGGAGCTTCCTACACACCACTAACTGAATCCATCACCAAAATAGTGGAAAGATCACCAAAATGGGCCATGTAGGCCTCCCTCTTCTTGCGAGTAGTAGTGGTCTCTATCTCAATAGCTTGGTCCCTCTCCTAAGTGACCACATCCCACTTTTATAGAGCTATGTGTCTCTCTCTACATGTGTATGGTCCCTCTCCACCCTCATCTATTTAGCTCGCACATAGCCATGCCATCTCTACAGACTCTCCTGCTCCACCATCTCCACTGCCTCCTGGAGCTGCCTCAACCTCTACCTCCATCTCCTCTACCTCCTCCTCTCCCCCTCCTCGCTACCCAAGCTTCCCATGCTAAAGTATTCCAATCAAAGTATCCCACTCTGACTCCAATGTCATCATCCTCATCCCATGGTGCCACCTCCTCCTCCACTAGATCAACCATGATAGGACTCGGTAGCTCCCTATCCAACTCCTCCCTCTTATACAAATAGGATCATGAGGCACTTTCTAGATGAATCCAAAGTGTCATCTCACCCTATCAAACTGAATGACCTTGATCATCTCCGGTCATCTCCCTGAATCCACCTCATCCTCCTCATCCCCACTAACTCCACATCTACACTAGGCCATATAAGGAACTCTTGGTATGGCCTCCATATAATCTGATCAACATCTAACTCTATGAAATGATCCACATACCAATCCACCCTCCTCTCACTCCTATCACCAAAGGCCTGATTGGCCCTCCATCTCAAAAATCCAACTGCAAGCTCAATATGGTCTCCTTAACCCATGGAAGCCATGGTGGCCTAATCATAACAATATACTTATAGGCCTAAATAGTGAAGAAAGAAACCCACATCCAACCTTGACCTCCTTCCTTCCTTATACATCGATAGCTCATGGTACACCTTGAAGCTAACAGGGATGGTCCCAAAAGAAAATATAATCTAGTGCTCTACAATATCTGTAACTACACTAACCAATGTCCATGGAAACTGAGCTCCTCCTGAGTCTAGAAAAGCATAGCAGACACAACCATCATCACCAAATAGATCAAATAGATGTGTTGCACTTCAGCCTCATATCACATCTCATATGAAAAATCCCCTAAAGAAAACCTGATGTGGGGCGCATCGGCTCCAAATAGCCATGTTAATACCACCAATCTACTATCACCTATAATGGAACTATCTGCTCCCCTGTATTGGCAACCTGAGGATGTCGGTATACATCCTCTAGGGTGATGGTCATCTCCCTATCCTAAACCAGAATGAACATGTCTACCTATCCCACCTCTCAACCAATGCTATCATCAAGCCCACATCTCGTGGGATCCTCTAATAGTGTCTAAATCCACCTAATCCAACTGCAGACAGATGATCCCACTCAACATCTTGTCACATCTCCTCTAATCTACTCATATATAGAAGGTACTCAATCTCTTAGGTATAAGGTCTCTCTAGCCTGCAATCACAAATGAAACATACATACATTAGATATCTTGATCCAAAATCCATCCAAAATGCATTAAAATTCATTAAAATCTAATCTAGTCCAACCATAGCCAATCTAACCCTAGTCGACGTTGACCTAGGTCGGGTCGACATGTTTTGGGGTTGATCGATGTGCCTTAGGGATGGGTCAATGTCCACCCACCTAGGTCGCCACTGATTTCACCTAGCATCATCCACTTTATGTAAAAAATGCAAAAATTAAATAAAATTAAATTAATTTAAAAACTAGTGTGGGTTTTGTTACTCACCATCCTCCCCACACTCTAGCATTTCCTCGCAACTCCTATGGCCTCCATTTCTCAATCATCTCTTTTATCACTCTGCTCTCTCTCATCAAGTTTGGGTGTGAAAATGAGAATCGTCGGCCGACCCCTGGGATTATATAGCTCACCACCCCAGTCACATCATCAAATATATTGGGTCATGTCGATTGGCTTTAGTCATTGTCTGACTAGCCTTTATAATATTTATTTTGGCTTTCTCCTCTTCCATTCCTTTAGGTGTTCTTCACAAGTCCACTTTGGTGGCCATAATATTTCTCCTTTGAAACATTATATTTCACACCAATCACAAAGTCCATTAGGCCATATCTATTTCCCTTCCGGACATTTTAATCCAATTTCAAAGTCTACCATTTGTGGCTATATTATATCCCCTTCCTTTAGGCATTCAATAATAAAGTCCACTATTTTGGCCATATTATTCTTTTCTTCGGGCATACATACTTTCAAAGTCCATCGTTGTGGCCATATCTATCTTTCTTTCGGGCATACATACTTTCAAAGTCCACTATTGTGGCCATATTTATTCTCTTCCTTTGATGCATTTTTATTTTACAAGCCCATCTATTCACACACAAAGTCCACCTTTGGCCATGCTTCTCCCTCTTGGGGCATAATTTTTTTTTACCTCTTTTTTTCCTTTGTGGCCATAATTTTCCCATCTTAGGGCATATTTTTCACTTTTTCCTTCACGGTCATACCTTCCCCTTTGGGGCATACCTTTTCACCATTCATCTTTTCATTTTTCCTTCCAGGCCATATTTGTGTCCCCTTTGGGGCACCATACTTTTCATCCTCATCCCTTGTGGACACATAAATTTTCACTTGATTCCTCATATGAAGTATTTCACATACTTTTCACATATAGTTGTGCATACTTTGATGACTTTCCTATGACCCATTGGTCATCCCGACTTGCATCCATCTAGTACAATGATTTATGCCCACTCATGGGTCCGTAGAACATTGTCATTTCCATCTCTGTTGAGACCACAATTGTTCTCTACCGATGTGATATTGAATCACCACCATAGTTTTTATTGTTATTGCTGATCCTTTTTTCTGGGGCATCTTGCCTTGGTTATTCACCCATCTTTTCTTCACCCACCCGCCCTTCATCATCTATTTTTTTCAAATGCGTCATTGATTTCCCTTGATGTCATCAATCCCCATTTGAGGGGGAGCTCATCATCAATCCTTTTTATTCTCCACCAACTCTCATCATTTTTGTCTCATGGCTTGCCAATCAAACCACTCAACAAAAGGGGAAAATGTAGACACCTAAAATTGGTATCTATACCCCTTGTTCACATGTGTGCACATAATTAATTTTAAATTAACCCATCCCCTTCTATTTATTTTAAAATTCCCATCCAAATCCCATTAATTAATTAAGTTACATTAATTAATTAATCAATCCATTAATATCTTACCTTTCCCTAACAACCTTCTATTTCTATTGCTTTTATCCTACACACACATCCCCTTGCTTTCCTATCTTTTATCTATTTTTATGCCCTAACTACCCATATCTCATCTCTTTCCTACCTAAATGCTTTAAAGCATCCTTCCACTCTTTAAGAATCCCAAAATCCCAACCAAAAGCACAAAATCATCCCATTGGGGAAACTTTCCCCATGGTCAGCGTGACCTAGCCTGGTCATTGTCGACCTATAAAACTGAACCCCTTATTTCTATTCTTCAATTAGAATCATAACTAGATGCATGAAATTTCAAGCCTTCTTACGACCTATGCATTTTTCCAAGTGCCTAATCATTCTAAGACATTTTACAAACCTTCTACACATCCCATCGATGTGCTTACATCACTCATGATCATCCTTCCTGATATTTTCCATCATAATTATCTTTCTTTTCATATCTATCATATTATCATATATTATTTGTTCCTAACCTTTTACAGTACATAAAAATTACAACATCCAGGAATAATCAAAAGCCTTTTCCTACAGCCCCTTTTCTTGTAGGTTGTCCATATTCATCCCCTTATCCTCAACTTTATATTTCTTTGATATAAAAACCATTGATCCCTCCTAGTCATCGTTGAAAGGGGCCATGTTCATCTTATAATATATCTAAATTGTCCTTTTCTTTCCTTTTTCTGCCCTTTATCTTTGGTTCTTTTCTACATATCCTCTTACAACACTTACAAACCTTTATCAGCTTCCAGGATTGCACTTGGACCTTACAAGTCTACATATTTTATCTACAAGTTCAAATCCATCCTCCCATGTCGTCATCAACCTACATGCATAGTCTAGGTCTCTGTCGACCCACATTAGTAACACTAAATTTGTAGTTGTTTTAATCATATAAGCTTATAGATCAGTTTTAATCATTTCTTAGATTTCATACTATTTCTATTTTTACATGCTATCTGTTTGTTATTTCTTTATTTCACTCTTTCTAAACAATGGGGGTTGACATCCATGAAAGAAATCCAAAATATTATTGGATCTGGTATTATCTGGGAAGCCCCCACATAAATCTATCTAATCAATATCATTTTCATTCTATTTACAGGTCTTCTTCATCTCGCAACAAAGATAAATAAATTACTTAGCTCTTGTATCTCATCATATATGAGGTAACTTAAACACTCCATCATTTCTGAGTTTGCTAGTTTCTTCAGTAGTTAGTGCATCAACTTCATTAAGAATGAGAAACTTTGTAAATAATTATTTCATTTACGCATCTAGTGGAGTATTATAAAATCAACTTAAGCCATAACATTCTAATCCACATAACCTTAGTCCATCTCAATTATCCAAATGCAAATGGAGTATACCATATTATTTTAAACAATTTAAATGTTCATTAAAATTATTGGAATCTAGCTTGATCATTCTAGATCAATAATCTCTCATCATGGAGCAAGTGACTATCTAAGACAAGAATCAAATAAAATAATTTTTGATCCATCATATAGTGAAAAACATAAATCAATCATCAATAGATAATTATATGTGCTATGATCAAGATTACTAAAAATTCAAGTAAATAAGGGTGGAGGATATTCATGTGAATGACAAAGGCATGTTGTGAGGTGTGGTGTTAGTTTTATGATCCTGATGTTATGTCTCTTGTTTAACTCTCATCATGGTTTACCAAAATACTTTTATTCCATTGCATTTACCCTAATGGGGAATGAGGGTTCTATTTGGGAGGTCTTAGGGTCCATTCCTCGGTGACCACCTTTATAACTCATCGATCCTTGGCTAGGAAATGCCAAGAAGGTTAGTTGTTTTTGTGGAGGAGGTGGTCTCTTGATGTGGTGTCAATCTAGCTTTGTGTTCAATGTGACATGGGTCAGGGGTAGGCATGAATCACACATTCAATACTACGAGGTATGTCCTAGCATTGTGGAATGAAATTTATCAAAAACCTATTTTAAAAATCCTTTTTGGGACCTTTTCTAGATGGAGTGGAGCAAAGTGGGAGTGGAAAATTTGAATTTTTGTGTTGGGTGGAAACTTATTTTAGACTCTAGGAATCTATACGGGAATCTTGACTTAGCAGTTCATCACATGGGTCTCTTTCTAAGAAATAATATGATAGAGGGTCCTCCTATGGGGCTCACGTGGGCTAAAAGGTTGGTTAAAGAAAAAAATTAGACAAGGAGGTTCTAGAGGGTTTGGACCCGATCAAGGAAAAGGAAGTCTTTCTTTATAGATACCAGAGGGCCTATTGAATAGGGTTAAGGCATTGATGGAAAACTCCTTGTTTGCTAAATGCATGGGATATCGACCCAATATTGACTTGTTTCAAAGTTAGGCTAAGAGGTGATGGGCACCTAAAGGGAATTTTGAAGTAACTTCTTATGCTAACGATTTTTTCTTGGTCACCCTTTCTAATAAAGAAGAGGTTACTAAGATCCTTTCTGAGGGCTCATGGTTTATAGGTAAGACGCATGTAGTTATCCAAAAATGGGAACTGACATTCAATCCTTATGAAAAAGTTGTGTCTTGAATTTCCTATATGGGTTTGTTTTCTGATATCCCTCTAGAATTATGGGAACCAAAAGTGTTGGTAGGCATCACCAAAATTTTGGAAACCACGATAGTCATTGATCCCGTGACCAAAGCTAGAACTAGATTGATGCATACTAGATTTTTTGTTAATATATAATAGGGAGCTATGTTGGAAGGAAATATTAAACTCTTGTCTAAATTTGAGATTGGAATCAATGTTTTGAATATGAACCATCCCCTTTTATTTTTAAAAATGTAAATCAGTGGGTCATGATTTTAGGGGATGTTCTCTTTCGAAGAAAAATATAGAGGAAATGGTGCCTTTAAAAGCCTCATGTCAAAGGAGAGTTTAGAATGGAAGCAAGTTGGGAGGAATGGAAAGGTGGTGAGTCCTAAAGGAAAATACTCAAATGAATTATTACCTAAGATAGAGGAGATTTTATCCCCTCACCTCCCAAGCTTTGGAGGTTTAGAATGAAAAGAATGATATTGATGTCCTCAAAATAGGGGAAAATATTGAGGGAAAACTGAAGTTTAGGTTGTCTAGGAGGATAGAGGAAATTTGGATTTTAAGGCATTGGGATTAGATATGGAGGTTCTACCCTCGGTTTCTCTAGATGATTGTGTAGAGAAGGTTGCACTAGGATTTTCCTTGGAGGAGGTATCTTCCATTAGCTAGAGCTCATTTGTTCAAAGCTAGGAGGAGAATGTTCTGGTAACCTCAAATGATTTAGAATCCCTATGGGAGTAAGTGGTTCTTGATACCCAATGAGGTGATGTCCTCCCAGTGACATCTATGAATAAATGTAAATGAGAAATAAAGTAGATGTGGGTAAAGAGACCCTTCCTAGAGGGAAACAAACAAACAAATAAAAAGGGAAATATCAACATCCAAGGAAATTGAGAAAGATAAGAAAGGATCCTTGAAGGATTTCTTAAATCTCCATAAATCTAAATTATTTTTATTTATTGGAATTTTAGGGGTTTAAATAACCCTAGTAAATAAATAATTCTTAGGGATTTGAGGGATAGGAATAAACCAAATATCTTGTTGATACAAGAAACTAAAATGAATTTGGATAGATTCAAGGATATTAGTAGGTTTGTATAGAAGGAAGGTAAATGGGTTGGGTCTAATTCCTCAGGAGCTTCTGGCGAATTTTTATTTCTGGAATCTTGAGATGGTTAAAGGGGAACTTTTTTGTTGTATTCCCCAAACCATGTTGCTTTAAATTTTTGGGAGATTTCCTCTAAGAAAAATTGGATTATATTTAATATTTATGATACTAACTCTGTTGAAGTAAGAAGAGTTTTATGGGAGGATCTCACAAAGTTCAGACAAATGTTCAAATATGAGGAATGCATAATTAGAAGATACTTCAATATGCCATTAACCCCAAGCTAATAAAAAGTGGGGTTGAATGTCTTATTCTGAAGGATGGAGGATTTAAATAATTTTTGATGATGAATATGACACTTGATATAGATTTGGGAGGGTTAAAATGTACCTTGTCAAATAGGTGAATAGGATGTGATCTTATTCAAATCAAACTTGATCATTTTGTGATCAATCATCAAGGGATGTTCAATCATTTTTATTCTCTCTCCTCTCCCAATGATTAGATATTTTTCTCTATAAAAGTAAGATATCGAAGAATTAATAAATGTTGAGGAAATGATGGAGTTATAGGTGAACAAATCTCTAAGGAAACTAGAACAATTTTTTTGATTAAAATACCATGATCTCCTTGTCAAAGAAGAAACTTATTGGAGAAAAAAGTCTCTGGAAAGGACTCAGCTCAAAGAAGGATATAGGAACACAAAAAAATTATTTCATTTCACGAATACTACTAGGAAAAACCTTCTTAGGGTTTAGCAAATCAAAAAGTGAAATGGTGATCTAATCTCATATGAAGAGGAAATTAAAGATACAATGATTAGTTGATCAACTAATTTAGTGACTTGTTTTAGAAATCCTTGATTCTCGATGTTACTATCCATGATCAAGCCTTGGATATTTTTCAAAGAGTCATTTCAGAACAATATAAAAATATCTTTCTCTTATCCCTAGTGAGAGGAAATTAGGATTGCTTTGTTTGATATGAAACTTGATAAGTCTCCAGACTGACGATTTCCTACTTTATTTTTTTAGTGATTTTGGGATATTATTAATCAAGATGTTGTGGCATTTATTTAATATTTTTTAGATTTGATCACCTTATTAAATAGATCAACAATACTTTCTTGGTTCTTATCCCTAATATGACAGGTGCTAAGGATATAAAAGATTTTAGACCCATCAGTTTGTGCAATACAATCTACAAATTGATTACTAAAATTGTCTTTTCACATCAGGAATGTGCTATCTAAATTCATTTCTCCTAACCAAGGAGCCTTTATACCCGGTAGATAGATCCTTGATAGTATAATTTTTATTCAAGAATCCATCCAATCGGTGGAAAAATGTGACAAATTTTCTATAATCATAAAATTGGATATGCATAAAGCCTATGACAGGGTTTCTTGGTCTTTCTTAAGGGATATTATGGTTAAACTTGGTTTTAATGATCATTTTATTAATTTGGTGATGACTTGTGTTACTTCTACTAGTTTTTCAGTAATTGTTAATGGTAAACTCAAAGGTTTTTTCTAGGCTAGTAGAGGTCTCGATACAAGGAGACCCTTTGTCTCCTTTTCTTTATATTATTATGGCTAAAACCTTTAGAAGATTAGGAAATCAAGCTCATAAGAAAAATCTTATCAAGGGGATCAAAGTTTCTAATGAGTTATCTATTGTGCATCTTAATCAATTTGTGGATATAAATTTATTTCTTGGGAAATATTTTGTTGCAAGAGGAAACAAACTACAAAATATTTATACAGACTATGAAACAATTTTAGGCAATCGGTTAATTTTCATAAGAGTGTTTTTTTCATCAACATTCAATATCAACATCAAAATAGGCTAGAACACATTTTGGGATGTAAAATAAAATCTCTCCCAGATACTTACTTGGGAATTCCTCTTATTCACAAAAAATGGATATTTCAATTTGGATCCTCTCATGATGGGGTTAGTGGTCAATCCACTTAGAAAGGATCTCTCCTTGACCCAGAAGGTAAAGTCCTTCTCCTCCAAAGCTCTCTACAAGGGATCCCTATTTATGTCATGTCCCTTTTTAAGCTTTTGATTAAAATTATATCCTCTTTGGAAAAGATTGAGAAATATTTTGATATCGAGGACCGAGGACCATTTCAGATATCCTCTAGTGGCTTGGAACAAGTTTACTAAACCTAAATATTGTAGTGGGTTGGGATTAAAATATATTAAATTGATGAATGAGAATATTTTGGATAAAGTGGGATAGAGGTTAACTAAGGAAGAGGGTCTTTGGGTGGATATTCTGAAAAATAAATATTTGCAGAATATTGACAAACTGGATACTTTTTTTCTTGAATTAAGATCTTCCTTCAAGATTGGTTTTCTGGAACTCCTTTCTCTCATCAAGGTCTATTCTGAGCCAAGGCATAGAATAAAATATTTGAAAAGGAAAAAAAAATTTTGGGAGGAAACCTAGCTTAAGGATAAACCTTTGGCCTCTATTGAGCCATGTAAATCCTTGTTTCATCTCTTTGAATAGAATGGTCAAAGATTTGTCCAAGACTTTTGGGTTATGGGTAGAGAAGGTCTAAAGTGGATATCCATCATTCCCCCACCAAATTTTGAGGGTTGTTTACAAACCTTTCATTGATATCAATCTCAAGCCTCTGAATTTTCATATTCCTCATTTCCTCCTTTCGAAAGATTTGGTGGTTTGGAGAGGAGTCCTGAGTACTATGAATCCAATCTACCTACCTTATAAATTTCTAAACCATGGAACAAAAGACTTTAAAGGGTAAGATTTGGGTTAAGGATTTACTTCCCAAGGTCAACATTTTTTTCTGATTATTTTTCAAAACAATATCTTAACCCTTGAGAATTTGAGAAAACATGGTATGATTATCCCAAGCAGATGCATCTTGTGTGGCCAACATGAGGAGTTTTTCAACCATTTTTTCCTCCATTGTCCTTTCTCTTTAGCATATTCTCCTCTCTGGTAAATTTTTTTAACCTCAAATGGATTTTTCCCCACCCCGTGGATGAGATTTGTCTTCAATGGGCATGTCCTTTTAAGTACTTTGTGATTGTTGTTGCTTGAATATGGCTCTTCCCCATTTTTGTGGATTATTTGGAAGGAAAGGAATGGTACGATTTTTAGGGATCAATTTTCTTCTGTCAAGAGGGTGTCTTCTAATATTGTCTCCCCCTTAAGGAAAATATTATACTTTTAAAAGGGAAAATCAAAGTACCTGGCCCAAAATTGGAGGTTACAGCTTCTTAAAAATTTCCCTTTTAGTTGTCCCATATGAAACTCCCCATGTTTGATATAAAGTGGTTTACTCCAAATTTAAATTGGGTCAAGTTTAAATTTGATTGAGAAGGGTTCATTTTAAGACCCCCTCCAAAAAAATAGTTTAGAATGGGTGGAAAATCTCCAAAATCGAATTTCGAATCAATGGTGAATTTTGAAAAAATGTTTCATGGCAAAGGAAATTTGGTAGGGTGCAATTTTCTTGGATTTCACATAGTTGGAAGGGTGTTAGATGACCATCTATCTATAGTAAAATGAGTGAGTTAGACATCCATCCTTTTAAGGTTAGACAAACTATGTCGGATGACTATATCTCATGGATAGGGTTGACTCATCTCTTCCATAGAAATATGCTAACATTTCATCGATAATCAAAGCAAAAAAACAAAATCATCTCCATAGAAAATATATATATATATATATTCAAAGTACCTATGTGTTAGAATAGAAACTTGTCATAACTATGCTAGGAATAGAATATCCCTTCACAAAAGGAGAACCTACAACACATAGAGAATGACATCCTTCAGTTTTTACCCATATGCATGAACCAAGAAAAAAATTGGGAGAGAACGCCAAATATCAAATTCGAATCGCTAAACTAAAATGAACCAAATAAATCATTGGGAAAATAAAACTCTGAAACATCTCCCACTTATTTTTCCTGAGGATCAAAATAGCATGCTTCCTTGATAACATTGGTTTTAGGAGCTCCATCCAGCACTAGAAATAAATATTAGAATTTATTGGCACAAATTAGACAACATTAGATCTATTTTCACTTACAAAAAATGATACATTGTATCAAAATTAAAACCTTTAGACATGGATTGTGTTCAAAGCCACATAAATCAGAGACTTTGGTAACACCTCAAATATTCTTGGAGGAAAAAAAACATTTTAAATAAAACAAATTTGTAAAAATTATTACCTCTAAAATAGTGCCATGAAACAACAATCCATAATTCATAGAAAATTCTAGAAAAATTGAACACAAGATCCCAAACAAACCACACCTGACACAAATAATGTAAAAGAGATATGTTGGATGAACGTAATAGGTTCGATGACCATCTCTCTCTTGTTATATGTTTCTCTCTCTGTTAGATGGACATTTCTCCGATAATCTGCAATGTCCTGGTGGTCGTAATAAGTTGCATGATCATCATCTCTCTCTATTATATGGGTAGGGTTGGACGACTATTTTCCCTATCGAATGGAAAATATTGGAATTCCATCTATGTATACCTATAATAAGTTAGATGATCATCTCTATTGTGTTTATGGAGTGGACTATGTTGGTGAACTATCTCTTCTATGGTAGCCATACGAGTTGGTTTCTGATTCTCTATTCCATGGACTACATTAGATTTTCATCTCTTATTTGTTAAAATAATGTCCCTATAACGAGAAAATTCATCTAATAGAGAAAGATGTGCGTCTATTTCATGGTCATCGAGTTGTAGGATGACAGATTTGAAAGCCATCTATGTGCCAAAAATGAATAAATACATATAAAATGTGGCTTTCCAAAGGGCATTGCCCCCATATCCCCACCGAGGCATGTGGCCCCGAACCCCATAAGGGAGGTACTCCCCTTCCAACCCCCATACCATATGCATTATACCTCATCAAATATGAGCACAACTTGATTCAAACATTGGTGAAATACATGCATAAGTTCATTTTTAAGTGTAAATAGTAGACGAACTGACCCATACAAATGACCCGTCGGCATAAATTTTAGGAGAACTAGGTGGTAGTTGATTGTTGAAAATTTACCATTTCTAATTTTCAAAATCCTAATATTCGCAAGTTTTGCTGAAAATTTTCCACTAAAATTTCCCCTTCGATGGAACCTCGAAGGGTAACCCTGGTCCTACCGGTGGGGGTCCTCGAGATGATGAGGGAAGTTGGTTGGTTTCTTATGTTGGTTCTCTTGGTGTTCGGATCAATAATATGGTTAAAAGTATAACAACTTTCTTGGGTATTAATCTTGCTAAACATAAGGGTTTTAAGAAAATCTAGATTTAAGGGGACTCCCTTCTTATTATTGACTCTTTGAGAAAGGATAGTTCTTATAATTGGACTCTAATAAATATCGTCAATGATATTAAATAAATTATTAAATATTTTAATAGGTTTTTTAATTATTCATACCCCTAGGAAGGATAACAAATGTGTAGATTATCTTACCAATTTGGGGGATAAAGGTAAAAATTTTAAAGTGTGGGAGAAGGGGATGATATCCATAATGATTTTAATAATGATAGGTACTTATTTGTGAGTGGATTTTTTCCCTTGTTTGGATGTCATCAATGTTCCCATGGATAGCAAGACCCGTGGCACATGCGGGATATATGGTTGGATTTCTATTAATTCCATTTTTTTGGACCGTATTGTTCAATTCATCTCCATTTCTCATTTTTAGGTGAGAAAACCATGGGAGGTGTCCATTTGAGAACTGAACTCATGAGCTATGGTGCCTCAAGGAAAACTCTTCTCTGGGTGCATTCTAAAAGATGGAGGGTTTAGAAACTTCATCTCTAGAATGACAGGTCTAACCTTTTTCTTGCGTTGGAGTTTGGTCATGCTTGGAACAATGGTATAATGGTGGTTCATGGCATGGAAATTCAAGTTTTGGAAGCTTCAATTGTGTAGGTGACAAGGGTGGAAATGGAGGGGTTAAAGATTTACAAAGACATGACTAAACACAATCACAAAATCTAGATGTTTTTCTGAGGAAAAGAAAAGGTCTACCTTCTTGTTGATGCAATTTCTTGATATTGCATCCATAATATTTGGAATACATCCCGTCTTCATTTAATGAGGTACATTACTATTAAATATAAATATAGAAAAATACACACACACCATCTTTCAATGCTTAACATGTTTATGCATAATTTTTTTATGAGCCTCCCCTTTTACTTACTCATGTCACTCTCAACATCTATTAAATATTTTCAACAGGGGAAGATTGAAACCCCATTGCACCATGGTTTAATCCTTCTTATTTTTAATAATGGTAAGTAATCTGTGGCTAAGGAATTAGAGCCAAACCCAGGAGGATTCATGAAAATTGTTCTCGCATACCGAATGAATAGATTGAGGAAGAGGAAGAGTACAAATATTTAGGGAAGGGAATTTTTTTTTGGGATTGTTGGTTCTCTAGCCAAAATTAAAGGGGATTCATCCAAAGGTAAAGAGAGATTAGTGTTGAATGGGAATATGGATTATGATAAAAATTTCCCTAGGATTAGGAAGGTGGAAAAGGACATGAATGCCTTAGGTGAAGTTGAGTTTGATTTGGGGAACAATGTCATGAATTGCATTGAATCCTCAAAGAAATTTTTATTTCATAAAAATCCAATAGGAAGTACATGGCTAAGCTTAAAATTTTGGTTAGGGAGTTTTAGGTAAGCATGGTCAAGTGGAGCAGGGGCCAAAAAATTCACAGTTTTAATCTTTACCTCAATAGATCAAAGGAGGAAGAGTTGGTAAAGGATGACATCCACACCCGGGAAAGCAAGATGATAAGCTAAAAGGTCAAGAGGAGAAGCAATCAAGTGTTTATAAGAATTTGAATCCTAAGTAAGCTTTTGGCTCTAGGATATTTTGTAAGACTGTTCACTTTGACCGGATCAATATGGGAAGGTTATCTCTCCCCTATTTTGGTTGGCTTCACTTACTATTTCTTCTATTCTTTGTTGTAATGGGCTCTTGGAATGTGTTCAAGGTTAAGTTGTTTCAGCCCTTTTTGAGTTATGTTTCCTTTTGTTCCTCCTTGGTTATATTCATGATGCATTCTATTATAAGGCCTCTTTGATCCATAATCCCTACTTCTTACCTAATATAATAAAAACAAATCAAGAAAATAATCAAGATCAAATAAACCAAATTAATATTTTATTGCAATACAAAGAATTGCATTTTCCTTCCTAATAAAAAATCATCAAGAAGACATCCAAATGCAAAATTTCATGGTTATGAGGTCAATTTGAGTATGTTAAGTCATGAGAGAGAGAGAGAGACTTATTTGTTTAAGAGTTTCAAATTTGAAAATGGTGTTTTCCCTCCAAAAATGTAATTCAAAATTATAAAGCATGTAAATGAGCCAATGTGGCTTGTTAAGATGTTAAAGGGATTATTTAAGTCATGAGAGGGTGAGTTAGGTATTAGGATGTGGTAATGAGTCTTCAAGAATGTGTGTGAGTTATGAAATGTCTAAAATGATGTAAAAATCCTTCATGTTGATGTATGGGCATAAGGAAGTTGAAAAGTTAGTTAGGTTTCAAAGAAAAGCTACAATAAAGAAGGAATATTAGAATGAAAATAGTAGTTAATCTCCTAGAGAGAGGGAGAGGAATAGGAGAGAGCATTGCTTGAGGAAGGAGGAAGGATAATGGGAGGAAGAAGCATAATTTTTTTGTACGAAATATATTATGAAGTAAAATAAACTTTGTGTTTGATCAAGGAATAGTCTTTTCCTATAAATTCTCTAAGTTATGTTGATATCCTTTGTCTTGAATGGTGAATCCTCTCTTGTGGAGCATGCATGGTAGGTACTCATTGAATTAGATCCTGAATGTGTATGTTTAAGGTTAGAAAAATCCAATGTGTAAGGACTAATACATTATTTTCATAAGTTAATGGATTCTTGACCGTCCTAATACCGAATATGATTGTGACATGCTTTTGTAGAGGAAATATTTGGTTAAATCACGTGAAGAGTTGTGGATGAGTTGTTTTTAAATGATCTTGAATGTACTTTCATGGTCTTATAATTGAATCCTTCGTGATATTCCACTTGCATGTTGAAATGAACCAAAGTACATAGAACTCGTGATCGTGTGTGTTATAATTTGAGAAAAAGTAAGATTTATTGTAATGAGTAAATGGTATGCATGTACATGGATTATAGAGGAAAGGATGTATGAAATGTATTTAAATCATGAATGAGGTCTATCTAATGTAAATAATTTTAGTTCTTTCCATTGTAATCTTGAGGGTTTAAAGACACCCTAATCCTACGTGTAAGTATGTAAGGAATTATTGATTCAAACCATTATTTTTATTGTCAAGTTTCCATGTTAGAACATGATTCAAGGGGGTGAAAATAGTCATAAGGACCAATTTTGAGGCTTTTAAACTAAAAAAATCATTTTATAAGAAACTCTAGCTTCTTGGGCTCTATAGTGAACATAGTTAGGGTTTGTATAGAAAACTATGATTGAAACCTTAAACTACTGAATAAAAGTCTAAAATTTGGAAGAAATAATTTTGATAGAGTCCTATAATAGATTCAAAATAATTTTTGAGATTTTATTTGATTCCTCTTAAGATATTAATGATGGTATTGTAGAAGGGTAGGGTACACAAAGGTGAGAGACCTAATCAAGAAGGTCATTTTGTAAAGGAAGAAAGCTTAAAATTTAGGACCCAACCTTGAATATCTAGACACAGGTTGAACCCTGAAATGGGTGCTTAAAAATGTTTTGATTTTTCATTAAAACCTCAAGGATGAGAAAGTATGAAAGAAAAATACCTAAACCGGGCTAGTTAGGCTTAAGGGGCAAGAAGGATAGAAGAGTGATTTGAGAGAGAAGGGTCAAGATTCATGATATAATATTTTATACATGTCATGATGATGATAAAGGGTGATTGAAATAGTTTTTGACTTGTTTTGGTGGTGCTTGGAATGCTCTAATCATGAAGCTAGCGTAACAAATTATATTAAGAGCACAAAGGGAGGTCTAAGAGCTAGATAGGTAAAAGTTTGAGCTTTGATCCTTTTTACATAAATTTTTTGAATGATATAACCATTCTTATGAATTAGAAGCATTCCACCAATATTAAAGAGGTCATTAAATGATAAGAAGAAAGAAGTTACTTGTTTGAGTGAAGACTTAGTGAAGAAGGGTGAAGAGCCAATAGAGAAAGGTAAGAGACAATGATTTTTTTATGAAGATAGATCAATTGATGGATGGTTTATCATTTAGTATAAGGTATTGAATATATTAGAGCATATTTTGAATCCAATTTGGGTGAAATAGGTGAAAACTTGCATACTAGATCCATTTTGGGCATTTAGACAAGATCCTCTTTGCAGAGCATGTTGAGTGAAGTGTTGTTTGATCTATCTTGAAATAGTTGAGTGCATGCAACTATATATTCCTCTGAATCATTTGGTATCAGAGTGTGAGGATATTATTTTGGCTTCTAATTGAGATTCAGATAAATATTCTTATGGCTAACAATGAATTATGAGTGTGTGGATGAAAGTGACAAGTTGAAAGAGAAGAGTAAAAATAAGTGGAAGTGTGAGATTGAGAAGACACCAAAAGACTAGGTCAGTAATCCTAGGTGAGGTGTGGAGGAAAGAAAGGTGAAACAAATTTTTTCAAGAGAAGTAAACAGAAAAGATGGATAGAGAAGAGATAGTAAGGGATTTTTTGAAGTTGATTAGCCATAAGACAAGACAGAAGAGATAGAGAGAGAAGAAAGAAGAAGCCAATGATAGAGAAGAGATAAGAAAGAAATAAGAATGGATGAAAAAAATATTTTATAGAGTTAAAGAGATATATGGAGAATCTTGGAGAGTTGCTAAGAGATGAAAGTGAGATGATAGAAGTAGTGAGATTTATGATGAATAAGAAAGCTAAATGGCCTATAAATCTGATTGTGAAAAGGAATAAAGGGGTTGTACTTGAAAGATATGATCAAGAAATAGGAAAATAAGATGAGACAAGGGGAAAGAAAGTGGAAGAGGTTATCAAGAAGGTGAATGAAGAAGAAATCCATGTAGAAATATTGAAACTAGACAAAGGGCATGGATACATAGTGCCTAAGTGGATGAAAAATCTAAAGAAGAATGAGAGAAGATGACAAGCCAAAGAAAACACTTAAAATATCAAGTGAACAAGAAGTAATAGAGAGAGAGAGAGAGAAATCACATCTTTTAAAAAAAAACAATGAAAAAGAAATCTAAGATTATATGGAAAATAAAAATGCAAGTATAGTATAGGTAAAAAGAATGAAATGAAGAACAAAGAGGACGGAATCATAGAGCCAATGATTTGGAGGACATTTTGGAGCTTTAGATATTCCCTAAAAATCCCTAAACCATGTCATTAGGGTAGATCACTTTGAGATCTTTCTAATGGTACCAAGAATGCTGAAAATAGTGATCATATGCTTGAGATATCACTTGTCAAAGTTCGGATAGAAGGTCAATCTGCTAGTCATTCAATCACATGTGTAAAAATAAAGATTAATCAAAATGGTAAAAATATGTTTTAGAACACCGGTCTTTGACACTTGGGATCACAAAGGTGGGCCCCACTATTTGCTAACTGGGGGCCCTTAGCCAAGATCGACACACTCTTTTGATGAAGGGGTTTCTTTGCCATCATTTCTTCACTATAGAATTATCACAACTTTATTATATATGCCATGTAGTGCATTTGTATTGGAAATGTGGGATTTCATATTGCATTGTATTGTCTACCGAGACAACTTGGTTGGTTTTACTAACTTGATTGGGTGAGTTCCCATAGTGCATTATGGGGTGTTTCATTGGAAACTAAGCTATTTTAGCTAGCTTGGTGATCTCATTCCTTCACATATACCTGAAAACCAAACCACATTGCTCATCCATCCATGTGGGCTCCTAATTTACTCACTTCCCAAATTTATTAGCTTGACCATTTTACCAACTCAAGCATTATACCATACTCGAAGAAATGGACCCGACCACCCTTATGGTGTATAAACCTTGCCACTTATACGTGGCCAAATATAGATATTATCCCAAATTTACCTCCCCGATTATTTTGGAATAACTTATTAAAAATGGACATAATCATTTTTATAGGTCTCATGACATTCAAATGGCTATTACATTACATTTCCAAAAATCATTGGCTATTGGATTTCAAAAAACAAAGAGAATACTATTTCAGTTTACCATGGCTTTTCATGAAACTTAGTGTTCCATGGGTTCTCCTAACCCTTGGAATAAAGGATCTTGGTCAAATACTTAGGAATATTTAACTTAAACCTACATGACATTTAATATCCACACAACAAAGAAGATCCATGGCAGAATCAAAGACCAACATGTGGCAGCAGATCGATAGTCCAAAGCAAGACAAGTGTCGATATTCTAGAAATTTCCTAAATTGATGGGCTCATCTAGACTTCCAAGCCTTGGATTAAACCTAAGTTCATATTTCATTGGGTTTGGGAAACAACTAAGTCAACAAGTCAGCGGGATGAAGAAAAAAATCAAAAGGGACAGTGAAACAATTTAAAAACCCAAAAAGTTTCTAAGTCCCCCGGACTTATAAATTGCTATGTGGCGCCACCCTATTGGTTTTCCCTTTAAAAACTGAAAAATGTGAAGGCCCATCAAATTAGAGACAAGCATGAGAAAGGGGGTCTAACAGTCCCGACATGGGGGCAACGTGGATCCATTTCATTAGTGGCATTTCACAATGGGAAAGGAGGAGTTCAAAGAAAGACCGACAATGCAAAGTGCATGTAGCTTCTCATTGGCTCACACTTTGCAATTTTCCTATGAGGATATTAAAGGTCCGACAAAAAATAAAGGCATGGAGTGATTCCATTGGATGATTGTTCATGGATGTTAGAGGGAGATATATAAAGGACTGACATGTGAAGTATGTGGAGCCTTCTCATTGGCTCGCACTTCGCAATGGTCGATTAAAGGGCTATGAAAGGGTGAATTGTGAAGATTCATGTGAATTTTCTATTGATCACATTTCTTAGGGACTAATAAGGTCCAAGGACTTATTGACATCCCGAAGGAACATCACAGAGTCTTATTGGCCCGTATTTTATAAAGGAAGCTAAAGGGAAAGGAAAGGAAGGAAACAAGGCATGAACCTACAAACAAATGGGAGCTAGACAATTGGTAAAAGGTGAAGTGAGTACATATTGGTAGAGGTCGATCCTGAACCAATCAAGGACTGTCACGTGTCAAATTCATGTCTCTTCCGACATGAAAATATTCAAATGGCCATATCTTTTGATCTAGAGCTCCAAATTTGACAAAATTTATATTGTTGGAAATATCTCCTTGATCCCTTTAATTTGATATAATTAGATTTGATATTTAATGGATTTTAATGGGTCAAACTGGAAAACATGGATTCTGAGATAGAAAAGAGAAGTTTGGGCATGCAAGTGATCAAATTAGTTAGCTCAACCACTAAACTTGATGAAGCATGGCTTCATTTCCTTCTATAAGACAAAATAGAGATAGTAATGGATTTGCAGAGTGCACATGTGCTTGGCAGAGGGGTTTAATGCAGACTGTTGGTGGGTTAAAGTTTTAAAATTTGTTCCTTTCTCTTTTTCCTCTTATTTTTCTTCTCTCTATCTCTTTCTCTGAGCTACATATTGTAAAACCTTTCATTTTGAAAAGGATGGACATTTTGGTCTATAAAGGAACCATGTAAAAATGGTCTCCAAAGCAAATATTAACTTTGAGCCTTTATTTTGGCCTCTATAGATGATTCATTTCTCTGTTTTGACTGTAATGGATTGTACATATCTTTAAGCAATAAAAATATGTTTTGTGGCATGTTTTGTCTCGCTTTCTAGCTTATTTTTATTTACAGTCTTTCCTTCCTCTTACTCTTGCAATTGATTGTTCATATCTCTTTCATTTATATGCCCCATTATGATAGTTTTCAATGTGTGTCACCCTTTTCCTGGTGATATCACTACCCTTTTAGCTTAGGAATTCCCTTTCTCGCATCTCCTTTCTCCTGGTCCATTATCTTATTATTTTAGGATTAGATAGCTTCATTTTCAGATTTAGGAGTATTTTTGTAGTAGAATAGGTTATAGAATCCATATTTCTTCAAAGGTATTTCTCGATTAGTAGTACCACAACTGAAATATAGTCCCATGTTGCCCCAGAATTCTTGATCCTTCGTGATCTTATCCAGGGTGCAATTTTGAGCTCCAACAATAGAAAACCGACCATTCAACTTGGCGCATGTACTAAAATTAACTCGTACCCGTATGTGGTAATTTAGTGTGGAAAAACCAAATCTATATGTGGCCTAAACAACAATAAAATAATGTGGTCATTCTATTTTTAAACGTTATCCTATGCACTTGGCATATGCATGTGGGATATGCCCAAAAATCCATTATAACGGTGGGTGGTGGTTAAGGGGGTCGAACCCTTGACCCACCGCATGGAAAAATTATTTCAACCATTATGCCAAAGTGGCTCAAAGGTGAGGTATGTAAAGATCTCACCACTATTTAAATAGTGTGGGTACATGACTATGGGGAAGGAAATTTTAGACCAGTTTGGGGAAATCATCAATTTTACTTAGGCTCAAAACCATCCTTTGGAGTAAAAAGAAGAATTATTAAAAAATATGCTACGCTCCTATTGGCGTGATACCTTTTTCATTTTTGAAGTTATGTGACGTTGTTTTATGTTGTGAAATTCACTATTTGTGAAATTTCTAAAGGAGAAACCTCGGTAAGTACTTTAGAAGGTGAAAGATATTTTATTGAATTATGTTAGATCTTTCAAGGTTTGAAAGTATGATTTTTCATGTTTCGATCTATTTTGTTTATTGTAATGTTTGTACTTATAATTTTAGTAAATTTTAATAGATCGTTCATATGAACTTGGAGACGTAAGCTTGTATGCCAAACTCCATTTACAATTTTTGATGTCATATTTTATCTCTGGTTACATTCGATTTCTGTTTCATTTCCGCATTATAATCAATTATTTTAATCATAATTTACTTATTAAAACCAAGTAACAACATCTTGGAAAAATTGGTAGAAATGAAAATCTAATGTTAGATGGCTTTGATCAAACACTGATTGGAAAATCAGTTTTGGATCAGTTTTAAATCAGATTTGGGTCATTTTTATGGATTAATTAGAGACCTAAAATTAATAAATTTTAAAATGAGGGTAAACATTTTTTAGAAGTATTTTATGCTACTTTTATGGATCATGTTGGTATTTGATCTCGCTTGATTTCATGACTACTTCACTTACATTTGGATACCGCTTTTTTTTTGCTAATCCCATCAGTGTAGACTATTTGGCTTGATCTTCTTACTTTGCAATTTTTTAGTATTTTGGGATATAGTTGCTCTATAGGAAATCATGAGGAAAGAATTAAAGAGTGAGATACCGAAGATATTGCGAGCATAAATGTATAATTTTAGGAAGAAAATTCATTCATGTGATGTAATCTATATTCCCTCGAAGAGCAAGTTGATCAGTTGAAAAAGGAGCTAGAATTAAAGGATGAGATCTTGATCAGTTTATAGTGTGGTGATCAAAAGAAGGAAATTCCTTCTACTTCAGATGTAGAGACCATGATAGAGTGCACTGTAAGTTTCTCACCATGTGAATCTTCTTCTTCCTCCCATTCGGTTTTAGATTCAAGTAATGATGTCTTTGGTTTGTTTGAAAAGCATACTAGAGGCATTGGATCCAAATTGTTATTTAAGATGGGTTTTGATGGAAGAGGTCTTGGAAAATATAGTCAAGGTATTTTTGACCCAATATAGGTAGAAGATCATCCTCGTTTTAAGCATTGGGTTTTACTTAGTGTGGCAAAGGATATTTGGAGAACTTCCAAGCACACCGATAGGAGAAAAGCTTACGTAAGAAAATTAAATACTCCACTAGTCCTATAGGAATCATATGTTTCATCATCACATGATGAATTTGGTAAGAATTTACAAAGATGAGGTAATGAGATACCACCTCATATTTCTTACGAACCTTTACATTCTAAGAAGAAATGTTATAAAACTTTTGATCCACTCTTTCAATTTAAAATTTTGACTTTGATATTTAGAAAATAAATGGATTCTTTTCCTTGTACATTTTTGGGATGCATAACCATTATGTTGTCAAATGTTGGAAGAGAAGGACTTTGTTGAAGTAGTTATTTCCCTTCATCAAGAACATGCCAAATTAGAAAGATCAATCTCGTCATTCACAAGCAAGATATGGCAAGAAGAATTCCTATGTTGCTATGAATTTTTATGACAATGGATATCGGATGAACATTTGTTAAAAACTTCATCTATCTCACCATTAGTGTAGTAGAAAGCAAAAGATGGAGTATAGACATGTTTCAAAGGTAAATGAAGTTTCAAATTTACCATCAGTTGATGTTACAACCCTAGATTAGGTGATACTTATAGATGAAAATCCATTGGCATGGGTTAGTAAACAATTTTTAAACTTTATATTACATATCTCATGATTGTTTATAGCATGCAATTAATTTAGGGCTTGTGTTATGGGATTCTAGTTTTTGTTGTATGAAATTGTTTCTTGTTTTTGTATATCTTTGAATGGTTTTGGAGTTTAAATTTTGTGAGAAAAATTTGGGGGACAGTTTACCATACTCAATGGGTTTTCTTACTTTCTAAAATTTGATTGATACTCCATTTACATCTCCTTATTTCAGCTTTGATTTTCTAGTACAATTGGGTATAGCTCATATTTTAGCTTGGGAGATTTCTAACAACAATATGTAGGTTCAGTGGGCATGGTTGAAATGTCTATTTTTGGAAACTTGCATTTCAGTATCTGTTGTTGATTTTATTGTGCAAAGTATGGATGCTTGTAAGACCCATTTGGGCACCATTTTATTTTTGTAATTAATTTACAAAATTATTATATCCATACATGATGCTTACACATTTACTAAGTCCCTCATTTTTGGAATTTATTATAACTATCCTTTGTGGTTACAATTAGGGTGTATGTTGATTACACTAACAAACTGGTTTACAAAGTGTACCTAGTGATCTTTGCACTTGAAAACAATTCACTATTTTGGGTATTTTATCTTTATGCAAATAATTTATTTCTATCCTATTGTAGTGCAGATTATGGGGATAAATTATGTTCACTGGTTTTTCACTTGATTCAATTTGTCTATTTTGGCATTCTTATTCTAGATCATGTTGGTGACAAGTTGCAGTGTTTTACAGTTTCACATGAACAAGTGGACACTAGCCTATTGTGGGAATTTTAGATGTCTTTTATACTGATTTATTTTTGTGGAATTGTATTTTTAGTGATGGGCCATATCACATAGTATCAGTTGGACACTTGCTTTCTATTATTGACTGGGTGTTTTTATCTGATCAGTTATTTGTGATGGCGTCACAGTGGGATGAAATTCTACAAGATTTAGTGAGGCATTCACCTATTACTTGGGCATTGGTTTGTCTTTTTATATTGATCTAAGTTGTTTACAAAAGTTGATAGGGTCGTAGAGTATCAGTGGAAAATTGCCTTTTTGTGGCTTATGATTGTCTATTTTGACTAATCATTTTTGACTAGTTACTCAACATTTGCATTGATTAACCCATATTGTTATTCCTATGGTGTCATGTATGTGTTTGTGAGATGCAGGAACGGGATTGATATTTTTGGTGGGTAAAACATCTTTTTGTAGACAAAATCCTTCTTGGTGGGGAGGTGTCATTCGGAGGACATTTTGGAGATTTGGATGTTCCCTAAATCTCCCTAAACCATGTCAATGCAAGAGAACATTTTGAGATCTTTATGAAGGTATAAAGAATGATGGAAACAAAGCTCATATGCTTGAGATATCACTAGTAAAATTTCAGGCTAGAAAGGGTCAAATGGCTAGTCAGTCAATGACACGTGGAAAAAGTGAAGATTGATCAAAACAATAAAAATTATTTTGAAACACCAGTCTTTGACACTCGTGATTGAAAAGGTGAGCCATACTATTTGCTAGTTGGGGCCCTCACCAAGATCAAAACACTCTTTTGACAGAGGGATTTCTTTATTGTCATTTCTTTGTTATGGAAATATCACAAGTTTATTATATATACCCATTAGTGCATTTATATTGGAAATGTGGGATTTCATAGTGCATTGTATTGTTTATGATCCAACTAGTTGGTTTTTCTAACTCGATTGGGCAAATTCCCATACTTTGCATTATGGGGTGTTGCATTGAAACCAAGCTATTTTAGCTAACTTGATGAGATCATTCCTTCACATATACCGATAACCAAACCACATTGCTTGGCCATCCATGTGGGTTTCCAATTTACTCATTGCCCAAATTTAGCCGCTTAACTATGTTACCAACTCAAGTATTATATCATACTCAACGAAATGGACCCATCCACCATCGTGGTGTATAAACGTTGCCTCCTATGCATGGCCAACTTAACCTGGTCCCGTATGTGGTAATTTAGCATGGATAAACCAAAGCTATACATGGCCTCAGCCACACTAAAATAATGTGGCCATTCTATTTTTAAACACCATCCTATGCACTTGGTGTATGTATGTGGGATATTCCCAAAAAAATTATACTAGTAAGAGGTGGTCAAGGGGGTTTAACCCTTGACCCACCATGTGGGAAAATTCGTCCCCACCATTACACTAAAGCGGATCGAAAATTTATGTAAACAACTTGCCACTATTTAAACATTGTGGGTGCAGGACTGTGGGGAAGGAAATTTTGGACCTCTTTGGGGAAATAATCAATTTTGGAGCACTTAAGCTCAAAACTAGCCTTTGGAGTAAAAAGGAGAATTGTTCATAACTCTATTAAACTCCTAATGTTGTAATTTTTTTCTATTTTTGAAGTTATTTGACATCGTTTTATGCTATGAAAGTCACTATTTGTGAAATTCCTAAAGGAGAAACCTTGGCAAGTACTTTAGAAGGTGAATGATATTTCTTGAATTATGTCAGGATCTTTTGAAGGTCTGAAAATGCATTTTTACAATTTTTTATCTATTTTTTTGATTGTAAGGGTTATTGTACTTACAATTTTAGAAAATTTTAATAGATCGGTTCATATGAACCTGGAGACGTAGGCTTGTATGTCAAACTCCATTATCAATTTTGGTGTTGTATTTTATCTCTAGTTACATTTTGATTTCTTATTTCATTTCCACATTTTAATCATAATTTTCTTATTAAAAACCAATAATGACATCTAGGATAAATTGGTAGAAATGGAAATCTAATGTTAGATGACTTTGATCAAATAGTGATTGAAAAATTAGTTTTGGGTCAGTCCTTAATCATATTTTGGTCAATTTTTATGGATTAATTAGAGTCCTAAAATTGATAAATTTTAATATCTGGGTAAACATTATTTTACTAGAAGTATTTTCTCTTAATTTTATGGATTAGACAAGCAAAATTCAAAGGTCAATAAAGTGATGAAATAAAAATATGAAGGCGGGGTAAGAAACATTGATTCTTTATTGGTTGATATTGATGTTTGTGTGGGTGAATTCCTTGAATTTGTATAAGATGAATCCATTTACATTTTAGAATGTTGAGCATGATGAAAAACAAGAATGTGATGAGGTTTTTCTGTATGAGGTAGATGATCTTTTGTAAATCTTGTTGGATCTTATGGATGGAAAAGAGAAAATTGCATGTACAACCGAGGAAGTGGTGGTTTCTTGGGCACATGTATGGAGTAACTTTTCATGATGGTGAATGAGAGAAAACAAGAAATTAGGAAATAAAATGAAGACTATGAAAAGGAGAAGTTTGGGAACAAGTAGTGTCATGGACTATACAGAGATGTAGGAGGTGATGAAAGATGGAGTGTATGTATTTACTTTTGTTATTGTGTTTTTGTGTGTAGGTACAAATGATAAAAACATGAAGATACAAAAGGAACTCAATAAGCAAATAATCCAAGTTAAGGAAAATATAAGGATAAAGAGCACTACATAGGACCCATGTGGATTTGAGACAAATAGGGATAGTGAGAGTGAAGAAGGAAAGACAAAAACATGCAAATAAGATGAATATTCAACTATGCCAGCAAGTACATGGACACGTTTTAGCCACATTGGGAGTATGATGCAATATAATCATCAAGAGGAAATCCAAATGTAGGCTTTCATGGTTATTAGGTCAATTTGAGTATGTTAAGTCATGAGAGAGAAAATTAGGTGTTTAAGAATTTGAAATTTTAAAATGGTATTTTCCCTTTAAAAATGTAATTCAAAATTATAAGGCATGTAAATAAGCCAATGTGGCTTATCAAGATGTTAAATGGATGATTTAAGTCATGAGATGGTGAGTTAGGTCTTAGCATGTGGTAATAAATTTTCAAAAATGTGTGATTTATGAAATGTTAAAAATGATGTAAAAATCCCTCATGTTGATGTATGGGCATAAGGAAGTTGAAAATTTAGTTAGGTTTCTAAATAGGAGTTACAATAAAGAAGGAATATTCGAATGAAAATAATAGTCAATCTCATAGAGAGAGGGAGAGGACGAGGAGAGAGAATTACTTGAGGAAGGAGGAAGGATAATGGGAGGAAGGAGCATCAATTTTTTGTATGAAATATAGTATGAAGAAAAATAAATTCTATTTTTTTATCAAGGAATAGTATTTTCTTTTAAATTCTCTAAGTTGTTTTGATATCATTTGTCATGAATGGTGAATCCTCTCTTGTGGAGCATGCATGGTAATTACTCATTGAATTAGATCCTGAATGTGTTTGTTTAAGGTTAGATAAATCTAATGTGTAAGGACTAATACATTGTTTTGATAAGTTAATGGATTCTTGAATGTCATAATAGTGAATATGATTGTGATAACTTTTGTAGAGGAAATTGTTGGTTGAATCACATGAAGAGGTGTGAATGATTTTTCTCTAAATGATCTAGAATATATTTTAATGGTATAGGAAGTAAATCTTGTGTGATATTTTCTTTGCATGTTGAAATGAACCAAAGTACGAGAGGATTGTTACTTACGTGTTACAATTTGAGAAATTTTAAGATTTATTTTACGAGTAAATGGTATGCATATACATGGAATCTAGAGGAAAGGATGCATGAATTGTTGTTAAATAATGAATGAGTTCTATCCAAGGTAAATAATTTGAGTTCTCTCCATTATAATCCCGAGGGTTTCAGCACCCGATCCTACGTGTAAGTATGTAAGGAATTGTTGATTCGATCATTATATTTATTGTCAAGTTTCCCTGTTAGAACATGATTCAAGAGGGGGTGAAAATAGTCATAAGGACTAAGTAAGGATTTGAAACTAATAATAATTCATTTTATAATGAAATCTATGTTCTCAAGATCCTTAGTGAACTCAATTAGGGTTTGTAGAGAAAACTATTTTTGAACCTTATACTATTGAATACAAGTCTAAAATTTTGAAGAAATAATGTTGATAAAATTGTATAATATATTAAAAAGAAATTTTGAGATTTCATTAGATGTATCTTGAGATATTAATGTCATTCTTGTAGAAGGGAAGGGTACACAAAGTGAGAGACCTAATCAAGAAGATCATTTTAAAGGAAATAGGCTTAAAATTTAGGATCCAACCTTGAAAAATTTAACACAAAGGAACCTGAAATGGGTTCTTAAAAATGTTTTGATTGTTCAATAAAACCTCTTGCATGAGAAAGTACTAAAGAAAAAGGACTGAAACAAGGCTAGTAGGGATTTATGAGCAAGAAGGATAGAAGATTTATTTTAGAGAGAAGAATCAAGAGTCACCATATTAAATTTTACACACACCATGATGATGATAAAGGGTGCTTGAAATAAATTTTTTATTTTTTTGGGTGTGCTTGGAATTCTCTAAATATGAAGCTACCAAAAGAAATGGTCTTAAGAGCAAAAAGGGTGGTCTAAGAGCTAGATTTGTGAAATTTTCAGCTTTGATCCTTTTTTATTTTTTGAATGACATAACCATGTTTGTGAATGAGAAACATGGCACCAAGATTAAATAGGTCTTTGAATGCTAAGAAGAAAGAATTTTCTTGTTTGAGTGAAGAAATAATCAAGAGAGGTGAAATGGCAGTTTAGAGGAAAAGAGTAAGTTGATTGTTTCTTTAATTTTAAATCATTGTTGAAGGTGCATTTAGAATGGAATAAGGTGTTGTTCATGTAAATTCACAGCACCCCAAAATGACCTTCAGATCTACTTTTCTAAGGCAATGTCATTTGGTGTGAATGCACAAAATTGAGATTTCCCAAAGTGTGGGACCTTTGCAAATGGGGAAAGATCTCCAGAGAAGGTTGGTTCCTCTTCCTAAACTACCCGCCACAAGCTATTCCAAAGGGAAAGATAATATAATCCTAATATAACTTCCAAGGAGACAAGAAGAGAGAGAAAAGAGGGAAAAATAGAGCCTACACTAAAATGGTGATACACCAAAGAAGGAAAATGTTGAACATCTATCAAACTACCATGGAACAAGAAAAGGTGAGTAATGGAAAGGATAGACAAGTGCATCATGAAACCAAGGATGGATTTCACACAAAAATGTTCCAAAACTCCATGAACACAACTCCAAAACCTGCAATGAAGAGAGGAAAGAACAAAACAACCAAAAATGAGCAAGGATGAACATATGCATCATAAAACATGTTTTTATTACTCCGTAAGTTGCATTTAATCATCATTTCATGGGTAAGAGGAAAAATGACATTACAGAGTAGGGGAGGAGGTTCAAACTCCATTTTTGACCCCGGGAAGAAAATAAGGGAGAGGCAAAGAATAATGATGAACAACTTTTTACAAATGAGCCAAATCGGCATTTAACCATCGAACAAAATGAAGAAAAAGTAAAAAAATGTAGGAAAATTGATTTTAAACTCCAAAACCAAAAATCCATTTAATTAGCCTAAAAAGTGATGGGTTTCCATGAAAAACCCTTACTTCATCAGTACATTGTGTTGCAAAGCAAAACAGAGGCCCATACTTCATTAATTTTGGTGGTTGGGGTCATTTTCTACATTTTTGCATGCCAGAGATGTTTTCTAATTTTTATCCCACAAATATCCATCAAAATCAAAATTTAAGGTTCCATCATGTAGAGGATCTCAACATCTTTCCAATGACACCAAAATCATGAAAAACTGAGCTCTAGTTTGAAAGATATGACCCTCTGAAGATTTAGGGCAAAAACTAGTCAAAATTGGCATCGAGCAGGGTCAAACTTCAAAATTTTGCCTTTTGGAAAAAATTTCCAAAAACTCCGCACCTCCACCACTCTGAGACACATGTAATTTCCTGGTTCACTGATGGGATCGTGGGCTTCAAAATATTATTCTGCCCCATTTCGCAACATTGGGAAATTTTCCTAAAATTCTCTGTCACCGCACCACTTCAAGACACGTGGCACCTTCTCGTTGCTTGGTGGGGATGCACCTCAAATTTTCACCTTTATGTCTTTTTAAATTTTTACAAATTTCTCCAAATCCTTCCACCAGTCTGAATTCTCTACCGCTGACAAGACACGTGATGCTCTCTATTTTCAATGCGTGGAGTACGGCCCAAATGTTTCCCTTCTCTTTCATGGGCTTGCGGGCCAATTTTTGGCTTTGAGTTTTTAGCCAAAGAGGCTAAGTGTCACAATTTTCTTCCAACCCCGCTGCCTTGACACGTGGCACTTTCTAATTGGCTACAGGCCTGCCTAGGGAAAATTTCCCCTATAAACTCCATTGAGCCATAACTCAAAAACTACAAGGAGTTAGGAGGACTTCTTTACCTTTCTAAAAAGGTGGAAGAATTCTCTACCCGATGAAATCATAATTAGAAAATTTTGGGTCCCAAAGTGTGCCAAAAATTCATTTAATTTCCAGAAAAGGAAAAGGAGGAGGAGTTAGCCAAAAATAAGCATGGGCTTATTTTGGATAACACTTTTGGCGACTCAGAGGGGTCATCTACCTGCTAGATGAATGATAAGTGGCCTTTGAAGCATCCATTGGGCATGGAGTCATGAGTAATAGCCTACAAACTGATCTCGAACTTTGAAAACCGATCCTCGAACCACTTGGAAACCTATTGAAACTTGGAGTTTATCCTCACCCAAATGCCACTAAAATGAATTGTGCAAGAGTAACCAAAACAACACCAAACAACTATGGACAAAGTGACAAATCATACATGCTCCAAATGGAACATGTAGAGTGTGTAAAAGCACTTCTTCTACTAAAATCAAACCTACCTACTCTACTCTAACTAGAAGCAAAGGTAAGATAAACAAACCCTCCAACTGGTTGTGAAAAATAGCTTCCTTTCTTCAAAATTGGCAGCCATGCAAATAATTTGGCACTGAACATAGCTAGTTGGATGAGTGGAAAATCAACAAGAAACTATTCTTCTACCCAAATCATCAAGGTATCAACATGAAATAAATAAAATACCTCTTTTAGTTACTCTGCATTGGGATTGAAGAGGCATTGTAGTTGATCCTTGGTATTTTTAGCTCATACTCATGCTTAGAAACAAGCATGACTGGTCAGGCTTCCCCTTTGGCTCTAATGAAGCCAAATATCTTATTGGGAAAGGTCTGATCCTTTGAATGTGCCCATAGCTCTGAAATCTAACTCCAAGAATGGAGTCTCCTTATAAACCTTCTTGGATGGATGGTGTGGAAGAAATGGTGAAGTTCTTCTCGCTCTTTATCTTCCTCTTCCCATGAAGAACATGGAAGATTTAGATCTTCCAATCTTGATTCCAAAGAGCTGCTATAAGATGCAGGATATTGCAATTTAAATTTCTCCTTCATGGCAGCAAGTTCTTGTATTTGGAAGAAGGATGATGAAGGAGAAAACAACGTGATTTCAACCAGTTCCTCTCCATTAAAACAGTCCTCCAAATCGATAGATAAACCGCCTCATTGTTGTTCTCTGCAAATGTTTAACCTCCTCCATGGTGTTCTCTTGATCAGAACTTGCTCACCATGGTTTCCTTTACTCTCAAACATGAAGTTTGAAAGATCAAACTTTTCTTCAACATTGGAGCTTGAAGAGAATGAAGTAAAAGGAAGCACCAAGGTTCTTCTATAGCTTGTTTTGTGCTCAAAGCTTTTGGATCTACACTTTTCTCCTCCATAGTTAGAATGTGCTCCTCTTCTTTTGGATTTGGAGTAGCTTATCCTTCCTCAAATTCTTGAAGAAAATATTTCTCTTGATTTAACTCTTCCTCTAGACGAAGTTTGACAAATCAAACTCTTTAACTCTTTGCTCTAGAGGACAAGTTGGGGCTGAAAGATCTCTTTTAGAGCTTTCTTCTTTTGTGGCTGATTGTACAACCTCTATTAGATCAGCATCTCCTTCAAGAAGAGTGCTAACATGGGCACTACATTCTGAGCAAACTGATTTCTAATCTTCTTCTTCTTTTTGCTCTTCTTCTTCGCTTCAACAAAATCAACCTCAACCATCACCGTTTCTTCAACTCCAACTTCCTCTTTTGGCTTCAAAGATCAAGGGGATTTTTGTAATCCCGAATTTGAGACCCCAACTATTCAAGTTGTCTATCATTTCTTTTTTTTTTTCTCCTCTTCTTATTGTTCTTGATTGGCATTCTAATTTTTATCTTCCCAACATGGATTTGGAAATACAAGAGGAGTGGGTTGTAACTCAATTGATTTTGCAATTTTTTGTGGTGGAGGGAAGGTATTTCTTTTAGCTCTTTTGGAGGGGATGACTTTTTGGAAGGGAAAAAGATAGAAGATTTGAGATGAGGTGGAAGACTAGGGAATGGAGAAATGGAATCAACACTTGGGACAACAGATGGGAAACTTGAAGCTTGACACTACTGAAATGATAAAGCTTGAGAGGGTGAAAAAGAAAGACAAGGAGCTGTTGAATGACTTACCCATTGACAAGGTTGATTCAAACTTTTCTCATATGCTTCTATCTCCTCAATCCATTGTGCAAGTTGGGGCAGCATTTCAACCATGAAGTCTAGCTTCTCTTGAGGGTTGTAATGTCTTGGAAAAGGGCCTCCCCATGGACAGGGTGCTCCACAACTGATTCCAAATGCTTTCATTTGTGCTTGAGCCTGGATTGCACCATGCTAATCTCCATCTTTTGGATCTTCTCTAAGAAATCTATATTTTCTTCTTGAATTCCCTCATAATATGCATACCCTTGTGCTTGACATGCTTCATAGCCAAAATTATTTTGGCATTGCTCATATGGATATGCATACTAGTTTTGAATTTGATCAAAATGTTGATTTGAAGGAGTTGTAAAGCATGTTGGAGGTGGAATATACTGTTGTTTTAAATGTGAATTCCATGATGGAAATGAAGTCATGATTGCACAAATTCATGGAATGGAAGAAGATGGAAGAGATGGAAATAAGAACAAATGAAAATGGATGGAAAATAGGTCTGCAACTTCCGAGATGGGTTGCTAATAATATGGAGTCGCCAGATGTGTTTACAATTGCCTCCAAAGGCTGAAATTTTCCCAAGAACACATAAACCTGCAAAAATGAAGTGGAAGACCTCTAAGCTCCCACTGGGCATGCCAAAAATATTAGTGCAAATTCATATCAACCAAAAATGACCTTCGATCTACTTTTCTAAGGCAAATTCATATAGTGTGAATGCACAACATTGAGATTTCCCAAAGTGTGGGACCTTTGCAAATGGGGAAAGCTCTCTAGAGAAGGTTGGTTCCTCTTCCTAAACTACCTACCACAATCTATTCCAAAGGCAAGAAAGCTAATCTAATCCTAATATAACTTCCAAGGAGACAAGGAGAGAGAGAAAAGATGGAAAAATAGAGCCTACACTAAAACAAAGTGATACACCGTAGAAGGAAAATGTTGAACATCTATCAAATTGCCATAGAACAAGAAGAGGTGAGTAATAGAAAGGATGTACAAGTGCATCACAAAACCAAGAATGGATTTCACACAATAAATGTTCCTAAACTCCATGAACACAGCTTCAAAACCTACAATGAACATCCAAATATTCACAAATACCTGCAATGAAGAGAGGCAAGAAGAAAACAACCAAAAACGAGCAAGGATGGACAGATACATCACAAAACTTGTTTTTATTACTCCGAAGTTACACAAAATCATCATTTCATGGGTAAGAGGAAAAAACACCATTACAAAGTAGGGGAGGAGGTTTAAAATCCATTTTCAACCCTAGGGAAGAAAATAAGGGAGAGGAAAAGAAGAATGATGAACAACTTTTTATAAATGAGCCAAATCTAGCTTTTAACCATCGAACAAAATGAAGAAAAAGTAAAAACGTGGGAAAATCGATTTTAAAATCCAACCACCAAAAAATCCATTTAATTAGCTTGCAAAGTGATGGGTTTCCATGAAAAATCCCATACTTCATTTTACATTTCTTTGCAGATCAAAACAGAGGCCCATACTTCATTAATTTTGGTGGTTGGGGTCATTTTCTATGTTTTTTGCATTCTAGAGATGTTTTCTGATTTTTCTCCCACAAATCTCCATCAAAAATCAAAATTGAAGGGTCCATCATGTAGAGGATCTCAACAGCTTTCCAATGACACTAAAATCATGAAAACTTAGCTCTGGTTCGAAAGATATGGCCCTCTAAAGATTTAGGGCAAAAATGGTCAAAATTGGGGTCGGCGGGGTCAAACTTCAAAATTTTCCCTTTTGGAAAAATTTCCCAAAAAACTTCGTGCCTCTACCACTCGAGACACGTGGCATCACCTGGTTCACTGATGGGATTGTAGGCTTCAAAATAGCATTCTACCCCCTTTCACAACATTGGGAATTTTTCCTAAAATTCTCTCAATGATCTGCCACTCCAAGACACATGGCACCTTCTGGTTGCTTGGCGGGGATGCACCTCAACTTTTCACCTTTGCACCTTTTGTAATTTTGGAAAATTTCTGTAAATCCTTCTTCCTGGTCTAACTCTCATAGCCGGCAGACACGTGGTGCTCTCTGGTTCGATGTGGGGTATGACCCAAATGTTTCCCTTCTCTTTCGTGGGCTTGCGGGCCGATTTTTGGCTTTGAGTTTTTAGTCAAAGAGGCTAAGTGTCACAATTTTCTCTTGATCCCTTCCACCTTAACACATGGCACTTTCTAATTGGATACAATCTTGCCTAGGGAAAATTTCCCCTATAAACTCCACCGAGCCATAACTCAAAAACTATAAGGAGTTAGGCTGAAGAATTCTCTACCCGATGAAATCATACCCGAAAATTTTGGGTCCCTAAAGCGTGCCAAAAATTCATTTAAGTGCCAACAAAGGAAAAGGAGGAGTTAGCCAAAAATAAGCATGGGCTTATTTTGGATAACAAGTGTTGACTTGGGGTATAGTGCATGGAGAAGTTCTCAGAGAGTGCAAAAGGTCAATTATTTCTTTTTTAAGTCATTTTAGGCTTCTTAAAAGATTCTCCTTTGTAGAGCTAGAGGTGTAAGTTATTAATTGAATATCCTTCATTGATTGAATGCATGGTGAATGTAATTTTCTCCGCATCGAGTTACAACCTTCATCTCTCGATACCAAAATGTAACACCCATGTTTTGCTTAAAAAAGGGAATATTTTTATAAACCTTTAATTATCTTTTATGACTTTAGTGATTTGTAGAAAGACACAACTTAAACCAAAACTAGGTAATCAAATATTATTAATATTCCAAAATCCATCTTGATAACATACAATAACCATGTGTAGCTGAAAAGGGTTTCCATATCTCCATGATCCCCCTTAAAAACTCTTAGTAGATGATATACATTTTATACCTTTGGTTAGAACTTTTATAGGTTTATAGATCCTATGAATATTCTTAGTGTCAACTAGTAAACTATGAAAGTGATTCCCTCCATCTCAAAACATAACTGAAAGAAGAAATGGTGAAAAAGCAATACAATCAATCATTTACACTACTATGCACATAGTTATTGGAATTATGCTAGCAAGAGAGTTTCGAGACTACACACTAGCCTACAAACCCTATCTCCCAATCACTATAAATCCATCTCAATTTTGTTATAAGATTATTTTTTTGTTGATTAAGTATTTAAGTTAAAATCAACCATATTTTTTATATATGTTTACAACAAGATATGTTTTCATCCTAATGAAATGTTATTCAAAGTTTCATTATATTATCCAATTCATGATAGAGGTGTACAATGATCTCATCAAGTCACTGAATAATGTATGTACCTCTTATCACATTTAATTCAATCTATATCATTCTACGATCTAAGTTTAGGTTTAGTCAAGTATGGAAATAACCAATTCATAACAATAATTACTTATCATTCATGATCATTATTATACACTTAGGTCCATTTTAGTTTGTCGAGTCAAATCAATACATATGTACTTTAACTTATGATCACAACATACCTTTGGAATTTTTTTACATATTATTGTAACTATTTTCTCACTAAAGTATAGTGGAATCAGGTATGTTACAATGATAATACTTTATCTTAAAAGTGTATGTTATTTCTATTAAAAGACAACAACATGTTTCATTTTGTTTCATACATATAAACTAATTTATATCATTTTGTTTAACTATGATTAATGGGTATATCTTATATACATATCTCTTTCGAGTACATTGTCATATTTCCTTATTTATCTTATTGTTTTTGTTATAGATTCAATAGATCATAACGACATTTTATAACAATTATGTTATTAGATTAAATATTAATTCACTTTGAACACTTTGTTGTTAACAAAAATGTAAAAATTCTTAGGACACAATCATAATGATATGAACAAACATATTTATTTTCACAATCATAAGTGATAACGTTAATACATGCTCACAAGTGATTTATCGAAGATAATCAATTAATACAACATGCCCAATTACCTTATACATTTACGAAGTAATACTTTTCCTTAAATCATATACAAATACATTTATTACAGTAATTTCATATTTATACAATAGGCCAACTTCCTTATGAAGTTTTGTAAAATCATATTTCGCTTTACAATAAATACATAATCCAAATCTGCATGTACAATAATTGAATGTTTATAATTAGATAAAAAAATTATCGCATGTCAAGCGTCCATGTAGTCAATCCAATAAAATCCTCCTAATAACTAATCCATCCCATTATCTATAAGATAAAATTAATATTGTACATGGTCAGTTCATAGAATTGGCATGGATTGAAAACCCTTTATTAAGTTGTTTCATTAAGAAATAATTGAACATCTTCTATATTGATTTAATAAATCAAGTATCATATTAAAAACATGCACCTATAATAGAGTTACCTAATTCTATAAACATGGTTCTATCAATAAATTGCAACCATCCTTAAACCCTTTAAGTCTCAAACATAATAACCTCATTTAAAACTTAAGTCACCTTAATCCATTATAATCTTCTTTTAATCTAACAAATCAAGAAAGGTAATTTACACCCTAAATTATATCCACAAATAACCGGAGTATTTTTCCTTTTAGGAATTAGAAAAGGGAAAGAAAATTATTTTCCCAAGAATAATATTGCCCAATATCAAACTTAAGCGTGACAACTAACTAATAGTAGTCTTCCTTGACTTCATAAAATTAATTGATAGACCAATTAATGTCATAGTTATCTATATTAATTATTTGTATCTTTTTTATTCAAACTTAGTACTTTACACAATTAAAGTGTTTCTCCCACAAAATGGATACTTATCGATATCATTTTCATGCAAGCAACAAACAATATCTTAACACATAATATCATTTTCACAATAATAATGTATTTGTCACCTAGACTAAATAGTTAAGCAACCTTATATCTGTCAAATATGTATGATTACTAAGCTAATTCATTCCAGAAAATGATTTAATCAAACAATAATCTTCAATCATTTTTGAATTACCATTAGAACAACATGTAAGTTAGTAAAGAAGTTTTAAAGGGTCAAGAATAATGACTATGTTGGCACCACAAATTTTACAATGTGACTATCTCATACCTCTATCCCAAGGTAACACGTCAACAAAGGGAGAGACATTCTTATAAAGTGAAACATGCTTATAGTGATAGTTTTCAGACTAAACTTCCCAACTAACTTCCATTAAACATAAGAATCATTTTAAGTAAGCAAATTCAATTATAACATCCAAATCAAACCCATAAAACTAGTTCACATTGCAATCCTAAATGTTAACATATTAAAATCAATAGGAATAAAATAAAACCTGTTGAATTTCCATGCACAATGACTCGACGTCACCGGATCAAATAGAAAATAATCAACACCCTATTCTACGCCGACCATATGAAATAAAAAAACATCCTTGGTACATAGGCCATCCATATGGGTTTAGCTTAGGTAAATGATTTAAACCAATAATTTTTGAAAGAATATTAAAACTCGAGGAGATACTTAGTCAATCTAGTTTAAAACAAGGTTCGGTTTACAAAGAGTAAACTTTCACCCTAGTATAAATTAAAAAAATAAAAATACCCATTTCATATTTTGATAGTATGGGTCCTGCAATCACAGCCTATAAATGAATTAAAAGGTTGTTAATCTCATAAAAATGTTGATCGTGAGAACACTTGACGTAACTCACACAAGAATTCTCATGCGGAAAATAGGCCAAGTTCAAGGGCAAAAAGGGACAGGAAGAACCCGCATGCACAGGACAAGTCAACATTTAGGACTTAGCCATTTTTGGGCACGAAGATCTATTTTTAGATGATAGCATGCAGAACACACCAACGATGCAGAGATGTGCACGACACACATTGTCTATTTCGTAGGATCGGATTGAGTGCTTTTTCACGGAAATGGTCTAAGAATAGGATTGTCACCTCAGTTCACTATTAGTAGTCTATAGATAGCACAATTTCATGTGTGGCTATGGATGAAAATGAAATGTGGCTATTAATAGGATGCGGCCTATTTTGGGATAGATAAGTGGTGAAGGGAAAGTCCCCACCCTATATATATGTAGTGAATTACCTGTAGGGAGATGATGGATATAGAGAGATAGATAAAAAGACATGTGCATGTTTTTGGATTACCGTATCGGATCCATGCATGCATCGGCATAGATTTCTAGTATTGTAAGAAGCTTATGTGTTATTTTGATAATTAAGAGATGGAAGATATTGACTGAACCTAAGTGTCATTCCTGTGTGTAATTGGGTAGTGCATGTTCTTATTTCTATCATGATTATTGTTTAAACTTATTCTTTCCTAGATCTAGATTTGTCATGCACTATATAATGATGTATTAGTTATGAATCTATATACTTTAAGTCTTCATCATGTCAACATTCTGCTATAACGACCCTAAAGAGGGACCTGGTACCTTTGTGCACTTCGGGTGAGCACTCAGTCTAGGATGAGTGATGTGCTAGCACATCTAGGGTGTTATCTGGTGAATTTTAGGCTGCATCATTTGTTCTATTTTTGGGACCTCTTTTTTAGTTATTTTCATAATGGTTCGTGATGAAGATGTACCGGTTAACTCTAGCAACTATTGAAGAATGGATACATGATCTAGATGAAGAATATGCACAGTGGTTCAACACTAGATTTGAGTTTAACAATGATGCATATGGGTGGAATAGAACCTATATGACAGTTTATATGAGATATTTTTCTCCATTTTCCAAAGTAGAATTATACGAGTGGCTAATTACTTATGTATCTATGGAGAACTCGAGGTATCGTGCACTTGTCTAGACACATGAAAATTTTTAGGCCCTTTATGATGCTGATCTGATTTGGACTCACATTGTGGATACGTGGGTTTGTGGTGTTCTAAATAGTTATATTCTCGAATATTCAATTTCGACGTATTCTTTCCTGGAGGTAGCTGAATTCCAATTTTTGTGGTATCCTAGAGGAACATATCTACAAAGTATTCCACTGGTGATCAAGTTATTGATACAAAATTTGAACCTAGAGAGTAAACCAATGGCTAACTAAACCCCACCACGCGTGGGGCGGATAGGATTGGTGAAGGATGGTAGACTTAGCAGTGGCAAGGAAAAGAGAAGAAAGGTGGCTTAAGTATAATGAGGCACACGAGAGGGAGATAGAGAAGTAACATGATGTTGTAGCATGGATGGAGTTGAGGAGAGAGATGGATCATGAGGGATTTGGAGCTCACGTAGAAGACGTGGAGCTAGAGGATCGAGAACTCCCCATCCGGGACAAAGCATGACAGAGTAACCCTCCTCGGCCTCATAAGGGAGCACACCAAAAGATGACCTCGCCGTAGGTGCGGATATAAATCCAACTGGTAACCTAGCCCTTGTGCTTGGTTTTCTAGTATCTAGTATGACAAGTAATCAACAAGTGAATTTTGGAAATAGGAGAAATAGAGTAAGTCACGAGATAAACTACATTAATGGCGGGATAGATGACTTCAATGTTATTTAGAGGAACATTTTTAGTCACATCATCTACACTGATGTAAGTGCTACGAATGTTGTATTCACCTCTGGAATTGGAACTACCACACTATCTCGTAGGGGTTCAAGATAGTACTACTATCGAGCACAAGGAGTACATCTACAAGTCCTATTCTAGCTACAGGTGGAGGATCAAGAGGTATAAGTGGTTCTAGATCTGATGGATCTGGTGGTTCTAAAGGTAGGGGAAACACATGAGGTTCTGGATTAGGTGAGAAAGGTCCACACTAACCCTTGAGAATATTTATAAGGAGATGTCTCTTTGTATTTCGAGTATAGACATATAGAGGATGATTCTCGATCATGTGTACATGTGTGAAATATTGTGGCACATGAAAGGGATCACAACCTTTGAGTGCAAGGCAAGTCAATTTGCTACTACATTATAGGGATGTGCACATAGCTGGTATAGGAAGTTTGACCCTTATCAAACTTGTGTGGATTATGCAACACTAAAGGATGCTTTCTTGAAAGAGTTATATATCCTATAATTTGAGCAGAAGAGTATAAGTACACTTAAGGATATCAAACAAGGCACTACCAAGATTTTACGTGAGTATGATTCCCCTTTTAAAACACTCATATCCAAGATTTCTTATGATATTCATACAAGCCAACATGCACAATGGTTCATTGGTAGATTGATTACACCATTCAGAAGAGCACTGTCACATAAGACATACACTAATCTACATGAAGCATTGGAAGCAGATTTACATGTTGAGGTAGTTGGGATCATTGACACTGGCATTAGTCCATTCTTAGAGGCATAGATTACAGCTATGACAAAACAGTTAGAGAATCTATTAGCAAATTCATCCCATGAAACGTACTTAGGGATTTGGTGTATAGATTATGAAGTGGAAGGTCACACCAAGGATAGTTGCCCTCGCAGATCTATACACTCATTACTATTGGAATGTGAGATCTGTCATTTGAATCATGATTCTATTCATTATCCTTTGTTACATCACGCGATAAAGAAGAATGTATCTTACTACTATAAAATTTTCCAGTCCACGACCCATGATATCAAGATTGTCAGGTTGATTGGTTAGATCTAGGATGCTATAGACATTAGGGTATGAAAGACAAGCATAATAAATAATTATAAGGGTGATAATAAGCACCAGGATTGGGATCATAATCAAACACACTATGATAGGAATGAGGGGCGTTTTGAAGGAGGTCATGGAAGAGGATGTGGATATCATAGTGGATATGGAGGATAAGGCTGTGGTGGAGGAAGATGTGAGTTCTGTATGATGGAAAAGTGATAAGAGAGTGTGGGAATCTACAAGAAACTTTTCCTTGCACCTAACCTCCCGAGGTCGTGCCGAGACAAACAGTGGGGATTAAAATATGTGTGGGATGTAGACAAGCTAATTGGGAAATCTGATGTCTTTGACGTGCACTAGTGGAAATTATGAATCTAAGGAAAAGAAGGCCCTCCTAACCTGAACTGGTGTGATAGATCGATCAGCAAGGATGACTACTCGAAGGCTCAAATCAATATCGAGCTCTGCCGTGATCCAATCTATAGGTTGTGGAATACATGGAAAATGTCCTGGGATAGTTTCATGTATATATCTAGATAAGGTCATAGGGTGGATGGTAAATATAATTGACTTTATGGACTAGTCTAGAACTCCTTAGCTTTGTTAGCTACTATGTCTAGCAAGGATAACTATTTGATGATGATAGGTGGAAGTGGAGTAGATCTGAATACTAGTGTATGTAGGCCAACATCTATGTCTGATTCACCTATGGGCTCGTTGGGCTGTGGGATTTGTGGGTCACAACCGTAGATTCATATTTGTTGTGGTCCTACTATGGTCATGTGTGGGATCAATCCCTAATCCCTAATATCCAATAGTCATATGCCTTTTCAGCTTCTATATTCAGAATTAATAATTGTGCGATCTTTCATAATATCTTACAGGTGTTTGTGCAACCTGAATTCTCAAGCTGGTATCTATATCTGTGAGAGTGTCTCCTGCATCTAGCTATGGGACCAAAGGATCACAACCAAAGGTCTGATCTCTTTCAAACCCTTCTACAGTCATGCAGATATGAATCTAGGGTAATCTATAGTTTGGTTGATTTGACCAAAATGTGTGTGCTTGGTCGTCTTTTTATGTTTAACCCGTGCATTTGGAAACTAATTTGTTGTAAGTTTACCATTGTTTGGAAGACTTGATCCTAAGATTTTGATCTATATCAGTTATGGCCGTGACGAGATTGGGTTGGGGACGATTAGCTCGAATATGTATTCCCGGGCTCTCTAGGTCCCGTGATTGTCATACAAAAGCAATAATATAAACTAAATGTAGAAAAATAAAATTAACTATGCGAAGTATGTCTATAACATATATACCTTCTATACTTTTTTATTTTCTCAATGAATTTTTAAATGAATTTGAAAGAGTGGCTATTTTAATATATCTAGAAATTGGCAATTAACCTAGTGTCGAATTTTAAAACAAACAAAGTAACCGAGTATAGCTACTTACTGTGCGTTGTAAATCTATTCTAAGCAATGAAATAACTTATCTAATAAATTTGAAAGACTCTCGATCCTACCTCGGGAAGTGAGGAAAGAATCATAGTCTCTCGAAACTATCAATCCCCATAGCTTCCTTGGCAATATCAAAAGTAAGATTGATCTGAAATAAAGTAATTAACTACTCTATTTGATATGATTCTAATTAGAAATTTGAAAGCTAGAACCTGGATTCTACAGAACACTGGCAAATCCGATGGTGTGTGTGATCTTGTCCCCTCAATGTGATCTCCTCGTTCCTTCATGTTCACGTGGATCCAAAAAAGCGTGTAATGCTAGCATCAACAGAAGTAGATATTGGGACAAAGGCAACTTAAGATACAGACTGAATACAATGCGAGTAGGAGAGGGATAGCGCAAGAGTACAGAGCTTGGCTTATGCAATTCCTAGCGGGATTTATTACGAGTCATGCAACATAAAACGTCCAGAACCTGAAACTATCCTGTTTGAAGAACAAAACCTGCAACTTTAATGGCTTCCTATTGAAAACAAACTATTCTACTCCAATGGATTGGATAAAATATCAACAACACTTGCACAAGATGGATATGTGGCTTCCTAACAGCAAAACAACACTAACTAAGCATGCAATGAAAGAAACTAAGAATTCTAAGTAAAATGAAAGACTAATCTATTACAATGAGAAATTCAGAGGCAAATTTGAGGGGCCATTTGCTTGAGCACAAGCCAACTATTTATAGCATTTGCATTTACCCAAGGTAAAAACCAAATTGATCTCTTAAACTATAAACAATGGCAAAACACTATTCCAGGGAACCAGAATCATTAATGCAAGCTTATGGCGGTGAAAAAAAGATGGTAAATGTTGAAATTTACGTGAGTCGTGTTAAAAGAGCATTCTAGAAAATGTGTAAAGGACCACCGCGAGCAGCAGGTGGCGGTTACAGACCGCCACCCTCCTGCTTATGGCGAAGGTCATGAAACCGCCGCCCAGCAGGGTGGTGGTTTCAGTAATAAAGAGAAAATGGCCAAGAAAAGAGGGACAAGAGAACAAAAAAGCACGCGGGGCTAAGTGGGGCATGCGGATGATAACGCATACTTGGAGAGCTTTTCCAATCCCGAACACCTTGCAGGAGACTCGTATCATAATTGGGGTACATGTTACGTTGTTTCGACGATGCAATACCCTTCAATTTTGGGTACGTACATATTGCCCCCTCAGAGAAGTGTTTTAGCCATGAAGAGGCGTAAAACGGTGGGTCCGAGTATGGCGGTCCCGAAATGGGAAGTTGAAAATCATACCTGGTACGTCCGTGTGTCAAAATGACGCCATCCAAAATTCCTTCTTCCTGCAAAACGAAAAGAGAACTCAAGTGCAGATAGACAAGATAGATCGGAAAATAAACACTAAAATAATGGGAAATGAGGACGTACCATTTGTGCGGGGTAAGAACTTACCTCCGTCGGCGCTCCAAACCTACGAAAAAAAAACATTCAAAACAAGTTAGGCTGCTATATATATGAAAGTGGGCCCATTTTCCTATTCATTTGATTGATTTGATTGATTTTGAGCTCTGGGACCCACGGTGATGGTTTCTTACGAGAGTAGAGTCAAAATGTTCGTGGTGAGATAGCGATCATGCCTCCGCATGTAGATCATCGACCCACGAGATTACAGGTTAGTTTTCCTCAATTTACCATTTTTACCTCCTCAATTTTAAAATGCTAAAATCTTTGTCATGGGGGGGTTATTTTTGAAAATGTTAGGTTCAAAAGGTCCATCTAGGGGGGGCACCTACTGGGTAGGCCTTGTTTTAGTTAAAATGGTCCTCTTTTGGCATTTTTAGGCTTCTTTTAGGTATAAAACCCGCGTGGGTTTTCGGGCCACGACCGTCACCCTGCCCAGGGTGGCGGTTACATGACTGCTGCCCTATTCAGGGTGGAGTTTACAAGACCGCCACCTTTAAGGTAGTGGTTATGAAACTGCCTCCTCCGCTCGGGTAGTGGTTTTGAACAAAATGCCAAAAGAACACTGTTTGAGATTATTTTTGCATTTTTAGCATTTCTATGTGTTTTCATGATTTTTCTAATATCACTTGGATGCTAACTTGCTCTGTTTTGTGTGTTTTTGGGTGTATGCAGGTGAGGGAGGAGTACATTTGGTGGAGCCGAGAGAGAGTGTGTGACTGGCTCCCAAAGTGAGTTAGATGCACTTTCACAGGGATGAGGAGGACACTCTTCGTAGGGGCCGGGATACTACGTATCTCACGCGCTCCACATGTTGCACCATCCAGTCACATTCTTTGTGACTTATTCTCCTATTGGGATGCTGATCGGAACACCTTCCGATTACTAGGGGTCCGAGGTGAGTGGACCATCACACTAGAGGATGTTTACCATATCCTGGGGTCCCGATCATCGAGAGACAACTCACCCTCGAGACAACAGGTTCACGGGCCCAGATAGCACAGTGGGCTTCCTATATGGGAGATGCAGTCATCTCCACGGGTTCGAAGAAGGGGGTCAAAGTTCGATCTATTCCTAGTTTTCCCATCCCCTTGCTTCACCAGGCTATTATGGGGATCCTTGCCTCGAGATTGATCGGGGACAAGGGAGGAGACACATTACTGTACTACTAGTCCCCCATCATTGCACAGATTGAGGGCCATGGCCAGATTTACGCCTGGGAGAAGACATACTTGGGACTACCTACCATGACTTGTATAAGGTAGTCCATTTACAGGGGTAGTCTTTGAGCCACCCGACCCTGGTCATGAGTTGGGTTTATGAGCACTTCATTCCTTATGGTAGAGGTGTAGAGGTGATAGATCTTGGAGCTATGAGGGCAGCAATATGGATAGATATGTCGGTGCTCAGAGCACCTCATCAGCCCGCCGCTTGCTTCTCTAACCACCGATGACATGGAGGCCACACCATATCAGACCATGGTAGGTATATGGGGCGAGGAGGCTCTTACTTTGATCTCCTACTCCACCACAGGGAAGCTTATTGACAGAGTGGGGCAGTGGAGATACACCCCTTTGGGTGAGTTCCTCAGCAGTTTGGCCTACCCTACATGGGCATGCTTCCCCAGTAGTAGCCAAAGATACAAAGCCGGTTTGAGAGGCCGAGGGGGTCCTAGAGGCCGGGTTGGATAGTTGTTACTCCTGGCATTCCTATTGTGGCCAGGAGGGTAGTACGTGCCCGAGGGAGAGCCGGTGCGCCTCATGTACCCTTGCTTCATATTTCCATGGGTCCTGCCCATAGTAGCGATGACCCCATCGACATAGACTCTGCGTCTCGAGGAGTTTATAGGGGGAGAGAAAGAGGAGGAGATTGAGGAGGACAATGATCTTGAGTGGCATGACACTCGTGATATTATGCAGCAGAGAGAGGGCGAGTAAAGTGCGAGAGAGTTACTCTAGTTTCAGAGGAGCCACTCTCCCAGTGGCCATGGTGGGGAGGATGAGTCCGTTGTAGGATACTACATTTCTCCAACCACCGGGGGAGCACCTCGCCAAGCGGTGGCATCTCGTGGCGGTGCTGACCCCTAGAGATCCATCCCGAGGCCCGGTGATCTCGAGTAAGTTACCATCCTTCCTTTTAATGTTTGTTTTTAATTAGGATTTCCTTAGCTACTATCTCTTCCTTTGTTTTCTCTTGTATTTTATCTCTTGTTTTGTTTCTAATTTGCTTTCTCCTTTGTTTGCAAAGACCGCCGATGAGTGGTGAGCCCTGATTCACAGAGTATGCATGGATACCTTGATGATCCCCATGGAGAGGACCCGTGCAGAGTTATCTGTGGACACTGGGGAGCCCTCAGTAGCTAGTAGACACACTGATGTCTTTTCCCCAGTATGGCATGTGGCCAGGATGGTATTGACTCTCTGCACGGAGCTAGCGGGGTATAGGATAGCCGAGTGCCTGATGAGGAGTCATACTCGTGGCGAGACTGCGGTTGCCCCTCAAGATCCTGAGCCCTCTGTGCACTCAGCGCCGGCGTAGCCGGAGTCCTAGGTGCGGGCGTGCACCTTCGGAGGCATCTCATAGGGGTTGAGAAGCCACTTGGCTCTCCTAGATTTTGTATGATATATTCTTTTGTATATCCCAGGTTCTTTGAGCATTTTGACCATGCTTAGCGCATGATGGCATTGTACAGGAATTTTGATATATATATATATATATATATATATTCTTTTTGGATCAGACTTTTGGCATTCATGGATTTGTTTCCTTTCCAGTTTCCTCATGTAAATTATGATGTTATGCATGTATGCTCTTTAGAATGTATGCAATGGAGAACAAATGATACAAATGTTTTACTTTCTTTTTGTATTTCATGATGCTGATATATGATAATGTAGATACAATGTGATTTTGAATCTTAGTTTCTGTAAGCAATTTTGGATACTTCATATTTGTTTTGGCAAAGTGGTGAAGACAAACCGGTATGATGAGTAGGTAGACCTGCCCCTCTCCTAACTCCACACAACTAGTAAGATGTGAGGGCTCATCATCGAGAGCTAGAAAGGGCACAAGCTATGAAATGTGTTGAAATGATATTGATGAGAGATAGACAAAGCTTTGACGGAATCAAATTAGGATGCTACAAGCCCACTCCACTCGAGTGACTTCATAGTTTTGGGATGCAACTTGCTTTGTGGTTTATCTAGACTTAGATCCGTAGATGGCCACATGGTAGACAAAATCTGGGTTTTTAGGATTTTTAATTCTCTTGGAATTTTGGACATCTGATTCATTTGTTTTTGACTCAAGACTTCAAGATTTGAATTGTTTGTCTATGACCTTTTACGTTTGTTTGTCATGAGGACCCCCTACACCTTGCCCCATGCTACTAGTAAGAAGCGTGGGTTTATCACCATAGGCAAGGCATAGGCGAGTAAGGGCATTTCCATCCTTTCCCAACCCTACGTCACTAGTAAGAGATGCAAGCTTATCACCAAAGGTTGGTGGGGCAAGGAAATGTGTAAATTTAAAATTTTCTATTTGATCTATATTTGACTTGTTTACTTGAGCAAAATGTCAGTGTGTTCTTATTTCCAAAGAGATATACGCACGGGATAGATGTGACACCATGAAGCTTCAAGAATAGACCATAGGCAAGACACCCATCCTAAGAAGAAACCAAAAGTGAGAATAAACCCACAGATCTTGACATGGTTACTGTTAAGACCTTGTCATATCTAGCTTTATTTGATGAAATGATTCTGAAATAGTTTGATGATATCATGGAAATAGAGAAGTATGATTAGAGTGCTTATGCCAACAACATCATGAGTTTGTAATGAATTGCTTTGAGAACAAATTCCTTGATCACAATTTTGTACGAAACAAGTAGACAAAATGATCCTAACTATATGAAGATGTAATGTAGATATAATTATACAAGTAGTACTAATTTCTTATGCGTAGAATCGTTTGAGGTGCAGGGAATTGACTGTTTCACCAAATTCCTCACCTTCCAGTGTACATAGGAGATATGCACCATTTCCATAGTCCTTCATGACTCGGTATGGGCCCAACCATTTGGGCCGGAACTTCCTTCCTTCGCCGGTCTTTTTATCGATCCGGCTATCTAGCCTTAGAACTAGATCACCTTCATATATGTCACATTCATAGACCTTTTTGTTATACTGCCGACACATCCGGTCAACATAGACTTTGTGCCACTATTCAACATCTAACCTAGCTTCATCTAGGCTTTCTAGTTGGGAGAGACGTGCTTCTCTATAAGTGTCTTCATCCAGAATCCCTTGTAATGAAATGTGGAGACTGGGTATTTCAACCTCAAGCGGGAGAACTGCTTCTACCCCGAATACTAGCGAGAAAGGAGTCGCTCCTGTTGGTGTCCTTATTGAGGTTCGGTGGGCCCATAAGGCCGGATATAACTTTAAATGCCAATCTCGTTTGTTTTCTTTCACCGTTTTAAGGAGAATGGCTTTTAATGTTTTGTTTGTCACCTCAGCCTATCCATTGGCTTGAGGGTAATACAAGGAGGCTATATGATGGCTTATTTTAAATTTATTGCATAATTCATGAACTTCGTCATTCTTAAAAGAAGTCCCATTATCTGAGATAATGACTTGTGGGACACCGTACCTGTAAATGATTTGGTTCAAAATGAACTTGGCGATTACAGAACCCGGTACAGTAGTAAGAGGCATAGCCTCTACCCACTTGGTAAAATATTCGGTGGCCGTGATTATAAAATTATGGCCATCTATGTAGACGAGGGAGAGAATTTCCCTATTAAATCTAGGCCCCACGTAGAAAAGGGCCATGGAGTAGCGATTGGTTGTAGAGCTTGTGCCGGCATGTGAATCTCATGAGAGAATTCTTGGCATTTATGACACCTTCATACAAACTCTACTGCATCATGCTCTAGAGTGGGCCAGAAATAGCCCATTCGATGTATTTTACGAGTGGTGGCATGGCCACCAAAGTGGCCTCCACACATTCCACTATGAGATTCATGGAGAATCTTCTTGGATTCTTCTGTGTCGACGCATCTTAGAAGCATTCCATCGAACGCTTTCCGATAGAGGACTTGTTCTATGATGACATATTTAGCTACGATAATGCATAACCACCTTCTTCGTTGTGGTGTAGCACCTTCTGGATATGTATGGTCCATGATATAATTAATGATATCAGTGTACCAAGGACACTCAGAGATAGAAGGTCGGGTTTCGACGTAGTATACACACTCATCTGAAAAGTCCAGATCTACTAGATCGCCTCCATCTAATGGATTATCAACTAACCAATCCATGATGATTTGTCTTTTAACCGACTTCTGATTTATGAATGTTAATTCAAATTCACCCATTAAGGTTATAAAGCGCCCAACCTTTTTAGACAAGGACCCTTGCATGAGGAAAGTTCGTAAATGGTCTATTTTTACAATGACCTTTGTTTCTTAATTTAACATGTAATGTCTTAAGTGTTTTATTGCAAAGACTATGGCAAGGAATTCTCGTTCCGCTTGTGTGTAGCGTGTTTCATAGTTGAGCAATGTCTGACTGATGAAATATATCACACGTTCTCTATTGTCATCATCTTCTTGAGCCAGCATACAGGCTAGCGAGACATTGGTGGCTCGTGAATATAAAATTAATGGGCGATCTGGCTTAGGTGGCATTAGCGTAGGTGGTGATAACAAGAAACACTTAACTATGTTGAAAGCTTCATTGTAGTCTTCGGTCCAATCAATGCTATAATCTTTCTTGAGTAGATTGTTGATTGGATGAATGGCGAAACTTAAGTTCGGGATGAATCTCCGATCGCACCAAGTTTTCTCGAGAAATGATCTGATTCCAGATTCATCCGAAGGTGGGACCATTTTGAGAACAACCTTAATTTTGGTTGGGTCAACATCGATCCCATGTGATGATATAATGTAACCTAGGAGCTTCCCTCCTGTCACACCAAAGACACATTTTTCTAGATTTAGTGTGACTCCGTATTCTATCAGACATGAAAGAATGATGCGAAGCACTTCCGGATGGTCACAACACTTCTTGGCCTTGGCCAACAAGTCATCTACGTAGGATTCCACAATTTTATGAATAAGATCATGAAATATATACGTCATAGCCCATTGGTATGTAGCGCCAGCGTTCTTGAGACCGAATGGCATAACAACATAGCAATAGGTTCCCCAAGGAGTTATAAATGTGGTTTTAGCTTGGTCTTGTTCGGATATTCTGATTTGATTGTATCCCGAGAATCCATCCATGAAAGACAAAAGCTCAAACCCAACTGTTTCATCAATAATGACGTTTATGGATGGTAATGGGAAGTCGTCTTTAGGACATGCTTTGTTAATGTCTCGGAAGTCTATGCAGATGCGTATCTTTCCATTCTTTTTGAGAACCGAACGATATTAGATACCCACTGAGAGTAATCGACTGGTTTGATGAATCCTACTTGGAGGAGCTTTATTACCTCCTCTTTTACCATGAGAGCTACCTTGGGTTTCATTGGTCTCAATTTTTGCTTAACCAGTTTTGCATCTGATTTAGTGACGAGGTTGTGTACCACAATGTGGGGTGCAACTCCTGTCATTTCCTTATAATTAAATGCAAATGCCTTCTGATGTTCCTTGAGGATCCGAGTGTGTATTTCTACTTCTAATAGAGTTAATGAGGATCCTAACTTCAGTATCCTTGGTTCATCTTCCGTTTCGATGTTAATATCAATTGTTTCTTCAATTAGAGAAGCGTTACCTTCTTCAAACTCGGTGGGGGCAGGGTAGCTCTAGCTTGTCTCCATTCTCGACTGTGTATATGTTGAGTTCCTTTTGTGGGGGAAGCTTTGTCATGGGATTCCCATAATAGGAAGATGAATGCGGGATCAAAGATAAATCTACTACGTGATGGGTGAGATGTAATGCCACATAGGTGTTTAAGAAACCAAGAGTGATTGTATCACTATCGATGTGGTCTAGGAAAGCAGATTTGTTTTCATTTCCATTTAAAAGAGGATTTGACATTTTTTTTATCAATGGTTCATCACGAAGGGATACCATGAAATAGGTACCGTCTAACTTACTATTTGGAGTAAAGCGTGATGCTGAGGTTGCTATTGAATCGGCGAGAAGATTTTGTTTGCGTGGGATTACTTCAATTGATATGAAGTCAAATTCCTTGCTTAAATTCAATACATCCATTTTGTAGAGCTGTAAGTGCTCAGCTCTGGTTTCATATACTTCAGAGACTTGGTTTGCTACCAATTGTGAGTCTCCTAACACTTTAATGTTATCAACACCGATTCTCTTAGCTAGGATGAGGCCAATGAGAAGGGCTTCATACTCGGCGCCATTGTTAGTGCATTCAACTTTTATCTTAAAGGTAAATGGTAGGAATTTTCCCTTGGGAGAAGTAAGGATTACACCTACCCCAGCTCCGTAATGACATCTAGCTCCATCGAAATGGAGAGTCCAATACTTAGCCTAATAACATGGATGCTTTGGGACACTTGTTGTGTTAACATTCTCTACTTCTATCATGCAGAGATCCACTACTGGAAGAGAGCCAACACCTAGGGTGCACCCCATGCCTACAAAATCAAATGGTAGGAACATTGGTAGATCCTGTTCTAGTAATTCAACAATTTTTGCAGTAGTTCCTAATGATACTATTTCTATAGTGTTAGCCTCATCTTTGGGGCTAGGGTTGCCTTGGCTAGGCTCATAGTTTCGAGATCTGTCGTAGGTACCAAATTTTCTTCTAGTTTCGTGTCGGTAGGTTTATTAAGTTGGTTCATTGGGAGTTCAAACTCTGAGTGTATGCCTGGTCTTTTCTTTAGGTCAGCCAGGTGTACATCGAATGGTTTTGGATCACCTTTGGCTATGAACACCTTTCCTAAATGCAAGAATCTTACTTCTTGAAATAGCGTAGAAGGGATTGCCTTCATATGGTGTATCCATGGTCGAAAAGAGGGATCATATTGTAGTTAGTTTCTTGATCTATAATATAAAACTCAGTCAAAGATTGTTTTCGGGTCCTAAGGTGACCGGTAGTATTATAGTTCCAATTGAAGTGGCTTTAAGGCTTTCATAGCCTCTTAGCGTATTTCGAGTTGTGGAACAATTGGTTTCTCCATACCCTAGCTTTTGAAGGAAAGAAAAAGGGACTATGTTAATTTGGCCCCATCGTCAACCATCGCGCATTTCACATAATTTTTATAGACCCACACTTGCAAGTGTAAGGCCGGATCACCTTGTGCAATCTCGCCGTTATCATGGGCATTTTGTTTATTTTGAATATGAATTCAGTGTCCCTATTCGGCCACCCCAAGGATGGATATCAAAATCTATATGATTTACCTATGTTTCGGGAGGTGGAGTGATGCTAATTAGATGACCTAAACCTAATGCTTCTAAAAGAGTAGCCACAGCCCCATGAGCGGGGGAGTTCTTTAATAAATCCAAAAAGGAGATGTGCGAGAAGGTTTTTGTTAGATCATTAATTAAATCATAAGCACCTACGGGTTTTGTTAATACTTGTTGGATATTGCCTATTTCTAGTGGGTAGCTTGGACTTAGCTGAGAGGAATACTCTCGTGTCCTTGTTACAGCTTCTACGGGTAGTTCGGCATCTAACTCCACTAAACCGACTATCTTAGGTCATGGCTGACTTCCTAATTGTGGCGCAATTACTGGATTTAACAAAGTTGAAGCTTCATGATCATTGTTTCCTGCAATTACACCCTTGTTTGTCCCACTTGGATTTAACTTGTTATTGTTGTGATTTGGGAGCGGATCATTGAAGATCTTAAGGGGTGAATTTTGAGGGTCAAACCGCTATAAAAGTATTCTGGCACTATGAGGTAGGATCTGGAAAGAACATATCTATGAAAGGTTGTCTTTGTTCTTCTAGAAAATGTTGCATGAATTTATTGAAGTCACGGCATGTTCTAGTGTCATGGCCTCGGATTTTGTGAAAACCAAAATAGGAGTTAGGATTGTAATTCCTAGTTTGTTGGCTCGGTGTATATTGTGGCCTAAAACTTTGATCAAACTATTTCCTATTAAAGTTTTGCGTTTGTTGTTTTTGGTTTGAATTCTAGTTTTGATACCTAGTTGAATTTTGATTTGGATCCCATGTAGGGCTTTGCCGTTGTTGTTGTTGTTGTTGTGGATGATTAAAATCCACCTGTTTGATTGTTGAAGTAAATTTATTGTTTTGTTGATGGTTTATTTGTGGTGGAGTATTCACAACATTTACCTTTATAGCCTGATCGGTTACTCCATCTGTTGTCACTCCGTGATTTTTGTTAAGGATTTTAGGTCCTTGATTGACATTCATGGTAGTAGGATAAGTTGTAGTGTTTTGGTTGGAGGTGATTAACCTCCCATTTTCTCAATGTCTTGCGACCACTATCAATTACCGCTTGATCTATTCAAAGAGCACTATCAAGTACTTCATCATAAGTTCTTAGCGAGAATTGTTGATGTCGAATTGCAAGACTTCAATGTCTCGCAACACGATGGGTTGAGACTCTCAGTGCGATTGCATAACATGGAGCTTTTCCCAAGTGTGGGACATTGCGAAAATGGAAAATCTCTCCAGATGAAGGTCGGTTCCTATTCCTCTATTCAGATGCACACGCAGAAAATGCAGAGGGTTTACAAAAAACCTAATCTAACTTGCCAAGGAGACAGGGTAAGAAAATGCATAAAATAAAACCTAAACTACAAAGGTGATGCACCGAGGAATGAAGAACACCTGTCTTGCCAATAAACACAGACCATTAAAATGCAATGCAAGATCATACACAGATAGCCAGATTCACAGTGAAAGATCAAGGGGATGTAAATGAATACAGAGAGGGTTGAGAATCATCCATAGACATGCATTAATTTGCTCCAAAGATTGATACAACACACTGCAAAATGCCAAGAGGCAAGGTTGCATTACAGTTTCAAATGGGAGGTTTTAACTCCACAAGTTCACCTGCCAAAGAGAAGAAGGGAGGGGCAAAACAGAAATGTCCAACCTTTAGAAAGAAGCCCCTCCTTACAATTTATAGGAGGAAAAAGAGAGGGAGAAGATAGGAATTTGAAATCTGCCCCAACCACCTCCAGAATGCACTTAATTATCTCATTATGGTGGTAGGTGAGAACCCTAAATCAACCCAAAAGTGGCGAACTGTATTTTGCATTTTTAAGAATTTTTTCTCACCCAATTGAATATATCCAGTTGTAGTTGGATAGAGAACCTTGTAATATTTCCAAAAAGTCCAACCTTGCATGAATCCGAGCTCCCAGTCAAAAGTTATGGCCATCTGAATATCTCTGTGCGCAGTGGTCTCGCTTCCTATCGGCGCTCAAAATGTTGCACCTCCCGGAGGTGCACCCATAGGCACATCCGTGTGTGTGTCGAAATCCTCTTACATGTGCCAAGGTGTAACTTTTTCCTTGTCAACACTCCATGTCGTGTGCCATTTCTATGCGCGCCAAGGGCGCATACTTTTCTCTGTTGACACTTCGTGTCGTGCGCCATTTCTGTGTGCCAAGGGCGCATACTTTTATTATCGACACTCCGTGTCATGTGCCATTTCTGTGTGCCAAGGGTGCATACTTTTCTCTGTCGACACTTTGTGTTATGTGCCATTTCTATGCACTAAGGGTGCATACTTTTTCTCTGTCGACACTCGTGTCGTGTGCCATTTCTCGTGCGCGCCAAGGCGCATACTTTTCTCTATCGACACTCCGTGTCGTCGCACCATTATGTGCGCCAAGGGCGCATACTTTTTTTTATCGACACTTCGTGTCATGCACCATTTCTATGCACTAAGGGTGCATACTTTTCTCTGCGACACTCGCGTGTGTCATGTGCCGCTTCTCGTGTGCCAAGGGTGCATACTTTTCTCTGTCGACACTCCGTGTTGTGCGCCATTTCTGTGCGCCAAGGGTGCATACATGTCAGGGATTTGAGCTTCTTTGATTTCTATAATCTTCTGCTTGTCTATATCTACCTAGGGGAAGATATATACAACAATTTGGTGACTCAATGGGATTACCTGCCTGCTAGGTAGAAGATCAGTGGCCTTTTAGCAATCCATTGGGCATGGAGTCATAAGCAATAACCTGAAACCAACCTGATATCTGATCCCGATCCTGATATCGCAACCCCTTCTTCGAGAGCACGCTGAACTGTAGAAATCCAACCTAGGAGCAACAAAACCTGTGCCAAAGCACTTAGGGAAATAGAAACCTAACTACAACAAGACAATGTGCATACGCACTTAGAGGAATTGAAATCTAGGCTAATATTTACAAGGGTAAACCTTTTCCTTTTAGTAGCAATGTTTAAGATAGATTCCGTTAACCGGAATCGGGAGTTCTCCTCCATCCAAAGTAGACAATTGGAAGGCATTACTACTTTTACATCCCGTGACCATGTAGGGGCCACTCCAAATGGCATCAAACTTGGAATGCCTTCCTAGTTTTGCCCGATCTGCATCCCATTTCAGAACTAGGTCCCCTTCCTTGAAGGTCCTTGCTCTTGCTTTCTTATCAAACCATCTTTTTACTAAGGCCTGATCTTTCTCAATTGTTTGAATTGCATGTTCTCTAATTTCTTCCAATTCCATCAACTCTGCATACCTGCCTCCATTGGTTCAAACTCAGCCAACTCCAACCGCCTCAATCATGATCTCCAATGCAGTGCTTCTAATGATATAGGCACATCTTGCCTCTTTTCCATAGACCAACTTGTAAGGGGAATTACCTGTAGACCTCTTTGGTGTTATTCTCTCAGCCCATAATGCTGATTTTAGCTTTGTATGCCATGTTCTTTGGTTTTCATCCAGATTCCTCCTAATGATTCTTAGCAAATTTTTGTTCGTGGACTCTACTTGTCCATTACCCTGTGGGTAATAATTTGAAGAGGTGCTCAAATAGATTCCATTCTTGACAGCCCATTTTGTAATCTTGGAACCTATAAATGCCAATGCATTATCTGATATGATAGTGGCCGGCACACCAAACCTGGTCACTATTCCTTCATAAAAGTCTAGTATGTTAGACTCATTTACTTCTTTGCGCGCTGCTGCTTCGGTCCACTTGGTGAAATAGTCCATTGCCGTGAGAATCCACTTATGGCCTTGGCTTGAGTTTGGATTGATGACCCCAACGAAGTCCAATCCCCATTACATAAATGGTTGGTCAACCAAGATTGGGTGCAATGGAAGCGCTGCTAGTCTTTCTTTTCCTGTGAAGAGTGCACATTTCTTGCACTTTCTTATCCATGTATAGCAGTCACTGAAGACTGTCGGCCAATAATACCCTGCCTTCATTATCTTGAGAGCTATTACTCGTGGGGTGAAATGTCCTCCAGAATCTCTATCATGTGAAAATCTCGTAACACCCTTTTAATTTGATTTGTCCCAATGCACCTCAATAGAACTCCATTGATGTCTTTCTTAAACAAAACACCATCAACAAGCACATATGGAATGGCTTGTAATCTGAAGTATCTCCTCTTTGCTTTGCTCATTTCTGGGGGCATAGGCCTGTCTGTAGGAAGTGTATCATATTCTGAGTCCAACAAGGAGTAGGCACATCATCATTTTCTTGTTCTTGATCATCCTGTAGTACCAAGGCAGTCTCTTTTTCATCACCTGCTTCAACTTGTTGACTCAAGGCTAGCTGCTCACATAGTCCCTTCCCACGTACTAGTTTGGTGACCTTGATCTCAATGTCATATTCCATGACACGAGTTATCCATCCTACACGTTTCTCATTCAGATCCTTGTTTAGAAGGAAGTCCTTGACTCCCGCATGAGAGACCAATAATTGGATCTTATTGTTTGAGACTAGGTGCTTGAATTTCTTTAAGCTCCTGATTACTGCAAGGACATGCTTTTCAATGAAAGAGTACCTAGTTTCGTATTCCTCCAAGCCTTGACTGAAGAAAGCAACTGGTTGTTCTAATCCTCCTTTGTTTTGTTGTACCAGGATTGCAGAAATCGTGTCCCCACCACCAAAGGCATATAACACGAAGTCCTTGGAGAAGTCTGGATTGACGAGAGTCGGAGCTTGAGATATAGCCTCTTTTATTGCCTCAAAACTTGCCTTGCCTTCAGATGTCCACTTAAATTCCATACTCTTCTTTAACATCAGTGTTATTGGCTTCACAAGAGCAAAAAATTTGGAACAAATCAGAGACAAAATTGATCATTCCCAAGAAGCTTTGAAGAGCCTTCTTGTGACTTGGCAATGGCAATGCTCAAATTGCTTCAACTCTTTTTGGGTCAATTGTCAACCCCTCCTTTGAAACAATATGGCCTAGAATTTTTCCCTCGTGAGCCAAGAATATGAATTTTTTGGGATTAAATGATACCCCAAATCTTCTACATCTCTGAAATACTTGCCTCAAATGAAAGAGGTGATCCACTGCATTTTTGGAGAATACAGTGATGTCATCAAGGTATATCAAAACTATTTTGTTGATCAACCCCTTGAATGCCATATCCATTGCCCTTTGGAAAGTGGCTCCAGCATTTGACAACCCAAATGGAATTTTCTTATAGCCATAGGTCCCCCATTTGGTGGTGAAAGCCGTCTTGAATTGGTCATCTTCTTTCACCATCACCTGGTTGTACCTCGAGTAGCCATCTAGGAGAGAGAATCTCTCTGAACCGGATACTACTTGCAATAATTGTTCCATTGAAGGAAGTGGGTAATGGTCTTTGAGAGATGCCCTGTTTAGGTCTCGAAATCCACACACAACCTGATTTCTCCACTCTTCTTCCCGACCAAGTTTGCAACCAAGTTTGTGAGTGCTTGATCGGGAAAATAATGTTTGCCTCTATTAGCTTATTTAGCTCTTTCTTCATTAGAGGTTCAATGTGAGGGTTGACTGGTCTCTGCTTCTGCCTGATGGGCTTAGCATCTGGATCCAATTCTATGGTATGTTGTGCCAATTTTGGATCGAATCCTCTTAAGTCTTCATAGCTCCAAGTGAAGACATCTAAAAATTCTTGGCAAAGTTGTATGAAATCTGATTTCTCCTGCTCAGTGGCCACTTTACCAATTTGAAGAGTTTTGCCTTCCCCAACCGGAATTGGCCCTGAATCTTCTCTCTTGACCTGTATGTTAGCCTTTTCCTTACGGAACTGGTCGTTAGGGTTGAAGATAGACTCCAATGTTACTAAACCCTTAGGAAGCTTGTTTTTCCGTAGCTGCACTACTTGATCCCCATACTGCTGCTCTAATCTGTCCTGATTCCTAGCTGAGAATTCAGCCTCTTCTTGTAAGAAATTGACGATCTATTGATCGTTCTCAAACACCTGCCAGCTTGTGTTATTATCTGGAACTGCTGGCCTCACAATCACATGGATATGTGGTTGTGTTTTTCCTTCTGATGTTGTCAACCACATCAAATGTTGCTCCAACTGCTGCGAGCCTATCTGCGACTTCATTTTTCTTCCTGGGTATGGACACAATGTTGAAAGCTTCGAAATCCTCAATGAGGTCCCATACCCTATTCTTGTAGCTCTTCAGCAAGTCGTTCTTTGTAGCATGTTGTCCCCTAACTTGGTTGACGATTAGCTCGCTATCTCCAAACACCTGCAAGTTCTTTATGCCCCTTTTCCTGGCCCAATGAATTCCATGAATCAATGCTTCGTATTCAGCCGTGTTGTTTGAACAGGAAAACTGGAAACGAAAAGCTGAAAAATATTTGATGTCTTGTGGTGAAATCAACATTGCACCACCTCCAGCACCTTGCCTGCTTCTCGAACCATCGAAAAATAATTTCCAAACTTTGTTTTCATCCTTTTGTTCAGGCTGAATGATGTTGGGAATGGGTGAATTTTCTTCGTGTATACAATACACGCCCAATTCAGATTCTTCAATTTCCTTGTATGGGTCAAATTCATGACTCTTGTTTGCCCATTCATCCAAAGTTAAATCAGGAATTCCCTCGACCTTAGTACCTGTTTCTAGATCACTTGAACACTCCTCCTGATCAAAAGCCGAGCAATTTGCATTGATAGGATTTGGTACATGAGGCTCAATATGGAAATTGGCAATTGGTTCTGACCTGATTGTTGCTTTGGCTCCATACCTTGTCCTAAAAATCATGTGTGACCAATCTGCAGATAAATATCCACCGATTTTTGCAGTGAAGTCTCTTGATAGACACAACGCAAAGAGTGGCGGAAGGTCAATCACAGACACATCTTGTAGAACTGTAACATTAGGACAGGAATGTAGTGTTAGGCTTAACCCTTTGATGACCCCAACTATTCCTACTACCATTCCATCTAGTTGCACTACTCCTTTCAGCACTGGCTCATACTTCAAACCCAGTTGATCCGCTATTTGCTTTGGCATCACTGAACTACTTGCTCCTGAATCTATCATGCAGTTGTGTACCAAGTGGTTTCCAACAACCAATGACACATAGAATGGTGGAGGCTTCAAATTTTTTCTTGTCTGGCCCCCATCATGTTGCACTGCATTAGTGAGAACTTTCTCATGTCCCCGGTTTGATACATTTGTGGCAGACCAATTAGCCATTGCAGCTTGCAATAAATCTCGTTGCCCTGGGATCGCAAGTGATTCCCACATGGAAATGTTCACATGTGTCTTCTTCATTTGATCGATGATGTTGAAAGGGGATGAATTGTCCTTTTGTTGTCCCTTACTTGGCGTAACCTTTTCTGGAGCTTGAACAGGTGCATGTGTTGCTACAACAGGTACCTTAGGTTGATTTTACACATTTGGAGCTGCGTTTGGTCTACTGACCCCTTGTTGTGTAGGAGTGGACTGAGAAACAACTGGATTACACAGTTGTCCCTCTCCTATATTTCTCTTCTTTGACCATGTGTTGGCAGCCACGCCTTGAAAAGGTTGTTGGTTAACTCCACAGAAGTCTTCCGTTTGCCAATTGGCCAATGTGGTTTCTGTTGGAGGTCCTTCTTGTTGCATTTCTTGCTGTTGATTCTCCTCCTGGCTTGGTTCTTGAGGAACACCAATGGTTTGCACCATCAAGGCCTGATTTAGTGCACCATTGAAACATGCTGACTGATTGTGAGGTAGATTGCAAGGGTAACACCACATACTCTTGTGCCATGTTATTTTGTGTTAGGACCAAGGCTCTTGAGGACGTCATTGCATTTGGATCGTATGGTCGAAATGGCCTGGCAGCTTGAGGTTGTCCTTGGTTTTGGTTTTGATTTGCAGCCTGAGGTGGTGGTCTATTTTGTTGGTATGGGGGCCTAGCTTGGTACTGTGCTTGAGGCTGATACGGTCTAGCACTTTGAGCTTGTTGTCTTTTGATAGTCACTAGCTCATTTCCAAGGTTCTCAAAGAGTTTTCATGACCTCCTGTAATTCCTTTGAAGTATTTGAAGAAGTTGACGCCTCATTATTGCTTTGATTTCTAGGAGTTGGAATGGGATTCAACTCTGGTGCTTGACTGGTTGTAGGATTTCCCATATCTAGATAGAGAGGCATTGGTGGCCTTGGTGCAAGCTTGCCAGCTTGGATCAAACAATTCTCTACTCTAATAGTTGTGTCATAGGCCCCTGGTAGTGTCGTCCCTCCCATTGATTGGATCATCATGGCTATGTCTGAATTTATAGCCTTTAAGAAATAAAGGAATGCTCCTTCGGCGGTTGGTCTCACAGCTATTGGAATCCTTTCCCATGTCCATTGGAATATGAAGTTGAAATCTGTCATTTGTTCATTAGGATCCCTTTTAATTGTTGTCAGCTGTTCCAATAAAGATAAATTGTCCGCCCTCTCCCCGAATTGGTTGCAAAGAGCTGAACAAAGTTGGTTCCAATTCGTAATAGACCCTGCTGCTAGGATCCTAAACCATTGTAAGGCCTTACCTTTGAAAGATGAAGCCAAAAACTTGACCGCAACATCCATTTCATTTATTTCGTGGATTGCACATGCATTAGCAATATCCTGGATGTGATCAATAGGAGTAGTATGATTTTCTCCTGTAAAATAGGGTATATTCTTTAGTGCTGCAACTGGAATTTGATTTTGAGCATTTAGGGCAAGTGGACTACTTCCCATGAAATTGACAAAGGGATTCGGTGGTAGATGTGCCATTATGATTGGCCTAAGAACCCTGGTCGATGCGAGAAAAGGCCTACCAGGTGGAGGTGTAGACAAAGTCCTGTTAGGTGGAGATGGTGATCTTTGTGGTCTTCTTCCTCTCCTTCCTCCGCCTGGTGAAAGTTGCAAGTGGAAAAATAGCCCCTCTTCTCGAGTATTAGACCTGGTTCGAATTCTTCTCATGTGCTTGGGCAACTTTTGCTGCTACACCGTTGAATTCTATCCCTTCGGAGTCGCCAGATGTGTTAGAAAGTGAGCCTCAAAAGGCTAGATTCTACCAAGTTACACACCAAACCTGACAATATTTAAAAATAGAATTTTGAAAGACCTGTATTTTTGATATTTTAGAGTTTGGAATTTGATTTGGAATGACAGTCTCGAAAACCCAAAATGCCAGACTTTCGTAAACCTGAAATCTGAAAATAAAAAAACATGAAATTTTGAAATTCAAAATCTCAAAAATCTAAGAATACCCTTTTGAAGATTATCCCACGATCTATTAACTGGTGAAATTTTGACTTGTTTTGAGCAAGTTAAGCCCCTGAAAATTGATTTCAAAGTTCACTGGACGTGAAAAAACTCGAAACTGTAAAACCTGTAATTTTTAAAGTCCGAATTTCTTGAAAATCCCTTCAAATCTTGTAGAATGACCTCTTGGTCCCACCGGCATGCCAAAACTATTGATGTCAAATGTCCGCAACATGATGGGTTGAGACTCTCAGTGCGATTGCATAACATGGAGCTTTTCCCAAGTGTGGGACATTGCGAAAACGGAAAAGCTCTCCGGATGAAGGCCGGTTCCTATTCCTCTGTTCAGATGCACACGTAGAAAATGCAGAGGGTTTACAAAAACCTAATCTAACTTTCCAAGGAGACAGGGTAAGAAAATGCATAAAATAAAACCTAAACTACAAAGGTGATGCACCGAGGAATGAAGAACACCTGTCTTGCCAATAAACACAGACCATTAAAATGCAATGCAAGATCATACACAGATAGCCAGATTCACAGTGAAAGATCAGGGGGATGCAAATGAATATAGAGAGGGTTGAGAATCATCCACATACATGCATTAATTTTCTCAAAAGATTGATACAACACACTGCAAAATGCGAAGAGGAAAGGTTGCATTACAGTTTCAAATGGGAGGTTTTAACTCCAAAAGTTCACCTGCCAAAGAGAATAAGGGAGGGGAAAAACAGAAATGTCCAACCTTTAGAAAGAAGCCCCTCCTTACAATTTATAGGAGGAAAAAGAGAGGGAGAAGAGAGGAATTCGAAATATGCCCCAATCACCTCCATAATGCACTTAATTATCTCATTATGGTGGTAGGTGAGAACCCTAGCGAACCCAAAAAGTGGCGAACTGTATTTTGCATTTTTAATAATTTGTTCTCACCCAATTAAATATATCTAGTTGTAGTTGGACAGAGGACCTTGTAAGCTTTCCAAAAAGTCCAACCTTGCATGAATCCGAGCTCCCAGTCAAAATTTATGGCCATCTAAATATCTCGCGCCAGAAGGTCCGCTTCTGTCGGCGCTCAAAATGTTGCAAGCCTCTCGGAGGTGCGCCATAGCGCATCCATGTGTGTGTCGAAATCCTCTTACGTGTGCCAAGGTGCAACTTTTTCCTGTCAACACTCGTGTCGTGTGCCATTTCTCGTGTGCCAAGGGCGCATACTTTTTCTCTGTCGACACTTCGTGTCGTGCGCCATTTCTGTGTGCCAAGGGCACATACTTTTCTCTGTCGACACTCCGTGTCGTGCACCATTTCTATGCGCCAAGGGTGCATACTTTTCTCTGTCGACACTCCGTGTCATGTGCCATTTCTGTGTGCTAAGGGCACATACTTTTCTCTGTCGACACTCCGTGTCGTGTGCCATTTCTGTGCACCAAGGGCGCATACTTTTCTTTGTCGACACTCCGTGTCGTGCGCCATTTCTGTGCGCCAAGGGCGCATAATTTTCTCTATCGACACTCCATGTTATGTGCCATTTATGTGCGCCAAGGGTGCATACTTTTCTCTGTCGACACTTCGTGTCGTGCGCCATTTCTGTGCGCCAAGGGCGCATACTTTTCTCTGTCGACACTCCGTGTCGTGCACCATTTCTGTGCGCCAAGGGTGCATACATGTCAAGGATTTGAGCTTCTTTGATTTCTATAATCTTCTACTTGTCTATATCTATCTGGGGGAAGATATATACAACAGGAACTTCTGGACTTCTTCCTTTACCTCTCTGCTGAGAGAATGAAGGAATAGATTACATAGTTCCATCCGATCCATGTTCGAGCACTTGCACAAAGAATAGAGAACTGCGTGCGTGCTCTCTGGATGAAATGGGTGATAGATTCATTATGTTCTTGCTTAATGTGCAAGAATTCCCTGATTCCTGTCCTTAATAGTTTGTTCATATCAAAGGCCTTGATGAACTTTGACATGATTTGCTTAAACGAATGGATGGAAGCTTCAGGTATTCTATAATACCAATCGAGAGCGATGCCCTCCAAAATTTTGGGGAATATTTTAGCAACAACCCCATCCCATGGGAGTAGTTCTCGAATGGCTGTAGTGTAAGCTTTGATATGTGCATTTGGATCTCCCTCACCTTTGTATTTGGGTAAATCGGGAAGAGGTCTTGGAAGCATGACACTTTGTATGGTGAAATCTAAGGGCTCTTTCAAGTATTCTGAATATGTCCCTATTGCGTAGGTTTCGACCATTGATGGTGCCTGCTGAGGGAGTGGAGGTGGAATGGGTTGTTGATATGGTGTTGCATATGCATTGGTAGGAGCATAAGGGAACCCCTGTGGTTGAGTAAAAATACCAGGAGAGGAGAACATATCCCCTTGTGGTGATTTGGAGTACATGTTTAAGTATGAAGGGGTATTGTCCAAGAATGGATTATTTTGTACTAGACCGGGAGGTGTTGGAATAGTGTTAGAAACGGTGGTTCTAATCGGTGTTTGTTGTGAATACTGAGGGGTCATGCCTAACGTACCTATTCCTGTGAGGAGGTCTATTTGGCTAGGTTTGGAATTTCCTACCTGCATGAGTTGAGAATGGTGATTTGCTTGGGCAAGTTCTAACCCTCTCACTTTTTCTACTAACATTGAAATGACTTCATTTGGTGAAGTCACGGTGTTTTTCCTTAGCGGCGTCTATTGTATATCATGGTGTTGTATAGGCATGTGATATCCTACTATGAATTGATCGCTGCCCTGCCAAGTTTCCCTAAGGGCATTTCCTATATGTAGTGGCATGGAGGTATTTCCTTGAAAAGAGACCTCGGGTTGTGTTTGTAAACCTCCTATAGGTGGGTACATACTTCGAGAATGTTGTTCATTCCTGGCATAACATACCAAATGTTCATCATCTAAACCCAGGTATGAGTCTGATTGTCTACTAATTTGTGGTCTAAGTAGTACCTGAGGAGATGAACTAGACTCTCCTGTGAGCGTCATATTGTTCGAGCCTAAAGGATCTATTTGTTGTGTTTGAGTGAGCTGATCCAACCCCTCTGTTTGAAAGATGAGCTATATCTCGACCCTTGGAGTTTGTGTTGATAATGGTTAGTTGAGTAGTTGTCACCCCATACCGAGAGTGAGGGTGATGATTGTCCATTCAACAGTGTAGTATGCCTCAAGACCTAAGATAGGCCTACCATATGCATCAAATCTTGACATATTCAGGGGGTATATGAATACCTACAGAATAATGGGAAGGAGTGAAGGTGATGGTGAAAGCTAATGAGGTAGTAAAGATGAAAGAGTTGTTTTAATTTGAAAGAACAAGTAGAAATCTGACTCTAAGCCAAAGAGTAGAAAGGTTCACGTTAGGTTCACCAATTTTGTATGATGGAAAAATGACAAGTGAGTGTGGGAATCTACAAGCAACTTTTCCTCGCACCCGACCTCCCGAGGTCGTGCCGAGACAGCCAGTGGGGATTAAAATATGTGTGGGATGCGAGACAAGCTAATTATACAATCTGATGTCTTTGACGCACACTAGTGGAAATTATGAATCTAAGGAAAAGAAGGCCCTCCTAACCTGAACTGGTGTGATAGATTGATCAGCAAGGATGACTGCTCGAAGGCTCCAATCAATATCAAGCTCTACCATGATCCAGTCTATAGGTTGTGGAATACATGGAAAATGCCCAGGATAGTTTCGTGTATATCTCCGTATAAGGTCATAGGGCGGATGGTAAATATAATTGACTCTATGGGTGATTCTCTGGCTTAGTCCAGAACTCCTTAGCTTTGTTAGCTGTTATGTCTAGCAAGGATAACTATTTGATGATGATAAGTAGAAGTGGAGTAGATTTGAAAACTAGTGTACGTAGGCCAACATCTATGTCTAATTCACCTATGGGCTCGTTGGGCTGTGGGATTTGTGGGTTACAACCATAGATTCATATTTTTTGTGGTCCTACTATGGTCATGTGTGGGATCAATCCCTAATCCCTAATATCCAATAGTCATATGCCTTTTCAGCTTCTATATTCAGAATTAATAATTGTGCGATCTTCTCATAATATCTTACAGGTGTTTGTGCAACTTGAATTCTCAAGTTGGTATCTATATCTATGAGAGTGTCTCCTATGTCTGGCTATGGGACCAAAGGATCACAACCAAAGGTCTGCTCTCTTTCAAACCCTTCTACAATCATGCGGATATGAATCTAGGGTAATCTGTAGTTTGGTTGATTTGACCAAAATGTGTGTGCTTTGTCGTCTTCTATGTTTAACCCGTGCAGTTGGAAACTGATTTGTTGTAAGTTTACCATTGTTTGGAAGACTTGGATCCTAAGATTCTGATCTATATCAGTTATGGCTATGATGAGATTGGGTTGGGGCACGATTGGCTTGAATACGTATTCCCTGGGCTCTCTAGGTCCCGTGATTGTCATACAAAAACAATAATATAAGCTAAATGCAGCAAAATAAAATTAACTATGTGAAGTATGTCTATAACATATATAACTTTTGTATTTTTGTTATTTTCTGATGAATTTTTAAATGAATTTGAAAGAGCAGCTATTTTAATATATCTAGAAATTGACAATTAGCCTAGTGTCAAATTTTAAAACAAACAAAGTAACCGAGTATAGCTACTTGCTTGTGCAGTTGTAAATCTATTCTAAGTAATGAAATAAGTGATATAATCTATTTGAAAGACTCTCGATCCTACCTCAGAAGTGAGGAAAGAATCATAGTCTCTCAGAAACTATCAATCCCCATAGCTTCCCTGGCAATATCGAAAGTAAGATTGACTGAAATAAAGTAATTAACTACTCTATTTGATATGATTCTAATTAGAACTTTGAAAGCTAGAACCTGGATTCTGCAGAACAATGGCAAATCCAATGGTGTGTGTGATCTTTTCCCCTTAGTGTGATCTCCTCATTCTTTCGTGTTCACATGGATCTAGAAAAGCATGTAATGCTAGCATCAATGAAGTAGATATTGGGACAAAGACAGCTTAAGATACGATTGAATACAATGCGAGTAGGAGAGGGATAGCGCAAGAGTATAGAGATTGGCTTATGCAATTCCTAAGCAGGATTTATTAGGAGTCATGCAACATAAAACGTCCGAACACGAAACTATTCTATTTGAAGAACAAAACCTGCAACTTTAATGGCTTCCTATTGAAAACAAACTATTCTACTCCAATGGATTGGATAAAATATCAACAGCACTTGCATAAGATGGATATGTGGCTTCCTAACAGTAAAACAACACTAACTAAGAATGCAATGAAAGAAACTAACAATTCTAAGTAAAATGAAAGACTAATATATTGCAATGAGAAATTCAGAGGCAAATTTGAGGGGCCATTTGCTTGAGCACAAGCCAACTATTTATAGCATTTGCATTTACCCAAGGTAAAAACCAAATTGATCTCTTAAACTATAAACAATGGGAAAACACTATTCTAGGGAACGAGAATCATTAATGCAAGCTTATGGTGGTGAAAAAAGCTGGTAAATGTTGAAATTTACATGAGTCGTGTTAAAAGAGCATTCTGGAAAATGCGTAAAGGACCACCGCCCGAGCAGGTGGCGATTCTGGACCGCCGCTCTACTTAGGGTGGAGGTCACGAGACTGCCACCTAGGCAGGGCGGCGGTTTCAGAATCAAGAGCAAAAGGCCAAGAAAAGAGGGGAAAAGAGAAAAACAAAGCATGTGGGGGCTAAGCGGGGCATGCGGGATGATAACGCATACTTGGAGAGCTTTTCCGGATCCCAAACACCTTGCGAGGAGACTTGTATCATCATTGGGGTACGTGTTACGTTGTTTTGATGGTGCAGTACCCTACAATTTTGGGTACATATAGTTCCCTCGGCAGAACATGTTATACATGTGGATCTCCTGACCACTATAGGTGTGAATGTCCCCAAAATATTACATGTTCTTTCTATGGAAAGAACCATAGCTATGAAGAGTTCCCAGACTTATATGAGCATCTAAGTAAGCAACATAAGCAAGAAAAAAGGTGTCAGGATGGTTAGAATCCAGCGCGTGGTAGAAGATCAGTGGATGCCCAAGATAGCACTAGGACTTGAGGCATTAACAGTGAATATTACTACACGAGCTGAAGCGGTGTGTGCAAGAGAGGCATTATACTGCAAAGCCTACGATCACCAAGGAGGAGGTTTTTCATGCAAGGTACCTAGATCCTACCTATCAGAAGGAGGTTTATCAGGATACCATGGAAGTGCTAAGGAATCTTCAGGGTGAGATACAATGTTTAAAGGAGTAGTTAAGGAAGATGGAGTAGAAGAAAGAAGCAAAAAAAGTCCCCTCTGATATTGATGACATCAGAGAGGTTTGTAAAATGTTGTGCCAGGAGAATATTATTCCGTTGCTAGGAAATTGGTTGAAGGGGAATACCCCGTGCACAAGCACTGAGAATGAATGGAAAATCCTACATGAAAATATTCCCCCTGATAGCATTGACTATGACAAGGAAATTACTTTGAATGTTGCGGTGGATGGATGACTCAGAGAAACATATTGATTGATAGAGGTGCAGAATGAATGTGCTTATATTAGATGCATGAGTACAAATGGGAGGCCTCCGTTGCAGCCATCATCTAATGTGTTGTTTATGGAAAACCGAATAAGGCCACTCCCATAGGAATTTTGAAGGATGCATCTATAACCATACAAGGGGCCAAGTTCAATAAGGATTTTGAGGTATTAGCACTTGCAAAAGTTGACAATTTTCCCACCTTGCTTGGATGCCCTTGGTGTTATGTGAATAATGCTGACTTGAGATTAAATAAGGGGTATATCATCTTTGAGAACAAGGAGGAAAGGGTTGTAATACCTTTGAAAGATGGGAATTCTACACCATATGTTGAGCCTCTAAGTGAGGAGGACTTAAACAGAATCTATGTACGTGTTATTTAGGACCTAGAGGTCAATGAGCCATCAAAGGAAGACATCCTATAGTGGGAAGATTCTCATTCTATTAGTGTACTAAAAGTACTAATTGTGATAATTGGGCTCATGGTACATATGAACTAGTAGGGTGTGAGGTAAAAATCATGGTTGCGTGCAAGAATGGACTTCATTCTATTCGATGGATAGGTAGTGTAGTACCTTGGTATACTAGGGTAGAAGATCTTCCTATATTTTTGAAATCCATGGAAGCACAGTGGACAAATCAAATTAAGAGAAGAGATATGTTAGTGTATACCTTACACGGGATAGCAACGCACTAGTGGGTAGTCCACAGAGATAATCTTATAGAATGGGAGGAGATTGGAACCACCCTATCTACTATATTTTTAAGGCACAATGTAACTACACGTATCTACACTTATAATGTTGATCAACCTATTCAAAGATCACATTCAACAATGTGAGAGACTTTGGAAAGTGGGACAGAAGCATTACCACCTTCACTTTAGGTGCATATATTTTATTCTACACTACAAGGATGCACATACACCTAGTATGTATATGTAGAACTACATCGAGGAATAGGAATTGGTAGAATTTGATCACAGAATGATCCGCATCTCCACTACTTCTCGACTAAACCTCCAGGAGAAGAAGCATTAAATTTTTTCAAGCTCTTAACTATGGGAGATAGTGCAAAGACATAAGAGCTTATTCAAGAAATATTTTATGAGACAGAGTCTAGAGTGCATTTTGAAAAGGAAGAATAAATGGACTCCATACTACTTGAATGTGCTTTCCTTGAGAAAGAGAAAGGAAGGATAGTTTACATAGTGGACAATGAGGAAGTTGAGAACCTGGATATTGAACATTCACAAGGGGTGTGTAATATCTTGGATAGTGCAGACAAGGATACACATGCCTATCACGAACCCATGAAGACAAAGAAGGTGAATATAGGTTCGGAGGCTGAGCCAAAGGAGGTCATAATTGGAGACTATTGGTTAGAATCGGAAGTGGAAAAGATCATTGAGTTACTTAGGGATTATCAAGACTTATTCCCTCGAGGGTATCATGAACTTAAAGGCATGCATGAATCACTTGGGAAATGAAGATAAATCTTAAGGATGGTGCATGCCTAGTTAGAAAGTGACCTTATAGAATGAATCCCAATTTATGTGAAAAGGTGAAGGAAGAGATTGATAAGATGCTAAAATATGGGATTATTTAACCCTTGGATGAGTCAAAATGGGTTAGTCCTATGGTGATAAGTATCAAGAAGGATGGTAGGATTTGAATCATGTAGATTACAGGGATTTGGATGTTGCATGTGTCAAATACCCTTTTCCTACACCATTCATTGAGGAAATTTTGGAAGGAGTGGCAGGGCATGAAATATATTCATTCACAGATGATTTTTTCGTGTATCATCAGGCTAGGATTGCTCAGGAGGATCAAGAAAAGATAACTTTTACTACTAAATGGGGTAGTTTTTCCTATATTGTGATGCCTTTTGGATTGAAAAACGTGCCTACTATATTCTCACGGATAGTTGTTCAGGAATTCAAATATTTTATTCACAACTTCTTACAAGTTTATCTAGATGATTGGATAGTATATGGGCTTGTGAAAGATCATTATGAAAATCTGTGCTTAATGTTTGAACGATGTAGAAAATTGAGTATCTCTTTGAACATCAAGAAGTGCATATTTGCTACACCTTTTGGAATATTTTTAGGACATATATTTTGCAAGGAAGGTTTTTGGTTGATCCACTAAGGTTGTAGTCATTCTATGCCCGGAAGCACCTACCACCAAAAGTGGGGTGCGCAGATTTTTGGGTCACATAGGATATTATCGGAATTTCATCAAAGGGTATACAAAATTTGTTGCACCCTTGAAAGAGTTACTAAAAGGAAAAGGTACATTTTATTAGGGAGAACCGCAATAGTGTGCGTTTGAGATATTAAAGGTGAAACTTCATACCGCGCCCATTCTACACTTTCCCTCATGGGATAAGCCATTTCATGTGCATGTGGATGCATATGGCATGACCATTGCACCGTGTTAGCTCAACTTGGAGAAGATCACATAACATTGAATTATTTGGTGAACAAACCCATCTTACAAGGGTGAATATGCAAATGGGTACTCCTATTTCAAGAGTTTGACTTCACAGTTATGGTGAAGTTAGGAAAAGTAACTCTAGACCAGCACAACTTGTCTAGAATTCACTCAGGAGAAGAAGCACATACAATTGAAGAAACCATGCTAGACGCATAGTTATATAGGTTATAATGCACACCATTAGAATTAGAAGACATTGATGTCTTTCTATGGACTAGTGTGACACCATAAGGAATGAAGGCATTAGAAAAGAAATAGCCTGCTATAGGTGCGGCACCATTTATGTTAGTTAGTGGTGACCTCTACAAGTTAATCGTACATGAAGTATTACACTTTGTGTATTAGAGCATAAGTGCAAGGATATAATGGAGGCACATGGTGGTATTGTAGGAGGCCATTATGTAGGTGATGTAATTTCCCGAAAGATCCTACTTGTTGGATTATGATGGGAGACAATGTATAAATATTGTAAAGTGTATTATAAAGTGTGTGACCATTGTCAACATCTCGATAAACCAAGGAAAAGAGATGAGATGCCTTTAAGACCTATTACTAGTGTCGAACCATTTGAGAAATGGACCATCAATTTTGTAGGACCTATTTTTCCAGCCGCGTGGACTCGGGTTGTGCTATATCATTACTTGTACAGATTATCTCACAAGGTGGGTAGAAGTAACACCTAGGAAGGACTGCGTATAGTGGCTACATTAGCTAGGTTTCTACGGGATAATGTTCTTACAAGATATGGGTGTCCTTTAAGCTTGATAAGTTATAGGGAACACACTTTTTGAATGAAATAATCAAGATCCTATTATATGAGTTTATGGTTGCACACTATAAGACCACACCCTATCATCCTCAGGAAAATGAAACTGTTGAGGCTTTCAACAAGATTTTGAGCCAGACATTGAAAAAAAAATTTGATGTTGGAAGAAAGGATTGGGATGATAAAGTGTCAGTTGTTCTTTGGGCATATATAATAACTTATAAGAGATTGAACAAAGCCACATCGTTTAAGTTGGTGTTTGGCACAGAAGCTGTTCTCCCTATAGAATTTATGTTACCTTCTTTGTGTATTTCACGCCCTGGAGGACTAGCTGATGAGAAGGATTTAGAAGAGCATATTGAGAAGATGATTCACCTAGATGAGCGACGAGCCATAGCACGATGGAGTCAGAAGCAGGAAAAGGCCAGGCAGAAAGCATGGCATGATAGAAATAGAAGGGATAAAAAGTATGAGATTGGACAAATGGTACTTCTCTATGACTCTAAGTTCTTACGCCATCCAGGAAAAATTAAGGTACATTGGTTAGGGTCGTATGTTATTACTTACATCCTTGAAATAGGCACTTTCTAGTTATAAGCACTAGATGGAACACACCTACCTGGTTACTTTAACAAGAGTAGGATGAAGCCCTACTATAAATAAGTCTTCTTGGCATTTGTAATAAGGCAATATTGCCAATTAGATTAGGTTTCCATTATGTATTTCCTTAATGTATTTCCTTCATTGTCACTATGCTTTGTCACTTTAGTTTTTGTTCTTGTGTAATAAGTGTGCTTGTGCACATGAAGCTAACTACAATATGGAGCATGTTGATGTACAATAGACTGCACATACTTTTAGTGTGGGGTGTGGTTATTGATATCAAGGTACAGACTACTGGAACTGAAAGGTGGAAAGGAATAAGCTACTATGGGTGTTTGTCAAAGTAAAAAGATTACTTCTCAAAAGTGACCAAGGATGGAGATGAATGAAGGAACAATATAACACGAGGTAAGCAGAGGCCATGATAACTACCAGGATAAGGTATAGTGATGAGGTACTTGGGCACATGGGCACGCACTGAAGAGAATTCTATGACCAGAGGGTAGGAAGGTGCGCTAGAAGGTTATAGTTGGGGCATGAATATGTACCATGTGGAAAGAACAAATTTGGTCAATAAATGAGAGGATATTTGGTAGGTGGAGAAGCAATAAATGCATCAAAATTTGAAAATCTATATAAGGACGGGATGCGAGTTCATTTTTACCATTGCGATTAAGATTATTTGAGAAAGAGCTAAGTGCGAAGAGCCAAGTAAAAATTTGAGGTGTGAAGGGTGTGAAACCGGCACATGACAAGAGAAACTATGTGTAGAAGAATCTTCCATTCCTGGTGGTGAAGGGTTTGAGCAAAGCAGGATGGCAGAGAGGAGCTAGGGAATGTAATTTCATGGAGGGCATGCTAACTCAAGCTAGGGTTTGTGTTGGGCATTAAAGAGTTAAAGAGGAAAGTTTTTACAGAAGGATTGCAAGGTAAAAATGGCACCCAAGAAACCATCTGTAGTGGGAAAAAAGGGGAAGAAGAAGGAAGTTGTAGAGGAGGAAGAGATGGCACTTGAAATTAATTTTTTAGAAATGCAATATCCAGAGGGCATCATAGTCGGCTAGGAGTGGGATTTACATATAAGAAAAATCAAAGTGAGTGAATATAACCACAGGACCACAAAGAACAAAAAGGAACTCGATGCCCTACTCAACACGAAGAAAAATAAATGCAGATGACATGTCGGTTTATGATGATACAGGTGAGAAACTTCTGAAAATATTTGGAGTCTACCAATTATATTAGCTTCTATATTTCGGGAAGTATGATCCTTTAAACCAATGGCTCATGAGTAGAGTACATGAGGACTTTTTCTACTTTGCCAGACGCAAAGTCAGAATCTTATCTGTGCTGATCTCTATAGTGACAGGTTTGAAGGACACATGAGATGATATAAAGACTGACCTAACAGATAAGGCCACAATTCTAGAAACCAAGAAGGAGTTGGGATACTTAAAGGGTCCGCGTGGTATGGACATTAATAAACTAAAGAATTTTCTAGTTGTACAAGCAGCAACACATCTTGTTACAAAGTTGAATGACTAGGAGAGTTGGTCACAGGTGAACACCATGTGGCTACATGTTGCGAAGCGTATGTTATAAGGAATAGTCTACAATATTACAAGCTACATTGCAAAATAGATAGTCAAGGAAGTGCGCACGGGAGGAAAAATCAGATTTGGAGTTGTTCTATTATCACTGGTATTCATGGAGATTGGAGTACCGTAAAAATCGAAGGAGAATCTATGGGAATAACCCATGGAGAATAAGTCACCACTGAAAGGTTTAGTGGAGAAATGATACTGGCTTAAATGGAGAAAAGAGTGGAGAAATTGTGTGATAGGCTTCGCATGGCCTTTAAAGAAGAGTGGCACATCCCGAAGGACCTACCTTTGATAATAGGGAAATAAGTCCAATTTGTTGTATATCAACATTTTGCATCACACGCTTCCCAATGAAAGATGGATCCTAGAGCCCTTGGTGCAAATTACCTTACGCCTTCATAGCGAGGTACTTTCAAACATCAATCCATAGATTCACAAACATGCACTACCTAGCCTTCAATGCAGAGAAGGTAGACTGTTACTACCACACCCTGAGAAAGAAATATGTGTATCCAGGGTGAAGCACGTATATCGAGAGGCTCATTTCAAAATCATTGAGCATAAATCTCATGAGTCTAGCTGTCAAAGATATTGGGGCAGTAGTAGTATACCTTTAGGTGAAGCCCAAGATGGAAAACAATAAGTACGTAGAGAATGATTTCACACTCCTGTGGCTGCCGAAGAAGGTCAACATACAATGGCTAATGTACCGGTCTTGAAGCCCATAGAAACCATTGACATAGAAGATAAATAAGAAGAACGTGAAGATAGTGGTGGCTTGGAGTGTAGAAGGAGGTAACCTTCATATATGAATGAATCACAAAGCATGCCATTACTCCACCATAGGGGTAGGATGAAGAAGGCAATATAAGGGTAGTACAGGGGAGAACATGTTTAAGAAAGTATTCGATGCATAAGGAATCAAGGTGGAACCCCACAAATGGTAAGGAGATCACCTTGTCTCTTTCCGTACATAAGGAGTCCACCGAGTCAACAAGGGGAAGGAAGTTGAATTTAGATGAAGAGGCCGAAGGATTAGAGGAGAGTGCGCCAGATCTCCTACTCCTTTTGAGAAAGAAGAATAGATGAAAGATGGAGAAGAAGGAGAGAAGGAAACATCTGAAACCACACATGAGACTACTTAGGATACTACGTAGACTCCTAACCTTGAAGCTCAAGTTCCAAAAGGGCTAAGGACAAAGAGGATGAGTGGAGAACACAATGCACCACTCATGGGATATGTTGAGGACTAAAGAAATATTGTTTGTGCCCACTCCCAAAGCATGATAGCACAAAAAGGATTTATTTGGCTGGGAGCTAATGGATGAGGATATGGCGACCGTGTACACTCAAAAGAAGCTATCATGGTTAATGCACACCCACATGGATGAGCCTGACTTTGATGTATGCAAGGAGTCATGCATGTCAAGATGGCTAAAGAAGGCACCCCAAGCTAGACATATGACAATAAATCCTACTGTCATGTCAGATGAACAGTGAGTAACACATTGGTCAAAGTCTCAACAAAAGTGGCAAGGCACAATATGGACAAGGCCACCACAATTAGGGCACTCAGGCAAGAGATTAAAACTAAGGATGGGGAAATAGTGTGCCTAACACAGAAAGAGACTTGGTGTAGAAGAAAAATGTTGTATTTATCAGCCTCGCAGAGGAAATTGGTGATATTGTTATGAAGGCTAGGCCATACCTAGAACCAAAGGTACCAAAGACGTTTCCTTTGGTGATACACTATGTAAGTACCTTAGTAGACCTAGTGCTTGAAGATGAACCTCTATGTATGCCAGCGCCAAAGGATCTAGCACAAGAGGTAGAATGAGAAAAGGCTTCAGTGATGTGGAAGATTGCATCCTATGAGGGACTACTGCAAAACCTGCAAGACGAACTAAAGAAAGCGGACTCAAGCCTTAAACATCCGCACAACTCTAGAAGATCTCATCAACGTAAAAATTGGAGGAGAACAACGAGGTTCAGAAAGTGATTAAGGATGACACATTAGGCCGTGAAGAAATATTATCAATGGTTAAGTAGAAGCACGAGGCCCTAGCAATAAAGACAAGAATCACTTGGAGGAGCTTGGGAAGATCATTATGCAGAAGATAGATTTACTATAGGAAGGATGACTGTAATTTTAAGCATCATGTTGGTCCTTTTGAAATGAAAAAGGGGAAATTGTAAAGGATGAACTTGAGTCCATCATTGTGGACATTCTAGATAAAGAAAAGAAGGCTCTCACCAAGTGGCGGGTCTTAGAGGCCAAAATAAAAGAGGAGTATCCAGAATTGATACTTAAAGATGAGACAGATGAGGCTACCACATAAAATCATTCTTTATTCATTCAAATTCTTTCTGATTATTTATCTTCAACATTTTTTTGGAGATACCCATTATCGGGAAACAATGAGATTAGTGTGGGGTAATGTTGATTAGAGAACACTTGACAGAACTCACACAAGAATTTCACGTGGGAAACAGGTCAAGTTCAAGGGTGCAACAAAACAAGAACTTGTGCACATAAGACAAGTCATCATTCAGGGACTTAGCTTTTTTGGGCATGAAGATCTATTTTTAGAAGATAGCGTTCATGACACACCAACAATGTAGAAATGTGCATGCCATGTATTATCTATTTCTATAGGATCGATTCGAGATCACTTTTTGCATGGAAATAGTCTAAGAATAGGATTTTCACCCTAGTTAACTATCGGTAGTCTATAGATAACACACCTACATGTGTGGCTATGGATGAAAATGACGTGTGGATATTAATATAATGCGGCCTATTTTTGGGATAGATAAGTGGTGAAGGGAAATTTCCCACCCTATATATGTAGTGAATTACCTGGTAGGGAGATGATGGATATAGAGAAATAGATAACAAAGACATGTGCAGGTTTTTGGATTACCAGTATTAGATCCATGTGTGCATTGGCATAGATTTCTAGTATTGTAAGAAGCTTTTGTGTTATTGTGATAATTAAGAGATGGAAGATATTGACTGAACCTAAGTGTCATTCCTGTGTGTAATTAGGTAGTGTATGTTCTTATTTCTATCATGATTATTGTTTAAACTTATTCTTTCCTAGATCTAGATCTGTCATACACTGTATAATGATGTATTAGTTATGGATCTATATGCTTTAAGTCTTCATCATGTTAACATTCTGCTACAATAACCCTAAAGAGGGACTTGGTACCTTTGCATGCTTTGGGTGAGTGCTCAGTCTAGGCTGAGTGATGTGCCAACATGTCTAGGGTGTTACCTGGTGAATTCTAAGCTGCATAAAAAACCTTTTAATATAAAAAATATTTGAGCACCCCTATAAGGGAAGGGAAGCATCCTAGATTAAAAGATAAAAATATTTGTATTAGCAATCAACTTCAAACTACGCATAATCATTAAAATAATCACCCAAAAGTTACTTAACCATTTACATATGACATAAACAAAGAAAGAGATGTAAATCCATGCCTAGGAAGTTATCGTTCTAGTAAAACTTCTCTCTATCTTTCTTCAATAACTTCTAACCAATACAAAGTAATAGTTCTCCAATACAATCACACAAATCTACCAATAACACGACCCATATTCAAATAATAGCAATCCAATGAACCTCCATAACTCAAAAAAATAGATCTAAATATAGTTAAGTCATCCATTAACGAATTGTTTTAAAATATCCACAAGAATATCCCCCAAAACTAAATTTCATAAGCATACAAAAATGGTGGTTCAAATGGCCAGAGAAAAGAGAACTCAAACCCACAGTGCAAAAGAAAATAAAATTTTGTATTGTATGATGAAGGTAACTTCCATAAGAATCTTCTTGATTTTTTCGAGACATTAATTTCCATTTAATTTAGTAGGTGTTATATAGTGTCCAAATCACTTTATTTCCACCACCAATCTACCAGTTCTCTCCAAAACCAACTGGTGTTGCTTAATCAATCAGTTAAAGATTATCAACTAAAAAAACCTTAGTATTTTCATTGGTCGTTAGTTGACCATTTAAACAAATAATTTTCAATCAAATACGGTCAAGTTCATATGGCTATCCACTAATTAAAATCCAATGAGTATGGTTGATGACCATACAACTTACCAAAACAACAAGGGAGTCAATGGTATATGGTCTAAGACCACAATACTAGCCATAATAATAACCCAAATGAATTAAATTCCATCATTTAATTATTTCATTTTCCTAGTCAATGAAGTGTAAGAAAATCAAATTAATCCATAACATCCCAATCCACATAATCTTAGTCCATCTCAATTATCCAAATTCAAATGAAGTATACCATATTAGTTTAAACAATTTAAATACTCATTGAAATGATCTAAGGATAGCTTTATCATTCTAAATCAATAATCTCTCAACATGGAGCAAAGATTGGTATAAGACAAGAACAAAATCAAACAATTTTCCATCCATCACATACTGAGAACAATAAATCAATCATTAATAGAACATTATATGAACTATGATCAAGCTCACTAAAACAGTCAAGTAAATAATCAAGATCAAATAAACCGAATTAATATTTTTGAAATACAAAGAATTGCACTTTCCTTACTAATAAAAATATCACTAAGCCAACCTTGAAATTTTACCTTGACAATCCTGAAGTTTACCTGTCCATTTATGAAATCCATCATATTGTTTTACGATTAATGACCGTCATAATGTTGAAAGATTTAGTATCTTTTAATCAGCCATTATTATTTCTAATAACCAAAATAATACATTACAACTATGTATAAATTAACTTTATTTGGAAAATCATAATTCCTAGCAAGTAGGATGAACTAGACTATCATTAATAGGTACATAATTCAAATAGTACATAAATGCATCAAAATCATCACACACAACAAGGTAAGGTTACCTTATACAACATGTACAACAAAAATGAGTTGCAACTAAATAATTAATTAACAAATGTAAGGTGTTGAGTGTAGGTGTGGTGTTGGGTATGCACCTACACACATGCATATATTTCCTTGTGAAAATATGTGCATGTGTATAATTACATACACAACCTCGCATCGACACTAGTCAAAAAAATTGCATGGTCAATTATTACTTCACAACATATTTTTAAACTCAAATCGTAATGGAAAAGTAGGATGTAACACCTATTTACGGTGTCTTGGTTGTTTCACATAGAAATGATAATGTTTGTACATGGCCATTAATTCAATATCTTGTCATTATTTTTGAGATTATTTTTCTTTATTCTCATCTACATTTTTTATGCATTACACAACCAATCATAGTTGCATTTGTCACTACACAAACTTCATTTTTGGTTGCTAAATTTGTTGCTACTAGAGTATTACATCTAGGTCTCCCTTAGCTATATGTTATTAGGGATGTTACATACATAATTCAATTATGTTTCAAGTTTATTCATCATCAACAATTTTTGATTATTTGAGGTATTACTTTTAGGAATTTTTCTCTCTATCATGCCTATTTCTTCTACGCTTTTACCCTCTTCCTAGTACATCTAAAAAATATATATTTTCAAAAATACTTCATATAACACTATCCCTCCTAGGTATCCTATTAGGCCTTTGGTTTCACATGCATATTCACATAGTTATAGGTATCTTTATAGGCTTGTGGTTCCTCATCTTACATCACATAATTCTAGGGCTTCTAGTCTCCTCCCAAGACTTCCTTTGACATTATCTCAAGTGGATCACATTCTCTCGAGAAATTTGTGCACATCTTATAGATTTACGAATCACTCCATAGTTTCTCATATGTATTATAGGATTCCTCATTCTTCTAGTCCACCCCACAGGCATAACACATCACATTCTACTCAGTGCTCTACTATTTCTAGTTCTCCACATAGGCATTTTTGATACATATCACCACCATGGTTCCACTTGCACTTGATTCATACCCCGTGATACATTTGACGATTAAACCTCCATCATATTTGAAAGTTATTTCACATCCTCACAAAGTTATTTTGGGTTAGTTTTCATGTTATTCCCCATGTTTCTTGATGACACACTTTATTTATAGGTTCAATTTTATTGTTGAGGGAGTGGTTCCACATTTGAACCTCAATTTTCTCACGCGCGCGCACACACACACACACACACACACACACACACACTAGGGGTAATAGTTTTTCCATATTTAATTTCATAATATTTATCAAACACTAAAATATTTTCAAAATATAAAAACAATCAAATATTTGTTAAAAATACAAAATCAGGACATGTTTTATAGGATACATTGATTATACATTACATTTTACATGTTGTTTATTCATTTGGTTTGATAGATACAATTTATTATTTACACACATGAGTTCATGTGGTATATTGAGCATGATGTAGGACATAAAAAAGTGATAAATGAAGACAGGTGTTGGCCTTCCCTTTAACCATGTTACTAAATTCCGGGTATCTAGTTTCACATACAAGTATTATATTTCTATTATATTTCCTCATTTCACTTAGTTACACACACACACACACAAATTATTGTCTATGTTTTGGACTAACATGACTAAAAATGTGTCTTGTGTAGTGCTTACATTATTACCTCACTAGATATTATATATCATATGTTATATTATTTTACTCACATTTGGATACAATTTATTTTCACACATTCTTGCTAGTTATGTGTATGATTGTTCTTACTCTTATTGTGGCCTAATGGCCTTGATTGTTTTGTGACACCGTGGTGTCCCATATTTGTAGTAAAATTCCTTGGGCATAGTTTTTATCTCTTGTTTGAAGGATTAAGGGCCTTGATTGTATTTTGACACCATGGGTGTCCCATGGTTGTTCAGCAGAATTCCACCTTTTGCGTGACATTGTTTGACATGTTTTCACTTCTTTCTCGCATGCACTTATTTTCCACCAACACATGAGTTTCTATTGACATTATTACTATTTTATAGCATTGCTTGTTAGTTTTATTATGCTTTTGTTGTCTTTACTCTTATTTTTGTCATGATTTCTACCATGCATATCCCCCTTGCAAATAAAATTCATTCTTGGTGGAAACCACGTCAACTTTTCATAATTTATACATAGGTTCTCATCTTCTCAAACATGGGCATACATATTTTCTTTTGAGATACATGTTCAAATTATTCATTATACACACCTAAAAAGAGGAGGAAAACATTTGAGGTTTATTCAACCTTTCTAGAATAAAAGGAATTTTTAGGCACAAACATATGCATGGGTATACAAAACACCTCAAAATTGGACTCGGACATGGGAAATCTACAAATTCTACATGGTTTTAAAGATTTACAACTTGGTTAGGATCATACGTATGATTCTAACCCTATTATATGGTTTTTCCTAGGGTTGTTTTCTCTCTATATCATTTAATAGCTTTAGGTTTTTCATCACAAGTACAACATTTTTATATGGTTTCATAATCTATATGACTCAACTTAGCGTATACTCGTGAGCATAAATTATTTCATTATCTCTTTCTCTAATGTACTCAATTTCATCTTTAATTTTGGACACGTTGGGGGTATGGGTATCCTGTCTCCACTCAATTTTTTAGAATGAAAACTTTTCTACTCGCTTTCTAATTAGTTTTGAAACATAAGGGAAGAGTATGGGACACTTATTTCTCTTTTCTATCAAGTCCTAATTTACAATATTGGGATTATATCCATATATGATGATATGTTTTGTGGGGTTATGGAAGGTATCAAAGTGACTAAGTTATTTTTAGGAAAAAATTCCTATCCTCTTTCACTTAAGGGGAAGATATCATAGTTAGTGAATGAATTAGATACACGATCTTTTCCTTAACGATATGCTTCATCTCTTGATATTTTTTATTCTCCCCTTCAAATTTAGTGTGTTGGGTTGGTACACCTAACACATCAACTTCTCCTCAGTAAAATTGGGGACTAATCACCCCTAATTCTTCATCGAGTTCAAAATCCATAGTCTCCAAAGTCAAAAAGAATGAGAGCACATTCCCTTTGCAAAATAAACAAGTGTATTCCTTCCATGTTTTACATCTCTTTTAGAATTTCTTATTGCACATTTATTTATAGTATTTTCATTAATTTATGATTTATATACTAATTTCCTATATCAGGCATTGACTACACTCTATGTTTTAGGTTTCATTTTGGAGCATGTCAACACCAACACAACGAGATACTACAAAACAAATTTATTGCAAGTGAATAAAAAGTGTGTCTACACACTCAAGTATCTTTTCCTTTAAGCATGTAATTTCATTTCATAATTAAATGGGGTGATGTAGACACTCAAATTTAGCAATCTATCATTTGACATTGTTGATCTTGACATTGCACACTTGCTTAAACAAATGCACTCTCCTTACTCTTTCTTATAAAACCCTGATATAACTTCATGCACTTTATTATATTTGCATACCTCTATGTTGACATTATATGAAGTTTAATTGCATAAAATACATCCATAAACAGTCGTGATTAGGAACAAAAATTTAAAATATGATTTTCTCCTCCGGTCCAAAAATTGTCGGGCTTTAACCAATATTGTAAAATTTCAATCTTGACCCTATTGTATGGTTTTAGAATGACATAACTTGATTTAATTATTTTAATTGTATGAAATTATTACAGATAAATATCCCCTTTGGTTAGCATTTCATGAGTTAACAACCTTCAAAATCATATATAAGAAATTAAATCATGTTTCATTTGACAACTTGACATTTTAAGAACTCTTCGTGTGAAAATAAGCACTAAATGAACTCAAGTATCCCTAAAACATGAAATTAAATTATGAACATCCATTATGGAAGTACAATCTATAGGTCTAAAGTATCCTCCCATATCTAGGAATTTCCATCTTCATCCTACAAGAAAGAAAACTGACCCTTCCCAAGTATTTGAGCAAGTGTGAAACTCAAGTGAAACATTATCAAAGCATGATTGTCAAGTTTGATTGTACTATGGTAGATATAACATGCTATGATACTGATGTGTGGTTTGATCCATCTTTTGAGTATTGAAAACATCAATGATGTATAGGTGTACCCATAACCCACCTAAACTTTTTTATAGGAACTCCTTACACTACAAGGGTTTGAGGGTTTAAGAAGAGTTTACAGAGCCATTCTGAAGGTGAGAAAAGAAGAATGAAACACAACAAAACACATTTCCAAGAAATTAAAGTACTCAAAAAATTACATACATAAATTCTAAGTAGGTCTAGGACCATACATAAGGGTTGGGATCATAAAAATGCTTTAGAATGATTTTTTTGGTTTTGAACAAGCTCGGTTTCATCAATGAAGAATTTCTAGATCCAAATATACCTATTACTACACTTAAAAACCTAGACTCTATCATATCCACATAGATTAGCTAAGTTCATTTTTTTCCTTTTTATGATAATATCTAGATCAATTGTCACTTTAGAAAGTGTTATTTTGATTTATGTAATTAATGTTGGAAGTTAATTAAATCAGAATATCCACTTATAACATTATTCATCCTTTTTATGTATGTTATTTAAACATTTTCAAATTAAAAAGGGTGAGAACCACTTCTCAAAAAAGTGAACTTAGTTTGTAATAGTTATAATGAGTCAATAATTTTTATTTAAAAAAATTGTTGGTATTAAGATTTCTTTTTAAAAAATTATACGAATCATTTTTAGTCATATAAGTGTCATGGTAAATAGTTTTTGTCAAGTGTGTTCATTTAAAATAAGATTCTATCATTTTTAAGTCATCAAAAGTTTTGATCAAATCAAATAATTTGATTCATGTCATAAGTGTCATAAATAACAGCTTGTCATTAAAAATTGGTCGCACTAAAGGCCTCCCATATTTTGTCAAAGTATCCATCATTTCCATAGTCACATTAGTCATCAATAATTTTTTTCCTCAATTGTAATTGGACACATTTCTAATTGATTTTGACATCTAATTACTAATTTTGGGGGCGTTGTATATAATTGAGATTTATGATTAATGTTGAGTCGAGAAAATGGATAATTAATAGCCATGCATGGAAGTTGAATACCACGCACGAGTGCACACAGAACCACAAGGAAGTATCAAGAGGTTAGAAGGACCACATAGAAGCACACACGTAAACATGGAATGAATACATGTTAGTGCATGAAAGGTATGCACGCAAGGGGAAATGAGATCAAAGTGCAATGGTCTATGTATGCACATAAGTTTCAAGACTTATCCGATTCCAAGTAAAGGCTAAAAAGAGGAAACATAGAGTTTGACTAGAAAACAAGGAACATCCATAAATAGACAAGGTGTCAACCACAATTAAAGAAAATGCAAGATAGAGGAAGAACATGCATGGACAGAGTTATTTATAGGATCAAAGCATGGACTATTTATAACACAAGATGAAGATTAAAACAAGGGTTAAAGGCATGTAGCCTATATTTAGGACATCTATTGTTATAATTAAAACATGTAAGTGGTGAAGGAAAAGTTCCCACCATATATAAATAGGTGTCACATTCCACGTAATGGTAATGTAAGAGTGCTAGGAGATATATGTGCGTAGTAGTAACATAGATATGTAAACGCTAAGTGAGGCACACATGGATGTAATCAGTGAGTATATGATTGAACTAGGTTTATGATGAATAAATGTGTATAGATTATTAGGGTTAGTAATGATGGAAATGATGTAATCGAAATCAAAATATTTTTGTTAATTTTCTATGTTGGTTATTTTCCTTACTATATGTGTTATCTTAGATTTAATTTATTGTTATCTTCATCCATAATATAATGGTTAAGAATAAAAACCACATCTTGACAAGTGAACAAAGGGGGAACTTGGTAGGTTGTGTGTGCTTCAAGTGAGCACTTAGACATCTGTCTAAGTGAGGTGTTAGTGCGCTTGACCATGTGAAGTGTTGGAAACTACACTCCAACATTTTGGTTCCCTTGTCGGTCCTTCTTTTATTCTTACTTGAAACATGTGGTGTGTGCATGGTGTTTTGGTTGTCCTTGGATAATATTGATCATTTGGTGAATGAAAACTAGAATAAATTTTATCGAGAGATATAACACTTTATGTGATTTTAATGTGCTCAAATGGGTGGAAGACACTCTATATGACTCATTAAACGAGGAATTATTTAGTTTCTTCCCGGTAGATTTATATTAAAGGTTAGAAGTGTAGTGACCACTTCCTTTACATGTTATTTACTACTTGGCCGATAGCCCTAATTTTTTTGTTTCAATGCATGTGTATTGTTTCACCTTTTTCTTAGATTGTTCCTTTGAAGTGTTGATGAAACAGAGAGGGTAACGAGTGTAGGAGGAATACCTACTCAAATGTCGGTTGATGGGTTGTTGTGTGCATATGACTTTTGAATCCACAACTGATTATGAGAGCTTCCTTTTGGCGAGGAGGAACTACTTGTAATGAAAACAAGACCACCAAAAGGAATTAAACAATATGGGCAGTGAACTTCCTAGCGTAAGCTAGATCTGGGAAGTATGATACTTCCTAGATGGTTGTCAGTCCACTATTTTAAACAATTCAATGCTGTAAAAAAGTAAATCCTATTGTTATTTTGAAATGATTTAGGTATCGCACTTAAAACATAATAAAAAAATAGATCTAATCTAATAGGCTAAGCTAAAATAGAATCCAAAGGTCAAATGATTGGTTCTAGGTTCCCGCATGTTTGATAAAGGTCCTGGGTAGGTCACAAGTGTGTGAGGATGAGATAAAATTAGGTGGGTAGGTCTCTGTCGGGGCTATGTCAACAAACACGAGACTAGTTTTGGTCGGGGTGACCGACAATGGTTAGGTGTAATCGGTGCCGATTTTTATGTGAGATCTGGAAATGTCAAAAAATAGGTCAGGTGTCCTTTGTGATAGTATAAAGGACTTTGGTTGGTCGAGATGAGGTATTGGGTGACCGGAGTAGGCTTTTGTGAGGTTTTAATGGGTATACGGAGGTGAGAATGTTGGAGAAGGTCAATAGGGACCAATATAAACAATGGATGATAAAATGATGATGAAATGAAATAACCAAGAAAGTATGATGTTATAATTACATGGATTTCATCCTGAATGACTATATGTGAGGGATGGAGGTGCTAATGATGATTTTGAAGGTTACAAGTGATCACCAACTGAAGAAAATCTTTGCATGGGCTACATGTACACTCCTCTTTGCTTAGATAGATCAGATCGTGGTTGGGATAGGCATGCAGGAGAGGATGCTCAATATCCTTCCTTGGATGTGAGTTTTTGCTGGAATTGGCTCTCTGAAGATGCGTTATCTCTATGAGATGTGTTCTTTCTCGTCAACCTCTTTTTCTTCCAACTTCCAAGTTCCAACCTTGAGAATAAGGTTGTTTTGGGTTAAAAGTGGTAGCGGCGGCGAACCGGATTAACGCAACGTTAGGGGTAACCGATGTTGGTCAAGGTGGGATTTGTTAGGTTTACTAAACTAAGGAGATCCTCTTGATTTCCTTGGATCTCGTGTCGTTATCTCACAGACTAGAATCATAACTTCTTGTGAGCATGTGGGAATGTGGTTAGAGGGAATGTAGGCATTGATTTTTAGGGTTTGGGTAAGTCTTAGTTAGTTATGGGAACTTGCTAAGAATAGGTCTTAGGTTGAGTTGGCTTGGTGAGGTGTCTAAGTGAATTGTATGTGTAGATATTATTTAAATAAGATATTTAAATAATAAATATAGTGAGGATAATGCATTAATTTAATTAAATTAATTAAATTAATATTAGTGGGGTGAAGGGGTCATGGCTAGGTAAATGTAATAAAGGGTGCTTATATATCGAGGGACAAAAGGGGAGTGTGACCTAATTTTAGTGTCTACATGTATATGATTTTTACTTTCAGTAGACTATATGACTTGGATGATAGATATTATGAGTTATATGATTTGAGGCACAGAATACCATAGACATTTTATACCAATATGGCCTACTTATTTTATTTCACTAACCATGCGGGATAATTTTTCACATTTATATGATTATTTGATTTATTTAACTAACCTTGTAGGGATTATATGTGTATGATCTAAATTTTCTATATGTTACATGTTTGATTATGGATAGACTTATCATGATATCTATAGATGTATGAGTTAAATTTATTTATGAGACACAATTAAAATTTTGAAATATACCAATTGAATCATATATGTAGATGTTCATAATGAAATTGAAATGTCATTTTAATTATTGATTTTTATTGTGAATTATATGATGAGTTGTTTGGGTGTCTGTGTTGGGATTTAGTTCATTTTCACATGGTTATATATGGACATATATTTTGTTGTGTGGTATGACGCTTGTTTGAAGTGTGTAGGTGACGAATAGGTAAATTTAGAGAAAAATATAAAATACCAAATTGAGGAAGGGAGAAGGCCAAAAACCTAGGAATGCCATGTGTTAGTCAGGGGTCACCTAATGAGCACTTGTGTGTGTGTGTGTGTGTGTGTGTGTGTGTGTATAAAATATGTCAAGTGACCTTGTAAATTATGATTTATTTTGTGTTTAATTTTTGAATAAATTTTGTCACATTTTCCTTATGTGCAACTTTTGAAAAGTGAATTTATTTTATTTTGGTTAAGTAGGTTTTATTTGGGTTAGTTAATTATGTTTTATCTTTTTCTTGTGTTGATTATTTTGCACTCAAAGTGCAAACTCGAATTTTTCCTTTAGGCCCACTTTTCAAAGAGTGTGGAGAAGGGTTACCTTGCTCCACACTCCTAAAAATGTCCCCAATCCCATACCCATGGGGTAGGTGGGATTTTTGAAGGGAAAAAAGTACTTTTACTCGCTTATGATGGATTTTTTCTCCTCTTTTACACTCTTTGGTTGATTTGATTTTATTTCTTTTACTTATTTTGATGTTGGTGATTTCCTTGGGATGAGAATTTTTGAAGTGTGGAAGGAAAATTCCTTACACCCATGTGTCTTTTGAGTTGATCACCCCCATACCTCTCTTACACATTTCTTACACCTTCTTTAATTGATTGTTTGACTTGTGTACTCCTTTTGAAAAGAATATGGGCTTGTCTAGTTAGCAATCCCATGTGGATGTCACATCACCCTTCCCTCTTAAATAAATATATATTTGTTTGAATTAAAGGAGAGGGGGGGGTGCCCATTTTTAAAAAAAAATCTTAAATTTTTTTGGATTGGAGATACTTTTAGAGAAGAACTTATGAAATCTTACTTATATTTTGGATTGCTCAAGTGGACAAGATGGCCCCAAGGTAGGCCTATTTTACCTTATTTTTTATTTTTACTTGTTTGTGTCTTTGTTTATTTCATCAAATTGGGGTTTGGGTAGTGAATGGCCATAGGAATGGTGTGGGAGAAAAGTATCCAAACTTGGCAATAATCAATTCCTTTTAGAAGAGTGGAGGTAAAGGGGTTTACTTGGTAAACAAAGCAATAATCAAAGCTTATTGGTAAAATGGAGAGATAAGGTTTTGTTTATGTGTGTGGGATTTATGGAGGGATGTCTTGTATGTTTATTTTGGCAATAATCAATTCCTTTCGGTGGAGTGGAGGTAAAAGGGTTGGAGTGAAATTATTTTATTGGAGGGAGTGTGAGATGGATTCTTACCATCTCACTTGGGAGGCATAAGGAGAGTATGGATACTTCTTCTCTTTTTGGATTCTAGTGAGAATCCTTTTTGTTGTTTTCTCTATTGAAATTTTGTTTTTATTTTGATTGTTTGCTTGTTATTGTGCTCATTTGGGATAACATGTGGATATTCCTACTTTTTGGGGCTCAAGGGTCAATGGGAGAGTTAATCTCTTCCATTGAGAAGGCTAGGTGGAGAGCATTGCTCCCTCCTCTTTTGGCTGTTTCATATTGACCCTATTAGAGATATAGTGAATAAGATTATGGTTCTAATCTCCTAGTGAAGAAGATATTTATTTTTCTTTGAGAACTTTTTGTATTATTTACAAGAATTGTAAATTTTAATCAAGATTTAAGAGTTTTGATCCTCATGGAGATACACATTTGATCCTTGTGAAATATGTAACTAGATTCAATTTGTAATAGTTGCAAGTTGTATCATTGAAATGAAAAAATGATTTCTTACTTGACATCACTTTGTATTTATTTTTTTGAGTGATTCTAAGTATCTCTAATAAGTAGGTTATCAAATAGTTACAAAGTTATTGAATCTTGATATAAATTTCCTTCATTAATTTGAATAGTTAAAATAAAAATAATAATTGGGATTGCAAAACTTGATTGATTATCTCCTTAATAATAATACTAAGTTTACTATTAGTGAAATGTAAGTACCTTAGATGTTCACTAAAATTAAGTATATATTTTTATATAATAATAAACACATTGGTAGCACAAATTACATTGTCTTCATGTAAGTATTATGCATTCTCTATGGTTAGTAATATATATATATATATATATATATATATATATATATATATATATATATATATATATATATATATAATAAGCTAGTCGTATAATTTCCTATATAATAAATATATATAGTATAGGAAATTATGTGACCCCTCTCTTGTGGCTGCCTTCACCGGTCATCCACACTTTCGAACTCCCTCTTTCCTTCGTTTGAGTCCCAGTCTACCACAACCCATTCCCCCCTTCATTCGTACACCCTTAGGTTTCCCCTCATCCAATATCTAACCCTTCCACTTTCATGTCTCTCCCATGCATACCTCTCCTCTTCCCACTCCTTCCATCCAATCGACTCCTCCCCTACATACAACAAACCAAAATAGCGGTAAGTAGTAGCTTCCCCTCAAATACATTTGAAACCTCTTAGATACAGAGATATAAATCTAGACAAATACATTTGTATATAGTAAAATAAGGAGATATTGGGATACATATTTATCTCCATGTGTAGGGTTGATTTAACCCAAAATGGTACTAATTTTGGATGACTATCGATGAGAGATACATTTAGCAAGACTCCTTGTAATGTCCCACTCACCGGAACTATCCATTCACTACAAAATTTACACATTAACTTGGGTTTCAATGAGGTTAATGCTTATGCATATAAAATAAAGTGCTTGTATTATATTGAAAGGAAATTGACAAGTCTGAAAGGGCCATATAGGAAATTTAGGAGTAGGTTTATAGTTCTTATATTATATAAATACATTTCATAATAAGAATTAATACGTCAAAAGATATATTAAAATTTAATATACTAAACTATTATATATATAATACCATATGGAAAATAGTTTATATAATTCAAATATATATATATATATAATTATAATTATTATCAAATCACCACACCCCGAATGGCCTAAGTGCTAATGGGAAATTTGGTGTGATTGGGTAACATGTGATCACCTCTCAAGATGTGGGACTTGTGGGCTTGAGGTGAAACTCTGGAGAATGTCGAGTTCCTCTCCCTAAACTAGGCACTACACTAATCCTAATGCAATAGAATTAGCTAAATAGACCTATACTAACATTTCTAGGGGATCAGGGAGAGAGATTTGTAAGAAATAAAACCTATACTAGAAGTGGTGATGCACCAAGAAAGGGGTTTTTAGAAAAATCTCTTGATTTCCAATGAAGAAAGATGAACATGGAAAGAATGGACATGCATTACAAACCCAACCACATACAATACTTCATTTCTAGATAAGCACAACTCTTGAAACTTGCAAAGGAAACATGGGATGCACAATGTACCCTGGAGACATGAAAGAGGAAAAAGAGAACCACAAAAATGATGCAAGGAGAAAAAAATTAGTCACAAAACACATTTTATTACTCCAAGAACTTGCATAGTGCATCATTACAATAGGATGAGGTAAAAGTTACCATTAAAATATTTGGGAGGAATGCTTAAAATCCTCTAAATTCACAACAAATCAGTTTGTGAAGAGAGGGGAAGCTTGGAAAATATTTTCAAACTCTTTTATTTTACATTCCCTAACATTTTATAACATTTCTTGAGATGGTGAAAGAAAGGAGGAATCCTAAAATTTAGGCCATAATGTAGTAGATGATGAACCATGTTGTTGGCCATGCTTGTGTGTGGTACTTCATCCTTGATTGCATCATTAATTACCCCAAAAAATTCTCCTCCATCACACCTTCATAAATTAAAAATTTGAATTTTCCCCGTTCAATTAAAAATAATATTTTAATCAAATTTGAAAGGATACTCTAACATGAGTTGGGGCTCACAAGATTTATTTTTTCATTGGGAGAGTTTTAGGTGAGTGACTCAGAAATGGCTCACCAACAAGCTCACTACGTTGACACGGCAAGCTCTTTGGCAATTTCCTCACTTAACTTCAAGGATTCTTCGCATTATGCATTGGGCACTTGTTTGTTTTCATTGCACATGGTGCTTAATATTTAATGCCCCAAATTTCATTTCTCATGTTGACTATTACATGGATAGTGAGCCACACATTTGCATTGAATTATCCCTTTCCACAATTCTCTCGACATTAGCTTCATTGGCTCAAATACCATGCCGCCATGCCTTTGAACCAATGTCCCCTTGTTTGACTCAGTCTCCATTGACATTGAACTCTACATGGCATGAACATAAATCCCATCTGCCTTATTAGTTAGGTGAGATCCAATTTATGAATCCCCATAGATGAAACAACTTGTATCATCCTAGCTTAGTGATTGATCAAACGCTCACGATGTACATGTATTGGTCGAGCCACCAACTCACCGGATGACTTGTTGAATACTTCACATTCCACATTGATTGAAATTTGACTTGCGTCCAAAAAATCTCCTTAGAATCTTGCACCAAAAATCATCTACCAAAATAGCTAATGACTTGGTGCATGACCCCCACCACACATAATTTCCTAGCTCACTGTTTGAAACCACCCCGTTAATTCCCAACTCGCAACAAGATCAACATCGAATGTGGCCCACTTCTTTTCAGATTTTTTAGATCTTGAGCACTCCTCGACATGCTCACCAACTCACCCTATGATTTTTCAAATCCCGCATGTCTAAAATTTTGATGCATCATAATTTCGACTTCATATGTCCCTTTACACACTTTACCTCTACGTTGAGATCAATGAGTCTACACCTCTCCTGCAACTTATTGCAACTCTCCTCAGATTTAGCTTCAATTACTATCTACATCATGACGAGATTCATGGAGCTCTCTCTTCAGATGACTAAAAAATCAGCCCATCACAAACTTGGAATAATCTTGACCCGTATACACCGACATCCCTCCAATTTTCTCAACATGCCGACCTCCTCCTTCCACTCAAGATGTGCCATTTTATGGCTCTATTGAGATCGATGAGCCTAAATCACTCCCGTACTTTACTTTCAAAATCACCATGGGCTAAGTTTCAATGAATCTATGCATGTAAAAATTTCAACTCGTCACGTATGGTCTAGCTCACCCAACCTCTACTTAATACATTTGAAAATGGATAGAACCCATCTAACCACCCGGAGAGCCTAATATTGAACTCACAGTGCTGCATGATACCCTTAGCTCCTCCATTATGAAAGTGTCAAGCTTTCACCATTTCTTTCTCACCAAGCCTCAATTGTAATGAACCCTCTCGCCTCTTTTGTGATCATGTCACCCATTCACCTATTCCCGTGATCTAGTCATATGAGCTCACCATGTCCCTTAACTCATTTTTCCTTGACCAGCCATATCTCGCTTTGCCCACTTCTCTAACAGCTTTATCATCGAGCTCATTCCACCGACTTAGCCTACAACCTAAGAATCTAAATCTTCCTAACCATATGATTCCACAAATCATTGAGTTGATACACTCACCATTGTGTCCTACCTTGATGCCCACGCTTCCAGAGTGAGATGCTTGACTTACTTCACCTTGGATTGCATTTTGGTCACTCGATGAGCCCCAACTCTAAGCCATCACTACTTGGATTCTCAATGATTCAAACACCAAGCTCTAGCATTTTCTAATAGCGAATAACTCAAGTTGTAATGGATCATGCACCAAGCTTTGAATTTTCTCATGTAAAACACCTCCATTCAACTTGGCCCAACATACATTGTTAACTCGGTGATTTGATTCCTAACTCATCCAATATCAAATTTCCAATCACCACAAGAACCCTTCGTGGCTCACCACCGACATATGTTAACTAGATCATGAAGTAGTTCATTTTACTCAAGAAGCTAGCTTTCTCACTCACCAATGTGGAAATTTTTTCAATTTCAATCTAAAATATTGGATCTTCTAGAATTTTCTCGAAACTTGAGGATCATAGAGATACAATAAGACCTTAACATAATTTATTGATTTTGATTAATTTATACCCATGATGACTAGAAGTGGGCACATCAGGCCAATGTGTCTCATTCTCGAACACACCCTAAACCTTCAAAACCCAAGAAAAAGAAAAGAGTAGTTTGATATAATAGTGAACCTTCCCATAACACCGTAAATGTTCTTTAAACACACCTTTTTTACTTAGAGTGCCTCGAAATTCCTCATGAAGGGATTTTTGTTCCTGAATCCAATTTACTCACATTTTCCATTTTTTCCCAAGGGGAAAAAATGGATATCATCTTTGGTGACCTCTAGGGAATGTTTTCCTGCTAAGCATGATTCCAATAACCTATAACATCCATTGGGCATGGAGTCACTGTCAATCCCAAAATTGATCTTGAACCCAAAGTAGACCACTCGACCTCATCCAAGAATTTGATGTTGTTAAGCATGAAGCACATTGGAACTCATGATTTCTTAGTATGTACGACACATTACAGAGTCTTGAATGAAACATCTGCTAAAATGGGGACATCATGGAACTCTATTAAATATTGTTTTGTTCCTTCTTTTGAAAATTCCACTTCTGACGCATTGTGCAAGGAAAAAGACAAAAACACAACACATACTAAGTTGGAAGCCATAAATACTTCAAATGAAACATGTAAAGTGTCCCAATTTATTCTCCTAAAAACAAATCTACTCCTACCCTATTCTAATCGGAGGCATAGGTGATCTAAATGAACCCTACAATTGGTTGTGCAAAATAGCTTCCCTTCCTCACAATGGGAAGCCATGCAGATGATTTGACAATGGACATGGCTGAGACTAAGAGTGAAAAACTAAAACAAGCCCAATTCTCCACTTGGTTTACTAAGGCATCAACTGGAAAAATAAATTACGCCTCTTTTATTTTCTCTGCATTTGTTTTGTATAGGCACCGCAACTGATCCTTGGGGCTGTGAAGCTCATCCTCACATTCAGAAGTGAATGTCATTTTTTGTGGCTTCTCCTTTGTCTCCAATGAATCCAAATATCTATTAGGACACATTCTAACCCTTTGAATATGCCTGCTTTCTCCGATCTTCAATTAACAAGAAATTCTAGCTGAAGACATCCTTGAAAAATATGGTTGTCCATGATCTGATTTCCCTCTTTTGGCCCATTTACAAACAATTGATCTTCCACCTAGATGAATGGTATCGAAGCGGAAACCTCTTCATGTCCTTTTCCTTCCTTGACAATAAGGAGTTATTCAACAACATGCATCTATTTTAGATTGCTTGCAGACCTCTAATGAAGTCATTATTGAATCACTGCAAGTGATTGAAATTGACTTCTCACCTAGGATTTTTCTTTATTCCAATTGAAAACAGAATTGGCCTTCATTTTTAACCTCCTCATCGAAAACAAAACTTATAAGATCAAACTCTTTCATGTGTTTTTTAGGACCATTAGGGGCAGAAAAATGTTCAAGAATACTTTCCTTCATCACTCATTCATCAACTAAATTAGATTCCCCAATTGAAAGAAAGAAACTCTTAATAATGTCATATCCGTACAATATTTCTCTGAAATCGACTTAGCTTCTCCCATGTTCTCATTTTTCTCTTGATCAGAAAATTTCTCACCACAACCTTCTTCATTTTCAAATAATAAATTAGCAAGATCAAATTCATCTAAAAATCCAAAATTTTGAAAAGGTGTAGAGGAAGAAGGATTTGAAACCTCCTGTATGGAATCATCTACACTCAAAACCCTTGAATTTTCTTTTTTGTTTTACCCCATGAATTGAAGCTCTTGGTAACTAGCTAAAACATTTGATGAGGCCCTTGGTAAGTTGGTGTAATCCTTCAAAAGTGTTACAAGTTCTTGACATACATAGAAATGGGGGTCATTTCACTCACTTAAAACACCCTACACATTTGAGAGATTTTATTCACTTGTCTTGCACATGCTCTTATTTTTTTGAACTTGGAGAAAACTCTTTCCCTTCTACAATGGAATTTGTAATATGTGGTGAATCAACCTCCTCTGATGATATGGAACCAATATGGATGTTCCACTCTAAATAGATAGACTGCTAGTCATCATTTACTTGTGCTTGTTCTTGTGTACATTCAATCTTCACCACCTACTTTTGAGCTTCAACCTTGAGTGGAGGCTTAATTAGGAGAGGAATTTGCTTGATGTTCAATCTTTTAGCCCACTCCTTTATATTATTTTCTAGTATCCTTAACCATATCCTCCTCTTCTTCACTAATATCATAAGTTTGGTCCTCCCAAAATGGATTCTGGAATGTAGGAGGAGGGGTGGGTTGGGGCTGAACTATTTCCTTCATTATTTGAGGTGATTGGAGAGGTGAAACTTCTTGTGTCTCAATGGCCTTTGTAGAAAAGAAGGAATTTTAGAAGAAAAAGGAGAAGAAAATTCATGGTGGGATGGGAAGATGGGGGATGAAGAAATGGGATTCTCAACATGGGCAAAGTATGTGAAAATCTTGGGATTTGAGGTTTACACTGAAATGATATTGGTTGGGAAATTGAAAGAGGACTTGAGGTAGTGGTATATGACTTACCCATTGATAAGATGTCTTGTATCAAACTCATAGGACTCATAGGCCTTTATCTCTTCGATCCATCCTTCAAGTTGAGGAAAAATTTCAGCCATAAAAGTAATCTTTAACTACACGCTAATTAAATTTGGCATAGGGCCAACCCACGGACAAGGTACCCTAAAGCCAATTCTGAATTCCTTCATTTGAGTTATGGATCTAGAATGCACCATACCTGCCTCCACTTTTTACATCTTAAGTTGTAACTCAACATCTTCATATGTGGAAAATCCTCCATTATCTGTGTATTCATGTTCTTAAAAAGATGCATGGTTAGGTGAATAGCCAAACTAGCCATGACTCTACTCATAGGGAATGATGAATGTTAGGTGGATTGTAGTAATCTGAAGATGGATTTTGCAAGCTTGGAGGAATGTTGAACTAGCATTGTTGTTGCTGTAAGTGGGTATTCCATTGTGGGAAAGAAGTCATGATTGCACAACTTCACGAATAGAAGAAAATGGAAGGAAATGGGTTAAAAAATAAAGCCTTCAACTCGAGAGAGGGTTACTTAGACTAATGGATTCACAACAGTGCTTGGGTATACCTCCTAAGGATGGAATTTCACTAAGATAAAAACAACTTAATGAAATAAGGTGAACACAAATACACACACCTATGAAATATATGACTATTTTGGTCCCACTGGGCATGCCAAAACCTGTTATCACCAAATCATTGCACCCTCCGAATTTTTGAGTGCTAATGGGACATTCGGTGTGCTAGATGTGGGACTTGCATGGGCTTGAGGTGAAACTTTGGAGAAGGTTGACTTCCTCTCCCTAATATAAGAACTACACTACTCCTAATGCAAGAAAATCAGCTTAACTAGACTCATACTAACATTTCCAGGGGATTAGGGAGAAATATTTGCAAGAAATAAAACCTATAATAGAAGTGGTGATGCACCAAGAAAGGGGTTTGCTAGACAAAGCTCTGAATTTCTAATGAAGAAAGATAAATGTGGGAAGAATGAAAATGCATTACAAACCCAACCATATATAATACTTCAATTCCAAAGAAGCACAACAATTCCAAAAACTTGTAAAGGAAACATGGGATGCACAGTGTACTTTCAGACATGAGAGAGATAAAAGAGAGAAGAAAAAATTATGAAAGGACAAAAAATTAGTCACAAAACACATTTTCTTACTCCAAACACTTGCAATATCATTATAGTAGGATGAGGCAAAATTTTCCATTACAATGTTTGGGAGGAAGGCTTGAAAGCCTCCAAATTCACATCTCAACTTGTGAAGAGAGGGTAAGCTTGGAAAAGATTGTTTAACTCCTTTATTTCGCATTCCCTTACATTTTATAACATTACTTTAGCTGGTTAGAGAAAGAAGGAGGAATCCTAAAATTTAGGCCAGAATGTGGTAGATGATGGACCATGTTTTTGGTCATGCTTTCTTGTGGCACTACATACTTGATTGGGACATTAACTTCCCTGAAAAATTCTCCTCCATCACACCTTCATAAATTAAAAAAATTGAATTTTCACCATTCATTTAAAAAATAATATTTTAATCAAAATTTTAAGGGTACTCTAACATTTCTTGGGGCTCACGAGATTTATTTTTACATTGGGAGAGTTTTACGTGAGTTACACAGAAAATAGCTCACCAACTAGCTCATCGAGCGACTAGTGAGCTCTTTGGCGAGTTCCTCACTTAACTTGTGTGGGATTCTTCACATTATGCATTTGGAACTTGTTTGTTTTAGTTGCACATGGTGCTTAATGTTTAATGCCCCAATTTCATTTCTCCCGTTGACCATTACTTGGATAGCAAGCCAAACATTTTCATTGAGTTGGTGCTTTCTAGAATACATTAGCTTCACCATTTTGAATACTATGACTTCATGCCTTTCAACCAACATCACCTTGTTTATCTCAGTCTCCATCAAGCTTGAACTCGACATGGCACGACCATAAATCTCATCCGCCTTATTGGTTTGGTGAGCTCCACATTTTGAATCCCCATAGATGACATGGCTTACATCATCCCGGTTCGGTGGTCAATCCAACACTTACCATGTACATGCATTGACCGAGCCACCAACTTGCCGATGACTCAAACTACTTCACATTCCACACCGAACACAATTCGAATCGCATCTTGTATGCAATGGAAAGTTAAAAAGCTATGGAATGAGGCTAAAGAACCTCAAAGCTTTGCTAACTCAACTATGCACCATGAGATAAGAGATAAACAAGGGAAACTAACATGCAAGCATTATAACTTTGACAAAAACATCAAAAACTAACATGATAAAGCTACTCTCTACTCTTTAGATCTCTAATTATGAAATTGAACCTAAAACTATAAACTTAGCAATCAAAGGTGTGATTAGTTGTTTATGGTTCTCAAGCTTTCAAGGATGGAGTCTCACCATTAATGGCTTCAAGGCCAATGGTTCTCTCTATTTACTCAAAACTTGGATTATGGATGCAAATGGAGGTTATTAGTTCAAGATCAATGAAGGGATTAAGTTTAAGATCAAATGTCTTATAGCTTAAAGCTAATAAAAATGGAATCCCAAAATTAGGTGTTCTTAGTGTTAATAAGATATCCTAGGTGTGAAGGTGTAAGTTGAATGGGTAGGCTTAGCCTTGTATTTATAGTTTTCCAAATGGAAGAGTTTGAACTTTGGATGCATGTGGGACTGAATTCTAAAAATAACTTTAGGATTAGATTAGGATAAACATGATTTAGGCTTATTTGAGCTAGGATTAGGCTAGTTAACTAGGGTTTAGGCTAGTTAAACTTGATTAGCAAGTGATTAGAGACTCATTGAGAGTTGGGAGGGGTCTGGATAACCAATTGTGACTGATAGATAGCCTACGAAGCCAATAGAAGTGGTCTAGAGAGAACTAGGGAGGTTCTAATGGTTGAAAGGAGGAATTTTTAGCTAATAAGAGAGATATTAGCCAAATAAGTTGATTATAGGAGGAATATGACCAAAAGAGTGTCATGAATGGGCATCCGAGAGTGGAGTGAAGAAGGGTTGATCAACGAAGTTTTGTCAATTGAATGGATTGGATGAAATGCTAAGTGTAAGCATGTTTTAGGTGTCTACATTTTCCCCTCTTTGAGGTGACATAAGTGATGTCACTTCAAAGAAAATAGACAAGCATAAACAAGTAGAAATTTTTGAAGGGATAGAAGAAAAATGAGTAGAATGGAGGATGCCCCCTCAATTTTTGATGGGGTGATGGAAGAACTCGATTGACGATCAAAAAGATGACAAAAATAGAAAAAAAGAAAGAATAGTGTGAAGAAGAAAGGGGATATAAAAGAAAAAAGGAATATGAGGAAGAGGGAATGAGCTAACATCCATCCAATGCCTTTTAAACAACTTTATTTTTCATCATATTGCTAAGGATATTCATCATCGGTCCTTATTAAAAAGAATGAACAAAAGTGTAGTATGACATGAAAAGAAATATATGAAAAATGTCCATTGCTAAAAGCACTAACTCCATGCAACATACAAAATTCAATATAATACGAGAAACTAAAATATGCCTAACTCTATGCAAAATACAAAATAAAATGTAATACAAGAAAGTAAAATATGCCTAATACCATGCAACATACAAAATGCAATGCAATATGAGAAATTAAAATATTCCTAACTCCATGCAACATACATAATGTAATGCAATACGAGAAATTAAACAAGCTAACCTAACAGAGAAACATAATGTAATGTTTTTGTTATGATGGTGCTCCCAAGAAAGGAGAATAATGGAAGACACTTCGGTCCTATGAAAAAGCAATGTGCACTCCAAACAAGATGCAGAAACTCATTGTGCCTCAAAGTACGAGATGAAGTAAGCAGCCTAGATTTTCTTGATGGAGGTAGATCAAGATGATCTGTGAGTCACACACATGAACAGGTGAGAACTAAAGAGTGAAGTTTTGTAGGATGATTTTCAATTTTTAGAAGCTTTACAAACATATTTGAATTATTTTGGATGATTTTTCTAACATATTTGAATGTTTTTTATTTTGAAAGTTTTACGAAAGCTATGCACAGAAAAACAAGGAAGTGTGGATGCCCCAATGATAGATGGGATGTAAAGGTTAGAATGCCACGTGCGTGCAGAAAGGTGAAGATGCAAAATGCCCCAAAGATTAGGTGGGAGTATTCAAAGGCAAACTCTTCACAGTAGAAATGGTACCCAAGGCCATTATGGATAGGTTCAACATGATGATGAACGTAAACCAATGAAGTCTTGGGAAGAAGCAAGGATGCCTCGAGTGTAAGTTGGCCTAAAAGAACATGATAGAAAGGAAGGAGAGAGATTGTTTTTGTGAAAGGGGACAAAGGTGTCCAAAAACATGGCAAAAAGAAATCTTATACACATGGATGTTCTCAATGAAGTAGAAGAACGATGTGAATGATATGATTGTATCTTAGAAGCCTCATGATGAAGAAGTGATTTCCTGAAGGCAAAAATCGTGAGACAAGATATGGACTAAAGCAAGATTCTGAACAAGGTCTTAAAAAGTCACTTGGTAACATACTAATCCCGCCTACTCATAGAGATCTAGTGTGTGCACGTGGAATTTAATTAACTCTTGAAGGAAGATTTAATAGACAACAAGTGAAAACACCCTAGACAATGTGTAGGAATGATTTATTTGACAAGTGATAGGTGATTTAGATGGTGGAAGGATAGTCGTACATTACTCCGCTACCAGTCGGGCATCCATAGCCCCGATAGAGATGTATTTGATTCTAATTGCTGCATTTCTCTCTTATCGTCAGCGGCGTCCATATCCCTAATAGAGATTATTGGAAATACCCCAAGAGAGAGTTATATATCAATTTTCTTTTGCTTTTAGCTTTTAGCTTTTGATTGATTTTGATTCTTTTACTTTCTGAAAACTTATTTCAGCTCTCTTGTTTAACAAGGGGTTAAGAACCATTGATGGCTTGATGGAAGGAGGTGGAATTGATTGTGATGATGACATTGGCTAGTGTCAATAAATATGTCCCAAATTTCTTCGCAACAAGTTTATTAGATGTTGAATGTGATAGGATCTCTAAGATGTTAGTTTTTCTTTAATTTACTAAGGTGATAAAAGACCAAGCTCAAACAGATACCATAGAGATCAATTTTGCAAAATGTGTGCAAAAAGGCTAACCACAATATCACCAAAGGGATGAAAATGGTAGGAAGACTTGCATAAGAATGATAAGAAAGGAAGAAAGAAACATTCATGTGTACGCAATACCTAATTACGATGTTTGATCTTTGTACCTTTGATTTTTCTTGTGTTTTCTCAATATTTTTTTATTTTTGAATTGTTTTTTATTTTTATATTTTTGATAGTTTTAAGAGGTTAGGACTAACAAAGTCACTCATGTGATAGGATCCAACAATGATGTTTCATGACTTCTTTGATAAGGAGACTAGGTGTGTTTGTGTATCAAGAGTCATATTATCTCCAATCCCAATTATCGTGGTGAGCTCGTACTTAACAAATGACTATGATTTATCCTAAAACATGGATTTTGTATGTGAGATCTTAAGTTCCCTATCCATAGGTTTATGCACTTTGCACCATACTTGATGGTTACGTTGATGTGCATTCTTGAATCACGCTTGATTTACAATTTTGAGATTGTTTGAGTTGTTGGGGGCTTTCAAGCTCTTGGAAGTTTTGATCTGATCTTGATAATGAACCTGTTTTGGTTTCTTATAAGTTGACATGTGAATTTTATGACCCTAAGAAGGAGAAGAAGGAGAACGTTGATGTTTAGAACTGATGTGAGAAATGACCATGGGCTTGCCATAACCATTGATAGAAGAAATATGTGATGGATGAAAAGGATACAGTCCAAGAATTAAAGAGGATGGGCTACGAGGAGGTGAGCCACTAATAGAAGATGACGAAGGGATACTAGGATATGGCCCTAAGATGGAATAAATTGGGCTACGAGGACATGGCCCAAGAATAGAAGATGATGAGCTACCCCAAGGTGACCCATATATGAAAGATAATGGAGGGCTACTAGGGTGTGGCCCAAGAATAGAAGAAGATGACGAGGGACTACTCGGAGGTATCCCATAGATAGAAGAGGTTGAAGGGCTACCAGGATGTGGCCTGAGAATAGAAGGTAATGGGCTACCAAGAGGTGACCCACAAGTAGAAAATGGAGGGCTACTAGGATGTGGCCCTAGGATAGAAGAAGATGATGGGCTACTCAGCGGTGACCCAAGGTGAGATTTTGATTAAGGAATGATGATAGATAAGGAATGATTTGGTAATGAGAAGATAGGCCATGGCTCAATGCTAGACCTTGACATCTCATCATGATCAGAAGAAGGTGAATATGGAATAGAAGAAGAATCAAGTTCCATGACCTTAGGATTTTCCTCTATGTTCTGTTGAAAAGGATTAATTTCTTCTCCCCAATACGTGAGTGTATCAAGTTCTAGAAAGAATCCTTGTTTGCAATCCTCTAAAGGGATATCATCATGTAGTCTGATTATTTCTTCATTATGAGAGAAATAAATTAGTAGAGGTTGTTTTTCTTTGGCCATAAAAGGTTGAATAGAAGAAACAGGTCCGATAAGTAGGGAAGACTAATTGATGAAGAAAAAGACTTGAGAGAGGAAGTATGATTGTTGGTAGGCATCTCATGAATGGATGATTTGGATATTCACCTAGATTTCCTTTCTAGAAGATGATGAAATGTAGGAGAGAAAATAGGATCACATAGCCATCTGTTAGGTTGCGATGTAGGAGTAGAATTAGATGATTGACTAGAGGGAATCCAAGTCATGGAACTCTTTGATGTAGGAATAGGTCGTTGAGACAACTGATGAAGGAGGTGCTGCAAAGAAAGGGAGGACCGTGACTCAAGAACAAAATTAGATGTTTGATCAATGAAACTTGGAGTCACACAAGTCTTAAAAGGAGGAAGATGTCATTGAGGTGATTTGGAATAAAGGTCCCCGTGCAAAGGAAGGGAGGATCGTGATTTGATATTTGATCTAGGGGTATCCAAACAATAGTTGGGATCTAAATCTTCAAAATAAGAGTGGGAATCCAAATGGTAGTTTGGATTTGAATCAAGAAGAAGAGTGGGGGTAACTTTGAATAATTATTTGAATCAAGTATTTAAACCATACCACCAACTATGATTTTAAGGTGGGGAATAGGGTACCCGAATGGGCCCTCTAGAACAAAGAACCAAATGAGGTTTAGTTGTAATTGGCTTATTTTGATTTGAATTGCTAAACCTAGGTTCCATATTATAGTAAGTGTGAGAAAACGCGTGATAGTAAGTCATTGTTGGCGTTGTTTTAAGCACAAATGTCTAGATCTAGATAGTGTGATGGAAAACCTTCAAAGGGAAGGAAATTCCATGTTGATTTGGGAAGCATAATGGCAACCCACTAGACATTTTGTAATTATGGAGATGCATGCATGATTTTCTGAAGAAGGTCTAAGGAAAATAGACATTGTGATGATGCAATCTTGATGAGATTGAAAATGATTGTCCTAGAAAAAAAATTCCAAATGAATAATCACAAGGAACAATCATGCACGTGTGAAACACAAATCCAATCAACAAGGAAATACACCCTATGAAAATGCGTGTGTAAATTGAGTTTGATGCAAAGATGATCAAGATGATGTCAATGTTTACGTCAAGATCGAAATGAACAAGGTGTAAATATTAACAAAGGGTAGATGTGACTCCCAATAAAAGGATACAAAAATGTGTTCAACAACCAACAAGGCCAAAATGTTAGAGGACAAGGATTACAAATGTAAGCCACGTAACCACACCAATTGGAAACTTCAAGCAAGCTTCATAGAGAAGCGAGATATTAGTGCCAAACTGGTATCAAAATGAAATAAACAAAGTAAGCGACACTCTTCAATATTTTGGACAATGTTTAAATAAAAACTAAGTCAAGTATACTAAGGATTTGATAAAATGTGCGCATTGTAATGCCACAATGTGGATACTTAGATCATGTTTACAAAAAACATAACATAAGTATCTTAATTGTCTTGAGAAAATGTGAACAAGATAATACGTCAAAGGGAGATCAAATGATTAATCAATCCTAACTATGATGATGATATTGAAATAAAGATCAAGTGGCCATCAAAGATATGAGGACGCATCAACACAATTTGGACGTTTAACAACTCACCACAAACATGGATGAGCGTAAATGGACAAAAAAATGGTGAACACTACATATGAAAACACTCCCGAAAGATGCCTTTTGTTGCCCCAAATGGGAAAAAGAATGCAAAGGTGTAGATCAAAATATGGAAATGAACTAATCGTTACTTGGGCGAGCTTCACCTCTTCGAAGGTGAGCAAGAAGCTAAGCTAAGTGAAACATCATCCAATTTTCATGATGAAAGACACTTAGATCCAACTTAAGTGGATATTTTGCCTTGTTTGAAAAACAAGGTTCTGAATCCAAATAAGTTATTACTTTGTGATGGCCAAGATGTGATAAATGACTAGAAAATTGGGCCTCAAGACAAAATGGCATCCCTAATAAGATCTCTCAACTAGGTGTTACAAAGTTGTCTTAAGCGAGTGCAATTTACCCAAAATGTCGCAATGACTAATTTGGGAGTATCTCAGCTTTACTTTACCCCCTTCAAGCACAATGGGAAATAAATTCATCCACATGTACTCTCACTAGGGTCATCATACGGATAACCTGGTAACTCTAACTCATAAGGCACACTAGTCAAATGTGTAAGTGAGGCACTTCCTATTTCATCCATGAGGTTACACAACGGTGGACTACTTTATGGTTCTTGGAACCACCCCCATTTTGTAGCTTAAGGCGTTATGCCAAAGGTGTTATGTTCTAGTTGAGAGGATAGGGATGTGCCGTTTTAAACCTCCGCAATACAAGAGTTTTGAATATGGTGTGTTTTTTATCTTTTTAATTTAAATGTGGTTTTAAGTGGCACACCATTTGACAACCTGCAAGAACATGTGTATTATAAGTTTTGTATTTTTTTTTATATGTCTCCTTTCTTTGACAAGCGATTTTGGTCCTACATACCAAGGTTAGTAATTTTCCAAAATTTCATACAAAGGAGATAAAATGTTGTTTTTGATTTCCCAGATCATCCTAAGACACAAGGAAAGAGCATACACAACAAGGTATCTCACTCAAATTTGCAATAAATGGAAAATTCCTAAGTACAATTCAAAAATAATTTCCTTTTAACCAACTTTGAAAGCTATTTAAACCGTTTTGCAAGTATGACGAAAGTGGTGAAATGTTTCTGATTCCCAAGATCACCTAGAAAGGCACGAGGGAAGAGCATATGTGTTTCAAACCTTCACAAATAAAGATGCAAATTTGTTTGATTAAGTTAGTATATAAAAACTTAATGTAAAGGAAACCTGTAAATCACTGTTAGAAACCTGTAATATTTAGAAAACCAAGAAAATCAAAAAATTCTAGAAATCCATTTTTTTGCACTTTTTAATAGTTTTTAGTAATTTGCATTTTTGGAGGTATCCAGGGACATTTTTGGAGTTTTGTGAAATAATTTGGTACACCAAAGGTATCCTAATTTTGAAATTTCCCTTTCACAAGACACTTCATTATCTTTTTGACGCCTATTCAAACTCTGAAAACGGCTTAACGAGTCAAAAGATATGATCAAAACAATGAGCACTAAAAATAAAATGTATGAATTCGACTACACAGTAGACACCGCACGCCCGTAATGACACATACGTGCCCGAAAATGGATAAATTCCCAAGTAGATAATATGTGGAAAGAAAAATTCAAAGTCAACGAGTAGAATAGGATACATACACACCCAAAGTGACGCATATGCGATCCGACCAATGGATACGCACCCTAGCAAAAAATACAAAATTTCAAATTTTTACAGTCAAGCTATTTATGTATACACAACCAGAGAGATAGATACATGGCCCTAATGATGGAGATGCATGTGTGTCCCCGTAGAGGCATAATTTATAGTTTTTCACATAGTCGAGTGCTTGACGCGTACGCAACCAGAGAGGCGGATACACGTGCCAAATGGCGAGACACGTGCACGTCCCTCGTAGAGGTAGAATTTTCAAAGGATAAGTACTATCGGACAAGTACGTGTGTGTTCCGACGTAGATGATAGGGTTTCAATGTGTACGCACCCCTTGTAAAAACCTTGCGCACCCGTGAAAAACATGTAAAACTCACGGATTTTCAAATTTTCAAGAGTAGACAGGTTAGTTGTTAGTCAAAGTGTCCTATTTCTATATCAAATCCACAAAATACATGTAAATAAAGGTCATTTATCTAGTGTTAGAAACAAAAATGAGGAAATAACAAGTGATTTGACCCAAAAACTTGAAAATGAACTTTGAAGAACTCAAAATACCTCCATTAATGGAGGATGGACATAAGTGTCCCACTGGGCGTGCCAAATGTATGCAATGGAAAGTTGCAAAAGCTATGGAATGAGGCTAAAGAACCTCAAAGCTTTGCTAACTCAACTATGCACCATGAGATAAGAGATAAACAAGGGAAACTAACATGAAAGCATTATAACTTTGACAAAAACATCAAAAACTAACATGATAAAGCTACTCTCTCTTCTTTAGATCACTAATTATGAAATTTAACCTAAAAATATAAACTTAGCAATCAAAGGTGTGATTATTTGTTTCATGGTTCTCAAGCTTTCAAGGATGGAGTCTCACCATTAATGGCTTCAAGGCCAATGGTTCTCTCTATTTACTCAAAACTTGGATTATGGATGCAAATGGAGGTTATTAGCTCAAGATCAATGAAGGTATTAAGTTTAAGATCAAATGTCTTATAGCTTAAAGCTAATACAAATGGAATCCCAAAATTAGGTGTTCTTAGTGTTAATAAGATATCCTAGGTGTGAAGGTGTAAGTTGAATGGGTAGGCTTAGCCTTGTATTTATAGTTTTCCAAATGGAAGAGTTTGATATTTGGGTGCATGTGGGACTAAATTCTAAAAATCACTTTAGGATTAGATTAGGAAAAACATGCTTTAGGCTTATTTGAATTAGGATTAGGCTAGTTAACTAGGGTTTAGGCTAGGTAAACTTGATTAGCAAGTGATTAGAGACTCATTGAGAGTTGGGAGGGGTCCTGGATAGCCAATCGCAACCGATAGATAGCCTACGAAGCCAATAGAAGTGGTCTAGAGAGAACTAGGGGGTTCTAAATGGTCAAAAGGAGGAATGTTTATCTAATAAGAGAGATATTAGCCAAATAAGATGATTATAGGAGGAATGTGACTGAAAGAGTGTCTCTGAATGGGAATCCGAGAGTGGAGTAAAGAAGGGTTGATCAACGAAGTGTTGTCAATTAACTGGATTGGATGAAATGCTAAGTGTAAGCATTACACATCTAAACAAGTTCCCTAGAACCATGCACCACCAACTCACCTACATCGACTCAGCTTGATTACTTGGCTCATCACCCCCATCACATGAAATTTCCTAGTTTTCTTGGTGTTTCAAACCACCCTACTAATTCCTTGACTTGCAACTAACTTGGCATTGAATGCGACCCACTTATTTTCATAATTTCAGAGCTTGAGCACTCCTTGACATGCTCGCCAGCTCGTCTTATGATTTTCTGAATCTCAATGTAAAAAATTCCAATGCATCGAACTTTGGGACTTCAGATGTCCCTTACACTTTGCCTCTACATCGAGATCAACAAGTCTACACATCTCTTGCAACTTACTGCAACTTTCCTCAGACTCGGCTTCAATGACTCTCTACATCATGCTGAGCTCAACTGAGCTTCCTCTTCCATGGTCAACTTGACAGAGCTCTCTCTCTCCAATGACTACAAACTCAGCCCATCGCGAACCCAAAATCATCTTGACCCATACACCGAGATCCCTTCGAGTTTCTAAACATGTTGACCTCCTTCCGCTGTATTTTCCATTCAAGGTGGCTTCGCCGTGCTCAATGATCCCGACTCGCACTTTGTACTTTACTATCAAAATCACCACGGATAAGTTTCAATGACTCTTCACATGCACAAATGTTGACTCGTCACATATGGTCCAGCTCACTTGACCGCTACTCAATGCCTTACCAACCGGTTAGAACCCATCTAATTATCTAGAGAGCTTGATATTGAACTCATTGTGCTTACAATATTGCCTCGAGATCTTCCTTGTGATAGAGATAAGCCTTCACCATTTCCTGCTCACCAAGCCTCAATTTTAATGAACCTACTTTCCTCTTTTGTAATCGATTCACCCGCTCACCTATTTTGTGATTGAGTCCATCCGAGCTCCCCGTGTCCCTTAACTCATTTCTCCTCGATTGAGCCATAGCTCACTTCACCCACTAGTCTTAACAATTTTTAACACCGATCTTGTTCCACCGACTTAGCCTATAACCTAAGCATATAAATCCACCAAACCATGTGGTTCCATGACTCATTGATTCAAGACACTCACCATCATTGTCCCCACCTTGATGCCCAAGTTCCATAGTGAGATGCTCGACCGACTTCACCTTGGCTTGTGTTTTGGTCACTTGACAAGCCCCAACTCGAGCCATCACTACTCAACCTCTCAATGATTCAAATACCAGGCTCCCACATTGTCATGCACCAAGCTTCACTTGTCTCGTATTAAACACCTCCATTCAACTCGATAGCCCAACATACATTGTCAACTCAACGAGTTTTGATTCCTGAGCCATCCAATGTCAACTCGCTAATTACAATATGAGTACCCCCATGAAGCATATCACCCCAAGGAATATGTCAACCATCTCATTGAGAAGCTCACTTCGAGCTACTTGGTGAGATAGCTTGCTCCATCACCTATGTGGCCATTTTTTCAATTTCACTCTAAAATTTTGGATCTTCTTGAATTTTCTCGAAACCGATATACGAGGATCATATAGATATAGTAAGATCTCCTCAACTTAATTTATCAATTTTGATTAATTTATACCCATGATTATTGGAAGTGGGCCCACCAAAGGCCTAAATGTCTCATTTTGAATAAACCTTAAACATCCAAAACCCAGAAAGAAAAAGAGTAGTTCGAGATAATATTGTACCTTCCTAGAACACCGCTCTCGTAAACATTCCTTAAACACAATGTTTTTTTCCCACTTGAAGTGCCTCGCAAATTTCTCATCCTTCAAAAAGGTCTTTTCCGGTCCCGAATACAATTTACTCCTATTTTCCATTTTCCTCCCCAAGGGGTAAAAATGGATAATAATAATAATAATTATCATATATTATTAAATTGTTTAGTATTATTTATAATCTAATAGTTTTATAGTGTTTATGATGGTATTATAGATAATACGAGAAGGAATCCTCAATATTTTAATCTCTCCATTTATTAGTTTATCTTGGGCGAGGCCGGTCGCTTGGTATGAGTTCGTCATGATCCTCTCATTGCACTCCTTGGCACGAAAGCGGCTTGAGAGATTTATTTTAATATTTATTATCGATGTATTGTCCAAAATCGATATTACTAATAATGTTAAATACAAGTGATACAATATATCTCCACGAACGTAAAGATATAATGTCATAATGTTATTTATAATGTCTTATAATGTTGTAGTGTTACAAAATCTTGCTTAAAGTTTTATAATATGTATAAGATTACTATATGTATAAAATGCAATAGTAATATAAAAAGTGTAATGGTTATAAATTTCACTATTATATCATTTGTAATGCTTATAATACTATTATATGTTATGTTATGTTTACAATGTTTAGCATTATTATATTTGGAATATTTGTAATATTATTATGATAAGTATAATATAACAAACAAGATATCTTGTAACTTATTAAAAAAGTTATTTAATTTAATCATATTATATAAGTAATAATTAATGTATAATCTTGATTAGAAGTCACACGTGTAAGGAAACTAGCATAGAAAATAGGTGATAATAATAATATATATTAGTTTTATAATATACGTATTATATTAAAATATGAACATTGTGAAATAGTGTTAATTATAATATGAGGACATTACAATGTCATTTGGCCTATACTAGCACTATAATGTATGCATTGTTTATATTATTCATATCACATAGTTATAACATTATAATATTAGGTTATACATAATCAAATTTATGATAATGTTATCTAAATATAAAATTAGTATAAGATTATAATAATTGTATTTATAATTTCCTAATAATGTTTACAGTTATAAGATAATGAAAATATTCATAATATCGTAGATTGTAGATAATGTAATATTGTCATACTAGGATAAAATGTTGGAACCTACAACTCCATTATTATTTATAAAACAATATCATCAAAATGGTTTTATTGTTATTGTGTTAATTTGAAAAATATTTAAAGGAGTGATAATGGTCATTATAATGTTGTAATTGTTATAATATAAGTGTGGTAGCAATTGTAATGTTACTATATAGCTAAAGTTTATAATGATTATTATATTGATATATGGGATGAATATTAAATGATATTGAATATTATTATTAGATATAATATGATATCTATATAAAAAGGATAATGTTCCTAATGTAATACAATTATAACAAGTTATAATATCTGTATAATGCTATAATTTTTAAGATGTAATATTAGGTATATTATTATTACATGACATTATATTAGTACAATCATGGTAACGTTACAATATATTATTAATATGTGGGTTATAACATATTATATTATGTAATATCATGGGGTAGTATGTTAATGTAACAAAATGCTCCATACACAATGGAAATCATGTAAAACAACCATAATATTTTTACAAAAAATAATGTTACATAGCTTACATGTATAATCCTTACCGTATCATTTATTGGTTATATTTGAATCAAATGCGTTTAAACCTTGTAACGCGATAGATAATGTAAAATCCTCGTCGAGAAATTTTATAAAATTGGAATGATACAAAGAAGATTAGCATGGCCCCACACAAATTGAGATTTATCCCATCCAGTTTTGTAGCGAAGTGTAAAACAATAAACGATTCGCCAAAGCATCATAATAAGGTAAAACAAAAAAAAATTGCCTCGTTTTGGGTCAAAAGTTTTAGGGCATTAAAAATTCTTATGTAAATAATAGGGGTGTTTGGCTAGGAAATAAATAATTGTGGAGCCAGGTTAAGTATCAAGAACTCTTTGATTTGGATTAACCATGGACTTGAGTTACAAATCGCTGGTGGGAAGGTGTGCTTTGTAAAATTATACCTTGAGAGAATGCAATTTCAATATATTTTTGTCTAGAGAAAGAATAGTTCCATTTTCTATGAGAGCCAAGGGGATCATACTTGCACGAACTACCTTTAACAAATAATATATTAATGATTAAGCTAGGGATGGATAAATTACCTATGATAGGATAAAAATCCACCACGCGTAGGGGTAGGAAAAAGGTTTGCCAAGGATAATATTATTTCAAGTGGAAGAAAGAGATAGAGAAGAGATACTATGTAGGTATAATGGTGCGCAAATGAAGGAAGTTGAAGAGGTGTTGATATTGAGAGGAATGATATTAGGAGAATATTATGAGAAACCTACAAAAGGTGAGGGACCACAAGATCATGTCATTCCAAAATTGGGGAAGCACAATAAAAGGACCCCTTTGACATCTAATGAGAGTGATTTTGAGGAAATAATGAGAGTCGTTAGTGTGTATCTAACCAAACTTGGAAACCTATCCCTTGCACTTGGTGCTTAGAATTTTGAAGTTGTTATAAAATATAATCATAGTGATGGAGATAAGGAATGTAATCAAGTATTGCCACATTGGATTGAAGACATAGGTAGGAACATGTTAGCATTAGAAAAAGAGGCACATCATATTAAGGAAACACATCTGACAGTGCAACAGGATCCCATATTTAGATAGTGTTTTTTAGAAGTAATCTGATATGCATGAATTTAGGACAAAGTAGTTGTGCACTACCCATTAAAAGTAATCCCATAGCTGGAGCACTGGGAGAAATGGTTGGTGTGTGTTGTCACCCTCAAAATTCCCCTCATTTTTCAAGTCAAGTTTCAAAAACTTTGAGTTGGTGCTCGTATCCCAATTTCCCCTAGAAAAATTGATCAAACATGACCACGTATAGAAGAAAATTGGAAGGGTTAGTTCAGTCATGTGATCCCACATTCCAAATCCAATAATGAAGGAGAATGGTTGGCAAAGGAGGCTAATGGTGTCAAAGGATTTTAGAGTGCGCAGAGAAGATTGAAGAAAGTGCTCAAGTTTTCAGAATTCACATGCGAGTTGACTCGAGGTAAAGCAATGACCCACGGAAGGTGCCATGTGCCTCATCGGTGCAAATTCAGAAGTGAGGCCCAAGGACAGAGACCCCAAATGAGCACTAGCCCTCCACATGGTCAGAGCCTCAAAAATTTAAATCAGTCATTGAAAAGTCTAAGGCCAGGGATGATGCCACGTGTCTCATTGGCGCACCTTCAAGGGTTAAAGCCAAAGGTGGTTCCCCAAACAAGTGCCATCTCTCCACATGTCTAGGGTCCAACAGAAGTCAAAAGGGGTAGAACCGATTGTTGAATTGGCTAAGGAAAGGAGAACCAGCGAAAGCCCCACGTGTCCCTTCAGCGCTCTTTCAGGGGGCAATTCCAAAATCAGGTCCCAAATGTGTGCCAAATTTCCACATGTCCAATTGGTGCACCTTTGAAGGTCAGGTCCAAAAAAGTCTCCAAATGAGTTGGAAGCCTCCACATGTCCCGAGTTAGACATAAAGCGTTCGCCAAACAGAGGGACTTAGTCAAAACACAAAAATACAGAACAAGCTCAAAAGGGACACATGGCCATGTTTCAGTTCAAAGTGGGAAGGCAGGTCATCGAAGCCTTTGGGAATTTCAAATTTATTGCCAAAAGGATTAAAGTTACAAAAATGAGCCGCAAATCATTTGAATCCATGTATTGAATATCTATTGAAAAGTCAAAGCATAGAGGCGGTTGTCGTGGACACTTTAGGAATTTTGGCTTTGTTTCCTAAAAGGTGTAAAGTGATAACGTGAACCATGGCCCTGCTCATGCTAAGGGATGAATTCAAATGTCAAGCCCACATTGAAAATTCAAAACGGGAAAGTGGTTTGGTGGAGAAATTTGAGATTTTAAGCCTTATTTCCAAAAGAAGTAAAATTATAAAGTGAGTCGCAATTCCATTGCCACTCGTAGTAAAGCCACGTGTCAAACCTATATCAAGAGTGAATTTGTGATCCTACGGGGTTTGAGGGAGAATTTTTTGCTTTGCATCTTTTGTGCTAAAGACACAATTTCAATTTCAGGCCCACGGATCCATTTTACAGAAATTGCATTTTTGCCATTTTTGTACGGATTCAATTCAAATATTCAAATGAACATAACTTTCACTCTAGTGCTCAAAATTCAAAAAATTTATACTGTTGGAAATATATTGGTCTCCTCTATGCCATTGAAGCATAAAATATTGTTTTTAGTAGGTATTAATGGTTAGAAATATGTAAAACATCTTTCACGCCATTAATACACGATTTGATCTTCCATCCTTCCTTCTCCAACACACCAAATAGACATGGAGAACCAACTAGATATCTTGATTTGGGTGAAAATCTGGAAAAAATATTTCATGCCATTAATATGTGATTGAACTACTTCAACTAGATCAAATTTGATCTAATCTTCCATCCTTCCTTCTTCAGCATGCCAAAGACATGTAGAACCAGATTTGATAGATTGTAGGTGGATTTGCAGGGGCATTGATGGTTGGTGGTTGAGATTTCAAATCATATTTTCTTCCTTCCCTTCTTCTCCTCTTTTTTATTCTTCTATAAATTTAAGAGCTTTGATCATTGGAAAGGGTTGGACTTTGATACTTTTGAAGTGTAAATAGAATCGAAAGTAATCAATACAAAAGAATTTCCCCTTTCTCTCTATCTTCATCTATTGTCTCTTCTTGCTTTCTTGAAATTTGTGGATCATTTATCTTCTATAATAAGAAACTTTGTGTTCTTATTGATATGATTTCTAGAACTTTGTGTCTATGGAATGATATCTTATGCTATAATCAGAATAATTTTGTTTTGTATCACCTTCACTCAAGATTATAAGGTTATACTATGCTACTATATTTCATGAAAGAAATGTTATATTTTTCTCTTTCCTTTCTTCAATTCTTCTATTCATTTGTATTGATAAGCTTTTTTGGTAAAAAAAACATTTCAAGATGTCAGAAGTTTATCCTTAAGATGAAATTTGTACATTCGTATATAAGCTTTGTTGCTTGCTTTTAGTAAGGGAACCTCTCTCATAAAGAGGAGGGACTTGTTTTCCCTTGACTCTAGTTTTGTTAAAGTACCATTTTAAAACCCAATAGTGTGCAATTCAACACTTTTATAGGGAATCGGGTAGTACTTCTATAGGAACCCAAGTCATGGAAGGAGGCTCGAGAGGCTCAGGTCCTCCACCACGTGGAGGAAATCCTAGAGGAGGATCAGGACCAGGATTTGGCACCACTCTAGGACAAGGACCACAACAACTAGAAAAAAAACCTCTAAAACTACAATGGTAACCCCATCGAGATCTCCTTCAATATGTCCCTTCATTTACTAAAGTATCAGGGTTTGGAAGATGTAACAAATCATATACACAAGTGTGAAATTTTATGGAGGGCCAAGGGAATAACAACTCTAGATTGGAATGCTAGTCAATTTGTAATAACACTTTAGGGCCACACACATAGTTGGTATATGAAGTATGATCCACACCATACAATATTATACTATAATGTGTTATGTGCCACCTTATTGGTTGAGTTCCACATACTTTATTTTGAGAAACATAGCATTAACTCATTGAAGGACAAAAACAAGGCTTGGCTAAGAGTGTTAGAGAGTATGATGCACATTTTAAGACTTTACTATCTAATATTTCTTATAATATCCATAAAATCCAGTGTGCATAGTGGTTTGTAGGAGGTTTTCTAACATGTTTCTAGAGGGAATTATCACATAAGATGTTCATCGAACCATGCAACGCCTTAGAAGTAGAATGGGCACGAAACAATTAGAAGCGTAGACACGGGGTGAGTCCATTTCTTGAGGAAAAGATTGCAGAAATGGCCACTCGGTTGGAAATATTATATGCTAATTAATATCATGAGATGTGTAGTAGAATTTTGTGCATTGATTTCAAAGTAGAATGGAATTGAAAGGATAAATTTCCATGCTGGAATGGGTGTGCACTATTGAGAACTTTTGAAAATTTTCACAAGAAGGTCTTGATATTTGTAACTATCTAATTTTTCAATGCACTACGTAGAAGAATATTTCCTTGTCTTGTAAAATTTTTGATGCACATACTCATGACACAACCAATTTTTATTTGATTAACTAGATTTATGAGCCTTTTGAAACAAGGTTGTGCAAGACTAGTGTAAAGAGTAGTTCACGGGCGTAAGAAAGGTAGAATAATGAGGAGCATAATAATGGTAATAGAGACTTTAGAGGTGGATACTGAGGTAATGGACATGATGTCCAAATATGGTTCACATGAGGAACATGTTACACTTTTGGGTCTCCTAATCGCTATTAACACAAGTTCCTAAAGAATTAGACATATGTATATTATGGCAAGGTGCATAAGGTTGAAGATTGCTTGGATTTTAATGCCCACATGTGGAAGAATAAAAATAAGGATAAGGGTGCATCTATGATTTAGGTTGAAACACCAAGTAGGGGTGATGGACACCTAAGAAATTCGTTGTATCGAACCTTAGCCATTGTTGGTCACTACACGTATAGAGGATATACACTTGCATGAATAAGGGAAATCAATACTACTCATTAGAAGGGAGGAGGTTATTCATACAAAGTATCCAGATGCGGGCTAGCAGAAGGAATTCTATAAAGATACTATGGGTGTCATTAGGGAGCTCTAAGGAGAGATATAATGTCTGAGGGAGAAAACACGTGAAAGGGAACATGTAAAGAACACCTCAAATACCTAAGAACAATGTTGATGATCTTAGAGAGTTATACAAGATTCTAAGGTAGGAGAATATCATACCATTATTGGGAGAATAACTACGATACAGTGAATTCCATGTGCAGTGTAGAAAGGAGCACCATATTATCTATGAAAACTTACCTCCTTAAGATCATGAGTATGAAAAGGAAAACACATTTTATATAATAATTAATAGAAGGCTAGTAATCAATATCTTCATTAATACAGGCATAAAAGTAAATGTTTTCACACTTGATTCTTAGAATCAGATGGGACGGTCACCATTACATCTATCCTCAAATGTGTTGTACAAGGAAAAAAGAAAAAGGGATATGCCCATTGGGGTTCTAAAGGATGCTTCTATCACCATTCAGGGAGCCAAGTTCAAGGGTGATTTTGAAATCTTGAAGCTAGTTGAAGCAAACAAATTTCCTACATTACTAGGTCATCCTTGGTGTTATGTAAATAAAAAAGACATGAACTTTGAAAAGTGTTATGTGATTTTTAAGAATAAATAGGAGAATGTGGTGATACCAATGGATGACGTAAATATTATGCCTTACATAGAGCCCATTAGTGAAAAATATCTTAACAAATTTTATACATATATGGTGTATGATCCAGAGAGTGTGGATCCATCAAAGGAGGGAGTGCTTCAGTGGGAAGATGTGTAGTATGTAAGTGACACTATTAATGTTGCTTGTGATAATTGGGCTCATGGTACTTACACGATGTTTGGTCCCGAGGTTAGAGGAAGGGTCATAAGGGTGATTAGGTCACGACTACTTTGGAGGTTGGGAAAGGTCATTTTACTAAATTAAACTAGAAAATACAATCTTGAATCATTCTTGTGTTCCATAGAGGAAAAACAACACAATGAGGGAGACAAAATAAATATGTTAGTGTACTCATTAAGAGGGATAACAACGCATATGTGGGATACACATAGAGACAACTTACTTAGATGGCATGAGAACAGAGTGGCTTTCTTAATAAGGTTTGTCTGAAATAATCTCCCTTCACTGATAAAGGATTATGATGAGAAGAATTTCCCCATGGTACATGTTCATAATTGTGAAAGACATTGGAGAAAATGGAAGTACGCTCTCTACTATCCCCGTGGGTACATAATTTTTATTCTACTTTACGCATTGCATGGGTATCTAGTACATACATGTTGAGCTGAAGTATGAAACAAAGAATTGGCATGAGATAACTTTAGGAATCACCCATACCTTTGATTACTTTTCTACTAAACTACTATTTCACGAAACTCTGCATATTATGAATCGCATTACATTGGGGATAATTCAAAGTATGAAAAAATTATGACTCAATTATTTGGTGAGGTTGATATTGAAGTGTGAAATGACATGGTGGAATCAGAGGATAACCTATTAGGACATACTTGGAAAGAAAAGGAAAAGGGAAAGTTTACTTATATAATAGATGATGAAGTAAAGGATATGGATACTAAGCACATAGCAGGTGTGTGTGAAGTATTAGATACCACAAATGAATAAGTGTGAGGCTACCATGTACCATTGAAGACCAAGAAAGTAAGAATTGGAATGGAATATGTACTAAAAGAGGTGATCATTGGTGACTATTGGTCTAAACCTAATGTTGAAAAAATAATTTAGCTCTTTGCACGAATGGCAAGATCTATTTACCAAGGGATACCATGAGTTAAAGGGTTTGCATCAATCAATAAGTGAAATGAAAATTAATTATAAATATGGCACATGACTAGTTCAAAAGAGGCCCTATTGGATGAATCCTAATTTGTGTGTCAAAGTGAAGGATGAAATTGAAATTTTTTGATATCATGCATTATTCAACTCATTGAAGAGTCGAAACAGAACCCATTATTCAACCCATTGAAATGTTGATATAATATGTGTTCTCACGCATTTTTTCCAATTATTTTTCATAAATTTCTTCGGTATATTTGGATGATTGGAATTTTTATGGCCCAGTGAAAGACCATTATGACTTCTTGAGGTTTATGTTTGAAAGATACATGCATCTTAGCATCTCTTTAGACACTAAGAAGTGTATCTTTGTAACACCATTTAGTACCTTACTTGGACACATTATATGTAAAGAAGGATTGTTGGTAGACACAACAAAAATTATAGTCATCCTATGATTGGAGGAATCAACCAATTAGAGTGCGGTGCATGGATTACTTGAACATTCTAGTTATTACCATAAATTAATTGAGGGGTATACAAAGATTACCATGCCACTTGAAGAATTGTTAAAGACAAATTGAAAATTCTATTAGGGTGACACATAACACCTAGCATTTGATAATTTAAAGGAGAAGCTGACCACCACACCTATTCTCATTTCCTTCTTTGAATAATCCATTTCATATTCATCTGAATGCTTATGGTACACTATAATGTCCCAAAAATGGAACTCCTTGAACCCTTAGTGATTTTTCACAAGGAAACACTCAAAACAACCTTTATATGTGAATTTCTCATATTATACTTCTGCAGTTCATATTTCAAGAGGAAAAAAATGTAACTATGTTCCAATAGACTCATCAACCAACAAAAATAATTGTTAACTCTTTTCTAAAGATTAAGTGCAGATTTATTTCAACCAAATCAGTCCTTACAGATGTTTAGGCCCATGTAAAAATCAGTTTCAATGTCTGCAACAATAATTCAAAGATTTACGACTAGGCTATGGTTATCAAACTCATACATAATACCCTCAACAATGTTATTTTTTTATCAAAATCAAAATCCCTAATTTTTAATAGTAAAAGTATAGAGAAATCTGAATTTTTCAGTGATTAACCAAATCTGCATACGTTCAATCCTAAAAGTAGTGTTAAAAGTCCTCCAAAAATAATGGAAACGATTCAGATGGATTCATAAAACACATGTCAATAGTGGGTATAACAGATCAGACCTAGAATCATCTTTAAAAATCACCTAATGACTCGAGAATGGGTTGTTGTACCCCAAATAAATATATTATTTCTAATGCACTTTGATTTTGTAAACCCTTGCTCCAAAACTTCACTAACACTGCTGAAAATACACCCAAAATTCTAAGAAAGATCTATAGAATTCCTTGGGTGGAAATTCCTCTCTTAATCTAAGAGGGTTTTCATCCTCTTGAATATTTTATCAAGCACAAGCTTAGATAAATTTCAGATTTGATAAAAGAAGTATGATATGCCTTTCTAAGTTGACCACTCCCCTTTATAAATGAAATGACCCAAAAAGGAGCCTCCAAAATCCTCTAATCATAATTAGTAATTATTTCTAAACAAAAGTCTCACTTCGCTTATCTATGCATGTCACACTTTCCTCATAGGGAGGATAAAATTAGAAATGGGCCTTTCTACTTTCTATTTTCCCATTATCATTTCTCCGGTAACTCACTATACTTTCTAGGAATGATACAAACTACATAAGACCCCCTTTTTGCACTTTTATAGATGTTACAAATTATTTTAGAAATGCATACATATATTAATCCAAATAAATAATTATAAGTGTTTTAATATTTTTCTTTTAATTTCTTTTAGGCACTTATAAAAATTTATTGTGACTTAAGTCACCCTTGCACACACCCTTTGGCCGTCGGGTAGACAGAATGGGCCAAAGGTCTTCGATGCTATTATTCGAGAAAGAGGGACATTTCAGTCCTCCCTTCCCCAAATTGCTTGCCCACAAGCAATTTTGTACTCCTTTGTCTAAGTGCCATGCACAATAGACAAAATATGTTGAAGTGTTTCAAAAGTCTAGCACCTGTACCTATAAGATGAGACAAATCTTGCCACCAATTGTCCTTAACCAAGTGCTCATAGACACATGAAAGTATCCAAGGTATTTCATAAGATATATTACAAATTTCATCATCAAGATCAACACTCTTATCCAAAGGAATCTGAATATGCTGCACATAAGAGGTTAAATCATACCTTAGGATGTCTCCATGGTCCATGATGTAGAGGCCATATGGTGACAAGTACATACAAATAAGCCATAAGGCTAATTGTACTCATTAATAACCATAAGGCTGATTGTACCTTAGGAGTGGGAAAAGAAGATGTTGTTGAGGAAAAAAATAACATAACATGGGTAAGAGGTTGAAATAGGTATGGTTTGAGTGATAGTGGGTAAGGGTTGGGGTGGGTAGATAGAATATGTGATAAGAAGGTAAGTTGCAAGGGGAAAAAGAGGGAGGGTAATAGGTGTAGGTGAGGTGTCAAGAATGATTGTGGGTATGATTAAGGTGTATTAATGTGATGTTTTTTTGGATGCAAGTGAGATATCAGCTGCGGATGCGAGATAGGGTGTCGCCTCTGTTTGTGATAGTTCAAGGAGGTGCGACAGTCGAGGATTGGCTACATGTTGTAGAGGTTGGCCTGATTGGGGTCAGATTCTACCGATATGTAGTCCGACAGTCAAGTTTGATGGTCACCCTCATAGAAAGATGGGATTCGAAGACCAACACATTCCATCTACTGACGGGTGAGATCACAATCACCCTGGAGGATGTGTCAAGGATCCTGCAGTTGCCGATAGTGGGGATGCAAGTATATTCAATCTCCTTAGAGGCATCTAACGAGTTGATACTGATAGTCTTTGGTGAGGGTTTGGTAGAGTTGAGGTTCCACAGCACCAGCTTGAGTTACAGAGAGATGTACCAGGACCGTCCAGAGGAGACTAGGCTTGTTGTGTTGTTGATGGAGGAAATCTACTATTTTTCACTGCCAGATGCAGAGGAGGGGAGATTCCCATGATCATTGATGGGGGTCCTGCATGATATGGTGATAGACCAGACCCATTTTACATGGGTGTCAGCATTCTTGGTGTAGCTATACAGGGATTTATGGGTGTATGGGTGGCTACGGAGGTTCAACTTATGCTGCACTTTCCTACTTCATTGTTGGGCATATGAGCACATTGTGTGTGTGTGCCCAGTTGGTATGCCCCGGGTTGATGCATTCGAGCTAGGTTTGGTTCGGGTGGGTTACAAGAAATGGGTGCCTATTATTGGAGAGATTTGAATGACTAGGGTGACTTATGATTTCACCTACTTCAGGAATTAATTAGAGGGAATGTCTTGTGTGTACATCATTTGGAGACCATATGTGGGTTTTACCTCATATAGATAGATGGCCACTGAGTTAAATGGATTACAACTACTTAGATAGATAGAGGGGTGTCGTGCAGGAGAGCACGAGATGATACCCATGGACAGGGTTAGACAACAGTTCAAGATGCTTCAGGATATACCGCCACCTTTCCCACAATACAGAGGGATGACATGGAGAGGCCTCTACCTCTACCACAACCGACAGTGCCATGAGGGCAGGAGCAGGTGAGAGACCGGTGGATTGATGATGTCGGGGTTATAGATAGATACAAATAGTGGTGGGTTGCACACTTATGAGTAGTATTGCCAGGCCGGGGTAGCTAGATTTAGCCACCATCACAGTGCAGAGGGACACCCTATAGGGGCAGGTGGTGACTATGATTACATAGTTGGGTATAGTGTAGGGGTAGTTAATAGGCTCAGAGGCACATGTTTCTATTTTATAGGCATATGTGGCCACTCTATAGGCCTAGGTAGCACAGGGACAAGTACCACACAAGATGGAGATGGAGATGGGGTACATGTGGGAACCCTACAGGCATAGATTACAAGTTTACAGGGCTAGTTGGCCACCGCATAGCGCGCAGTAGTGACTCTTCAGCCCATATACAGGCGAGGCGGGATAGGGTCCCTCAGGATAGGTACAGAACACGGATAGGGATAGGGTCCCTCTTTATAGGTACCAATGGGACAGGGTCCCAAGAGATAGGTATAGGGGCCGAGGCCAATGGCACCACCACATAAAATACCGATAGGTAGGTTAAGAGATGCTTTAGGTGACGTCTGGTATTATTACGATACTTTGATGGCCAAAGGGATAGATTTTCTATCCTATAGGAGTATAGATCACAATAGGCCTTGAGTGAGAGGACCAGGTCACACACCCATAATGTGGAGAGAACAGGGGGCCATTGAGCCCTGAGATAGGGTCAAGGTGAGGCCACTAGTTCACGGAGGCCAACCCTAGGTGAGGTACTAGTAGAGATCCGACCAAGACCGATGATGGGTGGTGAGATGCTAGATGGATGTCATGTAGGGGTAGAGGAAGAGGAGGATATAGGTTAGAAAAATATGGAGGATATCCAATATGGTGATATTTGATAGCTATATGTACCTCCTATTTTGTATAGTTATTTATTTTTGATATATACCGGCTGCGCATGCCAAAGAGAGTGAGGATGTACATGAGAGTTTTGGAGATTCTTGATGATATACCAGCTGCATGCTGAAGATGGTGAGGATGTATTTGAGTGATTTGAGATGATTTTGATTATTATTGGGATATATTTTCACATGTATTTTTATACAAAATTTCTGATTTATAGATGACGGTATTTATAGTATGAATGGTGTACATGTTTTAATATTCATTCTTATATATATAGGTGGAAATCATGTGGATTAGGCATGCTAAATTCAAGGTCGTGTAGGCATGGTGGATTCAGGTCGGTTCAAGCATGATGGATTCAGGTCATAGGCATGGATTGAGTCGGGTTGACTTAGGCATGATTGAATTTGGGTTGTATGTATTGTTGATTTAGGTTGGTTTAGGCATGGTTGAGTTTATAATTCATTAATTTGTGTAATTAGTGATGATGTGGATTGTGTTAAGATGTTTTGCAAGAAAATGTATGATAATGGTAAAGAAATGGTAGACAAGATGAAATGAATGTATGAGTGATGATGGTAAAGATGTTACACAGATTGTTGTTTGTGTGGTTTAATTTCCAATGATTGATATAAAAGGAAACTAACTAGGGTAGAATGTGAATAGGAAAGGGGTAGAGGGAATTGGTTAGGGTAGAGAGTGGCCGAGCTAACCTCCAAGGGCCCCATGCCCTTGGAGTGCTGCCTACATAGTCCCAATGAAAAGGGACCTCAAGCCGATGTAGTTCTCCCATAAGCTAGGGAAGATTATGATGAAATAGCGGAATGGGCTGATAGGTGTGAGGCATGGGTGATGTAGGTCATAGGCATGATTGAGTTTAGGTTATAGGCATGGTTGAGTGATTTTTAAACACATGTGTCGAGGGTCTGGTCCTGTATAGGATAATCAATAAGTAATGAGGAAGGAGAATGGTAAGAGATGGTAAAAGAGCTGCTTAATTGATAAGAATCCTAATGATTCTACCATTCCCCAGATGGGATTATGAATGTAAGAACCTATAGGGCTTATATAATGGACTATTATAAGGGTGAAGAAAATTCACATGATCACGAAATGTCACATTTGTAGAAATTCCCTTCAATAACAAGGAATTTAGGAAAAAAGGCAAGGGGGTGAGAATGGGAGGTTTAGTGTAACATAGTGTATGACGACGTGTATTTTGGAACAAGAAACCCATAATCCAAAATAGGTAAGTCCATGAAAAAAATTTCATCTCTTTTTATTAATAGACCGATCGATGTGGGAAGTCTATATGGGATGGGTATATTATCTCCTTAAGGTCTTCATTAAGCTGATCGATGCGGGAAGCTTATGAATAGTTATTATATTTTTTAATGATTGTATATAGATATACTTCAAGGAGTAATCTATTGATAGTGGTAGAATACAAAGAAGATATGTCCCTTTTAAGGGGGTCATATTTTGCTGGAAGTTTGACTCAAGGAGTTGTATCCCTTTTTGTGTTTAGATGTTTAAGTCATGGACAAGACTATAGAGGACAATCGTGTTCTTGCTTTAGAATAAAATATCATAGCACCCAAATATTAACTGTGAAAGAGGTGGTTTTGAGTGATGAACGACCATGAGATTCCATCTTGAAGAAGATGAAAAGTATCCATGAGAATCATGCTATGAGAAGAGCCGTGGTACTCAAAATGAAGACAAGGCTAAAAGGTGATAGGTAATCACATGTTTTTGTTTAGTTGTGGATCCTCAACACTCAAGGGACGAGTGATCAATTGACAGAAAGTGATATAGGACTTGATATCAACAATAAAATGGTCAAAGATGCAAGGCATTAAGGGGCTCAAGTTTGGGTTTACCTTCGAGTGAAGATAAACGATAAGCACCTGATCCATAGGCATGGGTAATGATATAGGGTCCAAGCCAATTAGGAGAAAATTTTCCCGTTTACTTTTCTCCTCTTTAGTTACATGTTAATTTTCCTTCAAGATGAGTTCACGACCGAAAGGTTCATTCGTGAACACATTTTTCATAGGCATGTTTGATATGTTTTTGGTATATTTGGAGATGGTCAAGAGCATTGAGACAATGTTCATCTAATAATTCAAGTTACACCAAATGATCCTAGCGAAAGTCATCATCGTTGAGCATGTCTTGTAGTGAGATGTAGAGAGATGGGATCTAGACTTTGAGAGGTAAGACAACCTCGATCTTGATCAGACTACTAAAAGGGGGTGGTAGCATTCAAAGTGTGAATACTAGTGTGATAATCCCATAAGATGAAAGGAATATGCATATGCCAATCCTTCTCAATATCGTTGAATACCTTCATAAGATTTTTTTTCAAGGTTTTATTGGTTGATTCAGCTTGATCATTGGTTTTCGGGTAATAGGGTGATGAGAAAATGAGTTGGATGTCAAAAGCATCATGTATTTTATGTAGGATTTTGTTTTTGAATTATTTTCCATTATCCATGATAATGCGATGAGGGACACCAATGCAACAGATGATGTGATGGTTGATGAATTCACATATTTTCTCAAATTTGGTGGAAATGAGGGGAATGGCTTCTACCCATTTAGTGTAATATTTTGTAGTGGTTATGATCCATTACTGGTGTTGTGAAGAATGGGGGTTGGTTTCACTGACAAGATCCAAACCCCATTGAGAGAAAGGCCAAAGGTCTCACGTGACTTATAAGGTGTGACTAGGTGTGTGATGAAGATTAGCATGTTGTTGACATTTCACGCAACATTTGACATAATCATAATAGTCGCGGTTTAGGGTTGGCCAATAATAGCCTAGGTGAAGAATGTGCTTTGCGACATCCAAACCAATAAAGTGACCTCCAAATATTCCATTGTGGACTTCCTTAATGGTGTAAGGAATTTCAGAGCTTGAAAGGAAGTGTAAGAGAATGTCATCAAACTGCACTTGTAAAGAAGACCACCCATGAGGACATAACAGAAGACACTTTTGAGAAAAGCTAGTTGTCCATTATGAGTGAGATCAACAGGTAGATTAGAAAGGGAAAGATAGTCTACATATTTCTTATGCCAAAGGTCACTTGGGTCAAGAGCGTGGTTCCGATAGAGTATACTTCCGAGGTAAATAAGAGGGTGATTGTAGCCTTTGTATAGTGACAAAGATTTTAGAGTCAATGGGGAAAGCGGGTATTTGAGAAGCCAAGCAGGCCATGGTATCTACAAATTTATTAGTAGAATGTGGGGCGCTTTGAAGTGCGTAATTCAGTAAAAGGTGGTAAAAGGTATGTCTACATGATGCTTATACTTTTGAAGTATCTCATTATGATACTAGTATATACCATTGACTTGGTTTATGACCAACTGAGAATCACCGAAGATGTTGATTGATTTAACATCTAAGGCACAAGCAGCATGGAGATCCAATACGAGTGCTTTGTATTCATCAATATTGTTTGTATAATCAAAATCAAGTTTGAAAGACAAAGGCATAGGTTCACCATCAAGTGGAATGAGGATAACACCTGCTCCACCCCCATGCCGACACTTGGAGTCATCAAAGAAGAGTGTAATTTGGTAATCGGGTTTGTCCACGGAAAGGGTAGCTATAGACTCGTCTAGGAAGTCGAAGTTAGAGGGTTAATTCATGGAAATAGGTGCATCATCCAATTGATCGGCGATAGCCTAGCCCTTGATGGACCTTTGATGGATGAAATCGAGGTTGAGGTTGGCAAAGCATAAGCCAATGTGCGGCACATTGATTTTGATAAGGTTTGGCATACATATAGTGTAATGGGTCAGTATTAGTAATGACGAAGGTTTTGTGGTTGAGTAGGTAATGGTAGAGTTTGGTGGTGAAAAAAACTAAGGCTAGGAAAAAAATTCGGCATGGGTATATCTAGTTTCATAGTCAAGAAGGGTATGGATTATGTAATAAACCACTTACTCTCGGTGTTGTTTGTCATGATGAGCGATCATGCCACCTAGAGAATGGTCAATAATGGAAATATATAGGTAGAAGGGTTAGTCATCCTTAGGAGGAATGAGCACTGGTGGTTGAAGTAGGTATTGTTTCAAGGCTTTGAAGGCTTTATGGCATTCATCATCCCATTTGAATGAAATGTCTTTCTTGAGAAGATGATGGAATGGTTGACAGCGGTCAAAAAGCTGCGAGATAAAATGATGAATTGATTACAACTTTCCTTGTAGGCTGTGAAGTTGACGGAGATTATTGGGTGGCGTAATTTCAATAATACCCTTGACTTTAGTAGGATCGACTTCTATGCCACGCAAAGAAATGATGAAACCTAGGAGTTTTTTGGAAAGTACCGCAAAGACACACTTCTTTGGTTGAAGATGAACACAATACTTGATGAGGTGGTCAAAGATGACTTTAAGAATGGGCAGGTGTTTAGTTCGATGCTTGGATTTGGCAAGTAGATCATCTACGTAATCCTCCAATATGCGATGCATGATGTCATGGAAGATGTAAGTCATGGCTCGCTGATATGTAGCACCAACATTTTTTAGGCCAAAAGGCATGACTCGATAGCGAAAGTGATGAAGGTAGTCTTGTGTTGATCCTCTGGGGCTAGTAATATTTGATTGTATCCTAAGAAACCTTCCATGAGAAATAACATTTCATATCCAAAGGGTGAGATGAACTAGTTGGTCAATGCTTGGTAGTGGGAAATCATCTTTGGGACAAGTGAGATTGAGGTCATGGAAATCTATGCAAATGCGAGTCCCCTTATCGCTTTTGTGATAGGAACAATGTTAGAAATCCATTAGGGATAATCAATGGGTAGAATGAAGGAAACCGAGAGAAGGCATGAAGCTCTTCTTTGACTAGAAGAGCAATGCGAGGATGCATTTTCCATAGCTTTTGTTTGATGGGTTTGGCATCAGGAATGGTTACGATATTGTGAACCATGATTTTTGGGTCAATACCGGGCATATCGACATAGGACCAAGAAAATGTGTTGCTATGGTCTTGAAGGAAAGAGGTGAAGGCTTCCTGTTCAGTAGCATCTAAGGATTGGCTGATATTTAGAATGTGCGGGTCATCTTGAGTATTAATGTTGATTTCGATGGTTGATTCATTCAACATGGTTTTCATCTCAGAGGGTAATGACCAATGAATATAAGAGTCTTCTGCACTAAGGTAGGTGAGGATAGACTCATCATCATCAATCATGTCAGGATATAGGAATGGGAGAGAAGAGGGAGCCTTGCCATCACATTGATAGGTCAGCGGTCCCAAGGAAATGGTGTTTACAAAAAAAAAAGTTAGGAGGTATAGATTCAGGATCTATGGACTCCATGGGTGAAGATGGTAATGTGGGTGAATGAGAGGGGGAATATTTCTCATCCTGGATAAGGTCAATGCAAACCTTCTTAGAGGATGGAGCATCAAAACCAATTCCACTATGGTCATTGTGTTTACGAGAGGTACAAGAGATGATAGTGTGGTGGTCTTGTTCATAAAAATCTGAAGCCAAATCCCTTCCATGCGCACCGATGGAGGAAAGTGTGAGTGAAATGATAGTTAGTGAGGGAGTATAGGTTGGATTAAAATGGTTGGGTTTGAGATGGAGGTTCAGGTTTATAGGTGGCCATATAAAGCAGCCCATACATTAGGTTGGTGTGTAGGTGGGGAGGGCCATAAGGGAAAATGTCACCAATGCAAATGTCATAATTGGGGTGTTGACATAGATTCCCATACTCTTGTGGGGTGAGGAAGGTATCGATATTGTATAGGCGGTATTCCCCCAGAGTGAGGTGTTGAAAAACACCTTCTAAGGGATCAGTAGTTGGTATGTGGGTAGCGGGTATGGATGGTTTGCTAGATGAAGGGGTGCCATGGTAGAGGATATAGCTGCAGTGGGGATAACAAGGTTAGATACAACAAAAGTAGTGGTAATTTTGGTGGATGGGCTCATGGGTGAAGGTGAAGTGGTTGTGGTGGTGGATGCCTTGACTAGTACAAGCACATCATTGGGTTGATATAGCATGTTACAGGTCTTGAAAGGTGAGGGGTTGGCAGGGATGGTGTAATTATGTCCCTTGTGTTCAAATTTGAGGCATCGATGTAATGTCAAGGGACACAACCCATAAGCACGGATCCAAGGTCAGCCAAGCAAAAATTTATACTGAACTCCCCTTCTAGGACATAGAAAAGTTCTAAGATGGTACGGGGACCTACGCGGACATGGAGAACAATGGTACCTAGGGTAGAGGTCATGGTGTCATTAAAGGAACGCAACATAATAGGGTTACCATGCATGTAATTGGAAGGTATTTACATTTGGTCATACACATGGGAGGAAATGATGTTAATATTGGCACCACCATTGATCATAACACGTCATATGCACATATTATCAATGAAGATGGAGATGAAAAGAGCAAGGTTAGGGTCATTAGACTAGAAGGGAGTGATCTCTTCATCTGAAAAGCTGAGGGTGGCCACGTGGCGAGTGGGTGGAGGTGTAGAGGAAGGTGAAGACCTAGTGAGAGAGGCTATGTGGTGAGGGGTAATGATGGAGGCCACAGGTGTGGGGTCATTTGGTAAGACTTTGATAGATTGAAGGACCTCCATGAGGGATTGATGATGTGACTCTAAGGTTTGGACGAGGTCATATAAAGAAATTTTGAGGGGGTATTGGTGTAGTTTTTTTAGCATTGTGTGATGTGTGACCCCATCGGAAATGGGATATGCAAGACCTTGAATGATGACTTTGGGTGTGGGTGCAGATGGTATATTGGGTACAAGGTTGGTTGATGGGCCACTTGCTTTCTCCTTTCCCTTGTCTTTCTGAGCACGGGTGGTAATGTTGATCATGTTAATCTAAGGAGAGGTGGATGAAGAGGGTATGTCATGAAAGTTATAGTGGCATGAGGTACAAAACCCTAGTGGGGGATACGATCCTTGTGAAATGAGTAGGAACATTGGAATTTTGGTGGTGGTTTGGCCAATTCTCTTATATGAACCATGTTAATATCAAATCTCGGGGATGGATCAAAGAGTTGTGGGGGTGGATATTTTGGTTGATGAGTAGGTAATGGGAGAAGATATGTGGAAATTGATGAAGGAAAAATGGGGTCTTCATCGAGAAGATCATTATCATTAAATTTTTCTTCAGGAGGACATAATTAGACAAGGGCGGTTTTTAACACCCTATAGTTCTCTACATCGTGTTCTAAAGCACACAATGGTAGGCACAAATTTTGGTTTCATCAAACCCCTTTGGTTTTTCTTTTAGTGGGATGTAAGGTATAAGACACAAAAGAATGTGATGACGGAAGTTTTAAGGATATTGGTTAAGATTTTGGCGTAGGATCCCGCTAAAGTGGATCACAATGGGAGGTGAATGTGGATTTGGATGCATGTATGGCTGATTGTGGAAGAAGAGTCTTTACAAGAGGGGGAGTAGGTTGGGCTGTTATTTTGGTGTGTGGTGTAGTCTTAGGTGTTGGTCTTATTTTCTTGGGTATGGGCAAGGTAGAAGAATTGACGATGGAAGGTTTGGTTGGTTTAACTACCTTATTGGAGGGTACCATATTTTTATCTTTAGGTTACATCTTTTGGGAAACGATGACACAGTGTACAATATGTGGAAGGAAAAGCTAATGGTGGAAGGGGATGGGTTACCCATGGGGGTAGTCAAGGGGCTTTGGAGGTAGGTGGTGTAGGGTCGGGTATGAGGCGTGAGTGAAAGAGAAGAAAATGTCATGGGTAGTGAAGCAGATATGGATGGTAGTCATGGTATAGGTGGTAAGAAGGTTACAAGTGAGGGTGGAAGTTGTGTGGATCACTTGGGTATATTAGAGACTTGTGATGAGGAAACAACTTACTAGGTTCTTGGTTTTTAGTGGACTAGGGTTGCTTGGCTGTGTGGTCGAGGGGTGAGGTCCTAGGATGGATGGAAGGGGTGAAGGTGATAAGGGCATGGTAGGAAAGGTTGGGGTATGAGAATAGGAGATTAGATCTTCGCTTTAGGGGCCAGGTAAGTTTAGTGTTAGTTCCGGAAGATGTGGCTACATATAATTTAATGGGTTGGTGAGTAAGGCTAGATGTCGCTATGACCCCCAAGGTAGGGATAGGTTTAGGTAAGGGTGATGATATAGGGGAGGGTAGTTGTTTGGGTGTAGATGTATATTGAGTTATGGGTAGAGGTGTGAGTTGGGCCAAGGGTGGTGACATGGAAGGTGTTACAATAGTCATGATTTTTTTTTTCGAGTTTCTTTCCCGAAACACTTTTGGATAGATAGTGGAGGTGTCAACATGGGACAACTGCATTTGTGTTGAAACAGGAAGTAGAAGGCATCCCCAAAGTAGGTCTCTATCCACAAAGTCTAGGTGATCGACCAAGCATGAAAATGGCATAGACATAGGTGGGGCCACCATGGATCAAGTGGTAATCACCATAAAATATGTTTGAGATACAAAATGAAATGGCTAGCCTCGAGACTCTTTGGGTAAGAGAGTCAAAATTAGATCATCCGGATCTTGAAGGTCCGATGGTGAATGGTCATCTACAGAAGTGGTACTTATATAGTACCTTCCATGGGTAGAGGAGAGGAGGGGGCAACTGAACTGGACTCTCCTTGTGTTGGTGTAGGTCAGGTGGACCTACATCTTCTATGAGTAGAAGAGGTGTTACTAACAACTGCTCAGAAATTTGAGGGTTCAAAGGTGACGTGCTAATTATAGGTTCTTTCATGGGTGAAGAAGAAAATGAAGGGGGATCTTTATGGGTGAAGGATTAGATGAAATTGGTTCTTGTGGAGGTAGCAGAGCTCAGGCTAAGATTTCATCTATGGAAGTAACATGAGGAAATTGGGAAGCAACTGATATGTCATCAAAAATAGCATGGACCTCGCGAACATTGTTATCACTATTTGAAGTGTCACCAACTTGATTGCAAGATGGAGCATGATTAGGGAATGGCTTCTTGAAGATGTGTAGGTTTTGGTTAGTAGGTGTGTTTGGGATATCCAAGACTAGATCTCCATTATCTAACATTTCTTGAACAATATTCTTGAAGGTGATGCAAGATTATTGTCGTTATGACCTTTGACACGATGATAGTTACAAAAGTCATATTCCTTATACCATGTGGGCATGGGTCGTTCAGTAGTGAGAACCAAGATGTGGTTTTATAGATGGAAGGGTAATGGCAGCAACCTTAACAAGCTTTTCCAAAATGGAAGAAAAATATTCTCCTATGGAAGTGTACTTTCATTGTTCTCGTATGAACTGGAAAGATTGAACAAGAGAGAGATTAGAAGGAGGTTTGGCTGGGTTTGATTGATGAGGGGGACCAGATTTGAGAACTACAACATTAGTAGACCCTTTAGGATTTGAATAGTTATTTTAGGGTTTCTTAGATGAAGAAGTATCATTTTATTTAAACGCGATGTTCTTGTTACAAAGTTGAATCCTCTTTTCTTCAATAGCACAAATTTCCAATTTTTGTGCCATGGTGAATGCCTTGTCGAAAGTGCAAAAGGTTTACACTTGTAGGTTTGGTGAGATGTGTCTAACGTAAGCTCGAGTAAACAACTCTATGAGTTTATTTTGAGGTAGTTGAAATCTGAGTTGATTGATTAGGCTGCACCAATGAACGACAAAGTCAACTATAGACTCATCGTTGTACTGATGAGTGGAATAAAGATCATTCATTATAAATTTCTTTACTATGTTGATAGAGAAGTGGTCTAAGAAGGCTTGGGCCACTTGATTGAATGAGTAGATGGAATGTATTAGTAGCCCACTGTACCAGTCTAATGTAGGTCTTGTCGAGAACATTGGGAAAGTCCTCAAAAGTAAAGCGTCATCATGGGAAATCAAGTAACACCCATGTTTAAAGGACTGTAAATGTTGTTTTGGATCCTCTTTTATATTGAATCGCTTGAAATTTGGCATTTCCTAATGTATAGGTATGGTCGAATAGTAATGGACGCGAGTGAATAGGCTCATTACAAATTTCATCATAGGTGAGGGAATTACGCGAGCTGAAAACCAATGCTTCTAGTGTCTACATCTTTTCCATCATCAACTTGATGAGGTCATTGGTAGGTTGTGATGGAGGGACACCGTCTATGGCATAAAGTGGGTGAATATTAAACCCGATAGGGAGGTTAAGAATAAGGAACTGATATAGAAGGCACATATCCGTAATGGGTGACAGATGAGATAGGGGGTTGTTGATAGTAGGTGTATGTAGGTGGGATGGTTTTCATGACTCGATAGTGATTGGGGGTAGTGTTTGCAGGATGGAGAGGATGATATTTTGGAATGGAGTAGGGGTCACCGACACCATGGGTGGTTATGTTGTAATGGGTATTTGTGAGACAATGGGTGTGGATTGTGCTATGGTCTAGGTGGTCGATGAGGGGACAATAGATACAACAAGCATGAGTGAAACTTTATATGCATTAGTCATGATGGGTATGGGGCCTAGTTGCAAAACTATCGGGGGTGAAGTAGGTGAGGGAAACGCCACATTATTAGGGGCTGATGTAGTAGTAGGAATAAGGGTAGGAGAGATGGATATAGGCATGTCGTATATCAATTAACCTGAGGAGTCTCGAGTGGAAGAATGGGAAAGGTAGAACTATAAGGCTACGAGATTATGATCAAGGAGTCGTGCAAACTCTTCGTCACCTACAGAAATGGTGGTAGGTAAGGTTGGATCCATGGGACGAAGTTGGTGAGGGACTAGGTGGGAGTGGTTGATGACTAGCATGGAATATGAGGGTGTTAGTCTGGTTGTGAGTCAGCACCATGTGAACAAGTGTTGACCTAGTAAAACTGTATTCTGTAGATGACATAGAAAACAATAGAAACAGAGAATAGCAGTGGTTCTAGAGGTGAATCTGGTCAATGTCTAGATTTTGAAAATCAAACATAGGAAACCGACGATGGTCAAGTTGATCGGTGATAGTTGAGGGAAAACTCGATGACGGTTAGGCTGACCGAGTGACGGTTGAGGGAACACCGATGACGGTTTCTAAAACTGATACCGGTCACTATGGAAGAAACCAGTCTCAAAGAATGAAATAGGAATGTTGGATGTGTACTGAGAAAACTAGGTATGACAATAGGGATCAACATGGGAGAAATATGATGATTCCCTAAGGGCTAGAAACAGAACAAAAAGAGTGATGAAGGCTATTCTAGGTAAAGTAACTAGAAAGTGAAAATATGATGCCGGTTAGGGTTTCACCGATGACGGTCGATGTGAACCGATGACAACTACTAGACTGACATTGGTGACTATGAAATTAGAAAGAAATGAAGAAAATGGGTTTTGTGGATTAAATTAAGTGAAGAGTCAAACTTAGAAACCTGAGAATGAGGAGATGGGGCCCCACACACTCGTAAAAGTTAGAATACTCCCACTACGATAATGGGATACAAATGGGATGATCTACTATACCTTCACCATGTTGAGCTAAAACAACACCAATGGCCATGCCAGAGGCATCCACATGAACATGAAAAGGTTTATCCCATGAAGGAAAGCGCAAGATAGGTGCGGTAGTAAGCCTCTCCTTTAGTATCTCGAATGCGCATTGCTGTGCTTCCCTCCAATAGAATGTACCTTTTCCCTTGAGTAAGTCTTCCAAGGGTGCGGCAAATTTTGCATACCCTTTTATAAACTTCCTATAATACCTTGTATGACCCAAAAATTTGTGTACCTCTCTCTGACTAGAGGGCATTTTCAATCCTAAAATGACCACAACTTTAGTTGGATCGACCAGCAACCCTTCCTTGTAGATAATGTGTCCTAAAAGTATGTCAAAGGGAGTAGTAAAGATACACTTCGTGATGTTCAATGACATACTCAAATGTCTACATCTTTCAAACATTAAGTGCAAATTGTCACAATGATCCTTAATTAGCCCATAAATGGTCCAATCATCAAGATAGACTTGTAAGAATTTGTGAATAAAATCCTTGAATGCTTGTACCATTATCCTTGAAAATACAATAGGTGCATTCTTCAATCCAAAGGGCATCATAGTATAGGAAAAGCTTCCCCATTCAATAGTGAAGGTGGTCTTCTCTTGATCTTCTGGGAAATCCTAACCTAATGATACCCTGAGAACCCATATGTAAATGAATATATCTCGCGCCCATCCACTCCTTCTAACATTTCCTCTGGGAATGGTGTAGGAAAGGGATCTGTAACACATGTTGCATTCAAATCTCTATAATCAACACAAATTTGAATCCTACCATCCTTTTTGATACTTATCACCATAGGAATGACCCATTCTGACTCATCCAATGGTCGAATGATCCTAGATTTCAACATCTTGTCAATATTCTCCTTTACTTTCTCGTGTAAATTGGGATTCATTCAATAAGTTCACTTCCTAACAGGGCACGCACCTTCCTTGAGCTTTATCTTCATTTCTCCAAGTGATTTATGCATGCCTTTAAGTTCATGGTATCCTCTTGGGAATAAGTCCTCATAGTCTCTAAGTAATTCTATGATTTTTGCTACTTCTGATTCTGACTAGTAATCCCCAATTGTCACCTTCTTAGGTTCAGCTTCTATGCCTATATTTACCTTTGTTGTCTTCATAGGTTCATGATATGCATGTGCATCTATATCTCAGATCGCTAACACTTCACATGCTCCATGTGAATGATCCAATTCCAAGTGCTCAACTTCCTCATCATTAATTATGTAAACCAACTTCCCCTTGTCTTTTTCCAGAGAAGTGTGCTCAAGTAGTATGATATCATCTTCTTCATCCTCAAAACGCACCCCTGTCTCTGTCTCACCAAATAATTCCTGAATAATTTCTTCCACTTTCCCACTGTCTCCCATGGTTAAGCACTTGATAAAGCTTAAAGATTTGTTCACTAGTGGTGTAGATGAAAAGAAGTCAAAATTTTGGATCATCCCTATGGTAAAATTTTGCCAATTACCAGTGTTGCGATGTAATTCAGCATATACATACCAAGCACGCATGCAACCTTGTAGAGTAGAATAAAACTGATGCACCTAAAGTGAGGGAAGTAATGCTTCCTGTCCTACTATCTAGAGTCTCTCACACTGTTGGATATGATGCTAAGTAGGTTGATCACCATGATAAGGGAAAATTTTGTAGGTGCATTACTTCTTTAAAACTTGGTTGATAAGATGGTCCCAATCTTTCCCCATTCTAAGATATTATCCCTGTGGACCACCCACTAGTGCGTTGTTGTCCCACCCAAAGTATATGACAACATATCTCATCTTTTAAGCTAGTCAGCCTAGTTTTCTTCCATGTCCTGTAAGAATCTAGCCAAATATTCAGATCAAGTATAGTGGGGTACTGAGCTACCTATACACCGATGGACAGTGAAAACCCTTTTTGCAAGCAACCGCATGCTTAACTTTGCGCCCACCAATTCATAAGTGATATGACTGCAATTATCACAAGCAATATGGGTAGTATCACTGATTGACTGAGAATCTTCCCAATGAAGGATTCCTTCCTTAGATGGCTCATTGACCTCTAGGTCCCGAATAGCGCATATATAGATTCTATTCAAGTCCTCTTCGCTTAAAGGTTCCACATATGGTATGGATTTCCCATCCGTTAATGGTATTATGACCCTTTACTCTTTTTCTCAAAGCTGATATACCCCTTGTTAAACCTCAAATCAACATTATTTGCTTAACACCATGGGCACCCAAGCAAAGCTAGGAAGCTATCTACTTCCGCAAGTGCTAACACTTCGAAGTCTCCTATGAACTTGGCCCCTTGTATAGTGATAGATGAATCCTTCAAAACTCCTATGGAGTAGCTTTTGTTTTATTTTCCATAAACAACACATTAAATGATGGCTACAATGGGGTATCCCCATTTTTACCCATGCATCCAATGTAAGTACATTCACTTCCATACCTGTGTTAATCAAAATATTTTTCAACAACCACCCATCCACAACAGCATTCAAAGTGATCTCCTTGTCGTAGTAAATGCTATCGGGGAAGATTCACATGAAATATTTTTCTTCTAGTCTCAATTCCCACACATAGAGTATTCCCCTTCAACCAATTTCCTAATAAAGGAATAATATTCTCCTGGCGCAACGTTCTACATACCTCTCTGATGTCATCAATATCAGATGGGGCCTTTTCTATATCCTTATGCTCCAATTTCCAAGACTGCTCTTTCAAACCCTATATTTCACCTTGAAGGCTTCTAAGGACCTCCATAGTTTCCTGATAGACTTCTTTCTGATGAGCTAGATCTAGATACCTAGCATGTAAAACCTCCTCCCTAGTGATTTTCAGCTTCTATTGCAAAACCTCTCTTACACGTGCCGCCTCAGCTCGTGTGGTTATCTTGACTGTTACTATCTTAGGTTCTGGTGTTAACTTGGGCATCCACTGATTCTCTAATACACACTGGATTCTAACCATCCTTGTGCCTTTGTTGTCTTGCTTGTGTTGCTTACTGAGATGCTCATACAAGTCCGGACACTCTTCATAACTATGCCCCTTTCCACAAAATGAACAAGAAATATTCTACGGGCATTCACGCCTATAATGGTCAAGTGAGCCACATATATAGCAAGTTCCTTGAGGGAATTCACTCCTTCCTCCACCTCAGCCTCATCCTCCATATCCACCTCGATATCCTTGTCCTCTTTCATGAACCCCTTCAAACCTTCCATCATTCCTGTCATAGCGTGTTTGATTATAATCCCTATCCTAATGCTCATTCTTTCCTTTAGAACTATCAGCCACACTCGCCTATCACACCCCAATATCAATGGCATCATGGATCTGCCAATTAGTCTATAATCTTTGGTATCATGGGTCGTGGACCTACAAATTTTACAAAAGGAGGATACATTCTTCCTGATCATGCATTGTAGTAGGGGGCAGTGACTAGCATCATGATTCAAATGGAAAATCTCATAGTCTAACAAAGAGTGAACGTATAGTTTTGCAAGGGAAACTATCCTTAGTGTGGCCTTCTACTTCACAATCTATACACTAGATTCCTAAGCGTGTTTCATGAGCTAAGTTTTCCGATAATTTCTCTAACTATTTTGCCATAGTTGTTATCTGAGCCTCCAAGAATGGACTAACTCTAGTGTCAATACTCCTAATTGCTTTAGCGCGTAAAGTTGCTTCCAATGCTTAGCACAGGTCGGTATAAGTTTTATATGACAGTGCTCTTTAAAATGATGTAATCAATCCCCCAACAAAACATTGTGCATGCTGACTTGCATGAATGTCACAGGAGAGTTTGGATATAAGTGTTTTAAAATGGGCATCATACTCACATACACTTTCAAGTAGTGCCTTGCTTTATATCCTTGAGTGTGCTTATACTCTTCTACTCAAACTCTGGGATATGGAACTCTTTCAAGAAATCATCTTTCAATGCTGCATATTTAATAAAAGTTTGATTGGGATCAAACTTCCTATATCACCAGTGCGCGCGTGCGTCTGTAATTTAGTAGAAAATTGAATTGCCTTTCGCTTAGAAGTCATGATACCTTTCACATGCCACAATATTTCTCACATATGAACATGTTCGGAAGCATCCTTGATAGCTCTGTACTCTGGGAGATAAAGGGACATCTCCATATAAATGTTTTGGGGTTACTGCGGGCCTTGACCACCCAACCCAAAACCTCCTTGGTTTCCTCTTCCTCCAAAACCACCCGAGCCACTAGAACTAGAACTTCCCATACCACCCGATCCTCCTCCAGAATTTGTAATAGGGCCCATGGATGCACTCCCCTATGTCCCGATAGTGGTACTCTCACCGGACCCCTACGCCTATGAAGTAGTCCCGCCTGAGGTGAATCCCACACTCAGTGTGCTCATATTTTATGCAGATGATGAGCCTAAAAATGTACCCCCAAAGAATAACAAAGTTGTCTGTACTACCATTGATGTACTTGTTGTCTGACTTATTTCTACTCTTTCACTTCCTAAATGAAAACTTTGCTTACCTGTTGTACTAGATACTAGAAAACCAAGCGCAAGGGCTAGGTCAACAAGTTGGCTTAGATACGCGCCGCGCCCAGTCATATCTACTAGCATGCTTCCATGTGAGGCCAAGAGGGTTCTCTATCATGCTTTCCTAGATGGGGGAGTTCCTGATGCTCTAGCTCTTCATCATCCTCATGAGTGTAAATCCTTCACGAGCCATCTCCTTCCACAACGCCATCCATTCTGCAACTTCTTGCTTCTTCCATATTTCCCTCTCATGCACCTCATCATACCTTATCCGCCTCTCTTCCCTCTACCATGCTACCGCTAGGTCTTCCATCTTTCACCAATCCTTTTCCTGCCCTTGTGCATGGAGATTTTTAGCTTTCCATGGGTTTATCTTCCAAGTTCAACATTACCATAAGTAATTTAATTGCCAAAGATAATACCTTACAAATATGTCCCTCTAGGATACCGTAAGAACTAGAACTCGCTACCTTCAGGGCATGAATAAGTCAAAATTAAATACTCCAAAATATAGCTATTTAGAACACCGTAAAACCAAGTATCTACCGCATGATTCCGCATCAATTCAACATCATATAGTGTTTGAAATTCCTCCCGTGTCTAGACAAGTGTGTGATACCTCCAATTACCGCTTTAGATGCGTATGCAAATCAACCACTCATATAATTCTACTAAAAAGATAGAAAATAAGCTCTCGTACAAACCGTCATACAGATTATGCTCTACCCAAGTGCGTACACTAAATCCGGATCTAGTGTTAAACCTCCATGTGTATTATTCCCTAGATCTTGAATCCACTCTTCAATGCTCGCCAAAGTTAGCTGATATGTCTTCATCGTGAACCATTCTCGGAACAACCGAAAAGAGGTCTCGGGAATGTAACCAATGATGCGCCTAGAATTCTCGTGATAACACCTAGTCACGCTGGCACATCACTCGGCTGAGGCCGAGCACTCACCCAAAGTGTGCAAAGGTACAGGTCCCTCTTTAGGGTCACTGTAGTAGAATAGTAGCATGATGAAGTAGTATAACAAACATATATTTAGAAACTAATCCATTTATACATCGTTACATCAGACTGATCTATAAGAACTTAAGTATAAAATCATCATGATAACAATAGTATACAATGAATATTCTTCATATATTCATATTCTTCATATATTCATTAGTTGTACCAACAAAGATGAAAGCTTCATACAATCCCAGGACATGCATGCATGGATCTCATTACAATTATCCAGCTTATGCACTCATGTATCTCTAACCCTTCAAAGTAGTATGTGTCTCATGTATCCCTTACTAAGTAATTCATTACGTATATATAGGGTGGGGACTAGCCCTTCACCGCTTAACTCTACCAAAATAGGTCACATGCTAATAATAGCCATGCACCTTTTACAACTATAGCCATACATGTAAGTATGTTATCTATAGATCGTTAATAGTTAACTATATTGGTGGATCTATTCTTAGCTTATGTCCATGCAAGAGTGATTTGACATGCTCTTTGAAATCTCTATGAATATTGGCGTGCAAGTCTCGGCATTGCTTTGTGTGCTCTGCACGCTAACCTCTAAAAATAGCCCTGATCTCTAAAATTGGCTAAGTCCTGAAAGTCTGACTCTACACCTCCATGCGCGACGCCTTCCTATACCTTTGCACCTTTGCTCCTATGTTGTTCTCCTGCGTGGGCTCTGTGTGTAAGTTATACTAAGTGTTTTCTCTGATCAACAAAGTCCTCCGTAAATCTGAAACGATTAAGATAGATACGTAAAAAATCATGTCAACAATGGGTATAACAGATTAGACATAGAATCATCTTCAAAAGTCACCCAATGACTCGAATGGGTCATTGTACCTCAAAGAAATTTATTATTACTGCCGTAATTTTATTTTGTAAACCCTTGCTCCAAAACTTCACTAATAGTGCTGAAAATACACCCAAAATTTTGAAACCTCTATAGAATTCCCTGGTGAAATTCTGTCTTAATCTAAGAGGATTTTTTTCCTCTTGATTATTTTATCAAGCACAAGATTAGATAAATTTCAGATTTTATAAAATAATTATGACATGCCTTTCTAAATCGACCTCTCCCTTTATAAAGGAAATGACCCAAAAAGAGCCTCCAAAATCCTAACATCAAAATTAATGATTATTTCTAAACAAAATTCCCACTTCCCTTTGTCCGTAAGTCACACTTTCCTCATGGGGAGGATAAATTTAGAAATTGGCCTTTCTAATTTTTATTTTCCCATCATCATTTCTCTAGGTAAGTCACCATACTTCCTAGGAATGACACAAACTACATAAGACCCCCTTTTGCACTTTTCTAGATGTTATAACTTATTTTATAAGTGCATACATAAATTAAGCCACAAAAATAAGTATAAGTGCTTTAATATTTTTCTTTTATTTTATTTTAGACACTTATTAAAATTTATTGTTACTTAAGTCACCCTTGCGCACACCCTTTGGTCATCGGGTAGAAAGAATGGGCCAAAGGTCTTCGATGTTATTATTCACAAAAGAGGGACATTTCATACAACCATTGTATTAGTTTTAACACACGTTAGAAGGAAATGTAGACCATCGTATTTTTTACAAGTAGGAAGATGACACTGGTTGAGTAGAATTGTACCACTATAGAGTGTGAAGCATTGTCGATGATGTACACGATTCACAATTTTATACATTATTTTCTAGCAACACCATTTATTTTCTACACTAATCACATGACACTTAAGTATCAGGTTAACGAACCATCTTGCAAGGGAGAATTTTTTTTAATCCAATTATTTCAAGAGTTTGATTTCTTAGTTATAGTGAAGCCCATAAAAAGTAATTTCAGACTAGATCACTTATCAAGGATTAACTCTAGTGAGAATGCAAAAAGAATTAAGGATACTATATTGGATGCTCAACTCTTCATTCTACACTCCATTCCACTTAACTTAGAATATATTTCAGTTTTCTTGTGCACAAGAGCATTAGTGATATTATCCTCAAATAAAATCAACATGTCACTAACATCAAAAAGAGAAAACGTGGGAAGTTTTCCCTAAACTAGCTTGGACCATATATTATCACTCATATATATGGGTTTGGAACTTATCACTTAGCTTTCCTTGATGGTAAACCTAAAACATAACCTCTTAATACATTGCACTTGTGGAAGTTCTACTATTATAATATTGGCTCACATGACCTTAGTAAAAGTAAAGTCTCCTTCCATCCGCCTACTTATGTCTTAGTCTCAAAAAAATGGAAACATGTGGTTTCCCATCAGTATACCAATTATGACCTTAAATAAGGGCACCACGGATCTGCTCATAGCATATTCCACAAGAAAAATTCCCCACTCATGGGAAGGAAACCCCGTAATCATTACTATCACATTACATATCTATTTATCTAAATGACAAGATACTAAGGATATACATGAAGCTTGTACATGTACTTTTCCCATTTTAAAAGGTATCGTAGACTCACCCTTACCTATAAAAGTAAAAGTATCTATGGTATGCATATGATCAACATATAGACTAATCCCTCAAAGGATAATCATCAATAACAAACTTACATCAGTCAATGTGTATACCACTCCCTCCAAGGATTGCTACCTAATCAAAATATACACATGGTGACAAAAAAAGGGTTTCCTCCATTGATCAACCCTCATATACAAACAAAATCAAAAAGTAACCATCCCATGAAAGCTTCCCACATCGATCAACTTTCCCAAAAACAAAATCTTCTTGTATCAACCAACTTTCATAATATACAATAAAGTTGTGGCGTAACCGAGGAACCATAAAGAAGAACCCATTTCCCCATACACGCTATACACAAACCTTTCCCATGTCAAAAAGGGTAAATACAAATATCCCATATACATCCACGATCCTAGTATGATTAACCATTGTGAATTATATGTTAGCATTAATTATAAGACCGCATGTACAAGTTCATATACATAACAAACTTACCAACATGTATTATATATTCTAAAATAGTATGGAAGAAAACATCCCACAACATGTTCTCAACCATCATAAAGTGCATGATAATAAAACAAGATCATCATTTGTCACAACCATATCTAAAATCATCAAAACCACATATATAAAAACTCATAACACATACATCTTTAATCTAAAACATACATTTCAAATATCTCTATAGCACATCACATCAAATCATAATAAAACTCAAACATAACATAAATCTCAAAATCATACACACATATATATATATATATATATATATATATATATATATATATATATATACATACATACATACATACATATATACATACAATTATATATATACACACACACATATATACATAAAATGTCTACACATCATCAATGGATTTAAAATCCTCATACATCAAAACAAATCTCCCAAAAGGTTCTACAAACTATGTAGTGAACTATAAACCTAACAAGGGACTTATTCCTCTGGCACTGCTTCCTTAATCCCTATCCAATCCCTTTCCAAGAGCTCTCTGTGGCTGGCCTACACTTGATGTGATCCCTAATGGAGACTGTCACAACCTAACCATGTAATCACTATATTGAGCCTCATCTGGTAGCCTTCATATTACTATCATCTCATGATACTACATCTCATCTCCTAAATCTTGATACTGAGCCATGCTCACACTATTAGGTGACCTCATCTATCCACTTTCTTGTTCACTATCTACTTGGAGATCTACCCCTAATACTGACCCTATTATTACCCCAAAATTATGCTGCAAGGTCCCCCCTCTCTTGTTTATTTATATCTCTATCTATTATGGCCTATATGAGCTCTCCTTCACGGTTTTAAACTTCTGGCTCAACACATCCCTCTCTCTAGTCACCATTTCCCGCTCCAGAGTCACAAAATCTTGGAAATATATGGCACTATCTCATTCCACTATCAAAGTGGCCCTATTAAATATCCATGTGCCCTTATCAACCTCTGAACTCTCTACCATCATCTCTGATAAATCCACTCCCTCATCCTCTTGCCCCCTCGAAACACCCTCTTAGGGATCCTCTACACATGCTTGCAATCACCTCTCAAAACCATCCACCTAACCATGGCACCATGTAGCATGCACCTTCTTCATGCCAGTATCATCCACACCCACCTTGGCCCCCTAATAATGCACTCTAACCCCCATTCCCTCCTCACCTACCATAAAAAATTGGATCTTGAACCTCCAATAGTGTAACATCTGCATCTTCATTATCATGCTTGTAGGTAGCATGTGCCTCAGTACACCCTACACTAAGCCATACTATCACTTGACATGACTAAATATGATCTCCAAATGATACCCCAAACCCACATATCATATTGATTAGCTCTCAACTCCCCCTCTTCCCCTTCCCACACCGAGAAACTTGTGTATGACCTCCATACTACATCCCCAATTATAACCCTTCCTGGAACCGCCTATAATTTTCCTCTCCTCTCACTAGCCCTGTAGCCCCAAATATGATTTAATTATCATAAAACCAACATCATAACATATCTAAATCCATCTTGTCCCATGAAAATCATCTTGGCCAAGAAACTACTATGTGCTCATAGCCCCAACACTCCATCAAAAAAGCAACATCAACATCAAATCTCCTTCGGCTATCCTCCAAGCCACAACTCCTCATGTATGAACTAGAAAGGTGGGAGACCAAGAAAACATTATCATGTGTTTTAACATATCACCACCAACCTAGTAAACATCCATGAAAACCTACCACCCACTAAGTCCGGTAGGGAATAAAAATGATATGGATCGTCATCATAGTCACCAACGCCAAACCATCCTCATCATCACTAAAAATAGGCCATATGTAAATCCCCTAGATGAATATACCACATCTAGGGCATCGTCACCATAATGTCGATGCATGTAAGTACCCCTTCTCACCTCATCTATCACATATACCCGATCCCCCTAGAACTAGTAGTCGTAATATCATGTGAATATCTTGCAAGGTGACGAACATCTCACTACTCTTGACCAGAAAATTCCCAAAACATAACATGATTCAATTACTCAAAAATGTGAACAACATTCCCATATCTTTATGGATATGCCTATAGTCACGTATCCCTCCTAGACCAAACTCCTCTAGATTCCCCCTAGCATCCTCTAAAAAATTCTCATGTACACTCTCCAATAGATTTGGGATTCAATACCATGTGTCAATTGATCCTAGCCTTTGAATCCATGAAAATAAAAATAAAATATTAGACACATCCCATCAAAATCACTCAATTTTTTTAAAAAAGGCTTAATATTACAAAATCGGTTGAAATCACCAATGATTCTACTAAATCACTAGTGACCCCTTCTAATCACATGCAACTCTACTAAGTCGTTAGTGATTTCATACAAATTTTCATGTTATTTACATGTTATTTCCTCATTTACAAGAAAAAACACAAAATAAATTTCAAAAGAAAAAATTTAAAAAAATCCACTTACCTCTACAATGGTAGGTCTCTAATTCTCTAACCACCTCTAACCGCCTCGATCGCTCCAAAAACACTAAAATTTTGGAAAATCATAGCCCACAAGGCATTTTTATCTCAAATTTACAATAACACAAATGATCCCTCATGGAATATTTATACCAAAATTGTCCCACCCTAGGATCATTGGTGATCCTAAATAATTATAAGTGATTACATAAATCACCAACAATTCATCTCCCATATGCAAAACACCCTTGTGTACTTTGTCCAAAACTTTTCAAAACCCTAATTTTCATCACAATACCTATTTTGATATGCCTTCAACCCATTCAAAGGTCCCATGGCTCTGCACATCGACATGAGAAGTTACCTTTGGATCCTCTCCTTATCGTCATCTTACCAAAAATAACATCTATATGGTAAAAAAGTTTTCATCACCCCGTGAGGCTATACAATGTCCCCTACTAATAATTGTCAAGGTCACTACCTATTTTGGTATACACCTTTTTAATGACCATTTCATATTTTAACCAGGAAACTGAATATCCTTCACTAAAATTGTCAAAAATCCACACTTATACCAACTATCTTCAATCCAATAACCCAAAATTGGGGCATCTTTGCACTATTTATTTTCTCACAACTTGTGCCTATAAAATTATTAACAAAAATAGGTTTTTTTTCAAAATGCACCCTTTTAAAACTGTGCTTCCTTTTGGTCCCCAAGAACCCTCTACAAATTTAATTTTTTTACCCCACACAATAAAAAACTATGGTTATCAATTCACCATGGATTTTGTAGCCTCTTGGGAACCCTTTTCCCCCACTTTTGACTAATTCATATGTCTATAGGTCATGAAACCAATGGTTTCCCTATCAGTTGAATTCTCATTCACGTAATCCCACCTTTATGGCAATATATTTCATACCAAGCCTGTGTTTCCCAACACACCATGGATTTTGTAGTTTTCTGGGAACCTTTTCCTATTGCTTTCTACAAGTCATACATCTATAGGTTGAGAACTCATTGGTTCCCCTATAACTTTGATTCTTGGTCACATAAGCCCACCTTTGTGGTAATATATTTCATTTCTGCTCTTAGGGAATCCTAAATTGAAACACATCTGCAATCCTACACAAGCCTACATTCTCTTACATCAACTACCTAGAATCTTATCCAACATAAATCCATCTTTCATTTCATCATTTTTTCAGTGGCTTATCAATCAAAAACCTCTTGGTAAAAAGTGGTAAATGTAGACACTAGTTTTCAATACCCTTTGTGACCTACCCACATAGCTTACATCCATATTTCAATCCCTATATCTAAGTCATATCATTACCAAAATCATATTCTACCCCCTTAATATCAATTTACTTGTCGTAAAATAATCACTTACCCCCTTCTAAACCTCCTAAATCACCTAAAATGATTTTAGCCTAGTAAGACCAAACCCTCTTAGCCTCACAACCTCCCTAACACTCACTTGCATTATCTTTGTCCCCAACCCAAAACTCACCCATTTAGAAGTGGTTTCAACCAATTCCAAGTGTTTTTTCCACTTTTCTCAAATATCTAGTGAATCCCAAAATCGTTGAGGATTCTATATCAACTTACTTGAATTCCTTGAATGGGTATCTTGGATATTGTGTCAAATCTCTAACCTTTTAGAGATTGAGACGATGCCATTCATGGCATCTTATCACCCTGTGAAGCCATACCAAGCCTTTGGAGAGCCCATACCATCGTAAGATCTCTCTCCAACATTCATCATCTACATTTCACATTATAGGAAAGGTATTGTTTCCTCTTTACATCCCCTTCTCATCTATGTATCATTTATAATAACAATCAATTCATTTAATCACATACTTCAAGTATAAAATTATGTTCTATTTGAGTTGGAAAATTCCACAAAAAATCTCTAGTGATTCCCTTAAATCACAAGTGATTGCCTTGAATTGATAATGATTCCTTCTTCTAATCCCTTCAGTCACATTTTGCATGCTTTTAATCCATTTTATAACATGTTTCCTACTAATCTCTATGTTTCAAGTGTCTTATGTCTATAGATGACCATTCTAGGTGAATGGTATGAACCATAAAACATCTTTAACTTATCAATCATGTGACATCCATTCATTTTGGATTAGTCACATATCGACTACTGAATTAAGTATTTGTGTCATCACATTCATACCCAATCTAAATGATATCACCAAAAATTCAAAGTCCTTAGAAAAAGAAATGAGGCCAACCTTTATTGGGAAGAATTTTCAACCCTCCCAAACCTATCATCGGGAATGTTGATTGAGTTCCTCCATCCATATATTTTGATATTATTTATATTTCCATCATTATCTCCAGCTTAATTTTCTAAAAACAAGTTGAAACCCACCAAAGGAAACCCTTTATTTCTTGGGATTTTCCTTTTCCAAGAAATGTGTCTCATTATTATCTAACATCTCTCTTGTCAAGTTGTCTACTTGCATGCATTTTTCCTCATTCTATAGAAAAAGATTCTATTTTTCCTATTGGATTTGTACATCTTGACGTTGTTGATGCACATATCATTAAACCCTATTATTTTCTCAGTTTTATTGGTTTACTACATGTAAAAGAATCAGACCCTAAATCTATTAAAACTCCACATAACACCATACCTTGAGAAACATGTGGAACATTACGTTCTTTATTCCATGGCATCCATAATTGGTTGCATTCTTACTTCCTTCTTTTGCATTGTGGTTTATGGTAGAATTTTTCTTCGCATCGTGGCTTCTAAAGCTAAGCAAGAAAGTATGAAAACCTAATTACAAAGAGGGTGTAGAAAGCATTAGATGATCCATAGTTGTTCCTAGACCATACCAAAGTGTTGACCAAATAAATAGAGAGGGAGGAACGTCACACATAATCACATAAAAGTGTGTGAGCTAAAATCTACCTAAACTAGGGCACCTTAAGAGGGACAGGGGCACCATGGGCTTGTTAGGCTTGTTTTGTGGGACTGTGTCTGTCAAAATTCTTATAAAACCTCCTCTGAGTGGTCACTAGTTATTATCTGTTGTTCTCCTTTGGTCACTATGAGGTCACACAATATCGATCAAGGTAGCTAGAAACCTATAAAACCCTCAAATCATAAAAAAAAAAGAAAGATGCAGAATGAGGGGCCAAACTTCCTCAAATGTCATAATAGTGATCTTTCAACTAAGCATTGTACTACAGTATTAGACCCAATGTAGTTATGTGTGTGTGTGTGGGAGAATTGTGCCCTAGGTGGCTCTTGTGCATGTCACACTTGATAACAGAAAGTAAGCTAGATGTAAAGAAATGTAATAGATGTGTGCATGGAATAGAATGAACTTCCTCCTATGAAGTGTATGTAGAATAACCAGCCCTTGTGTCCTTTTATGGTGTTAGATGGATGCAATGGAGCTCTTATATGTCTTGATGGATGCAACCTTAGGTGGTGATAGCTAATGCTTAGTGTTTGGTCCTTTATTATGATCACATAACTTTATATTTATATGATTCCTTTGCTTGAATTTCATAATTAACCCCAAAAATGGCCGAACTACCAAAAAGATAAGATGCTCAAATGGCTAGAAAATACCCAAAAGATGTGAAAAAGTATAAAGAGGTCAGGGGCACCCAAAGGGGATGAGGGGCCCTGAGTTGGCATCTGGTTCTGGGTGGGCGTTGGTGTCTAGGATGATAAATGTCGAAGTATAAAAAGGCATACTAAGAAAGTAAGGGTAAAGACCAAAGTGAGTAAAAAAAAAAAAAGTGGCCAAATACATGGGTTAATTAGTACTTTTCTTACTTAGGAATCATATGAATAGTAGTATGTAATCAAGACTAGATAATTACCCAAAGTGCATGATTTTGTGTCTACATTTTCCCCCACTTTATGTTGGTGAGTGAAATCTTAAGTAACATAAAGTAGATAGAGATGTGTATACCTAATAACCATGTAGATCGATGTAGAAAGAGCGTGCTGAGGGACAAGACAAAGTGTGGAGTGATAAAAATGTGAAGCATGGATGCTAAGGAGGAGAAAGTGTAAAAAGTGATGATGAAAATGAACCTAGGGTGGAAACGCATGTGTAGATGTCATGATGTGCCTATTTTTTGTTGTCTGTCAATGTGTTGTTTTTTTGTGATGATGTTGAATGTTGACTACCACTTCCCATATGGACGGACCTACAAAAGAGAAGAACAACAAGTAGTCAAATACACATGTATATGATCAAAATGTGTAAAAAAGTATGTAAAAAGCATGTAAAATGAAAAAATGTGAAAAAGGAACATGTGCACCTGATCCGTGATGAGGAAAGAGTGTAGAAAGGATCCTGAAGATGTTGTAGATGAACAAGTTTTTTTGGGTGATCTCACACTTAGTTGTGCGACTGAGATTTTTGGGGTGATCTCACGCCAATGATATGGAAGAAGTGTAGGAGAAAAAGTTTGGTGTTATCCTCCAACCTTTAACTACTTCCCACAATGTAGGACACCACTATAGATGGTGTGTAAAATTCAAACAATTTGATCCAATGAAAAGTGCTAAGGACTATACTAAGAAATTTTTGCCCCTGTAAAATTGTGTGGAGTTCTATAGACTATGTTGAACTACCAAAATGTTGTGTAACTTCCCCCTATGATTATAGGCATCTAGAAGGGTCGTGTTGTGTTGCTAAGGACCCAAGTCTGATTTTGAGCCCTGAAACTAAAAACTATGTTGTACCGTATTGTGTTGTGTTGTGTAATGATTATAGATACTATATGGGGTGAATGATTCACCCAAATGATGCCCCCTCATTTGGGGTGCATGCGACATCACTGAAGGAGTATGCAACCCAAAGAGGACCGACCATTGTGTTGAAATTGCCCTTGTAGGGGGAAGGGAATGTGCTTGGTAGAAACCAAGGCACACACAAACAAAGTGGTTAGGGAGACAAGTGTTAGTACAAGAAAAGATAAACATGTATGTATAAGACAAAATGTAAGCTAAAGTAAAATATGTAAGCTAAGAAGACAAAGAAGATAATGTAAACAAAAGAAGAAGAATGTAGACCATTAAAAAGGGTTGTAAACATGGGACACCACTCATGATGTCACAAGAAAATCAAGGTCAATGAAGCCAAAAGTAGATAGTGTGCACACAAGACAAAAGGAAAATCCCACAAAAAAGAGCATACAAAGAAAGAAATGAAAAAAGCAATGTAATAGAAAACCATGGAAGTAATATAGTCCTACAAAAAAAATGTTGCACATGAAGCACCCATTAGCATGTTAGAAAGATAAAAAGTATGTCAAAACATGTATAATCCGATAAAGTAGTGTGTTATGAAACAAAATGAAACAATAACACCTGTAATGTATGAAAGTGGATGCCCCTAGAGCCTTTGTGGGACTAGTAATAGGTATTGCATGCAAGCATCCATGTTGTGTGTAATAGATCTATATAATCTGCGATCACAACTAGAAAGAAAGTGAATGCACATGTGTGTATGATAAATATAATGACATACAAGATATCTATCTAACATGTGTAATAAATGTGCATGTAAAAGTAAAGTAAGAAGAGTAAATGTGACCAAGATATGTAGTATGTTGTGGATGAGATGGAATGGAATGTAGTGTGAATGATAGGAGCAGCATGCCCCCAGTGGATGTGTATGTATGAATGAGGTTCATTTATTTATGCCCCCTCAACAATTCAAGAATGAACCGTAAATGAGTGTCATCAGGAAATGGTTTGAATGTGTGTATTAAAAAGATGTGATCATCAAAGCGTAAAGTGTAGAGTGTAAACGTGTGAGTGAATGAGTGAGTTGATTAAACATGAGTGAGTGATGAGGTCCATTTGAGATGTATACCTCAATAGTTGAGTATGGACCATGGAACTAGAGTGCGTCATAGGGTAATGACCAAATGATGTAGTAGTAGTAGATGTCAGAAAGATATAGTGTGAATGTGTGTAGAGTGATGTTGAGAGTAAAGAGTATGATGATAGTAGTGTAATGATGAAGAAGTGTGTATGTGTAAGATGTGTAAGTGTGTGTAGTGTAGTGTGTGTATGTGTAGTGTATGTATGTATGTAGTGTGTGAGTGTGAGGTTCATGTGTATAGGATGCCCTCAATAGTCAAGTGTGAACCAAAGCATAAGAGTGTGTCATCGAGAAATGATGATACTAATGTATGTGTGTGTGTAAATATGAAATGTGTGTGATGAAATGATGATATGAGATATATAAGATGTTGATGTTAGGGGGAAGAAATAAGTGTGATGCCCCCAAGTGTGTGATGATGAAGGAGGATCAAGTGCCATTATCTAAAAGATCATCATTGTCCTGATCAAAGCCGATTGGAGCTATATTGGAGACTTGATAGGAAATAATAGTATGAGGGGATCATATAAAGAGCCATTGTGATGTAAGGTGTACACATGGTCATTGCATATTCTTCATCGGTGAAAGGTGTTGACGACACCCATGTGCATACCAACAGTAATATTTTGAGAATGTCCAGAGATGAATCACTACTAATAGAAACACTACCAAATGGCATGGGAAAAGTGATAGAAGTGTGACTGGAGTCTAAAGTTCCCCCAATATAGTCAAGCCAATATTTCCCAAGTATCAGTGGAGAAGTATGAGGGGTACGTGTAATGAATACTACTAGATGAAAAACACAAAGACCATAGGTGGTCCATAATGTGAAAATATCCATGATAGAGATGCGGTGAGTGAGGGTGGTAGGAATATCATTAAGCATCAATCCAATCCTAGTTAAGTTTCATCATATGTGTAAATAGTATTGAAAAAGTATGATCCACTAGAATATGATGCCAATAAGAGTTGTTGATTAAGAGTGTGCATGTGAAAGGAGGTGGTGTAGTTGCAGACTACTCAGGGGAGGGTGAAACAACATCCAAGGTATGGAAAACCCTTGATAAAGTACCATAGCATTAGTAGAGAGAGGGGTCTTGAATTTGTATTCACCAGGACCATCGGCCATGAAAGTTCATTGAAATAGGAGTCATCTATATCATAGGAGTGAAATTAAGTTTTCCCAATGTTTCATCAGTAAGTTCAATAGTATCGACTTCATCATCAAAATCATTATCATCATCTGTGTTAGCATTTCATGTTGTATAGTTGTGTCGAGAATATTTCTAGGAGGTGTACTAGATGTAGGGTGAGAGGAGCCTCAACAGGTGGAGCAATAGTGTTTAGCAGAGATATATGTGGGTGAGATGATTGTAGTAGTATGAGTAGAAATAGTCGAATGCTTGGAGCGGAAGAAGAAGACTGTGAAGCTATAGATTGACAATGTCATATGTATCAATACTACTATATGGAATAGGTTGTGAAGGAGGAATAAGCATAGTAATAATAGGGTCTATATGACATAAATTTGAATGGTTTAGGATCTGCAGTAATAGTATGTTTGTATCCATCATGTAAGAATTTGACATTGGTGTACAATGGATGGAACTAATTTGCATTACATGAAATCCAAGGTCTACCTAGTAATAGATTGAATTGAAATGAAGCATCTATAATGAAGAAGTTTGTGAGGATAGTCTTAGGCCCGAAATTGAAATATGTAATGAAATAGTTCCTAGGCATGTGTGAGTAGTTGAATCATATCCCCGAATAAGAGTAGAATTCTTAGAAATTAGATTATCATTAATGCCCAATTGTTTGAGAAGGGAATGAGAACATAGTTGATGAATGGATCCATTATCAATAAGTACACATTTAATGCAAGTGGTGTTGATAATAATAGTGGTGATAAGCAAAGGTGCACATGGATTGTCATTAGCAAATGGTGATATGTCCTCATTAGTGAATGATATAACACATGGAAAATTTTTTGAGAGACTGAATGAGGTGTGTGAAGGCTACCAAAGAATTATCACTTTCTATATGAATAAAATGAAGGGAAGCCTCTAATGTTTGATGAAAATCAGGCACATTGTGCAATAAGTCATAGAGGGAGATTTTTGGTGTATTCTTAAGTTGTTCAATGATATCATAGCCCTTAGAAGTAGTAGGAGGAGCCAAAGAAGTGATAGGTGGTGGAATAGAAATGGGTGGAGCCTAGAGGACAAGTGTGGTGAGTAGTTACTACATTGATAGAAGGATCAACCCAAGGCATAATAAAGTGAGGAGGATGTTGAGTACAAACTTGCATGAAATCAGCAATGGTAGTAACCATGCCTAAAACCTTAGTGGGTGTGAAAGAAGGATAAGATGATTGAGTCATGACTTGATAAGGTGAAGACATATTTAGAAGAAAAGGGTTTGATTAATTGGGTTCACCAAAATGATTAAGCTAAATGTGAAAATATATGCCTAATCTGATTGTTATTGCAGTAGTAAATAAATAAACAATTAAGTACAAAAATTAACCCAAGAAAACTAAGCAAAAATATAAAACCCTAAGTGCAAAGAGGAGAAGAAGAAGACTTAGTTGATTTTAAGTTTTCCTAGACTATGTGTCAAAGTGTTGACTAGATAAAAAGAGGGAGAAGCGTCATCACACAAAAACCTAGAAAAGTGTGCGAGCTATGAACAATCTTCTTGGAGATAGGGTGCCTCAGATGGATAGCGGTGCATGTGGGTTCCTAGGCCTATTTTAGGGTGCCTATGTCTCTAAAAATGCTCAAAAACCTCCTCTAAATGGTCATGAGGTATTTTTTTTTTTTCACCTTTGGTCATTATGAGGTCACACAATGATCACCTGGTCACTAGAAACTTGTGATGAAATAATGACCTAAAACCCTCAAATAGACATCAAATCCTAAAAAAAAAGATGCAAATGAGGGTTGATTGTCCTCAACTATCACAATGGTGATCTTATGATTGATGTTGCACTACATCTCAAACCCAATGTAGTTCTATGTGTGTGTGTGTGTGTCGTGCCCTAGGTGGCTCTTGTGCATGTCACACTTGATAGCGAGAAAGTAAGCTAGATGTAAAGAAATGTAATAGATGTGTGCATGGAATAGAATGAACTTCCCTCCTATGAAGTGTATGCATAATAACCATCCCTTATGTCCCTTGGATGGTGCTATATGGATGCAATGGAGCTCTTATATGTTTTATGGATGTAACCTTAGGTGGTGATAGCTAATGCTTAGTGTTTGGTCCTTTATTATGATCACATAACTTTATATTTATATGATTCCTTTGTTTAAATTTTGTAATTAACCCCAAAAGAATTACTACCAAAAATATAATATCATCAAACATCTAGAAAGGACCCAAAAATGTGAACAAAGTAAGAAAGGGTTCAAGGGCACCTAGAGGGAAAATGACACCTAATGTTGGCGTCATGGTGGGCACTAGTGTCAGGATGATAAATAAGATCTTGACTGAGCCGGAATATGCTTGGACTCTTTTGTTTCTTTCATTCTTCGCACTTGAGTTCAATTTGATTTCTGGATGAATTGTGGATTTATCCACCTTTATGACTCAGCCTTGGATCAGTTACATTGATCCAAGGAATGTTTTAAGTTTATTCAGGATGAACAAAATTTATTGACCTTACGAAAGTTTCAGGGTCTGATTGAGTTTTGAATGATCAATCCCGGAGTTTAACTCAGGCTGATCATGATAAATGGGATGTGGTTCCGTATCGTAACATCTGGAAAGGCCTGGACCTTAAGCCAGGTAAGATGTTTAGGTTATACCAAAAGCTTAATTTAGTGATGCCAAATAGAATCCTTTACAAGAATGTTTTACCCTGTATGGACTCTAACACTGATTGGTCCTATTTTGGAGACCTAGACTAGATTCGTTAAGGTTAATAATCTTAACCTAAACTATAACCTATTGGTTAAAATAATTACTAATCTAACCTAGCCCTAAACTATAAGCTTAATGCTCCTAAGAGTTAACTACACCTAGCACTATGGAAGTGAGACTAATGTCTTACCCTATGATCTAACCTATGTTTCTAACCTATCTTAACTAATGAAAAGAATGGAGGGGGACCTAAGAAGGGTCACGAGTCATGGGCGGTGGTTTCCATGGCATTTATGAGGGGGATAAGGTTGAAGGACTTGGAATGCTGTCAGGTTTGGCGGAGGTTGCAAACGGCTAATGTAACCTGACGTGGCAGTATCACCAAGTATGGGAATGTTTGTTTGTTTTCTTTTGGCGATCACCAATTTTGGCGGTCGGTGGCAATGGAAAATAGGTGGGAGGATGGAAGTAAATGCAATTAATGAACTTTGGTTCCCGAGCGTGGATTGCTTGGGAAGGCATGCAAGTGGAATATTGTTTGGTTGTTTTGTTTTCCATGCATTCCATTTTTTTCTCTGCTTGAGCACTGGTTCTTCAAACCACCATCTACTCTATGTTGCATGGCAACTTTGAGAGTTTCTAGCTTCCTTCTCTGTCGGGGAAAGTATATAAGGCATGGAGGTAACAATATTTTGTTGTTTAATCTTTCGTGGAAGAAGAAGAGAAGGTGCGAGCACATACAGAGGTCTTCTTCAAATTTTTAAGCGACACTATCAGGCATGATAGGCCCTAACTTTTAAAAATCTTGCTTTCCTTTAAATGCTTTCATTAGAACAACTCTGTTCAGATGATTTTTATAGTCGGCCCAATTGGTGTAGTAGCAATGTATTGGTTTTCTTCTTTCTTGATGATTTGGGAATCCTTGGTTATACGTAGACCCTGTTGAAATCTACTTCTTTTATCTTCTCTCCTTGTTGTGATTACATTATGGGTTCAACTTCTGTAGAAGTGTTTGTTGTGATTACATTATGGGTTCGACTTCTGTAGAAGTGTTTGCTGTGATTACATTATGGGTTCGACTTCTGTAGAAGTGTTTGCTGTGATTACATTATGGGTTCGACTTCTGTAGAAGTGTTTGTTGTGATTACATATGGGTTCGACTTCTGTATATGTTGTTTCCTTGTCTCTTGTTCGACTGAGGTAATGAGTTCCTAACTGTACCATGTTAGACGTTGTGTTGGATGATTTCATGTTTGAAGAATGACACGGAAAGAATTGTTGTGTCTAATTTGGTTGGTTTATTGATTATTGCTTGGTCGTATGAGAGCTTTTTTATTGCTTGACAGCTTCAGGTGAATATATAGTTGGATTGTGATGAAACTGTAGTTCCTTCTATTGAGCTCGACTGGTTTAGTCGCATGCGTAAGAAATATGTTTTAACACAAGCTTGTATCTCTGTTGAAAAGGGTATGGATGTTCATTGATTATGGGTTATGAAAATGATGAAACATTTGGTGTAGTTTTGTTTTCTTTTACGATTTTCACTTGGATATTAGAACACAAATGTGGGACCCGTGAAAATTACTTGATGAACCCCATTTCCTATCAATTTGTGGGTGATCTTAGATCTGCATGGATGGAAATTAGTTTTATTTTAGAATATGAATGATTGTGTTGATGTTTCTGTAGTGACCTTGAAATTTATCATTAATTCTTCTATTAACACTAATGAAGTGCTACTTTGTTTGGTATCCTTGAATGCACAATAACAATTATCCAAAGTAATGTAAATAGTTAGTGTTACCTATTGGTAAGTAATGATAGCAGTTACCCTAACTCGTAGTCTAAAATGATTCGAGTCCTGGTGAAGGGTAGACTATTTTATTTGGATCAGGATTGTGGACTGATATTTGAACGTATATGTATTTCATTTATAACAATCTGTGGCTTTTGTTAATGAGCAATTTCAAGACCCTAGGGAATCTAAGGATGACCTTTTAAACAATTCTACCAGATTAGAGCTAATGGTAAACTTGGGTGTTGATTTTCTTACTTTCTCTTCTTCCCTAATTGAATTCAAGATTGATTGTATATGCATTACTCCTGGGAAGTTGGTACAGTCCTGAACTTGTTTGGAATGGAGATCTGAATGCCTCTGTTTCTTTCTCTTAAATTGTAAAGTATATGTTGATATAGGAATTTTGGAATACAGAAAGTATTCTCTCCCTTTCTGAAATTATGAGTGCTCCTTCTTTTGTATTTCTATGAGAACTCTATGGTACGGGTATAAGATGAATAGATCATTAAATTTATGAGGAGAGAGATGGTAAGTGCTTAGTCTTGACCAAAGTCTTCTTTCCTTATCTACTAGCTTATATTATTACCCTATTTGAGTTATTCAGTTATCTACTTGTATAAAAGTAGTATTGTAGTAGAAGTTTGTATACTTATCAATGTCATTGAAATAATGCTATGAGTATAAAGGAATCCATCAGTTGAACTTGCTGGAGGTTATAATCTGTCTTTGCTTGAATTGTTAAATGCACATCTGTTGGATACACGTACTGGTAGGAATTCATTCTTGAATGGAGTAATTTTGTTGGATTATTACTGTCCTTGGTTTTCAGATGGATGGATATTGTAGATTCATTTTGTTTCTTCTTAGTCTCTAATATATGATGAATCATCTGAAAATATTTAAGTTTAACTGGCAGCTATAATATGAGTTATGTTTTAAAGTCATATTAGAATTGTAGAAAGATGAATAGCCTGATTCATGTTTAAGGATTTGATGAAATGATTTCATTTAAACAGGTTGTTTAATGAAAACAATTGGTGGAATGCAATTGTTTTAAGAATTAGTGCTTATCATGCTCAGTTCACTGAACTGACCTGTGCTAGCAATTTTTGCAGATGGACATCGTAAGTGGTAAAGGCACGCAGATCTGATATGATGCTCAGATTGTTTAATCTAGTTTTTATGATGAATTCCAACTTGATTTCTCTAATTGTACTATAGGAAGAAAGATATTCTTTTGATGTTGATTATTGTATCAAATGTGCCGAAGTGCATAAGTTGTAATTGTATGGCTTGGAAATAAATGAAATGGGGAAATTGTTACTTATGTGGCTGCATTTTTATTTGTTGAATTGAACTTCTTATGTCTGAATGAATGAGAGTGCATTTTTATTATTATATGCCATGGGAGCTAGTTGGATTCCCTAAGTAAGCCTTGTAAAAATTATGTGACTGAATACTTCATGTTTGAATAGTAATTCTTATATATTATGAATAAGGCTAAATTGGAATTAGTCCACTGCATTTTTAGGGAAGTTAAGGTTAAACTATGCCCTGATATGTAGCTATAATAGGAAGAGTATTCTATTACTCCCTAACAATGATCTAAGTCAAGGCAACGTAATTGATGGTTTTAAATCACCATGTCTTAATAACAATAAGTCAGATATATTTCAGTCTTCGGAGTTGATATAAACCCTTACGGGTTTAGTTAGCTTCCTTATGAGAGAACTTAGGGCTATTGCCCAATTATGAGGAATAAGATTATTAGGAACCGATGGACACCTTGACGAGGTCTCAAATCTTATTAAACTTCTCTCTGTGAAATTGAACTTAACTACGTAAGGCAACTCAATGGTATGAAATTTTGGGTGGGAAAAGGACTATCCAGTTAGGAGGGCCTTTAATACAAATTCAACTCAACTTAAGTAACTTTTTGAAGTTATGTAAATCTTTCCGAGGTAGTTTTGTAGGATGTTGACACATGTCAACTGCAGGGTTGTACCTTCGAGAAGATTAGGATCTTCTCGAGGATACAACAATGCAGGTGACATATGGCAACACCCTTTTGCATTGATCGTTAAGATTTACACCTGAAACTCGAACAAGATTTTCCTTTGGGACCGGTTAGGACCATAGACATGCTTATGAGGCAGCCCTTTGAGACTCGGGGTACCTTGACACACGGGGTTAATAGTGGTTGACCCAGTATGTCAGCTTATCCCTAGTCTTCAAGAGCATCCTTATAACGTGTGTTATGATATTAACCCGTTCCTGAGTGAATAACTTGGGACAGGGGAGGCTGACAGAAGTCAGTATAAGACATTCTATATAACATCGGAGTGGGGTGAAGGACGTATTCCAGATTGACGAGTATGCCATCAAGGAATATGAGACATGAACAGTATGTTTCAAATCTTTGGCCAAAGTATCGCAAGCTGCTGATTGCGTTGTCCTATGTCACCTAGTCTAAGGGACGTGATGCCGATGAATGATGGTAACAATTATTCAGATAGGTTCCTTGGACAGAGCATTCTAAATCCCATTAGGGAAGAGAACCGCAAGAGTGAAGTGTTCAGATAAAAATGCCAACTCTATGATACCCATGAATAGATCGGTAGTTCACCGAGTCATGGAATGAATAGATCGGTGGTACACCGAGTCATTACAGCTGCATATGGTTATCTATTATAAGAATGATTGTTATGATCTGTGAGTTCTAAATTATGTATTTAGAACTAGAAATCACTTATCAAAAAAAAAAAAAAAATTCTTGTTCTAATGTTCTAAAATGAGGATGTTACATCTTGGTATCAGAGCTGAAGGTTGCAGCTCTTGGACCTATTGTGTCCATAATCTGATAAAAACCTAAATTTTCTTGTAACAGAAAATGGTTAGAACAAGGGGAACGTTGCGAATAATGCTCCACCAGAGGGAGGGGCAACAACCCAAAAACTTGATGAGATCCTTGCTGCCCTATTGGACACAAGAGATCGTTTGGCTGTACTTGAACAACAAGTAATGGGAAATGAGGAGGATGATGAAGCTGGTAACAACAATCAGCTACCTCCTGAGGACAACCCCGATATGGGTGTTGGTAATAACACTGGAAATGTACCTGTCCAACCAGAAAACAAAAAGGCCAGGTTGGCAGTGGAACTCACTAATGATATAAAAAGGATAAGTCCACCTAAATATGATGGCACCACATTAGGAGATGGAGCTGAGAACTGGCTCAGTGAGATGGAGAAGTACTTTGCAATAAGAAACTTCTCGAGGGAAACCAAAGCTATTTGGGGAGCCTATCAGCTTTCCCATGAAGCATCTTCATGGTGGGACAGCCGTAAAGCTGAGCTAAATATTGATGAGACCAATATTACTTGGGATCAATTTAAAGGCTATTTTAGGCAACGTTGGCTGCCACAACTTTTCTATGATCAAAAAATGACAGAATTCCAGAACTTAGTTCAAGGAAAGCTAACGGTAACTGAATACTGGGAGCGGTTTACTGAAACTCCTCAAGTATGTACCGCAGTATCAAACTGACGAGAAGTTCAGAATATGGAAATTCATCATGGGACTAAATCCCATGATAGGAGGAGAGGTCGATGTTCACAGCCCAACCACTATGGAAGGGGTTGTTGAAAAATCCATAAGGCAAGAACAAAAATTAAAGGCTATTTCTACTCATAAAGAGGAAGTGCGGAAGAAGATTGCAAACCCTTCTTCAACTTCACTTGCACCCAAGAAGGGGCCATGGAAAAAGTTTGGAAATAGAAGTAAGTTTCCAGTGGATAATAATAAGAAAACGACAATGAATAAACCTGCTTTGGAAATGTAAGGGATAGTTTTGCCAAGAATTATAACAATGGGCAGAAGCCCTATGGAGGACAACGTGATAATTTTAAGGTTGGAAGTAATTTTGAGCCTAAAAAGGGACCTGTAGGAGGCTGCTATAATTGTGGCAAAGACCACTACACAAATCAGTGCCCTTTGAAGAAGGATGATCGTAATCAGCAGCATAAGATACATGCTGCAGTAGCAGACAAGCAAGCTGAAAAGCAAGTGACACCTATAGAAGTTCCGGGTAAGTTATTTGGCATACCTGTCACTATTCTTTTTGATACAGGAGCTACTGAATGTTTTATTTCTAGTAAACTCACTTCTAAACTTAAAAGAAAAGCTAGAAAAATGGATAAATCTTGGACTGTATAGTATGGTAATAACTCTGTTCATACAGTGAGTATGTGTCTTTTTGGGCAGTCCTTGACTTACCTAACTTTTCCACGGAAGTTGACCTCTATGTTGCACCTTTGGGATCCTATGACGTTGTCATCGGCGTCAATTGGTTAGCTGACCATAAAGCAAAAGTAGACTGCTTTGAAAAGAATATAAGATGTTTAGATGATCGGCTGAAAACAACAGAGATTCAAGGTGTGAAACGGGAAATTTCAGTTAGGAAACTGTCAGCTATGCAACTTAAAAAGGCTAAGAACAAAGGATGTACCTTATATGCAGTAAAGATATCTAAATTTTTAGAAGAAGACGGTGATTCCATGAAATGATACCCACTGTTGCAAAGTTTCAAGGATGTATTTCCGGAGGAATTACCAGGTTTACCACCCAAAAGGGAATTTGACTTCACCATTGAAATCAAACCAGGGACGGAACCTATTTCTAAAGCACCTTATCGGATGACTACTACAGAGTTAGTCGAGCTTAAGGCACAATTGCAAGAACTTTTGTCTAAAGGTTTGATTAGGCCAAGTGTTTCACCTTGGGGAGCGCCAGTAATATTTGTGAAGAAGAAAGATGGAACACTTAGACTGTGTATTGATTATCGGATGTTAAACAAAGCAACAATCAAGAATAGATACCCACTTCCAAGAATTGATGATCTATTTGATCAGATGCGTGGAGCATCGGTTTATTCCAAGATAGATCTTCGATCTGGGTACCATCAATTAAGAATTAAGGAAGAAGATATTCATAAAACAACTTTCCAAACCAGGTACGGACATTATGAATTCACGGTTCTACCCTTTGGATTAACTAATGCACCCGCAACTTTTATGAACTTAATGAATAATATCTTTCAAGAATATTTGGACAAGTTTGTGCTTGTATTCTTGGATGATATTCTCATATATTCTAAAAGTGTTGAAGAGCACAATGAGCATTTGAAGATAGTTTTGGAAATTTTGAGAAAAAGAAAGTTATACGGTAAGTTATCCAAATGTTCTTTCTTTGATACTGAAGTTCACTATTTGGGTCATGTCATTAGTAAAGAAGGAATTGCAGTAGATCCTTCAAAAATAGTGGCAATAACCGAGTGGCCTGCACCAAAGAATGTACACGAAGTAAGAAGCTTCATGGGCCTTGCTGGTTATTATAGAAAATTTGTTAAGGATTTTTCTAAAGTGGTTGCACCGATAACTTCATTACAGAAGAAGGATAGGAAATTTATTTGGAATGATAAGTGTGAAACTACTTTTAAAAGTTTAAAAATTCAGTTGACTTCAGCACCTATATTAGCTGTACCGGACCCTAATGGGAACTTTAATGTTGTAACGGATGCTTCTGGGGAAGGCCTTGGAGGTGTTTTGTTACAAAATGATCATGTCATAGCTTATGAAAGTAGAAAACTTAAGTTACATGAGCTGAATTATGCCCCTCATGATTTAGAGCTTGCTGCAATTGTTCATGCGCTTCAAGTTTGGAGACACTATTTACTTGGGAAGCCTTTTGAGTTGAAAACTGATCATTTAGGGCTGAAATATATTTTCACTCAGCCTAATCTAAATGCAAGACAACGAAGGTGGTTAGAGTTTTTGTCTCAATATGATTTTGATATTAGCTACATCAAAGGAAAAGAGAATAGAGTAGCAGATGCTCTAAGTCGTAGGAAGCACATTTCTGCTCTTATAACATTAAGAACTCAGTTTAAAGATGAGGTAAAAAGTGCCTCAGAATCTGATATATACTTTCAGCAAGTAAAAGCAGCACTTGCTGCAGAACCAAAAGATGAAAGGTATAAAGGTTTTCATTTTGATAATGAAGGAATCTTACGTTATGAAAATAGAGTATACGTACCTTTGCTGAATGATTTGAGAAAGAAATTGTTAGTTGAATTTCATAATTCACCCTTCTCTGGACACCCGGGTATTACTAAAATGCTCGCTGATCTAAAACAACAATACTTCTGGAAAGGAATGAAAAAGGATGTTATAGATTTTGTGACTCATTGTCTGGAATGTCAGCGGGTTAAGGCAGAACACATGCACCCTGCTGGTCTATTATATCCCCATAGCATACCACAATATAAATGGCAAGTAATAAGCATGGATTTTGTACAAGGGCTGCCTATGTCGAAAAATAAACATGATGTTATCTTGGTAGTTGTAGACAAACTAACAAAGGTAGCTCATTTCATCGCTGGAAATCTAAAGGATGATTCTCCAGTGTTAGCCAAAAGATTTGTGCACGAAATTTTCAGGTTACATGGAGTACCAGAATTGATTATATCTGACAGGGATCCTAGAATGACATCAAGATTTTGGCAAACGCTTAATGCAGCTCTTGGAACTAAACTAAACTTCAGTTTTGCATATCATCCAGAAACGGATGGACAAACTGAGAGAGTAAATCAGGTGTTGGAAGATATGTTACGAATGTATTGCATGGATCAACAGTATAAATGGGAAGAGTATCTCCCATTAGTTGAGTTTGCATACAACAACACATATCACTCTTCTCTTAAAATGGCACCTTTTGAGGCACTTTATGGAAGAAAGTGCAGAACCCCTATTAGTTGGGACAATATTGAGGATAGAGTGGTAATTGGACCAGAAATCCTCACTGAAATGGAACAACAAGTTAAAATGATACGTGAATGATTGAAAGAAGCAACAGATAGGCAGAAGAGCTATGCTGACCTAAAGCGGGTTGACCAAAAGTTTGAGCTTGGTGAAAAGGTTTTTCTTCGTGTTAAACCAAGAAAGAGTTCTATAACTTTTGGCAAGGCTGCCAAGTTGTCACCTCGTTATGTGGGACCTTTCAAATTGTCGAAATAATCAATCCTGTAGCTTACCGATTAGCATTACCACCTGCTTTGTCTCACATGCATGATGTTTTCCATATTTCTTTGCTTAAGAAATACATTTCAGACTTGTCACATGTTTTAAATTGGAATTCCTTGCAGGTCCAAGACCCAGGGATAATCGTGGTTAAACCCACACGAGTGCTGGAAACTCACCAATTGCATTTGAGAAATCATGAAATACAACAATGTAAGGTCCAGTGGGACCAGTTTAACGAAGAAAGTGCAACTTGGGAAAATCTGGAAGAGATGAAAATTGCTTTTCCCTTTCTTTTTTAATAGAATGGAATCTGTTGACTGAAAAAAAAAAAATTTATTTATTATGAATTTATCTTTTTCATATCTTTATGTAAGCCAGCTTTGAGGCAAACATTATTCAGGTTGAATAAATTGTATCATGACATTGATTTCTAGAATTATTCAAGTTGGAAATAGTCATTTGTTTTGTGAACTAATAAATTGATTGACCTGAAGATAAATCAAAGGATGTAATCATCGGGACGATGAATCTTTTAGGAGGGAAGCATGTAACACCCTGAACTGTTGTTACTTTCTCCTGAGCATTCAAGTGTTGATATATGATTTCTTCTGTATAAGGACATGTTCCTTTGGTTTTGGGAAGTCATGCTTGATATGGATTGTATCCTCTTTGCTCTTGAAGATCTTGACTGAGCCGGAATATGCTTGGACTCTTTTGTTTCTTTCATTCTTCGCACTTGAGTTCAATTTGATTTCTGGATGAATTGTGGATTTATCCACCTTTATGACTCAGCCTTGGATCAGTTACATTGATCCAAGGAATGTTTTAAGTTTATTCAGGATGAACAAAATTTATTGACCTTACGAAAGTTTCAGGGTCTGATTGAGTTTTGAATGATCAATCCCGAGTTTAACTCAGGCTGATCATGATAAATGGGATGTGGTTCCGGTATCGTAACATCTGGAAAGGCCTGGACCTTAAGCCAGGTAAGATGTTTATGTTATACCAAAAGCTTAATTTAGTGATGCCAAATAGAATCCTTTACAGGAATGTTTTACCCTGTATGGACTCTAACACTGATTGGTCCTATTTTGGAGACCTAGACTAGATTCGTTAAGGTTAATAATCTTAACCTAAACTATAACCTATTGGTTAAAATAATTACTAATCTAACCTAGCCCTAAACTATAAGCTTAATGCTCCTAAGAGTTAACTACACCTAGCGCTATGGAAGTGAGACTAATGTCTTACCCTATGATCTAACCTATGTTTCTAACCTATCTTAACTAATGAAAAGAATGGAGGGGGACCTAAGAAGGGTCGCGAGTCATGGGCGGTGGTTTCCATGGCATTTATGAGGGGGATAAGGTTGAAGGACTTGGAATGCTGTCAGGTTTGGCGGAGGTTGCAAATGGCTAATGTAACCTGACGTGGCAGTATCACCAAGTATGGGAATGTTTGTTTGTTTTCTTTTGGCGATCACCAATTTTGGCGGTCGGTGGCAATGGAAAATAGGCGGGAGGATGGAAGTAAATGCAATTAATGAACTTTGGTTCCCGAGCGGATTGCTTGGGAAGGCATGCAAGTGGAGTATTGTTTGGCTGTTTTGTTTTCCATGCATTCCATTTTTCACTCTGCTTGAGCACTGGTTCTTCGAACCAGTCATCTACTCTGTGTTGCATGGCAAACTTTGAGAGTTTCTAGCTTCCTTCTCTGTCGGGGAAAGTATATAAGGCATGGAGGTAACAATATTTTGTTGTTTAATCTTTCGTGGAAGAAGAAGAGAAGGTGCGAGCACATACAGAGGTCTTCTTCAATTTTTAAGCGACACTATCAGGCATGATAGGCCCTAACTTTTAAAAATATTGCTTTCCTTTAAATGCTTTCATTAGAACAACTCTGTTCAGATGATTTTTTTTGTACAGTCGGCTTGGCTGGTAGCAATGTATTGGTTTTCTTCTTTCTTGATGATTTGGGAATCCCTGGTTATACGTAGACCTGTTGAAATCTACTTCTTTTATCTTCTCTCCTTGCTGTGATTACATTATGGGTTCACTTCTATAGACTTTACATTATGGGTTCGACTTCAGAGAAGTGTTTTTGTGATTACATTATGGGTTTGACTTCGTAGAAGTGTTTGCTATGATTACATATGGGTTTGACTATATATTATGTTTCTTTGTCTTGTTGTTTGTTCGACTGAGGTAATGAGTTTCCTAACTGTACCATGTTAGACGTTGTGTTGGATGATTTCATGTTTGAAGAATGACACGGAAAGAATTGTTGTGTCTAATTTGGTTGGTTTATTGATTATTGCTTGGTCGTATGAGCTTTTTTTATTGCTTGACGACTTCAGGTGAATATATAGTTGGATTGTGATGAAACTGTAGTTCCTTCTATTGAGCTCGACTGGTTTAGTCGCATGCGTAAGAAATATGTTTTAACACAAGCCTGTATCTCTGTTGAAAAGGGTATGGATGTTCATTGATTATGGGTTATGAAAATGATGAAACATTTGGTGTAGCTGTTGTTTTCTTTGCGATTTTCACTTGGATATTAGAACACAGTTGGGACCCAGTGAAAATTACTTGATGAACCCCGTTTCCTATCAATTTGTGGGTGATCTTAGGTCTGCATGAATGGAAATTAGTTTTATTTTAGAATATGAATGACTGTGTTGATGTTTCCTGTAGTGACCTTGAAATCTATCATTAGAATTCATCTATTAACACTGGAAGTGCTATTTGTTTGGTATCCTTGAACGCAATAACAAATTATCCAGTGTAATGGCTGGAAATAGTTAGTGTAACCTATTGGTAAGTAATGATAGTAGTTACCCTAACTCGTAGTCTAAAATGATTCGAGTCCTGGGTGAAGGGTAGACTGTTTTATTTGGATCAGGATTGTGGACTGATATTTGAACGTATATGTATTTCATTTATAACAATCTATGGCTTTTGTTAATGAGCAATTTCAAGACCCTAGGAATCTAAGGGTGACCTTTTAAACAGTTTTACCAGATTAGAGCTAATGGTAAACTTGGGTGTTGATTTTCTTACTTTCTCTTCTTCCCTAATTGAATTCAAGATTGATTGTATATGCATTACTCCTGGGAAGTTGGTACAGTCCTGAACTTGTTTGGAATGGAGATCTGAATGCCTCTGTTTCTTTCTCTTAAGTTGTAAAGTATATGTTGATATAGGACTTTTGGAATAAGAAAATATTCTCTCCCTTTCTGGAAATTATGAGTGCTCCCTTCTTTTGTATCTCTATGAGAACTCTACGATAGGGGTATAAGATGAATAGACATTAAATTTATGAGGAGAGAGATGGTAAGTGCTTGACTCTTGACCAAGTCTTCTTTCCTTATCGACGGTTATATTATTACCTTGTTTGAGTTATTCGGTTATCCACTTTTATAAAAGTAGTATTGTAGTAGAAGTTGGTATACTTATCAATGTCATTGAAATAATGCTATGAGTATAAAGGAATCCATCAGTTGAACTTGCTGGAGGTTATAATCTGTCTTTGCTTGAATTGTTAAATGCACATCTGTTGGATACACGTACTGGTAGGAATTCATTCTTGAATGGAGTAATTTTGTTGGATTATTACTGTCCTTGGTTTTCAGATGGATGGATATTGTAGATTCATTTTGTTTCTTCTTAGTCTCTAATATATGATGAATCATCTAAAAATATTTAAGTTTAACTGGCAGCTATAATATGAGTTATGTTTTAAAGTCATATTAGAATTGTAGAAAGATGAATAGCTTGATTCATGTTTAAGGATTTGATGAAATGATTTCATTTAAACAGGTTGTTTAATGAAACAATTGGTGGAATGCAATTGTTTTAAGAATTAGTGCTTATCATGCTCAGTTCACTGAACTGACCTGTGCTAGCAATTTTTGCAGATGGACATCGTAAGTGGTAAAGGCACGCAGATCTGATATGATGCTCAGATTGTTTAATCTAGTTTTTATGATGAATTCCAACTTGATTTCTCTAATTGTACTATAGGAAGAAAGATATTCTTTTGTTGTTGATTATTGTATCAAATGTGCCGAAGTGCATAAGTTGTAATTGTATGGCTTGGAAATAAATGAAATGGGGAATTGTTACTTATGTGGCTGCATTTTTATTTGTTGGATTGAACTTCTTATGTCTGAATGAATGAGAGTGCATTTTTATTACTGTATGCCATGGGAGCTAGTTGGATTCTCTAAGTAAGCCTTGTAAAAATTATGTAACCGAATACTTCATGATTGAATAGTAATTCTTTTATATTATGAATAAGGCTAAATTGGAATTAGACCACTGCATTTTAGGGAAGTTAAGGTTAAACTACACCCTGATATGTAGCTATAACAGGAAGAGTATTCTATTACTTCCTAACATTGATCTAAGTCAAGGCAACGTAATTGATGGTTTTAAATCACCATGTCTTATAACAATCAGTAAGATAAATCTCAGTCTTCGGAGTTGATATAAACCCTTACGGGTTTAGTTAGCTTCCTTATGAGAGAACTTAGGGCTATTGCCCAATTTTGAGGAATAAGATTATTAGGAACCGATGGACACCTTGACGAGGTCTCAAATCTTATTAAACTTCTCTCTGTGAAATTGAACTTAACTACGTAAGGCAACTCAATGGTATGAAATTTTGGGTGGGAAAAGGACTATCCAGTTAGGAGGGCCTTTAATACAAATTCAACTCAACTTAAGTAACTTTTTGAAGTTATGTAAATCTTTCCGAGGTAGTTTTGTAGGATGTTGACACATGTCAACTCGCAGGGTTGTACCTTCCTTCGAGAAGATTAGGATCTTCTCGAGGATACAACAATGCAGGTGACATATGGCAAACACCCTTTTGCATTGATCGTTAAGATTTACACTGAAACTCGAACAAGATTTTCCTTTGGGACCGGTTAGGACCATAGACATGCTATGAGGCAGCCCTTTGAGACTCGGGGTACCTTGACACATGGGGTTAACAGTGGTTGACCCAGTATGTCAGCTTATCCCTAGTCTTCAAGAGCATCCTTATAACGTGTGTTATGATATTAACCCATTCCTAAGTGAATAACTTGGGACAGGGGAGGCTGACAAAAGTCAAGTCGGTATAAGACATTCTATATAACATCGGAGTGGGGTGAAGGACGTATTCTAGATTGACGAGTATGCCATCAAGGAATATGAGACATGAACAATATGTTTCAAATCTTTGGCCAAAGTATCACAAGCTGATTGCGTTGTCCTATGTCACCTAGTCTAAGGGACGTGATGCCGATGAATGATGGTAACAATTATTCAGATAGGTTCCTTGGACAGAGCATTCTAAAATCCCAGATTAGGGAAGAGAACCGCAAGAGTGAAGTGTTCAGATAAAAATGCCAACTCTATGATACCCATGAATAGATCGGTAGTTCACCGAGTCATGGAATGAATAGATCGGTGGTACACCGAGTCATTACAGCTGCATATGGTTATCTATTATAAGAATGATTGTTATGATCTGTGAGTTCTAAATTATGTATTTAGAACTAGAAATCACTTATCAAAAAAAAAAAAAAATTCTTGTTCTAATGTTCTATGAAATTATCTCCTCATCTCATCAAATTCAATAATTGGGTTTATCCTTGTTGTATAAGGATAAAATCCTTCTTCCTCTCCAAAACGTTTCATCAATTGATTAACTGATAATTTAAAATGAAGAGGAAGAACATCTTGGGTGCCATTGAATATCTTAAATGGGTTATTTCCAATTGACCTTTTGGGTGTGATTATATTAGCCCATACTATAAATTTCAATTTATCACCCCATTTCCTCTTGTTAACCTCCAAGGTCCTCTTAAGTATCTTGAGAAAAATCTTGTTGCTTGATTTAACATGTCCATTTTCTTGGGGGTTATAGTTGGAGGCATAAGTTAGGTTTGTACCATATTCTTCAGACATTGCTACAAGTGGTTTATCTCTAAAACTCATTTAATTGTCAACAAATAATCTTATTGGGACAATAAACCTACAAATGATGTTGTTTAAAATGAATTCCATGACCACTTGGTGAGTAGCCTTCTTGGTAGGGGTTACTTCAACCCACTTGATGAAGTAATCTGTAATAACCAAAATTCACTTGTCGTATTCACTAAATGCCTTTTTCATTTCACTAATAAAATCCATCCCCCATTGTTTAAGAGGACTCTCAACTGACATAAGATGCAATGGAAGGGATCTTGAAGATTTTAGCCTACCTGAGAAACGTTGACAACCTTCACACCTCCTCACAACCTAAACAACATCACTAAACATAGATGGAAACCAATAATCTACCCTAAAAATCTTATGAGTATTAAATTTAGCAACAAAATGGCCACCAAAAACTCCTACATGAAACTCATTGATCATCCTAAAATATTCACTAAAATATTCATCTTCAAATTATATATTAACAAGACCCCTTACTCGAATTCTTCCAAGCTAAACCAAATTCATTCAAGATGTATTTTGGGACACCAAATTCAATTTCCTTATTTGATTATTTTATAGGAAAAAGGTCAATTCAAAATTTTCAAGAAGTACATAATTTCCTTATACAAATGGAAGCACAAAAATATCAAGAGGACCCCTAAATTAGAAACAACATTATTTACTTCAACAACTTGTAGATTTACTTTCTCCACCAGTCTTTCCAAACCTAGTACTCTTACCAACTTGGTGGTTTAAATGTCCCTGTCATACTATAGGATCTTGTTAACCCATCTACAAATATTTCTTGAAGCTTTCATTTGTGTGATAATTTCTTTGACCATGGTGTGTGGAACATATACAATGATCCTTAAGCTCAAGATGTAAGGTCTGAAAATTTGAGTGTCTTCAATTCATATCCTTGTAAGGCATTGCTGAAGAATGCAATTGGTTTTTCATGCCCTTCATCATCCTTTTTCAATATGAATAGGGAAATGGTAAATTCATATGTAAAGGAGAAAATTTGAAACTCTTTTTGTAATCTGGAATAGCCAACATAAGGGCATTATTCAATGCATCTTTCACTCTTATCATTCTCAAGTTTTGGTTAAACACACTAAAATCATGCATGCTAGCACATCACCTAGACAAGAGTCTAATTTCTCACTCAAAGAACGTATAACTCTATTAGATCCCTTCTTGTTTTGGCCACCTAGATGTAGTTATTTCACTCATGGTTATCATTACATGTAAACATACTAAATTAAGAATATGAACTTTACTTGTAACATACATAGGAACAACTTAACATAACCATAAAATATATGAATATCCATTATAATCATTATGCTTTTATAATTGACATTCCTTACAATACCATGCTTTCATAAACTCGAGAGATCCTTCAATGGCTACATAGAGTTAGATGCACATACAGAATGTACCAAGATATTACTTATGCATATTGCGAAACATACCTCTCTCTTTACATGGATGATACAGACATATATAAGGTGGGAACTTGTCCTTCACCATTTTATTAACTAAATTCTAAGAATAGACCATCCTCATATAAATTGCATGATTTTACCACTAAAACTTTCCTATAATTAGACTCTAACCCACAGTTCTCCATTAGCGTCCTACTTTCTTCTAGAATCTTTATTCTTATCCTTTGTGTTATAATTATCTCTGTTAATTCATGTCGCATGTGTTATAAATATATCTACCTCTTCCATGCATGATTCATTTCTATATTTAGTATTTCATGTCATTATCTTGTTCTGGTCCATGCTATATCTATTTCTAGCTTGCTTTGATGACCACATTAACTTGTGATTTTCCTATATTTAACTTTGTGTGGTGATCAAGTTATCTCATGCGTTTGTGTGCCAAAAATTTTTGCAAGTTATTTTTTTCTTCCATGTGCACCTCTTGTGCAATAATTTAATATTTCATGCATATGCCTTTATGCTTATGCATGCACTCTCATGCACTTCTCCAACCTTTGCGCATATTCCTTAGCCATTTTATCTAACCAACATTACCCTACACTAGGTATATTATCTATCCTTGGTAATAGAAGAATAAATGAATTAAACAATAAGTAATCATAGATGAATGAAATTTCAATAGTACCCTAAAGAATAAAAATAATGTATGAATAAATAATGTCCACTCTTGTGCGATAAAAATAGGCTCAAGTTATATGAAGGATTTCCAGAATTCCGCATTGATGAATTCTTCTAGTCACATCCACTCTTCCATCATACTATCTGAGCATCCTAAAAGTATTCAATAATGTTTGGTATCCCCTCTAAGATTAGTCCACTATCTTTCTCCCACAAATCTGGAAAATTGATATTCCATTCTATTACCATGCTTTCCAGGATGTCCCCTTTTTGCATGACCATCACCTACACTCATCTAGCCTTCCCTCTACCTTGTCCTTTTTGTCATTTTTGGTCTTCTTTATTCCCGTTAAATCCTGTGTAACCCATGTGTGTGTTGTGTTATCCCCAGTATATAGGGATTCCTTGATGTGAATCTTCCTTATTTCCTATTTGGTAAGGTGCACATCTACAATAGAGGTGTTTGTAATTTTTTGAAAACCTTCTCCCCTTTTGCGAAGCTTATTTTACCTCCACACCAAGGTTCTCATATTCCTCTATCCTATTATCAATATTATCTTGATTTTCTCTATCCATTTACTCCATTTTTGGTACATGTCCTCTATTTTCCCTTATTAGAAAATTGTTAACCAATTATTCCAGTTATCAATTTCCCTATTTTTATTAAGCTTGGCCTCTAGGACTGTGTCGACATGAGTGTGTAATGTAGGTAATTAGTTCAGATAATTTAGTGTTAACATATGCTAATCTCATTTTTACCTTATTCAATTCTAATGTATGTTGTCACCCTCAAATTCCCTTCATTTTTTTAGTCAAGTTTTGAAAATTTTGAGTCAGTTCTTTTAAGAGATGTTTGAGCAGATTGAGAAGTATGGAGAGATAGGAAAATTCATGCTTTGAAGAAGCTGGTGCTCATTTGCAATATCATCCCATTAATTTAAAATATTGCATTCCACATTGTTTAATAAACTTCTGTCTTCCCATCTAGATGCTTAAAAATTGTTTCCTCCATTTGAATGAAATTGTCAAAACCTTTTTCTATGGTTGTGGATCGCATCGAAAGTCAAAGTGGAGAAAGGTAGTGTTCAATCAAGGCCCAAATCAGCTAAGTATAGAAAGACCGTGGAAGATGCCACATGTCTCTTTGGTACACTTTTGGTATAGTGCACAAATGGGGAAACCCCAAACTTGTGCCAGCCCTCCATGTGGTCAGAACCTCAAAAAGTTAAATCAGTTGTTGAAAAGTCTAAGGCTAGTGGATGGCACCATGTGTCTCATTGGTGCACCTTCAAGGGTTGAAGCCAAAGGTGGTTCCCCAAACATGCGCCAGCTCTCCACGTGCCTCATCGGCACAACTTCAAAGGCACGACCCAAAGAGAGACATTCAATTAGCACCAGCCCTCCACGTGTCTAGGGTCCAATAGAAGTCAAATGGGTAGTAAGCCTGAATAGGCTAAGTATAAAAGAACTGGAAGAAGTTTCCACATGTCTCAACGACACACCACACTTTAAGGGTCGAAGAAAAAGGAGAAACCCTAAACGAGTGCTAGCTTTCCATGTGTCTCAAGTCTGAAAAGAAGACAAAGTCCGCCGTTGAAAAGTCTAAGCATTGATAGGAGCCTCAACATGTCTCTTCTTGCCGCAACTTCAAATGAAGAATCAAGAGCGGGTCTCCAAGTGTGCGCGGGCTCGCCATGTGGTCAGAGTCAAATAAGGGGTTGAGCTTACCACTGAATCAACTAAGTATAGAAGGGTTTGTAGAAGCCTCCACGTGTCAGCGGTGTAACTTTACAAGAAAAATCTGGAGGAGGTCCCAAATGTGTGTTGAGCCTCCACATGTCCAGATTAGAGATATGGCCCCACAAAACAAAAGGGACTTAGCCAAAACACAAAGAAACAAAGCAAAGTCGTAGAAGAATCCACGTGTCTCTTCGGTGCTCTTTCAAGAGGTGAAACCAAAGGCAAGTCCCAAATGTGCGTTGAGGCTCCATGTGTCCTAGGTCAGGCATAAAGCCTTCACCAAATAAAGGGACTTAGTCAAAACACAAAAATATAGAATAGGCCCGCAAAGGGACACTTGGCCATGTTTCAAGACAAAACTGGGAAGGCGGGCCATTAGAGCATTTTGGGAATTTTGGTTTTTTTCCATAAGGAAAAAAGGTCAAATGTTAAGCCCACATTGAAAGTCAAAGTGGGAGGGTGGGTCAGTGGAGAACTTTGAGATTTTGAGCCTTGTTTCCAAAAGGGAAAAAGTCAAATGTTAAGCCTGCGTCAAAAGTCAATGCGGGAAGTTAGGTCACGGAGAACTTTGAGATTTTGAGCCTTGTTTCTAAAATGCATAAAGTGATAAAGTGAACCAAAACTCCGTTACCACTTAGGTAAATCCACGTGTCAGACCTATATCAAATGTGAAGTTGTGGGCTTATGGGGCTGCAGAGAACTTTTTCACTTTTACATCTTTTGCGCTAAAGGCGCAATTTCAATCTCGAGCCCACAGATCCATTTTTGTACAAATTTTATTCAAATAAGCATAACATTCTCTCCGGTGCTCGAAATTCAAAAAATTGGTACTATTGAAATATCTTGACCTCTTATATGCCATGGAAGCATAAAATATTATTTTCGTAGGGTTTGATGGGTGAAAATATGTAACAAGTGTTTTAAGACATTAATACAAGATCTGATTACTTCAACTACCCGCATCTAATGTGATCTTCCATCCTTCCTTCTTGAACATGCCAAAGACATTTAGAACTAGATTTGATAGATTGGAGGTGGATTTGCAAGGGCATTGATGGTTGGTGGTTGAGCTTCCAAATCATATTTTCTTCCTTCTCTTCTTCTCCTCTTTTCGCTTCATCTATAAATGTAAGATCTTGGATCATTGCAAATGTTGGACTCTGATACTTTTGAAGTGTAAATAGAATTGAAAGTAATCAATACAGAATAATTTCCCCTTTCTCTCTATCTTCATCTATTGTCTCTTCTTTCTTGCCTAAAATCTATGGATCATTTATCTTCTGTAATAAGAAACTTTGTGTTCTTATTGATATGATTTCTAGAAATTTGTGTCTATGGAATGATATCTTATGTTGTGAATGTGAATGATTATGTTTTGTATCACTCTTTCTCAGTACGTATAGGGTTATACTCTGCTATCTATATTTCCTGAAAGTACTATTATATTCTACTCTTTCCTTTCTTCAGTTTCTTCCATTCATTTGTATTGATAATTTATTTTGGTATAAAATCATTTCAAGATGTCAGATGTCCATCCTTAAGATGAAAGTTGTACATTTGTATATAAGATTTGCTACTTCCTTTCAATAAGGGAACCTTTCCCATAAAGAGGAGGGAATTTTTTTCCCGACTATGGTTTTGTTAAAGTACCATTTTAAAGCCCAACAATGTTAAATTCTTATTATTTTTACTTATATCAGCAAAAATTTCCTATGCATCGCGCAATGTGGCTCTTTTATTAATGTTATTGCATACTACTTCATTATCCATATTTATTATGGAATTACTTCCATGCTCATCCAGCAAATTGGTGTGTAGAGTCCTAATGATAGTATTTTTATGGATCTCTCCTCCCCTACAACTCACTGATGTCCTCTTTGCTTATTTCAAACTCCAGCTCCTCTATATGAGTCTACATTGCAAACAAAGAATTTTTTACATGTGGACATGGGATTCTATTTCTTTGAGCTTATCCCAATAATATAATTCTTCTACATCCATGGAGCTTTGGAACTAGGCCTTAATGAATTTAATGTGTCATTTATATATGAAATGTGAGGGTGAGGAGGTGAGTGTTCCTTCACCTTATCCTTATTGAAGATTCGTGTCCTACTTCTGGTTACACACTTCTCACGTAGTGAATCTTGTGCAACATTATAGTGCATGGGATTTATTTCCCTCCCGTTCCTTGATAAAAAAATTCAAACTAGATCTACTCCTCATCTTATCCTTGTTCTTCTTTCTCAACCTCTTCATTCTTATCTAACTCTTCTTCATCCACATATATAATGTGAGGGTACCTTTCTCCCTCTCGAGTCCTCTCCTATCTTTTCAGCTTCTTCAATTTGTTCTTCTCCTCTTATACTAGTTGTGTGTGTGGTTTGAATTGGACTCATTAGAGGTGCTCTATGAGGGTGTATTCTAAAATATCATATCATTTGGCCCACCTCCTTTTCATCCTAATGTGATTAAACTTCTAATCAATTTCATCTCCTTCATCTTCCTCTTCTTGTTTCTAGATTGGCTAAGGCTTGTGCTTCTTCTATCTCACAATTTCCCTCTCAAAATATGGTGGTGTAATAAATGTATCACATGCCTCCACCACTTTTTTATCCTATAACTCTAGTCATAAATATATGTAAACTCTACATGCCTCTTTCCCAACTTCCAAAGTTACTATGAGATTCAAATCCATCCCATCCAACTCCTTTATTTCCACATATGGATGTTGATCACGTAACCATAAGTTTTTCACGAGTTTGGTACTCCACGTATACCTTATGGATGTTGATCACGTAACCAAGTTGTATTCACTGATTTTTCACTTCCAAACATAAAAACACAAGCCTTCCCAACAATAACCTTTTAGGGATAGTGCATTTTGAAAACCAATCGTTAGGGGAATCCTTCATTATATTCTTTCCTTTATGTTATTTCTTCATCGGTGCCATGCTTGTAGCATAAATTTGGACTTTTATAAATTGTGAATCATGTTTCCTAAAGTATGAAACCCTTTCTTCTAGGTGTCTTCTCTAAATTTCTCTAAGAATTATACTCTATGATTGATCTTTTACATTCAACCATTCATGTTCTATCTCTGCAAATCTCTCTTTAACTAACCCTTTAACCCTATCTCACAATTTCTTCACACTTCTCGAAATATCGAACCTTGGCCTACAAAATCCTTATTATTTTTCCACTATGATATCTAGAATTTGATCCCTCTAAACACAAGGATATTTTGTCTCTAGATAATGGTTTCGGTTTCCCTAGGTCATCGCTTTTATTCACAAATTCACACAAGTTCATAATATCTTCAATTCATAGTGGGAATTACAACTATCAATCACACTATTTATAAGCTTCTAATTTTTCTAAGCATTTAATGTGGTAGATGGAAGTAGGTGTGAATTTCTCACATTTTTTCTATTTCCTACTCTTTTCACCAAGTATGGGTTTTATAGGTTTTATTTCCACACTCTGCATGCATAACCTTCTAGTTTTCAACTACTCTCCTTAGCTACATAACCTCTTTCACATGTCTTCCCACTTTAATGAAACTAATTTCCCAAGATATAAATCCTTTTGTGCGTGCCTTCCCACATCATACCTTTCCTTTCTCTATGCCACATATTAAGTAGTTTTTTCTTGTTCTACCTACCCCACGTTATCTTTCCTACTACATCACATGTTTTCATCCCTACCAAGTTTCCATATACACCATCAAGAAAAATAATACACCATTGGCACCATTATTCCATTCACGTATGGACTACCATTGTTTTTACCTAGTACCCCACACTAAAAGTATATGCAGTCCTTTGTGCATCATAATTTAACAAATAAACCAATTACTACACGTGAATGTGATTATTACAAAGAAAAAAGAACAAAAACTATAAATAGAAAATATAAATGGAAATACTACCTTATTATAAATATAATTAAAAATAATAGTAGGGATTCATTCTTCTTCCTTTGAAGTAACCAAGAAATATTGTGACATCACCTACTTGTAAGTAACATGTGTCTATCTCCGTAATCTTAGTTACTTTGTATGTGTTGGGAATACATGTGACTGCAGAATAGTTCTATGTTTTAATAACAAACATAATCATGCACACAAGATCTAAACAATTCCCCAAAATATGTAGCATTGGAAGTATAAAATAAAATAATCCAAATCACATAAAAGTACACACATAACAAGCATGTACCGTGGTTCACCCAATATGGGCTATGTCCACCAAAGATAGATATCTCAATATATATATATATATATATATATATATATATATATATATATATATATATATATATATATATATATACAAGAGATTACAAACCAACTCTTTTACACAAGAGTAAATGTATCTCCACAAGAGTACATGTACCTCTACAAGAGTATCTCCTCCTCCCGCATCTCCAACCGGATCTACCCGAGTACACTAAACCATGCCTCTCAAACATACCACCAACAGATCTCACATAACCGAAACTACCGCAACTCACGAAATGCAACCAAGTTCTCTATGGATCTGCAAACAAGACATCTCACATGGGTCTACCAAATGTGCAACTAAGATTGTGCACCAAGAAGTAAGTCTGTCTCTCCATCACTGCAAAACCTGTGCAAACATGAAGAGGACCTCCTCTACAATATCTAGATCTACATGGATCAAAAATACAATATGATCTCATGGATCTACAATACAAGACTTGATCTACATAGATCTATAATACAAGACTACATCTACATAGATCTATAATACAAGACCTCACCAACATGTGGATCTACAAGAAGAAATGCTATGTGCTTTGCATACTATGCAAGCCATTACAATGAGACAATAAATATACAAAGGAAATACAATAGCCTGTTATTTCCTTCTGTCTAGCTCCTCTCCATGGAGTCTTTGTCTTCATGTAACCTGTTCCTTTTTCCTCTTCTTCTTCTTCGTCTTCATCCTCTCATTCTCATAGAATCAAGGATCTAATATGATCCTTCTCTTCATTCATCACACTTCTAAACCCTAGCTTTCATGCTTATATAAGCGTATATAAACTTAGGGCACCTTAGCCATGCAATTACATCCAATAAATCTACTTTAATGCTAAAGATAGATTTAATTCCTAAGATTTAATTAAAACATCATCACACAGGTAATCGGCACCGATTAGCCTTAACTATGGCTTGTTCCCACTTGCTCTCACTAATTTTTTTCCCATCTCGATTGATGACGGGTTGCGGTTGCTCGATCGATGATGGGTTGTTGTATTTTCCAGTAAGTTTCCATTACATACTCCAGTGAAGCTATTTATCTCCACAACCTAATAGTATGGTCCCAACCAGTAGACTTTTATCTTTGCAGGGTGGTGTGAAAACTTAGAATCATACAATATTACTAGTCCACCAACCAAAAAATACTTGTTCTTGATGTTTCTATCATGCTATTCCTTCTATAGTTTGGCTCCATCTCATAATTTCGTGTCTTTCATCTAATTACATTAACCTATCTATGTGTGTGTCTAATGTATGTTCATCCATGACTCCTCCTATGCACGTAATACACAGTGATGGTAACATGAATTCTAAAGGAAATATTGCTTTTTCACTAAACACCAACTAAAATGACGTGGATTTATACAACCTCTTATAGGTGGTTTTGTATGCCCAAAGTATAGCTGAAACTTTATTGTCCCAAAGATTTTCTTCCAACATCACATATCTTGCTCAACGTTTAGCTCAAAAAATATTTAAATTCCTCTCGATACATTAGCCTATGCATGATAAGGAGTTGTCTTATGGTGTGCCACCATAAATTATTCTAATAATATCGTGATTGTTTCATTTAAGAAATGAGTACTCCTATCACTTATAAGGATTAATTGGTAACCATACCTAATTACAATATTTTCCCATGGAAAGAATGTAGTTGTAGCAGTTGTACATTCCTTAGTAGAAGTAGCTTCTACCCACCTTGTCAAATAATCATTATAAGTAATAATGTACCGCACACTTTTTTTTTCACAATGTTGGTGCAACTAGTCCAACAAAATATATGGCCCATTTCTCAAACAATTTTTGGATGATAATCATCTCTTTGTCTTGGATTTCCAATTATCTAACAATGGTTACATTCCTTGACAAACTATTGGCTATCCTTGTATAGTGTTTTCCAACATAATCTAGCTATAAGTATCTTGCGCATGGTGGCTTCTCTAGCATAATGTCCTCCAACAATACCACCATGCACCTCTTCCATAATTTATTGGTGTTTATAATCGAAGATACATATATGTGTAGTACTTCATTGTGGCCCATTTTTAAAGATATCCCCTAACTAGTTGATAAGGCACAATGTGTATAAATAACTACTTATTCTCTATAGTATTCATTCCTTCAATTGGAATACCTTGACGCAAAAATACTAATATATCTTCAAGATCCATCAACGTGCACTACAACCCGAACAATTAAGAATCTGGTATGGAGTCCTCAATATTGTACGCATCCTCACTAGAATCTGTTCATGATAGGTGATTAGATCCCATATTAAGTTTACCAAGTTTCACTATTACTAAAAATTCAAACGCTGGAACAAGAGGATTCATCTATAAATGCAACATTATAGCACATGCTTATTAACCAAGTACTTCAATTCCATATGGTCAGTATAAAATATGAAAGGATTTTCCAGAAGATACTACCTAAATTTATGAAGCGTGTACACCATAAACAAAGCCTCACACTCAAGATTAGGATAAATTTTTTTGGTTGGTGTTAGCTTAATCCTTGTAAAACAAATGGAATGATGAATATTCCCATCTCCGTGGATGTGATAAGGCAACTCCAATCTCATTCCCTAAGGCATCCAAATGGACATGAAATGGTAGATTCTATATACGGAAACAAAGGGTAGGTGCAATGGTTAATCATTCCTTTAACTAATCAAAAGAATGTTGTGCATTATCCAATATAAGTTACCCTTATCCTTAAAAACTCTTTTGGTGGTGCAACTATCTTGGCATATCCCATGATACATTTTTGTAGTGATCTCGCATGACCAAGGAAACCACATACCTCATTTTGGTTGGTGGGTTCTTCCAATCCCAAAATAATTAATATCTTAGCTAGATCAACTAAAATACCCTTCCCGCATATAATATTCCCCAACAATGTCTTAAATGGCATAGCTTAGATGCACTTCTTGATATTCAAGGATATACTTAGTTTTCTACATCTTTCAAACATTAGCCTCAAACAATCACAATGATCCTTAACTAAGCCATACACGGTCCAATTATCTAGATATACCTGAAGGAAGTTATGGATGAAGTCTTCAAAATCTTGTACAACAATGTGCAAAAACACTAATTTTACAAATCTTAAGTCCAAAGGGCATGACTCAGTATAAGCAAAGAAACCCAATTCTATAACAAAGGTAGTTTTGGCCTAATCCTCCCATGCAATACAAACTTGATGATATCCTAAGAAACCATATGTGAATGAGTATATTTCACACCCTACTACACCCTCAAGTATTTCTTCAATAAATGGTGTAGGGAATGGATCAATGACACAAGAAGCATTTAACACTTTGTAGTCCACACAATTCTTATTTTTCCATCTTTCTTTATACTTATGACTATGGGGCTAATCCATTTGGATTCTTCTATAGGATCAATAATGTTGACTTGTATAATATTTTTGATCTCACTCTTCAACGTGATGCACAAATTGGGATTCATTTGATATGGTATTTTCCAAACTAGTCACTCACCTTCTTTTAGTTTGATATTAATCTCTCCTAGTGAAGGATGGAAACCTTTTGACTCATAGTAGCCCCTAGAAAATAGATCTTGAAAGTCACATAACAATTCAACATTATTCATAACTTCCTCCTTTGGCACATCATCTATTCTAATATTTACCTTTTTTGTTTTCAAGTGTAAATGATACGCACATGTTTTTTCATCTACCTTTTAAGACCTAACACTTTCCTTGTGTGCTCTATGTTTAATTCTTTGACCTCTTCATAATTAATTAGGTATACAAACTTTATTTTCTACTTCTATCTCTAAGAGTTCTCTAAAATATTTTCAGCAAATTCCACCCATGCACATTGGTTTGCATGTTCTTCCGTAAGAGTTTCACCATAAAATTGAGTGAAAAGATCTTCTAATTTTGTGTTATCCCCTAAAGTGGTGCACCTCATTAACTCGCAAAGCTTCTTGTAAAGGAGGATTATAGGAGAGATAAATGAAAGTATGGGTAATACATGATGTCAATGTTTACTAGCTTTTAGTCTTTTGTTTCAATTCGACATGTATATACCACATACGCACATACCCGTGCAAATTTTAATAGAACTTATGGACCCATAAGGATGGTGGTAGCACATTGAGGCCTTCAAACTAACTCTTCTCGCAATTTTTATGTTAGTCTTGGGAGATGCCTTTCCATCATAAGTTGGTACCTTCAATAGAATATTATCTTTGATAAACCTAGTTAAGAACATAACCTTGATCTCGTACTGTTAGTGCAAATTCACAAAGACTCCCCAAATCGACCTTTAGATATACTATTGTAAAATAGTCAATTTGGTGTGAATGCACAACATTGAGTTTTCCCTAAGTGTGGGACCTTGAAAATTGGGAAAACTCTCCAGATTGAGGTTGGTTCCTACTCCTTTATTTAGGTGTATGCGTGAAATTTGCAGAGGTTTGATTTAAAATCCTACTCTAAAACTACCAAGGAGACAGAGTTCGAAAACGTGTGGAAATGGGAAATAAAACCAAGCAAAAATAGAATGGTGATACACCAAAGGAGTGTTGGACTTATTACTTTGAAAATAGACACAGATCATAAGAATGCAACACTAGAACAAGCATAAATTTCCAAAACATAATGAAGGATCAAAAGGAAATAATAAATGCAAGAAAGGATTGAAAATTCATTCACAGAGCATGCTTTATCATTCCCAGGTTTGATACAATACATTGCAATAGCAAGGAGGAAAAAACATGTTGTAGTCTTCATGGGAGGTCTAAAAATCCTTCAAATCCACCCGCTAAGGAGGAAAGAAGAGCTTACAAAAGCAAGAACATCCAACATTACAAAATGAGTAAAATCTAGCTTTTAATCAATAAAAAACAGAATGAAGGAGAGAGAAACACGGGAAATCCATTTTTTACACCCACCAAATGACAACATCCATTAAAATGACAAGGGAACCTTTGAAAATCCATTTTCCAATGTATTTGACCATGCTGGAGAAAAATGGGTGCCATACTACATTAATGTTTTAGTGGTTGGATGTCTGTTATGTATTTTTTTCCCATGCCCAAGACTTTTCTTCAATTTTCTCCCTTGAAATTTTCCCAAAACTCAAAATTGAAGCTTCCATGGTGTAGAGGGGGTTGATAGCTTTCCAATGGTCCCAAATTTGATGAATTTCGACCACTGGATTGAAAGATATGACCTTTTGAAATTCTACGGCCAAATTAGGGCAAAAATGATGAAAAATGGGTCAAAATTGGGGTCAGTAGGGTCAAACCTTAAATTTTTCCCTTTGATTTCAAATTGGGAAAATTTCCCAAAAAAATCCATGCCCCAACAATGCACTGATGACGTTTCATAAAAATGACACGTGGAGGCCTCTCGATTAGCGCGAGGTGTGCTTCGTTTACTTCCATCACGGCCCGCAGACCTCAAACTTCACCTTTTTCCTTTTTTTTAGATTTTACAAAAATTCTCAAACAACTCCCGGTCCTCGTGCTCCTGCATGACATGTGTCAAATTCTAATTAGAGTGGAGCCTTGAGAATTTTCCTTTTCTAGATCCGTGGGCCAATTCTCGACTTAGAGTTTTTAGCCAAAAAAAGGCTAAGTGTCGCACTCCGCTTCCTTCCTTTGTTGGGCCCGTGGGCCAAAATGTTCCTTTGTGCCCCTTTTCTACAAAAGGGCTAAGTGCCCAAATTTTCTCCCTCCCTTCACCGACCCACCAATTTCCTTGGCAAATTTTCCAACTCCGCTCCGCCGGCCCGAGACTCCTTGGCAAATTTTCCTCCTTACCTCCGTGGGCCCACCTAGGGAAAATTTTCCCTCCAAACTCCACCAAGCCATAACTCAAAAAATACAAGGAGTTAGGAGGACTTCTTTACCTTTCTAGAAAGGTGGGAAAATTCTCTATCTAATGAAAACATACCCAAAAAATTTTGAGTTCCCTGAAGCATGTAAAAATTCATTTTAAGTACTAGCAAAGGAAAAGGAGGAGGAGTTAGCCAAAAATAAGCATGGGCTTATTTTGGATAACACTTTTGGTGACTCAAAGGGGTCATCTGCCTACTAGATGAAATGACCAACTACCTTAAAGCATCCATTGGGCATGGAGTCATGATATATAGCCTACAAATTGATCTTCACTTGAAAACTTATCCATGAACTACTTGAAACCCACTAAAATTGAATTGATCTTCATCAACTACCAAGTTCAATGCATTGTGCAAGGGAAAAAACCAACACCACAAAAACTATGTACAAAATCTGAAATCATACATGCTCTAAGTGGAACATGCGAGTGTGCACAAGCACTTATTCTTTGTAAAAGTAAACCTACCTACTCTAATTTAACCAAGAGAAAAGGTAAGCTAAACAAACCCTCAGTAACTAGTTGGGAGAAGTAGCTTCCTTTCTCGAGAGAGGTAGCCTTGTAAAAATTTGATACTTGAATATAGCTGTCCATGTGAGTGAAAAACTAAACCTCTATCTCTGTCCTCCACCTAAATCATCAAGGTATCAACATTAATGGGAAGTATCTCCTCAAGCAGCACTCCCCCAATTTCCTTGGAAAATTTTCCAACTCCACTCTGCCGTCCCGAGACTCCCTGGCAAATCTTCCTCCTTACCTTCGCGGGCCCGCCCAAGGAAATTTTTCCCTCCAAACTCCACCAAGCCATAACTCAAAACTACAAGGAGTTAGGAGGACTTATTTACCTTTCTAGAAAGGTGGAAAAATTCTCTATCTGATGAAAACATACCTAGATAATTTTGAGTCCTGAAGCATGCAAAAATTCATTTTAAGTACCAGCAAAGGAAAAGGAGGAGGAGTTAGCCAAAAATAAGCATGGGCTTATTTTGGATAACAATACCATCTCAAGAAATTATCCCTATGTGCGGCCCACTACCCCACTTCTATACCTCTTAGTGAATATACCGAATGTTTCTTCAATTGCCTTCATTGCATTGTTTTTCTTCCATGACACATAAGAATACTTGAGGCTTCTTATCTCTAGTTTACCTTAGAAGTGAAGTAATCCTTGAATGCCTTGTTGTCCATGGTCTAATCACTCGTTACTTGTCCATGACATTCCCAAAAACCATATCATATGTTCTATGTTCCTAATTATCATAAGAAATGTTATTAATGTCACTTATTGAGTGCATGTTTTCCCATTTGAGCTCTCCTTCCTTTGTAGGCTCAATCCATTATGGATCCTACACAATATGTGCATATATCTTATTTAGATCTTCCTCACTTATTGGATCTATGTATGGATCAATTTGAGTACCATCCATCCGAATTAAAACACGATCATCTTCATTATGAAAATGATATATAACACTCATTAAAGTGTAGATCTACATTATTTGATTAACACCAAGGTTGTTTAAGTAATACAAGGAAATTATATTTAGCTACCAATTCTAACACCTCTAAATGACCTTTAAACTTATCCCTCAAGATAGTGATTCTTGCATCCTTTAGGACCCCGATGGGAAACACCCTTGTCTTATTAGGTATATAAAGAACATTTGAAGAAGGCTATAGTGGTGGTATCCACATCTTGTTCCATGCATCTAAAGTAAGAACATTGACCTCTACACCTATGTCAATCATGATGTTTCTCACTAGCTAGCAAATAATAAACGCATCAAAGGTGATCTTCATATCATATTCATGGTGTTGTGGTGGTAGATTCACCTATAATATCTATTTATCCTTGTCATTTTTATGCATTGAACCATCTCATGAAACCATTCACCTAACAGGGGTATAATGTTCTCCCTATCTAAGCATTTGACATAATTCCCTAATTTGATTGACATCCTTTTCGGATAGTTCTTTATGTTTTAATCTCTCTCTATCCTACGCTTGTTCTCTCAAGTGTTGTATCTCTCATGCGCGTGAAGCCTCCATGCTTGTGGTAATCAATAGTGATTCTTTCTTAACTACTACCAACTCCTTAGGATTCCACTTCCATTTCTTGGTGGTTAACTTGTATCATAGCCACACCCCTCTCCTTTTTGTTCTTGCACATGTTCTCATATAAATATGGATAATCTTCCACCTTATGCCCCTTTCCAGAATATGTGTAAGAAAAATTCTTGGGGCACTCGTGGCTTTGATAATGAATTGAAAACCCAAATGAGTAACAAGTTCCATAGATGAACTTGTCTCTATGACCTTTATCGTGATAACCTCCTTTATACCTCCATTTCCATTTTGAATGGTGTCATTATTTTAATCCTTGCCCACCTACGGATTGTATTCTATATTAGTATTGTGTAACCCGGTTTCATATGTTTCATGGATGTGATCGATCAATGAAATTGAGTTGTTTCATGTGTGTGCACATCAAAAATATTACTTTATATTGATACATTCTTCTGCGTATCACATTGAAGGAGTAGAACTACTGGACATCATCATCCTTGTGGAATATCTCATAATATAATAGTAGAGCATTCCCATTATTACATGGTGTTGTCCACTCAAAATTCCCCACTCACAAAAGTAAAAAAATTTCAAAATTTTGAGTCTAAGTGTCTTTTCTGTCGAGCTGGTGGTGTGAAAAAAGTCTTGGAAGTCTAAAAAATCTAAGTTTTGGGTCATTCTGTAAGTATTTCGGGCCTGTCGGACATTTTTGTCCCAACTGTCCCAAGTACGAAAGTGCATTTTGTTCCCCGATCGGCCGAAACCTCCGAATTTGTCCCATTTTCAGGCCCGTCGGAAGTTTTTATCCCAAGTGTCCCGAAGTTACTGTGCGAGATGTTCCAATTTCGGCCGAACACCCGAACCGCGTACTTCGCACTTTCTTGTCCCAAATGTCCCAATTTCAAAAGTGCGCTCTGTTCCAATTTCACCCGAACCGGCCGAGTCGCGTACTCCGGAACTTTTTGTCTCAAATTTCTCAAGTTCAAACTTAAAGTGCACTCTGTTCCATTTTCGGCCGATTCGCCCGATTTCGTCCCAACTGTCCCGAGTTCCAAAGTGCATTCTGTTCCCCGATCGGCCGAAACACCCGAACCGCGTACTTCGAACTTTTGTCCCGAATGTCCCAAAGTTAAAAAGTGCAAGCTGTCCCATTTTCGGCCGAAACTCCCGAGTCGCGCACTTCGCTCTTTTTCATCCCAAATGTCCCAAAATGCATTTGTGCGTCCTCTCCCCGTTTCGCCCGAATCGGCCGAGCCGCGTGTTTCGCGCATTCGCGTCTCACTTGTCCCAAGCGAACCAATGGTCATTCATACTTAGTTTTTCCCGCTCTACCCGAATATGTTGTTTTTCAAAATATGAATTCAAATGCGCATTGATTATCCTTCTCTCTCCTCAACGGCTATATAACGGGCAAAACCTCCTTTGCAATTCTTACATTGTTTCGAACCCTTGCAATTTGAAAACCCGCGCATGTCCCCTCCCTCTGAAACTCCTTTCCGAGCCTGGTTTGCAGCTCTGTTACTATCAATATGAAGATCAAGCTCCTGGAGGAAGCTTGGGAGAACTAAAGAAGCAGTTACGAAGGACGAAGTTCAAGACGCCGGTTACATCAGTTTTCAAAGATATTCGTTGTCATCCTCAAGATGAAATTTCTGGTGTGTCCCTCGTGGCAAGGACATGGCTGAGACGTGGAGGAAAACTCAAGCAGCGGTTTCTAAAGACAGTGGGTCCTTCTCAGAACTGGACACCTGTCTCCCTCCCCATTCTTTTCTCTTCTTCCTATTCCTTTCGTATTCCTTGTAATTAGTTAAGGTATTGCGATTAGCATTCCTTAACTATCCTTTAGTTAAAAGAAATGGTTACGAAGAGAAACCGAATTGTAAGCTATATAATGGCCTTCTTTCCGCCATTCAAGAGGGAGGAAGAACTTGGCATATTTTCTGCAAGTGTAAATAGATTATAGAGAAATCAATACAGAAGGACTTTCCTTTCTTTGTCTATCTGATCTCTGTCTGTTCTAAGCTTTCATTTGTTTTCTTTGTGAAGATCATTTATCTCAAATTCGTTAGTCTCATCGATTGCATACTCTTCAACTTTGCAAGCACGGTGATCTTGCATAACCAAGAAGGAACTTTGTTTCCTTGATAATGAATCTGTGTTACGTTAAGAAACTTTGCGTTCTGGCAGATGTTATTTACAGAACTTTGTGTCTTTAAATTCCATCTTACTTGTTCTATACGAATGATCTTGTTTTCAATTCACGGTGACTTCGCATACATAAAGAATTACTCTGATATCTATAATTCTGCATGTTTGCCTTTCTGCTCTTTTCCATGCTCTCATTTCCTCAGTCCTTTTGTAATTGATGACCTTCATAGAAAACACTTTCGTGGTATCCAAGTTTAACCAACAAATCATGTCCTGTACATTTGTAAATAAGTTCGTTTCTGAATAAGGGAACCTCTCCCATTAAAGAGGAGGGACTTCTTGTCCCCTGACTGTTGCTCTTCTAAAAAGTCCTATTTGACGACCAACAGTTTTTGGCGACTCCGCTGGGGAAAATCGCATTCCAGTTCTGCAATTTTTGATCATCCTTTGATCTGGCGACTCCGCGTTTCACTCGAGGGAGAAGGGCCCTTGGTATCGAAGATTCTCAGTTTCAGCTTTTAGAACAACAAGGTTTTCCTTTCCCTTCAAATTCAACAAGAAATAGAAGGACCCGTTCGACAAGCACTCCACCTGTTCAAGATAGAAGTCCTACGGGTGGTATTCCTTCAGAGCCTGCTAGTCCCAATCTACGAGCTTTGATCCTTGCCGGTGTTACAGTTCCTCTCCAAGCCGTTTTTCCAAGAATGGCAGCGCCATTACCATGGGGTCATCGTGTCGGGCCTCTGGCCCTTGCTCAGCCTTTGCATGAGTTACCCAGAGGAAACCGGAAGAACTTCCCCAAATTCAAAGGCGATGGCAAAGTGCACCCTGACGAACACATCGCAGCCTTCGTTGTTGCATGTGGAGTTCTGGGAGTCGAATATGAAGACGTCTCCGTAAGGCTGTTTGTTGAGACGTTACAAGATAATGCTGCTGATTGGTTCTATCACCTTCCGGCCGGTGCTATAACCGACTGGGACACAATGAGAACTCAGTTCGAGAACCATTTCAAGCCGGCAGAAGATGTGCATGCCTTGCTTGCCTAGGTCTCTCAGATAAAGAAAGATTCACAAGAGCCCATGAGGGAATTTGTGGCCCGGTTCAACAGGTTGGTAAATAAAATTCCAACGCCTACCCGACCTGTCGACCAAATTCAAAAGTGTTTCTTCCTAAATGCTCAATCGCCCAAAGTTAGTTATGCACTAAGAAGGGCTAATCTCGGAACACTAGCTCTGGATCAAGAACTGGCTGTTAGTATCGAAGATGACTTGATCATGTCAGGGAAGTTGAGAAGAGACCCTCCCAAATCTAAGTCTGCTGCTTCTTCCTCTTCCACCCCTGGACCTAGTACTGATCCATTAGTCCAGAAACTCGCAAATGATCTTGTCGCTATAAAGAAACAGTTGGCTCAGCATGCCCCGTATGCAGATGTTCCAAGAAGAAATTTTCAGCCCAGAAATCATTTGCCTGCTCCTCACACAAGACTAGCACTTGAAGGACCTCCTGTTAAGGTTCCTGTGAACGCAACCTGTGAAGTTGAAGAGCCAGATGATGATGAAGCTTGCGAGGAGTTTGTGGAGGAATTTGATGATGAAGCAGAGGAACTTGAGGGATCTCGGGTTAATTTCTTTACCACTGAGGGCATTGATGATTATGATGAAGTGGTAGCAGACATGAACAGCGAATCTTTTGCTGTCATGACTCGAGAACAGACAAAGCAGAGGGAGAAGGTGACCCAGCCACCTAAGAAATCCAAGGAGCAGTCGGAAACTATCCCTGTAATTGCAAGAAGAGGATCTCCTATCCCTACTTCGTCTACACAGAAGGTGAGTCCTATCAATCCAGTTACCAAAGTTGCTTCTTCTTTTTCTCCTAAAGTTGATAAGCCTAGAATTCCAAATGATGATGGCCCGTCCACTTCTGGATCCTTTGATATTGTTGATCACCTGAAAAAGACCAAGGTACAAATCTCAGAAGCTGAGTACTATCAAACCCATCCCAAAGCCTTTGCCAAAATGATCCACTTTGTTAATTCCAACTCTAAGACCACTTCTAAAGGCCTTTTACCTACTCCTCCTTCTGCACCACAGCCAAGTCTGGTAGCTGCTGTCACCTCCCCTGGTGACAAAATTAAACCATTTTATGTAACACTTCTCATAGCTGGCCATAGGCTCAGTAATTGTGTCATAGATTCTGGAGCCTCAGATAATGTGATGCCTGCTAAAGTAGCTCATGCTTTAGGCTTGACCCTCACTCGTACTTATGGATCCTGCTACTCCATGGAGAGTAAGGAAGTGCCTTTGGTTGGAAGGATTAAAGATGCACAAGTGGCCTTTGCTGCTTTGCCTGAAAAGAAAGTCTTGGCTACCATCCTAGTAGCAGACATTCCTCCTTCTTATGGAATGTTGCTAAGTAGAAACTTCTGTAAAGATGTGGGCGGGGAGATTCAAATGGATTGGTCACATGCACTCATACCTGTCAATGGACACATGAAGAAGTTACTACCTGAGAAGCAGTCTGAGTATATTGTGCAGAAAACGGATGATCCTAAGGCACAAATACTCTATGAGGATATGGGGCATGGTAATTACATGATTCTGTCCCCTGATGAAATCCAACCCTCCAAAGTAGCACCTAAAGATCCCAATGGTGTTTGGATTTTAGAATTTGATGGAAGTTGTTCCTCAGCTGGTTCTGGAGCTGGTGTCCTGCTAGTGTCACCTGAAGGATGCCTACATCCTTTTTCATTTAAGTTGCAGTTTGAAAACACTAATAATACAGCAGAGTATGAGGCTCTCATTCTTGGACTGCAAGTGGCCAAAGAACGAGGTGTGAAGAACCTTCTGGCTCGTGGTGATGCAGAGTTGATTGTGAAGCAGGTCAGAAACCTCTTTCAGGTAAAAAATGGGAGGCTGAAGCATTACCGGAATCAGGTTTGGGATTCCATTGAATTCCTTGATGCTTTCTCTATTGAAGCAATACCTAGAGAAAAGAACAGCAGGGCTGATTCGTTGGCAGTCTCAGGATCACTACTGATTCCTCATCCTGACTTTTCTCAGGATAAGTTCACCATTGAGATGGTCCATCGGCCTAGTGTACCTGATAATGCCAATAACTGGCAAGTTTTCAATAATGATCAGCATTTGCTTTCCTTCCTGGAACTCAAGGGTAATTTCGAACAACTGTATTTTGAGGGAAGTGACAACCTGCCTCGTGAGAGTGTGTCCTCTGACCAAGCCGTCACCCAAGGAGAAGAAACAGATCAAGATGGATGCATCAATCTCAAAGGAAACAAGATTCCTAAAGGGTTGGTGAGTTTGGAGGAACTATTTGATAAGCATGACAGGTATGTGAAATCTAAAGCTTCTACTGGACCTCAGCAATCAGCTGAGTATGATAAGATTGATATTGGGAGTTCTAATGACCCTAAGCTAGTAAATATTGGAAAATGTTGTACAGCAGATGAAAGGAGAAAAGCAATTGATCTTCTAAGAAGGTATAAGGACGTTCTTGCATATTCTTATGAAGATCTGAAAGCCTTCAAGCCAAAAGATATGCAGCACTCGATTCCTCTCAAACCAGGAATTAAGCCTTTCAAGCAGAAACAAAGGCAGTACAACCCCAAAATAGCTGACACCATCTTTCAGGAGATTCAGAAGTTGTTGAAGGCTAAAATTATTTTTCCTATTCACCATTCGACATGGATTGCAAATATTGTGCCTGTCAGGAAGAAAAATGGTGAGATCCGCATCTGTGTTGATTTCAGGAACCTGAATCAGGCTTCTCTGAAAGATAATTACCCTTTGCCTATGATGGATCAAATATTGCAAGCAGTAACAGGATCTGAAATGTTATCTATGCTTGATGGATTCTCTGGATACAATCAGGTAGAGGTTGATACTGCAGATCAACACAAGACAGCCTTCACCACTCCTTGGGGTACCTTTGCCTACAAGAGAATGCCTTTTGGGCTTATTAATGCTGGTGCCACTTTCCAGAGAGCTATGGATCTGGCTTTTGGAAGCTTGAAAGGGAAGTGTATTGTCATATACCTTGATGACCTGACAGTGTTTTCCAAGACAAGAGCGGATCATTTTGATCACCTGGAGACAGTTCTGCTGAGATGCAGAGAGCATGGAATCTCTCTGAACCCTAAAAAATCTGTCTTCTGTGTTACAGAGGGAAAACTATTAGGGCACATTGTCTCCAAGGATGGTATTAAGATTGATCCTGAATGAGTTCAAGCCATCCAGCAAATTCCTCTCCCAACCAGTAAAAAGGGCGTGCACTCCTTCTTCGGTAAGATCAATTTTTTAAGAAGATTCATCCCTGATTTTGCTGAATTAACTTTGAATATTTCTCAGATGATGAAAGGGAAGCAAACATTTGGTTGGTCTTCTGAAGGAAAGGAATCCTTTGAGGGTATCAAGAAAGCTATCGCTAAAACTCCAGTTTTGGCCTGTCCCGATTTCAGCAAAGATTTCATCATCTATTGCTATGCTACAGATAATACCCTGGCTGCTGTCTTAACCCAAGAAGACTCCGATAAACATGAGCTACCAATTGCCTTCATGAGCTATATCCTGAAGAATCATGAGCTAAAATACACCATGATGGAGAAGCATGCTTTTGCAGTAGTCAAAGCTGTTAAGCAGTTCCGTTTCTATATCCTCAACTCTCACTCTATGGTGCCGGTTCCAGAGATACAATCATTAAGTCAATTCTTACACAACAAGAATTTGGATCCAAGAGAGGGAACTGGGTGGCTAAGGTCCAAGAGTATGACATTGATATCAAACCAACCAAGCTGGTTCGTGGAAAAGGTCTTTGTGAGCTCATTGCTTTGGGGCCAAACATGAGTTGCTTTGGAGGAGAAAGCTGACCTTCCTACTGTTCTGTTCCTGAGTTCGATTGATGAATGGTATGCTGACATCACCCATTTTCTCACCTATGGGGAATGCTCCCCTCATTTAACTTCCAAAGAAAAGAGGGCATTAAATTGAGGTCGGTCATGATATGTATTGTGGGAAAATGCCTTGTTCAAGCGTGGCTTAGATGGGAGATTTTTGAAGTGTGTGGACAAGGAACAAGCAGAGAAAATTGCTCTCAGCTTTTCATGATCAGGCATGTGGAGGGCACTATTCATCAACGGTCACTGCTCACAAGATACTCCGGGAGGATACTACTGGCCTTCTTTGTTCAGAGATGCATCCAAGTGGGTGGATAAATGTGAGGCCTGCCAGACCTTTGTGGGAAGACCTAAATTGGCTTCTTTGCCTCTCAAGCCAGTTGTGATTGAGGAACCATTTCAACAGTGGGGTTTGGACTTCATTGGTGCACTCAATCCTGCTTCTAGTGCTGGTCACACTCATGTGCTAACTGCCACTGACTACTTCACCAAATGGGTGGAAGCTATTCCAGTTAAGAGCACTACTTCCGAAGTGGTTTGCAATTTCATCAAGGAGAATATCTTGGTAAGGTATGGTGTACCTAACAAGATTGTAACAGATAATGCTTCAAACTTCTCCTCAACTGAGATAATGGATTTCTGCTATGGGTATGGCATCTCTCTGGCTCATTCTTCAGATTATTACCCCCAGGGAAATGGGCAAGCAGAATCCACAAACAAGAACCTGGTGACTATCATAAGGAAGTTGGTCAATGAGTCTCAACGAAACTGGCACAAGAAGCTATATGATGCTCTTTGGGCAGACAGGATCACACCTAAAAGAGCCATTGGAATGTCCCCTTTTCAAGTGGTGTATGGAGTAGAAGCTCAACTCGCCGAATAGTGGAACTGCCTGCCTTGCACCTGATGAAGGCCATTGAAGATACCAGTTTTAGGGATGCTTTAGATAAAAGGATCATGTACCTACACAAGCTGAATGAAGATAGATTGGTGGTTGCTGATAGGATATTCGTTCACCAGCAGAAGGTAAAGGTCCTGTTTGACAAAAAAGCTAGGTTCAGAGAGTTCCAAGTTGGAGACACCGTGCTGTTATGGGACAAAAGACATGAACCTCGTGGCAGCCATGGAAAGTTTGATTCCCTGTGGCTCGGACCTTTCAAGATCAGACACTTTGCTGGTAAGAACTCTTTCTATCTTGATTACATGGATGGTTCGCCCCTCCCACTTCCTTATAGTGGGCAGTATTTGAAGTTGTTCAAGTCCTAGGTGACTAGGGAGTCCCTTTGTATATTCTGTACAGTGTTTTCCTTCTGTTGTTTTGGTGTGTTTCCCTTCTGTTGTTTTTGTGTGTTGCCCTCTGTGTTGGTCTGTTTTTGACTCCGTTGCCCAAGGGATAAGGCACTGGTCTGCTTCACCAAGTTTGTCTAAGTTCTTGCCTTGTCTCATTCCTTGAATTTATGCCAAGTCATCCCCAGAAGGAGCCAGCTGTTGTCCACTCAAAATTCCCCACTCTGTCAAAAGTAAAAAAATTCAAAATTTTGAGTCTAAGTGTCTTTTCTGTCGAGCTGGTGGTGTGAAAAAAGTCTTGAAGTCTAAAAAATCTAAGTTTTGGGTCATTCTGTAAGTATTTCGGGCCTGTCGGACATTTTTGTCCCAACTGTCCCAAGTACGAAAGTGCATTTTGTTCCCCGATCGGCCGAAACCTCCGAATTTGTCCCATTTTCGGGCCGTCAAAGTTTTTATCCCAAGTGTCCCGAAGTTACTGTGCGAGATGTTCCAATTTCGGCCGAACCGCCCGAACCGCGTACTTCGCACTTTCTTGTCCCAAATGTCCCAATTTCAAAAGTGCGCTCTGTTCCAATTTCGCCCGAACCGGCCGAGTCACGTACTCCGGAACTTTTTGTCTCAAATTTCTCAAGTTCAAACTTAAAGTGCACTCTGTTCCATTTTCGGCCGATTCGCCCGATTTCGTCCCAACTGTCCCGAGTTCCAAAGTGCATTCTGTTCCCCGATCGGCCGAAACACCCGAACCGCGTACTTCGAAACTTTTGTCCCGAATGTCCCAAAGTTAAAAAGTGCAAGCTGTCCCATTTTCGGCCGAAACTCCCGAGTCGCGCACTTCACTCTTTTTCATCCCAAATGTCCCAAAATGCATTTGTGCGTCCTCTCCCCGTTTCACCCGAATCGGCCGAGCCGCGTGTTTCGTGCATTCGCGTCTCACTTGTCCCAAGCGAACCAACGGTCATTCATACTTAGTTTTTCCCGCTCTACCCGAATATGCTGTTTTTCAAAATATGAATTCAAATGCGCATTGATTATCCTTCTCTCTCCTCAACGGCTATATAACGGGAAAAACCTCCTTTGCAATTCTTACATTGTTTCGAACCCTTGCAATTTGAAAACCCGCGCATGTCCCCTCCCTCTGAAACTCCTTTCCGAGCCTGGTTTGCAGCTCTGTTACTATCAATATGAAGATCAAGCTCCTGGAGGAAGCTTGGGAGAACTAAAGAAGCGCGATTCTGAGGGCGAAGTTCAAGACGCCGGTTACATCAGTTTTCAAAGATATTCGTTGTCATCCTCAAGATGAAATTTCTGGTGTGTCCCTCGTGGCAAGGACATGGCTGAGACGTGGAGGAAAACTCAAGCAGCGGTTTCTGAAGACAGTGGGTCCTTCTCAGAACTGGACACCTGTCTCCCTCCCCATTCTTTTCTCTTCTTCCTATTCCTTTCGTATTCCTTGTAATTAGTTAAGGTATTGCGATTAGCATTCCTTAACTATCCTTTAGTTAAAAGAAACGGTTACGAAGAGAAACCGAATTGTAAGCTATATAATGGCCTTCTTTCCGCCATTCAAGAGGAGGAAGAACTTGGCATATTTTCTGCAAGTGTAAATAGATTATAGAGAAATCAATACAGAAGGACTTTCCTTTCTTTGTCTATCTGATCTCTGTCTGTTCTAAGCTTTCATTTGTTTTCTTTGTGAAGATCATTTATCTCAAATTCGTTAGTCTCATCGATTGCATACTCTTCAACTTTGCAAGCACGGTGATCTTGCATAACCAAGAAGGAACTTTGTTTCCTTGATAACGAATCTGTTACGTTAAGAAACTTTGCGTTACGCGATGTTATTTACGAGAACTTTGTGTCTTTAAATTCCATCTTACTTGTTCTATACGAATGATCTTGTTTTCAATTCACGGTGACTTCGCATACATAAAGAATTACTCGATATCTATAATTCTCGCATGTTTTCCTTTACTCTCGCTCTTTTCCATGCTCTCATTTCCTCACCCTTTTGTAATTGATGACCTTCATAGAAAACACTTTCGTGGTATCCAAGTTTAACCAAAAATCATGTCTTGTACATTTGTAAATAAGTTCATTTCTCGAATAAGGGAACCTCTCCCATTAAAGAGGAGGGACTTCTTGTCCCCTAACTATTGCTCTTCTAAAAAGTCCTATTTGACGACCAACACATGGGAAACTATTTTTAGTATGCCCCTCTACTTCATAATTTGTACACCAGATTCCACTTCACGTGTCATGTGCTGAAATAGAATAAAAATTATCCGATGTGTGACCATTTCTACTATTTGTGGTTCTAAAATGGGTCACTCCAATTTCCACACTACCAACTACTTCTACATACAAGGCCTCTTATAGGTCCTCGCATGGATTAGTGAACATTCTATGTGATAGAACTCTCCCGAATTGTGTCACTATCCCACCTACAAACCACTACATGTGTTGGATTTGGTGTATATCATATGAGAGCTTTGAAAATAGAGTTTTGAATTGTGAATCATATTCCTGGAAACTTTTAGAGAGTCCTTGCTTGATATCCTTTAGCACATTGATGCTCTCCGCTAAAACTCAAGGATTTGGAACTATGATATGGAGAATTTTGCACACTTTGGATGCTCCAAAAATTTTCGTGAACCTATTCTTTACGTAAGATCTCAAGTCGATTTATAGTGGATTTTTAAAGGGTAAAAGGGGACATCGTATGCTCTAGATATCATCCACGTAATAACATGAGTCAACAGGGTGAAATAAAGGCATAGGTGACAAAGTGATCAAGCACGTTGCAAGATGAAAAGTGGATCAATGTGGTGTCGACAATTGGCATTAGGAAAAAATAAATTCTGGTTTTTAACTTTAGGCTTCGACCATTAGAAAAAGGGGGTTTTCAACTATGGCTTCCACTTTTATTTTGGAGGGGGACACAACTGATGTGAAATTTCAAGTAGCTCATATAGCTAGCAACTGATTTGGCTAGGAGACCAAGTTGATGAGCAATTCAAGGGAAAGTTACAAACTGAGCTTGTAGTGAGCCACCTCACTACTGAATGCCAACTTGCCATGCCACTAACACACTAAGAAGGGGATTACAACCTACCATCTCACCAACTAATCTAACCCCAACCTCACCATTATCAAAAATAACATTAACTATTAGACCACACAATCAACTCCAGCCTATATAAAGGAAAATTGGGTTTTGTTGAAGGTTAAGTCCATGAATATGTAATGTTGATAACATGGTAGTTTCAAAAATAGATTTTATGAGAAGCTTAAAGGAATTTCGGGATCTTTTGGTAAACTCGAAAGTTGTCCATAATTTTGAGATGCTTATAGTACATATCTCATTTTACCAATTTGGATTTATTTTGATGTCATGTTGAGGTGTGGAAGTATCTGTTTGATGAAGAATGAAGGGAAAATCTCCCGGACAAGACGAGAACAAGCACGAAATCATATGATGAATTGTTTTAGAGATTCTAAGTTCTCATGGTCTTCTTTTGCACGTTTTTGAGAATCATTATTTGATTTTTAATTTTTTGAATGTAGTTTCAAAGCTAATTTTAATGGATCGATTCATATGAATCCAAGGACATAGGACATTTTTAAACCCCGTAAATAATATGGTGCCATTTATTTCAATTTGCATTTGTATTTTTCAATTTTATTTGTAGATATAAATCATTTTAATGTAGATGTTAAACACACATAAATTATTTTCAAATCAAGTTTTAATTAGTTTCTTATTTATGAGAAATCAGTAAAAGTGAAATCTAGATTGATTGATCGAATAGATGATAAAGTTGATTTTGTGAATTTTAAAATTCAGTTCTATATCAGTTTTAAAATCATTTAAAATTCATATTTAAATAATTTTTAGAATCACATCAACCATGAAAAATGATAAATTTAAAGTATATGTTAAAACAAGTAAAACAATAGTGGGATCTATTATTGTTTATAGATCAGGAGTTTTGGTATCGAGTTGGTTAAACTTGATGTTTTTCTTTCAGATTAAATTTGATTTCAGTTTGAGTTTGTTAACTACATCAGATTTACATACTTTATCTCCTTGATCTTCCATTTGCAGTGTGCGTTTCTTTGGAATTACAAGTTATTTGCAAATAGAAATGGGGAAATCATTGAAAAGAGAAAGGCTAGAAGAGATTGAAATCATAAAAAAAATTCAGGATGAGAATGTTGTCTTGAGATGCAATATTTATTCCCTTGAAGAGAAAACTACATGTTTGAAATCAAAGGTAGAAACCAAATATAATCTCTTGATCAAAATTGTAGTTTGGTGAGATGAAGAAGGATCTAGCTTCCACTTCGATACGAAAACCATGACCAATGAGTACATTATAAGTTATTCATCAAGTGATTATTCTTCATCACATTCAGATTCCTATTCGATTCACATATTATTTTTGGTGATTTTTAAAGACACATTAAAGGCATTAGATCTAAGTTAATATTTAAAATGGTATTTGATGGAAGAGACCTTTGTAAGAATGGACAAGGTATTTATAACACAATATAGGTCAAGTATCATCCTCATTTTGTATGTTTGGGTTATCTTAGTGTGGGAATTGATATTGGAGTGTGCTCCAAGAACAACTCGAAGGAGACAAGCTTCGACAACCATGAGACTACCCTAATAGTCCTGTAGGAAGACTCTTCACAGAAAATGTTGATTCATCGTCAAAGATGGAATTGGTAAGAAATTTAAGAGACGAGATAATGAAATACCACCTCCTTTTTCTTACACACCTTTTACCATGAAAATATAAATTGTTGTAAAACTTAGAATGATCTATTTCAGTATGAAAAATATGGCTATGATATTCAGACAATGTGGCATGATTTTTCTTTCAATTTTGTGGGTTTAGTAACCATTTTGTGCCCATTTTTTTGGAAGAGAAGGACATTGTCAATTAAGTTGGTGTTGTTTGTCAAAAACAAGGTAGGTGCTAAAGACCAATCTCATCGTTCAGAGGTGATAAATGGAAAATGTGATTCCTCATCCTAGAAAGAGGATAAGAGGAACTTTTGTGCTCATTTCTAGGTGAGTGGGAATCGGGTTAAGCTATGTTGGAAACTTCATCTATCTCAAAGAAAAAAAGATGGAATATGGACCTATTACAAAGGTAAATAAAATTCTTACTCCACCACCAATTGATAAGTCAACATTGGATTAGGTAATAACTAAGGAAATAAAACCAACTAAAAAGGAAAATACATTAAAATGGGTTAGTAAAAAATTCCTTCATTTTATGTTTGCATAGCCGATGATTGTTGATAATAATTCAAAGTTTTTGTTATATGGGTTCCTGTTGTATGTTAAAAGGAAAATTTTCCCATGTTATGTAGTTTCAAATATTTTTGGAGTTTAGATTAGTGAGAGGAACTAAGAGACAGGTTTATCATACTCAATGATCTTCTTAAATTTGAAAATTTTGAAACAAAATCATTTTGAATCTCCTATTTAATAATTTTGAGTTCCTAGTACAGTTTGGGTAAAGTTGATAAAAGTCATATTTTTAGCTTTGGGGATTCTTGATAGTAGTTTATGTAGGGTGTTAAGCACATTGATAGTGTTCATTTTTACATATTTACATTTCAAGAGAAACTATTGTTTTTGGGAATGCATCCATTTTTAGCGTGTATACGTTAGGTGCATTCTAAGACTCATACATTAGCTAGTGTTTGTAATTATTCTCATAATGTGAAATTTTGATGTGGCCATAATTTTAAATCATATGTCCATGTGGGAAATAAATGTGATTTCTAAATATGGTAACAACAATAGGGCACATTTTGATTACACTAAAAACATTTACAATTGCGTGATCCGGTAGCTTCACAGTCTTAGTGGACATTAGCCTAGCTATTTGATTTTTTTCATATTTACTAATCTATATTTGGGTGAGATTGTATTTGTAGTGATTTTCCCTATCACATGGAATCCATTTAATAGTTTCCTCTTTTGGAATTTGATTTTCTAGTTTTGACATTGATAAATTTTGTGATGGTAGTTATAATCATTATGGTTTTATATTTCTACAGGATTGAGTTAGAAATTCATTGGCATTGGTTTGTATTTTTAAACTAATCTAAATTATTTGTAGAGAATGAGAGATCATAAGAAATTGAGTCGACTCTAGCCTCTTCTTGGCATGTAGATTGTCCATTTTAGATTAATCATTTGGAAATTTTCTTATCAAAAAATTGCAGTAAATGATTTTACTATAATGCTAGTTATATGGATCATGTGTGTTTGTGAGATGCGGGAAGATGCTTAGCGGTTTCAGTGGGTGAAAACAACTTTTTTGGAACAAAATCCTTCTTAGTGGTGAGATTTGATATGGATTATTTTACACACTTTAGATGTTCCCCAAATTTCCCTATACCTATTCCTTACAGAAGATCTCATAATTAGATTTCTAGTAGATTTTGTACGGGTCAAAATGGTCACCGTGTACTCTAGATATTGTCTTTCCAGGAATAAGAGTCAAAAGGGTGAAATAAAGGCATAAGTGACATAGTGTTTGGGAACATTGTAAGATGACAAGTGGATCAATGTGGTGTTGAAAAGTGGCATTTGGTCAAGAGAAAGCTTGGTTTTACCTCTGGTCTTCAAAAGTAGGAAAAAGGAGGTTTTTAACTATGGGGTACAATTTTGTTTCAAAGGAAGACCCGGCCACTATGAAATTTCAAGTAGCTCATTGAGCTAGCAACCAAGCTTACTAGGAGACTTGGTTAAGGAGCAAGTTAAGGGCGAGTTACAAACCAAGATCATAGTGAGCCACCTCACCACATACAACCAACTTGTCATATTACTCGACACACCAAGAATGGGATAACAACCCACCACTTGCTAACCAAATTCTAACCTTGGTGACTAGACCAGATTTTGCAAGCCAAGTTTCCCATTGATGGGCCACTCAACACTTACTCACATACAACTTACCAACAATAACACATGTATGTAAATGATCAACCAATCTCCTTTTCATGCCGCATACATGGAATTTAAACTTGGCATAAAAGGGATGTGGCATGGCCTAAGCCACGTAACAAATGGGTGACGATAGGCTTAATAAATCCTTCGGTAAATATACTCCCAATAAATGTGTGACTATATTCCCATACATGGTAAATTTAAGTGGTGGGAGGTTGGGATGGTTTGATCTCCCAACCTTACCCTTATAAAAAGTAACCTTCACTATTAGACCACATGGTAAAATCAAGCTTATATAAGGGAAAATTGGGTTTTTAAAGGTCAAGTTCGTGATCGTGTAATGTTGATAACATGAAAATTCAGAAATTTATTTTTTTGAGAAGCTTAGAACCATTTTTGACCTCGATGTAAACTAGAAATGTCCGAGAATTTAGAGTTTCTTCTATTTCCTATCTCATTTTTTCAATTTTTAGTTCTTTTGATGTTGTTTTGAGGCGTGGAAATTGTTGTTTGATGAAGAACAAAGGGAAGATCATTTGGCAGAGATGGGAAGAAACATAAAAAAGGATATGTTGAATTGTTTTAGAGCTTACGAGTTCTCATGGTCTTCATTTTTAGGTTTTTGAGGTTCATTATTTGATTTGTAAGTTTTTCAATGTACTTGCAAAGCTAATTTTAATGTATCGGTTTGTATGAACTCATGGACATAGGAAATTTACAAACCCTATAAACAATCTAATGTCATGTTTTTTAGTTTGTATTCATATTTTTCAGTTTTATTTACAAATATAAATAAGTTTAATGAAGACTTCAAACACACATAAATCAGATTTTAATCAGTTTCTTATTTATGATAAATTGGTAAAAGTTAAATCTAGATTGATTGATCAAACGAAAGATAAAGTTGATTTTTTGAATCTTAAAATTCAGTTCGGATTAGTATTAAAATCATTTAAAATTCAGATTTAAATCAGTTTTGGATTTATATCAACCACAAAAATTGATAAATTTAAAGGATTTTTTTAACAAGTAAAAAAATAGGGGATTTATTTTCGTTTACAAATAAAATTCTGGTTAGAAGGCATTTTGTAAAGTGTTATAATCCATTGTAGTTTGGTTTGTATCATGTTTCCTTTACCAACTATGTGTTTGGCCTTGTAATGTATAAGTTCACACTCATGCACATGCTCCACTACATATTTTACTCCTCTATGCTCAGGGAAAATGGAGTGACATCTCATAGAAAATTTGAGGTTGTTATGGGGGAAGATTTCCATTTCCTAGATTAGGACTAGATCCTAACCCTAAAGCTCTGCTAGGATTGTCTCCTCTTAGTGGAGGACCAGAGCCTCCCTAACCCCTTATTTCTAGAACTCTTGTATGCACTCCTGCAATAAAAATATTTTGCGTACAAAAAAATTATCCTAGTGTTGCACCTATGTTACGGCTTGTATAGAGTAGTGTGTGAACAATATGTCCTAGTGTTTTGCATACAATACTACTCCCAGATAAAGTTTTCTAACTTGTTATCAAATCTTTTTGAGAAGTAGAGGCCAATACCATGTGTGATGATTTTATCTATCATTCTTCTTGAGTGGACACTAACACACTTCTACTGGTGTCACCTTCCCAATGTGGTGATCCTCGATTATTATAATGTTCTTCACCCTTACTATGATAATCCTCTATATGAACTTCCAAATTTTGAGTAACGTATATATAAGGAATAAGGGTATAGGGTGGTCTAGATGTGCATTAATGGCTCTAAAATATTCACTATAATTTCTTTCACCAAATGTTGAGGGGGTCCTTATGTTCTTTCCCAATATCAAAGGGACATAGTCCTACGAACTCTCACTTTCCTCATGGTTCTAAACACTATTTTTGTCATCACCAATTCGAAACTATGATAATTCTCCACCGGAACTCCTTTTACTATGATTATTTACTAATGAACAACCTTTAGTTTGGTGGATGTAATCTGGAAACACAACAACAAACATAACACAAGAATACCATAGACTATCATATGAAGAAATGATGATAAATTTGAAATATAAGTGTAAATTATAATATCAACATGAAATTGTTACAATCTCACCCATGAGGTACTCCAAGTGTTATTGACTTCACTTGCCTTCCAACATAACTATGGGAGAAACTTCACAATGGATTCTTTAACACACCTTCTAAATGATGGCTTCCTTTACACACTTACTCATACAATATTTCTCACTACTTCTCTCTATATGCTAAATGAGGGGGATGGCATATTTATTTATAGGATTTCAAGCTTATCCACCATATCTCTAAGATAGGATAGGAAATCTCTTCCGGCCAATCATATTCCATGCCTAAACTCTTGCCTTTACATGTAGGCTTATCTTCTAAGATAAAATAAACCTTATCATCTCATATGGGTTCCACCCTTTTTAGAATTTTCCATAAATAAAATACACAAAATATTTATGACATCACTCTTTGTCCTTATTACAAATACAATATTTCTAATTCCTAATCATGTAGACCCTACTTCTCTATTTACCCCAACTTTGACATTTTAACATTCTTTGGACCACTTGCGACAATTATTTACTTTTACCACAACATTCCTATTGTACTTTGACTGTTACCGTACTCTAATTTATTGGTGGCATCATACTGATGGTGCCATTATCTTCTATCAGATGCCACTAATAATCATACTTAACAACATCTTATTCCTAATACATACATAATACTGATAGAAATTACGGAAGAAAATTTTAATGTCGACACTTCCTAGACCTATTACTTTTTGTCTCAATGCCATAAGCCAACTGAAATGGGAGTATCCTGTTGCTGAATTTGATGTTGCCCTATATGCCCATAATGCTGCATGGATCATTTTATCCCACTTATGTACCTGCAAGGCGCATCTTTTGCTAGAATTTGACACAACACAAAATTTGTTCGCTCCACTCCCATTTGTGCTTGGCTTGTATGTTGTTGCCTTCTTGTGCTTAATAGAAAACTTGTTGACTAGGGCTTCTACCACCTCATTAATGAAGTGGCTTCCTTGATCTGTTACAATTTCTAATGGGCAACCAAATCGGTGACAATGATACGTTCATATATGAACCTTGCCACTTCATCCATAGAAGTTGTTTTCAATGGCCTAGCTTCAACCCACTTGGTTAAATAATCATGTGGCAACTACAATATACTTATTTTGGCATGGGGTAGTTGGAAGTGGACCTACAATATCTATTCCCCACTTTTCAAAGGGACCAAGTGGAAGAATAGGGCATAATGGAGCTGATGAAGTCTTACGGTTACCATGTGTTTGACAAATATCACATGTCTTACAATAATTATAACAATCTCTAAAAAGAGTGGGCCAGTGATAACTTGCATCCAAGATCTTTCTTGCTGTAAGTTGTCTAGAGAAGTGTCCTCCACATGTACCATTGTGGAATTCTTCTATCAGCTCCTTCCTTGATCACGTCCAACTTCCCTCTTGTATTGTCCATCAAGTCCTATTCGAAATAATACTCCATGCAGAATAGAATATGGACGATTGGTTTGAGTAATCTTCCTCTTAGTCTTTGCATTGGCACCATCAGGAAACTTGAATTCATTCAGATAATTCCAAATATCTATGTATTCACTAGGGATTGTGTCAAGGGATAACAATGTTGCATCTGGGAAATCATCATCATCACAAGATGAACCTAAACCATCATAGGCTCGAGAGAGTGCATCTGCATTGACATGCTTCTTTCCTAGCCTATCTATAATATCAAATTCAAATTCTTGTAGAAAAATTATCCATCTTGCTATCCTCCCTGATGGGTTAGGCTTATTTACAATATATTTTAGAGCCTGATGATCTATTACAACTATAAATTTCTGCCCTAGCAAGTAATTTCTAAACTTCTTTACAACAAAAATGATAGCTAGAGCCTCTTTTTCAATTATAATTTACCTCAGCACTACTCATTTGTCTGCTCCCAAAGTAAACTGGATGATCATTCCCATTTTCATTTTTTGGCTCAGAGTACTTCCTAGTGTTGCATCTGAGGCATCAGTATACACAATGAATGACTTGCTCTAATCTAGATTCTTTAAAATATGTGAAGACACCAAAGCTTCCTTCAGTTGTTCAAAAGCTTCATGTGCCTTATTTCTTGGTTCATAAGTAACATCCTTCTTCAAGAACTGGGTTAGTGGTTGTATAATTTTTGAGAAATTCTTGATGAACCTTCTATAGTAACCCACATGGCCTAAAAATGATCTCAACTTACTTCTATTCATAGGAAATGGTAACTCTTTGATTTTTAAAACTTTATCAGGATCAGTACCAATACCATCTCTAGATACAACATGCCCTAACAAAACACCTTTAGAGCATCCAAAGACACACTTTGTAGGGTTTAGTGAGGCTTTTTCTTCATCTAACCTTTGAAAAGTTGTCTCCATATAGTGCAGGTGGTCCATCTTTCTCCCATAGATGAAAAATCATCCAAAAATACTCTGATGAAGTTCCCAATCTAGGGTTCAAACACCCTATTCATCAAACACTGGAACATTACCGAAGCATTACACAACCCAAAAGGCATAACTCTATAAGAAGACATTCCCCAAGGAGTGGTGAACATGGTCTTCAGCTGATCTTTCTCTGCTATACGAACTTGCTTGTATCCATTATATCCATCAGCAAAACTATAGCACTCTTGGCCAACTACTTCATCCAAGATCTGATCTAAGAATGGAAGAGGGTAATGATCCTTCTTTATTACCTTGTTGAGCTTCCTATAATCAACACAAATGCGTAGTTTCCCATTCTTTTTTATTGAGATCACAATGGGAGAAACCCATTCTAAATTCTCCACAACAAATATGAATCCTGCATCAAGCAACTTATCTATTTCTTCTTTTACAGTCTTGGAAAAATTAGGATTCATTCTATATGGCATTTGATTTATGGGATTAGCACCATCTACCAACTCAATAGAATGTTCTACCCAACTTACTTGACAGAGTTCCTTGTAATCAAAAGTGAATAGGTGTATGTACCTTTGAAAGAGTTGGAGGTAGGATTCCTTCTCACTCTCCATCACAACGCATCACCAATATTTATTTGTTGGAGACGATCAACAATTTCTTCTTCAGATAATCTTATGGGTTCATGAGTTGGTGTGACTAGAAGGATATCCATGAACGAAACATCAACCTCACTTTCTTCATATTCAGTGTCCACTTCACTAGTACTAGAGTAATTAAAGGATGTCCAATCATCAGTTTCGTCACTTGAATCCACAGGTTCTGCCTTATGATGCCAAGGGATCACGTTTATCTTCATCCTCTCTCTACCACATCCAAGTGTCACGAAGCCTTCATTCCAATAGTTTTTTGCATGAACTCTCCTTATCCGTGGCCTTCCCAACAACATTGGGTATGCAACAATACCATTTTTCATCACTTGAAAGTCTACCACACATACAACACCCATAACAGATATTGCCACATTTGAAACAACACCTTCTGGTTTAGTTTTTCCCTTATTTAATGACCTTAACATAAGTGTTGAGGGGTGATTAATTTTAAACCCAACATATTCATTACAGACTTGGTCATTACATTAACTGCAGCACCTCCATCAACTAAGACATCATGAATTGAAATACCATTACATAATACCTCAGCTTGTGGAGCGTAGGGATCCGCCTCTACCTCCAAAATAGGTACCTCAACCTCCTTACTTCGTCGAGCATTGAGTCCACTTCGCAGCTCCCGCCTCTTCTCAGAAGACATAGCTAGAAGTTGACCATATGTAATATTTGCAGGCCTTTTGGACAGATCTTCTAAGATGGAGTATGGTCCTTGTCCTTGTGAAATTAGAAAATCCTGCACACCCAACTTTCTTCTCCTATGTTTCTTACTAGTTTCTCCTTTCATCTTCTTAGGATCATTTCCATCTTGGTTATCTTTTTCTTTCTTTCTTTTTGTTACAAACACATCTACTTCATTATTTATGCTCTTATCTACTACATCAAAATAATTCACAGGTGCTTTTCCTTTATCATTATCTCTTGTACCAGATGTAGAAGCTCTATCTAGACAATTATACTTATAATGACCCTTTTTATGACAACCATAACATACAACTTCATAAATATTTATTTTTGGACCTCTATCTCCTCCCTAAGAACTAAATTATTTTCCTTGAAGAAGATTAATAGTTAACTAACCCATCTTCTTGAGTAGATCTTCATACTCAGTAGATGTACTAGGAAAATATTTGTGCTCACCGAGAGTGGTTGTGGATTTTGGACCAAAGGTGTTGGTGTAGGCTCTACCTTAGTAGCAATTTCTTTGGGCTCCTCTTCCATGCTTTCTTCTTGCCTTCTTGCAATCTCCTTTGCTTGTTCAATGGTAGTTGGGTGGTCATAATTCACTCTCTGGCTTCATCCCAAGAATGAAGTGCTTACAGAGGATATTATCCATGCCATTCATCAACCCATCCGCTAATCCTTCCTTCCGGATCTGGGCATCGAGCTTCCTCCTTAGCTCTAGAACACAAGCATGATAATCCCTTATCTTCTCCTTCTCTCCTTGGGATAGCTTTGTGATATCGATCATGAGATCTACATATTTCTGTTGTTCACCAAATTCTTCAAGAAAACTTTCAGTTAATAAATCCCATGAATTTCTCACATTATCACCTAGTGTTTCAAACCACCTAAGGGCTAAACCATCCAAAAAGGTAGGAAAAAATTCAGTCCATTGTTCCCTTCTTATGAGGCCATTACAAATGCAAGATTGTTTAAAATCTTGAATGAAAGAGGAAGCATCTTCATTAGATTGGGCTGAAAAATAGGAATCTTCCCCATTTTCAAAAGTAACCACAGTGAAATACCAACCCACAAGTACAATCAACAAGAATTATGTGCAAAATAATTGGAATCACTATAATAGAAAGTGACTTTACACCTTTCTATGAAAAATATAAATGACCATGGTAAAACTTGACTTATCGTGGTAAAACTGACTTTCTTGTGGTAAACACTATTCACGGTAAAAAATGAAGTTATTCTTGTGTGTGGTAAATACTATTCACAATAAAAAGTAAAGTTATTGTGGTAAATACTATTCACGATAAAAAGTGAAGTTACTGTGGTAAATACTATTCACAGTAAAAAGTAAAGTTACTGTGGTAAATACTATTCATGGTAAAAAGTGACTTTACCATGGTAACTACTATGCACAGTAAAAACAAGGTTACCCTCCAAATGATTTCTAACTAAGGGGAATATTTCTCTAGAAAATCCACCAACGAGGAATGGTCCCGGCAACGGAACCAAAATGTCATCACCAATCCGGCACTATGATAATTCTCCACCAGGAACTCCTCGTGCTATGATTATTTACTAATGCATAGCCTTTAGTTTGGTGGATGTAATCTGGAAACACAACAACAAACATAACACAAGAATACCATAGACTATGATATGAAGGAATGATGAAAAATTTGAAATATAAGTGTAAATTATAATATCAACATGAAATTGTTACAATCTCACCCATGAGGTACTTCAAGTGTTACTGACTTCACTTTCCTTCCAACAATAACTATGGGAGAAACTTCACAATGGATTCTTTAACACACCTTCTAAATGATGGCTTCCTTTACACACTTACTCATACAATATTTCTCACTACTTCTCTCTATGCTAAATGAGGGGGTGGCATCTTTATTTATAGGAATTCAGGCTTATCCACCCTATCTCTAAGATAGGATAGGAAATCTCTTCCAGCCAATCATATTCCATGCCTAAACTCTTGCCTTTACATGTAGGCTTATCTTCTAAGATAAGATAAACCTTATCATCTCACATGGGTTCCACCTTTTTAGAATTTTCCATAAATAAAATACACAAAATATTTATGACATCACTCTTTGTCCTTATTACAAATACAATATTTCTAATTCCTAATCATGTAGACCCTACTTCTCTATTTACCCCAACTTTGACATTTTAACATTACTTGGACCACTTGCGACAATTATCTACTTTTTACCACAACATTCCTATTATACTTTGACTGTTACCGTACTCTAATTTATTGGTGGCATCGTACTGATGGTGCCATTATCTTCTATCAGACGCCACTAATAATCATACTTAACAACATCCTATTCCTAATACATACATAATACAATAGAAATTACGGAGGAAAATTTTAATGTCGACACTTCCTAGACCTATTACTTTTTGTCTCAAAGTGCCTCTTAAACTACCCTTTATCGTACATCATTATATATTCATAGTATTTCTTCTCTTCTACTTCCATCGGCTCATTATCATCCTTTCCAAATTTCCCTTCTCTTGTCTTTGTGCACGAAAAGTTTTTAGACAACCATAGTAAGATATTAAATTCTAAGTTCAATCATTAAGATATTAATGGAAAATAGAAGTGCATATAAATATGATTCTCTTGGATCATGAAGAAATTGGAATTAAATTTTCTCTTGACACAAATAAGTCAAGATCATTTACTCTAAAATGTAATTTCTCAATACACCTTCCCACTAGTGATCTACTATGCACGTCCATAGCTTGTCTAAATCAGCTAATGCTTGATACTTTTCATGAGTCAAAATATGCTTCTATCCCAACCTACTCCCTCTATTTTGTGCATACGCTGCTAACCAATCATATAACTCCCTTAGAAAAAAACTAAAGAGTCTTGCATAAAGATTAACATAAATATTATCCTCGACCCATTTGCTCATATTGAAATTTCCACATGTATTGTATCTTTGAGAAAATTAATATTTTCCCTCGTTTAGTCAACATTCAATAATCTATGAGGATAACTAAAATTCCATGTGCATGACACATTTTGAGAGTATAAATTAAAGAAGGTCCCAAAATGAAACCAAATTTTCATGCCAAAGTCTAGCTTCAACATAACGCAATTAGGTGTGTTAGCACATCACCTAGATAAGATTATAAGTCCTTACCCAAAGTGTGCATAACTCTACTACGTTCCTTCTTGTGTTGGCTACCAAGATGTAGTTATTGTACTCATGGTTATCATAGCATACAAACATACCACATGGAGAATATGAACTTTACTATAACAAACACAAAGATAATTGAATGTAACCATAAAAGATATGAGTATCCATTATAATCATGATGATTTTACAATTGAAATTCCTTATAATACCATGCTTTCACGAGAATCAAATATCCTTAATATTTTATAGAGATTCAAATGCAAAATAGGTCCAGGACGAATATATTATTTAAACATATTGCATAATATACCTTTTTTTTTTACATGGATGATACAAACATATATAGCGTGGGAACTTGTCCCGCACCACTTTATTAAGTATAGTCTAAGAATAGGCCATCCTCATATATATATATATATATATATATATATATATATATATATATATGAGGATGGCCTATTCTTAGACTATAATATATATATTACATTCTTGTATCCACTAGCATTTTCTATAATTAGACTCTAACCCACGCTTCTCCATTAGTAGCCTATTTTCTTCTAGAATTTCTATTTCTATCATGTGTGTTATAATTAGCTCTACTTTACTTTTGTCTTATGTGCTATAAACAGATCCACCTCTTCCATGCATGCTTCATGTCTATATTTAGTCCTACATGTTCTTATCATGTTTTGGTTCATGCGATGTTTATTTCCTAGCCTTGATGACCACATCAACCTGTACTTTTTCCTATATTTAGCTTTGTTTTTGATTAAGTTATCTCCAATTTTTTCACTCCAAATATTTGCACTTGTTCCTTTGTGCTTCCTTATGCACATCTCATGTACTCCTTCAATCATTTATGAAAATGTCTTTATGATTAACATCGTGCACAATCTTGCACACTTCTCCAACCTTCACACATATGCCTTATCCATTTAATCATCCCAATAACTCCTCGAATGTTTACATTTCCTCATCTCCCCACCTAAAAATTTGATATTTATTTAGCATACTTGTGATAGGTAGAGTGATCTCAACAAATTTAGACACGAACCTTTTCACAAATTCAATTTGACCAATGAAAGACTGTATACCCTTCTTGGATTAGGGAATGGTTTATTTGTCAATTTCCTCCACTCTCTTTGGGTTAATCATAACTCCTTGGGACACACTTTTCCCTAATAGATTTACCATTTTCACACCAAAATGGCACTTCCTAAGATTAAATGATATATTGAATTCTTTATACCTTATCAATATTTTTTCAAGGTGCTTTAAATGATCACCCTTATTTTTGGAAAATATTGTTATATCATCTTTGTAAAACAAAATAAATTCATTGATGAATCCAAAAATTACAACATTCATTTCCCTTTCGAAATTATTTCTTGCATTCATTAACCCAAACAACATCCTAACATGTACATAGGTTCCCCATGGAGTGGTTAAGGTTGTTTTGTATCACTCAATTTCTTTAACTGCCACTTGATTGTAACTAGAGAAACCATCCAATGTTGAAAGCATTTTTGACCCCACTACCTTTTGCAAGAGATTATCCATGTTTAGCCAAGGGTAGTTTTCTTTCAACTAAGACCTATTTAAACTACTAAATTCAACACACAATCTAATGTCCCCAATTTTATTTCTTACAGGAACTAGATTAGTAACCCATGTAGAGTATCTTGCAAGTTGAATGATGCCTCCATCATCGAGTATCTTAATCTCCTCTTGAATTTTAGTTGTAAGGATGGGATTGATTTGAATTTTCTTACCTAAAGGGATTGGTATGAGGTTACTATGGTATCACATGTTGAAACAAATGATCCCCATAGGATTTCAATTCATAATAGGATCATGTTAAACAATTCGTATTTATTTCAATAGTTTGGTGTAGGCATGTTTTTTTTTTAAATCTAAATTACGGCCCAACCAAACTTTTCTTGGATCTTGGAAAGTTCCTAAGTTGCATTTAGTTACATCTCTTGGACCATGGGTGGACTTGTTCACAACTCTGTCAACACCATCAAAATAAGATTCAAGGTTGACCAGCCCTCTTGGGATTGTGTTAGTCTTCAACTAAATCATCTTTCTTATCTCATATACACCTCTACCATGGGATATAAATATATCACTTGATTTTTGAATTCATATTAACAACTCAAAAAAAAATAATGTGAGATTCAACATCAAACACTTTCCAATGTTGAATGTTGTCGGTATGGAAGGCCTAACAAACATATCAACTTCAAATTTACAATATGGAGACACAACTTCATTATCATATTGTGAAGCTAATACTGCTAACCTGTCAGCTATTGTATTTTGACTTATTTCATGGTATTCAGTGTTGAAGGATTTAAAGATCTCAATAAAATCCCATGTTACATTCATATACTATTTTAACATCTAACTTTAGTTGCATACACTTTATTTATTTTCTTTAGAACTAATTTAGAGTCTCCTTTATAGTAAAGTTTTTATCCCATGTCTCTAAGAAATCCTCAAACTAAGTATGAATAATTCATATTCCATAATAATATTGGTGCACTCTAAACATAAATTGAAATAAAAGTTGAAGGATAATTGGTTGGGAGAAAACAACACTATACTTACCCCTTTCCAAAACTAAAACATGCTCAATAAAAATACATGGTCGAAGGAGAATTCAAGTGTTCAATCTAAGTTCCAAGGTCAAGGCACTGATCTTCAAAGTTTATGTTACCAACAAATTTCCCCAAATCCACATATGTATATAACACTTCATATGATGCATTCATTGGGTCTTCTATCAAGTGCATTAACTTGTATTCTCTATGTAGCTTCACCAAATTTCCTTCCAAAGGAATGGTAGCATAAGAAAGGTCCATATGCATGCTACCTCCCACACTTGCTGCCCACTTTCTTGACAATAATATCCCCCATTTGGCAGGGCAATCAACAATAACAATATTCATTGTCAAGTACTTTCTAGTGTGAGATATTAATTGTACAACCAATCCTTTCACACAACCAACAAATGGAACTTCCTTGAATCTATGACATAACATCTTCCATAGGTATATTTTATTTTTATAAAAAGATAATTCATGACTACCAATGACATGATATTACAAGAAATACTTGATTTAAACATGCAATTATGTAGGATCCAACCATTTACCATTAGTGTAGTGTAAAAAGGATCCACATCTAACTGGCTCTCAACTAGGGTTGTACCCAAATATACTTCAAGGATGGGTCAATGAAATTTTTGGAATTATAGACATAAAACAACACACTTGGGTACATTTATAGGTCCTTAAACACATACTAGCATTCATATGATTCATAAGAAATAAAACTAGTAATTGATGGTTGCCCTTGGCCTTTTGTCTTTGTTTCGTGTTTTCTATAAGGTATTGCACACCTTACAACCTAGTTAGTATTTTACTTTTTTATATTTTATGGCTCCAAACAACAGTGCCTAAAAGGGACATGAGTGCTTAGGCACCCATGTTCCCTCTAGGTGCCCCGACCCTTTTCCACCTTGCTCGCTTATTTTGGGTCCCTTTTATCTTTTAAGCACCTTTTTCACTTATGGTTCATCCTTCCAATTGTCAATTGTGAAATTAAAAAAAGGAAATGATATAAATACATAGTTATGTGACCAAAATAAAGGACCAAACACTAAGCATATACTATCATCACCTAATCTTACATCTAAAGGTATTTAAAGAGTTTCAAAGCATCCATCTAGCATTCACTTAAGGGGAAAGAGACTACAATTTCTGCATACACATCATAGGAAGGGGAAGTTTCTTTATTCCATCCACACATTTATCTACATTCTACATCTAGATACAACCCACTATCAAGTTCACTTGCACAAGGGAGGCCTATGGCATGATTATTTCACAAACTCGCCAAAACTACATGGAGTCTAAGATGTAATGCATCCCTTAATCATAATATCACTCTCGGGTGACCTTCGAGGTCAATTTGGATCCCCATATTACATCTTTACTTTTTATATTTGATGAGGTACTGTGGATTTTTTCGATGATATCTATTTTATAGGTTACAAGTAACCTTGGTGACAAAATAGTGACACACATGTGATAAATAAGGAATACTTATGACACTTGTGTGATACTATTAAAATCATATTCTAACCATTTACGTAGTCACGGAGCCCAATAGAGGTCTCCAAAGTGCCCAAATAACCCTATCCAGTCATGGTCACTCGTGTCCATCATTATCCTACATTCCAAAATTTATCCTGAGCATTGATGATAAATTTCACCTCATGTTCAACATTTTTCCAATTCTAGAGAACTCCTCGATCAAACATTAATCAACTAAGTCATTATTTCTATACCTCTTACTTAGGGTTTTGTACTTTACATTTTTATTTTCTTCTATCATTTCCTCATTCTAGAATTTATATAATATGTGACTCTGCATACATTTAATTAATTCATAATTAATTAAGTCATTCGGTGAACCCTACTTGTGATCATACACTTGGATCCTTATTTTTATTCTTTCATGGCTCTTAAGGTTCCTCAAGTCTCCTTGAATCAATCACTTTAAATGTGCCTATCTTATAAATATTTTCTCCAAAAACCCTAGACACTATGTATCTCCCTCGTAATACACCACCCACTCAAGTAATTTCCATTTTCAATCTTCTATCTGATGACTCTATCAGTCCTAATATTCCATTCAATTAACACATCATAGAGTCATTTAAAACTTTACATTCTTTATCCCAAGACAAAATCCAAACTATGGAAATAACTATTACATATCTTAAATATGGAATTTAATATTTCAAGGATTCTTCTCAAACCCATGTCGGTTCTTCTTTTACATCTCATTCTTCTTCTATGACTTCAACATGTGCTCATATTAGTCACCCTCAATTCTTACCATTTCCTACACCTCTCCAGTTTGATTTCAATGTTATGCAATATGATATTATTCCTCATCTCCTCACTCATCAATTGATTAAATTTCTATCTACTCATTCCTATACTCCTTATCAGCTTGCAAAATACCAAGGTCACCCATATTGTAATTATCATCTAATTAATGAACATAATGACAATGATTTCCATGATTTAAAAATAATAATTAAACACCTTGAGCATCGGGTTTTATTTCATTTATTCACAACATCCTGCTACATTTCCAATTGTTAAAACCCAATGGGATCTAAAATATATTCCTTCTATATCTAACAAGCATCATTTCATCATTACCAATGTTCCTCCCATGATCAGCCAAGAGCCGTCTAAGTAACTTCCTCTTAAAATTAGTCGAAGCCCTCCTTCTCTCAAGTATTTTACCGCATTACTAACTACAACTAAGAAATTTCCTCTCAAAATAATTCCAACCCCTCCTCCTCTCAAGTTTTATACCACATTACTAACTCCAACTAAGAAAATTCCTCTCAAAATTATTTTAACACCTCCTCCTCTCAAGTCTTCTATAAAAGTTGTCAATCCCACATAAGATACCACCATACAAGATCCCTCCCCATCCTACTCCACTTCCTCATCCAATGCATTTTGTCAAACAAACTATTCCTTATATTAATGGCCAAGACACATTTCAAGATCCACCACCATGACTTGATCCTTTTCACATCTAATGCAAAGAAAAAAAAATATCAAGCACATATCTAATTAGTAAGAGATTGCAAAGAGGAAGTTTCTCACTGTCTCTACATAAGAGGATCCAATATAAACCTATAATGGATAAAACTTGTTAGAATTGCTCAAACCTTGTGTATTCTGAAAAATATCACTAAAATGGCCTTTTAATTAACTATAATGTGCATATAATGTTCATGTCCTGGTATAAACTCTCCACTTGTTGTTCCTTCACTCATTTAATGGTTCATCCTTCAACAAAAGTGAGTTGCACTCATTTACACTCATGTCACTTACCTTAACTTGCTCTTTCTATTCATCTAGTAAGGATTTCCCATTATATTCCCTTGTTACACCACCCACAACATTGTTAGATTTAATGAAGAAATGCATTCAAAACTTCAAAGCTCCTCACTAATCTCCTATTTACAAGACTACCCCTATATACCCCTCAAGACAAGATATTGCAACAACCATGCATCTATGCTTTTAGAGGTACCAAAAATGTTATTAAAATTTCCTTAGTTCACTCTTTCCAATATTGAGATGCTCCTAAAATCTCAAATCTCAGCTCAACATATAACTCCTTATGGCTCTCCCTTTGCAAATTTTCCTCTAAACCCTCTAATAGGTCGGGCACAACATTCTAATACACATATCTTCTTCTTCCCTTGATAATTAGTCTCAAACTTGACATTTTTGGTCACCCATTATGAAAATCTATGTACCTATGAATTTTTAAGAGTTAAATTCTAGTTTAAATGATACTTTCTTTCTAAAAATGATCCACCAACTAACCTTAGGATTGAGTTTTGGTTACTCCTTCCCAGAATGTCAACAAAATCTCAGGATTAGACCCTTAATTCCTTAATTTTCTTGCATAGTCCCTTTCCTTGATGAGTTACCATGACATCCTGAAAGATTCAAAGAAAAAAAACTTTTTTAAGTGTCTCAAATCACCCTAACATTCACACACCGAAACCCTCCTTAGGATCCCAAGAAGCAAGAATCAGTTATAACTTCTACTAGGATTAGATTTAATGGTCTTAATTTTTCACAAAGATCTTTCTAGAGGTTATTCACAAGTTATTTTTACCAGTGGGATTCCAAGGGCACGTGAAACCCTCCTTTCATGGAATTACTCAATGTCCTGGGTGGTAAAAACACACAGTTCATAGCTCTCTAAACCCTCTTGCTTCACAAAACAACTCACAAAATTTTCAATGAAGTTTCCTTCTAGGATCCAAATACATTCTTCACCACAATCCTTGACCAAGAAGCTACAATTATCACTTTCATGGGAAACACAATATTCTCTAATCATGTACATTTACAACTAAATCATGTAAACAGTCTCATTCACAGTTATTTCCATGAAGAGATTCAAACATGTAATCAACCATCATGTTATCTATCTATTAAAATCTTGAAAATCAATCTCCATACCTATGAGAAACAAGTTAATCTCCTCAAGATACACTTGTAAACATGACACACTCATGATCATGCAAGATAACTTTCTTCATATAATCAAAAGATGGGATTGAAGCTAGAAATAAACACCAATAAGGATTCATGAACACTCCCATAGATGTTTCACAAATGTATTATGAAGAGGATTCATTATTCACAACTTTAAACTCAAAAAAATGCTTCATAAGCCAGAGTTACATGTGCATATTAACTTTGTATTCATATTTCTCATGCTTCATACAAAGGTTATGCTTTTCCTTTCTCCTTATTCCTCCTAAGACAATGATTAAATTTAAAATTCATTAACTCCTAAAACTCGAGCTTCCACACTTACATGTACCTACTTTCTACATTGTAACTAACTTCCTATGGCTCACACTATGATTGACCACTCTATTGACTCTTCAAATTTTCTCAATGAGGCTTATAACTACCATTACACATTATCCCAAGTATCCTAATGATGCACAAACATTAAAAATCTCAACACACAACCTAGAACTTAATGAGACACTCATAAAACCTTAATAAACTTCTAGCACACTCAAAACACCTTTACAAGCCCATATGCCTCATTACATACATTTGAATTTTCAAATATCCCTTATGGACGGAAAAAAAAAAAGGAACAACTCAAAATTCCCAACTCTATTACTAACTTGAAATTCCTTATATGACCATTTAAAACCCCTACACCTTTCTCATAGCTTACAATGATCCCAAGAAACATCAATTGTGAAATTTAAGGTCTCTTCATGGATGCTCCTGCATCATAATACCATGATATATAAAAATCACACATAATCTTTGTCTGATTTCTCTTGTCTTCACTTTCATTGCTTGTCTTTGATCTCCTCTTCTTACTCTCATTTTCATTACAATCTTCATAACCACCAGGGTCCCATGTAGTTATCTTTAGTCTTCCATTTTCTTTTACTCTTCTACATTTCTCTTTGATATTCACCTTCACTCTCATAATCTTAAAGTTTTCTTTCTTTATAATTGCACACAAAAATATTAGAACAAAAAAATTACATGCTTCCTTAGGTTCCATGATGTTTTCCAATCTTGTATAATCCATTCCTAACTCGTATACATCATTTTTTTTTCAAAATAATTATGTTCTTTCTCATTCACTTGTTCATACTTAATATTCACCATCTCAAGCTGCATTAACCCTACTTTTTCTTGTTTATTTCTTTCAATCACATCATCCCATGCCTAATAATTCACCCGTTTCTTAGTTGTACCTAAAATTTTCACCTTGCCATCCACCTCATCCAGCCAATTTTGCAACACATCATCAATATCATGCACAAAACATCAATTACATTCTTTCTCAACAAATTAAAATGCAAAATCAACATCACTTTATACAATTTCAAAGAATCAACCCACTCCATTTTCAATATCAATAAAAAAGGAATCAATTTTACTCACCTTGCATTCTTGTTTTTCTAAGTTTACCTCTGAAATATGATTACTTTCCTTGAATGTTTCTCCCTTTATTTACTCACTTCTTGTCTCTTTCTTCTTCCATATTATTTCCACTTTATTTTATCTTGCTTGTACCTCCAAGAACTATGATTTATATCTCTTATACTACTCTTGTTCACTCTTGATCGATCTTAACCTCTGATTTCTCTTTACAATCTGCATCACATGTTATTTATCTTTCTTTTCCATGATAAACTCAAACACATACCTTGGTTTCCTCTTCATCATATCTTTTAGTTGCTCTATATCTTCTCTTAACTTCTTCATCTCTACTACCATCCACTCTTCATGCTTTCTCTGCTTCTCTCTCTTTGATTCTTCTCTCTTCTTCTTCTCTGATTCTTCTTATTTCCTCTTGTAGTTAATCAGTTTCCACAACTCTAGTATTGCTTCCTCTTGATCCATCTTTCTTTGACAAGTTTGTTTCACCTTTCCTCTTCTCTTCCACACCTCACCTTGGCCTCACTAGGTCTTTTGGTGTTTCTTGTATCTCATCTCAACTTCTCTCACTTCTCTTTACTTGTCACTTCACTCACCACATGAACTTGCACAACACTATTATCTAAAAAGGCATATGTATTCAAAACTCAAATAAAATCACCACACAAATCCATGCTCAAATACCATATGATGTAGAGAAAAACAAAATATCAAGCACATATCTTCTTATTAAGATGTTGCAAAGAGGAACTTATCACTCTCTCTCTAAATAAGAGGATCTAATATGAGCCTATAATGGCTAAAAATTGTTAGAATTTATCAAACCTTGTGTATTATGAAAAAGATCACTAAAATGTCCTTCTTACTTGACTATACAATGCATATAGTGCTCATGTCCTACTAGAAACTTGTAACTCACTGCTCCTTCACTCATTCAATGTTTCATCCTTAAAAAAGTGACTTGTATTCATTTACACTCATGTCACTTACCTTAAATTTCTCTTGCTCTTCATTCACTAGCTATAGAAACCTTAAGTGATTATAGTTTCTTTCATCTAATAAGGCTTGACCATCATATTCATGTTTTACACCACTCACAACATTGTTAGATTCAATGAAAAATTCATTCAAAACTTCAAATCTCCTCACTTGCCCTCCTCTTTAAAAAGACTACCCCTATATGCCCCTTAAGAAAAGATCTTACAACAACCATGCATTTATGCTTCAATAGGTACCTAAAAGGTTTTGAAAATTTCCTTAGTTCACCCTTTCCAATCTTGAGATGCTCCTAAAATCTCAGAGCTCAACTCAATATACTACTCCTTGTCGCTCTCCCTTTGTAATTTTACCTCTAAACCCTCTAATAGGTCGGGGACAACATTCGATGCACATATATTCTTCTTCCCTTAGGACTCGGGCTTAAACTTAACATTTTTGGTCACCCATTATGGGAATAGAGGTACCTATGAAGTTTAAAGAGTTAAATTCCAATTTAAAGGGTGTTTTCTTTGTAAAAATAACCCACTAACTAACCTTAGGACTGGGTTTTGGTTACTCCTTCCCGAATGTCAACCAAATCTCACGATTAGACCCTTAATTCCTCAATTTTCTTATATAATCTCTTTCCTTTATTAGATACAATGACATATTGAAATATTCAAAGCAAAAATATCATGTCAAGTGCCTCATATCACCAACCCTTGCATTCACACACCGAAACCCTCCTTAGAATCCCAAAGCAAGAACCGAGTTATAAATTCTACTAGGATTTGATTTAATGCTCCAAATTTTACACAAAGGTTTGTCTAGAGATTATTCACATGTTAGTCTTACCAATAGGAGTCCAAGGGCATGTGAAGACCTCCTTTCATGTAATTACTCATTGTCTGGGTTGTAGAAACACACAATTCACATCTCTCTAAACCCTCTTGCTTCACAAAAAAACTCACAAAAATGTCAAAGAAGTTTCCTTCTAGGATAAAAATGCATTCTTTACCACAATCCTCAAGCTAGAATCTACAGTTATCACTTTCATGGGGAAACAAAATAATCTATAATCATGTACATTTACAACTAAATCATGCAAACAACTACATTCATAATTCTTTATTACGAAGGGATTCAAACATGCAATCATCCATAATGTTATCTATATATTCAAAGCCTAAAAATGACTCTCTGTACCTATGAAAAACAAGTTAATCTCCTCAAAATACACTTGCAAAAGTGACACAATCATGATCATGTAAGTTATCTTTCTACATACAATTAGAAAAGGCGATTGACGCTAGAAATAAACACCAACAAGGATTCATGAAAACTCCAATAGATGTTTCACACGTGCATTAGGAAGGGGAGTCATTATTCACAACTTCAAACTCAAAAAATGCTTCATAAGACAAAGTTACATGCCCGTATCAAATTCATATTCATATTTCTTAGGCTTCATACAAAGGTTATGCTTTTCCTTGCTCCTTCTTCCTCCTAGTACGAGGAATGAATTTCAAATTCACTAACTCCTAAAACTTGAGCTTCCACACTTGCATTTACCTACTTTCTATATCATAACTATCTTCCTAAGACTCGCACAATGATAGACCACTCTAGTGACTCTTCAACTTCTCTCAATGAGGCTTATAACTGCCATTACACATTATTCCAAGCATCCTAATGATGCACAAATATACAAACACTCAACACACAACCTAGAGCTTAATGACACACTCATAAAACCTTAATTAAATCCCAACACACTCAAAACACCTTTACAATCCCATATTCCTCATTACATATATTTTATTTTTCAAATATCCCTTATGGAGGGAAAACAAAAAGAGGAACAATTCAAACTCCCAACTCCACTAATAACATGAAATGCCTCATATGACCATTTAGAACCCCTACACCTTTATCACATATTACAATGATCCTAAGAAGCATGAATTGTGTAATTGAAGGTCTCTTCATGGATGCTCCTACATCAACATCACCACATAGCTCTCCAGTATTGGCACACTAGGGGGCATCATTCTTTCTTCCCCCTTAAATCATTATTTCTTATTTTTAGTATCTACACATACACATTATGCTTTGCGCTCTACACCTAATCTATCTTACACATCTTTATGCAAAATTGTATTGTCATTACCCTATGATGCACTCTAGTTACATGGTTCATATTCAATGCTTAGGGTCTAAATCTGAAATGGGCCTCACCACATTCCCATTTCTTGATTTATACTTCATGATCTATCTTTCGAGAAAACATTCTAAAATCATTTCTTCATGACGTACTATTATTCTATAGTTCTTTCTATATTATTGAGGTATATTTTATAAATTAACCTCATCTCATACTCATCCACATCCTCTTGGGGGCATGCTAATCCTATCACATTCACATTACATATCATTCCATTATATTCATACACGACATATTGCATATATTGGTTGAAATTATTCTTTCTTGCTTATACTTACATGTACACTTTGTTTCCCATGCTAGATGGATACTTAGTATGTAAATATATTTTCTATATACACATACCCATTCACTTGTTCTCTAGTTATGAATGCATATTTCTTATAGGTAATTACACATTGTAATTATGCATGGCACTTTACCTCTTACTAGTCCCACTAAGGCTCATGGGAGCATCTACTTTCTCATACACTATAGGTGTTATTGTTTAATTCTATACAACTTCCTATTCTTAATAGTACACTACTTATTTCATCGGTACATACACACCTTGACGTATTTTATCTTTCTAACATGCTAATGGGTGATTCATGTGTAGAATTTACTTTGCAGGAACTATTTGCCACCATGGTTTTCTGTTACATTTTTCTTGACTTTGTTTGTTATTATATGTCATTTTTGTGGGCTATGCCCTATGTCTTGTCTGATTATTGTTTGTATGCTTTTGGCCACTTCGGCCCTGATTGTCTTATGACATTATGAGTGATTTCCCATGTTTGAAACCCACTTTTTGTAGTCCATATTGTATGCATATTTTTTTGTTACATTTTTTTTATATGATTTTTTTTTCTCTTTTCACTACTTAAAAATGCATCTAGACACTTTGTGTACATGTTCCTTTGTTTCTACCATGCACATTCCCTCCCCCTATAGGGAAATGGTTTAGATAAACATCTGGTCCTCTCTTTGGACCGCATCCTCCTATCGGCATCGCATGCACCCCAAATGAGGGGGCATACATTGGGTGAATAGATCACCGCTAAAAATCTCGAGAGATACATCACAACAAAGCACATCATAGTAAAACACAAAATTGATACAGTTACAATTACAATAATGGATCGAAATTAGACTTTGGTTAGAATCACAACATGAAAAAAATATTTTAGGCTTAGAAAATATTTCCTAGATGCCCGTGTCTTCCCCTAGGCACTAATTTCATTGGGGCACACACAATCAATTTCCTATATCAGCAGAAAATACGAGCAATTTTCACAAAGTATAGGCACAACCTCCAATAACTAGGATGCATTTTATCTCCTTTTTCAATTGGAACAAACAATACATCTGTAAAAAATGATGGAAAATATGAATAAAGAAGGAACACAACACCTCAATGGTGTATATTGGGCATAGTCATGGAAGGAGACTAATAATAGAACTATCTCTCCAACACTTGCTATTTTGCATGAGATTGCCTAAAAACTCACACTTGGCATGATATTGCCCAAAAAATAACTTTTGGCATTAGATCTCCAAAAATTACACTTAGTGTGAGATAACCCAAAAAATTCATTCTACACAACATTTTCGGATAGTTTTCTATATTTTTACACTCTTCTACATCAGGTGCAAACTTTCCTTTTTACACACTTAGGAAAAATTTGCATATACATGACTTTGACTACTCTCTTTCTCTTATTTTTGTAGTTTTGTCCTTCCAAGAAGCAACAATCACAAACTATAATGAAAACAAGTACAAAACAACACATAAACATATACCCATAGGGTCACTTTCTCTTCTTAGTTTCCACACTTCACTTTTTGCATCATTCCACGCTTCACTTGTCCACTCAATACGCTATTCATTGGATTATATACATGGTTATCAGGTACACATCTCTTATCTACTTTATGTTATAGAGTATTCACTCAACAACATAAAGAGGGGGAAAATGTAGACAAAAAATCATGCACTTGGGTACATTTCTAGGTCCATAAACACATGCTCGCATTCATATGATTCTTAAGCAATAAAACTAGTAATTGACAATTTTTTTGGCCTTTCGTCTTTGTTTCTTGTTTTCTATCTAGTCTTGCACACCTTACAACCTAGATGATATTTTACTTACTTAAATTTTATGGCTCTAAACACTAGTGCCTAGCTATGATGGAGAGCGCCCATGTGCCCCTATCTCGTCTAGTACCCCCGACCCTTTTCCACCTTACTTCTTTTGGGTCCCTTTTATTTTTTAGGAAACTTTTTCACTTATGGGTTAGCCTTCCGATTGTCAATTATGAAATTCAAACAAGGGAATCATATAAATACATATTTATGTGACCAAAATCAAGGAAAAAGCATTAAACATATGTTATCATCACCTAATCTTTCATCCAAAGGCACCTAAAGCACTTCAAATAATCCATCTAACATCCATTCAAGGGACAAGGGACTACAATTTCTACATACACAGCTATAGGAAGGGGAAGTTTCTATATTCCATCCACACATCTATCTACATTGCTACATCTAGTTATAACCTATTATTAAGTGCACTGCATAAGGGCATCCTAGGGCATGATTCTTTCACACAATCACTAGAACTACATGGAACCCGAGATGTAGTGAAATACTTAGTTGTAAGATCGATCTCGGGGTGATTGGTGCCATTTTATAGGTTACATGTGACACTTCGCAACACTATAAAATCCCAATTCCGATCATCTACCTAGTGACATGTTCCCAACAAAGGTCTTTAGAACAGGAACCCATGTCTAGCCATGGGTTCCTATTTCAAGAATTATCCATGTAGTCCATAATTTACCCTAAGCATTGAAGACATAGTTAACCTCATGTTAAAATTTTTCCAAGTCTAGATAACTCCTAGATCAAGCGTTAATCAACTAATTATTTCTTTCTATACATATCGCTTAGGGTTGTGTACTTTACCTACTTATTTCCCTACGTTATTTACTCATTATAAAATTTACACAATAAGTGACTACGTAATATATTTAATTAATTAAATTAATTAAATAAGGAATCATCATGTAAATTTTCTTCAAAAAGGGGAGGAGTCTGCATTTTGTTTGTAACAACATCCTCATCAAATCCTAAGTATGAAAATGCCCTTTTACTATGCTCAAGAATCCTAAGCAACTCTACTAAAGGGATTGTTATCTTGGTGACTTAAGACTTGAGTCATATCACAAATAATGTGCTTGGGCATGGGGGTGTTGGTGTTGGGGTTAGCACATCGGTTGTACGAGATACATTAATCGAGATCTAGGCATAAAAGAAATCAATACGAAAATAGGCGAGAAGAAACAATACAAGATTTAACATGGTTCACGTAGTGTGGGCTACATCCACCAAGAAATAGCTAGTTTATTATCAATGAGGAAATACAATGAATATTTGCAATCTTCCATGCCTTCTTGGATGTTTTGTACTTTTTCTCTATAAATTTCTCTTTTCTCTCAAAAGAAAAGTTCTCTCAATTCTCAATTTAATTCTACCTTCTAAACCCTAGCTTTATGCTTATATATGCATCTATAATATTAGGGAACTTTAGCTATGTAATTACAACCATTAGATTCACTTTACAACTAAAGATAGATCTAATTCCTGCAGCTTAATTATAGAATTTAGGCATAGGCAACCGATGTTGGTTAGCCTTTAATTGATGTCGATTACCCCTAACTCGATGCGGTTAGCCCTAATTGATGATAGTTTCTCTTTTCTGAATGATGCCGGTCCTTGGGTGACTAAAAGTGGTTCATCAACTGATGTTAGTTACTTTTCATTCCGAAAGTCTATAAAATTGTGCCGGTGAAGCAATTAAGCTCCACAACTCAACAATCTCCCACTTGGAGATAAATTTTTTCATTGTACCATACAACTCCTTCCTCTTATCCTTTCCTTGGCTTGTTTCTCCATCCTCAAGTATCAAACTTAAAGACCAACAAAATTGGAGTATAGCTCCAACTTCTCCTTTATCAACCTGTTTCACCTAATTCTAGAGTGTTTCTTTGAATGTTAATGAAATAGATAAGGGTAAAGGGATAGGAGGAATACCTGTTAAGATGTTGGTTGTAGGTTGTTACACGTGTATGACTTCTGAATCCACAACTGATCGTGAGAGCTTCCTTTTTTCTTGGAGGAACTACCTAAAATGGAAAACAAGACCACTAATAAAAGTTAAACAATATATGCAATGGACTGCTTAGCGTGTTCTAGATCTAGGAAGTGTCAGTTTAGGTTAATCGATGACGGTTGTGGGTAATTGGCATCGGTATGGTCGAGAATACAAAAACTTAGTAAAAATTTGCTAGGGTGACAATTCTAAGGCAAGATGGAAACAAAATGGCAATGACAAGGCTTGTGTCGAGTCTCAAGAATGATTAAAATCTAGATATGGGTAGTTCAAGGGTGTGGGTAGAAGGATGATCAAGTTTGCATGGAGGTAAAATGGTGGTGGAATGAAATGGGAGTAGAAACTAATGATAGAAGTAAAATAATCTACCAACTGATAAATGGACAGGTGTTGGTTAACAAAGAACTTACAATTTGTAAGAGCTTGATGTCCAATTGGCAATGGTGGGTGATCAAATGAAAGGGACTTGGTGTGGTGAAAATGCTTCCTAGATGTTCATGTGAGGGAAAATGGCTTTGTGGTTGCTTCATGTGTTGGCTATGGATGCTCTGATGTATGTACTAATGTTGGCTCTCTACTTTGCATGCATGCAGCTCTGGTTTCATCACTTGTTCTTAGAAGATGATGCCCAACACTCAACAATGTGCTAACCTCAAAATAAGGTTATTTTGGGGGTTAAATGGTAACTAACGGTAGTTTTGGGTTGACCAGGCTGACGGTTCGGGGTGACCGCGTCGATTAGGGTGAGATTTCCTAGGTTTTCTAAAATGGGCAGATCCTTTTGATTTTCTTGATCTCACCCATTTTTACTCCGCAAAATAAAATGGAAGCTTCCTTCTAATAGATGAGAATGTGATTAGAGGGAATATATTCTTTGATTTTTAGGGTTTAGGTAGGTCTTAGTTAGTTATGGCAACTTACTAAGAATGGGTCTTAGGGTGAGGTGGATATGTGGGAATTATCTCAATTAGGATATTAAAATAATAAATATTGTGAGATAATGAATTAATTTAATTAAATTAATGTTAGAGTGGGATGAAAGGGGCCATGGTTAGGTGAATGTGTCCAAGGTGTTTGTTTGACAAGGGACCAAGGAGAGTGTGACCCAATTTTGGTGTCTACATTTTGCCCCCTTTTTTGTGTACCTTGTATTGGTAAGCGATGTTGACAAAAATAAGATGTGGTTGACCCATGTGTGGGTGAAGGTGATCCCCCTTAAACTAGGAACTGATGAGGTAGAAGGTGGAATCATTGAGTGGTTTGATAAAAGGAAAATGTGATGAAGAAGAAGTGGGGTAACGGGTAAAAAGGGAAAAAGGTCCACTCGGGTAATCTAGGTAATGGGTCAAGGTCAAAGGTAGTAACAGTCAAATGCATGCACACGTATAAACTGCAACATGGTACCATGTTGAAGAGCAGGAAAACTCTACATTGTCTAAGGTTGATAGGTTTATCCAAACAAGGTTGAAGTGAGTCTGTATCCATGATATAGGACATGGTCGAAAACATGACATAGGTTTAATGTAGGAACGTTTAGGTATGTTTCCAGTACACCAAGGGTTGGCTCAGGATAAACAGTCATGGCATGAGGCAAGGTAAGGTCAAAATGTCCATCGACATAGGTAATAAAGATGCTACACGGTATAGCAAACACATGGGGTCAAAGGTCACTAGCGATGTTCCAGGTCCAAGTATCTAGGTCATGGCATGGGTAGGGCCAAGGTATGGGAAAAATAAGGAGTCCTTAAATGAGGACGAGGTGGGGGGTAAATGATAAGGTCAAGAGGATACAGTGAAGTGTCCAAGTGAGGTGTGGGTGAGGTAAAAAATGATTCAAGTCAAAAATTTGGGGTAGGGGGTAGTAGAAAGACTAAGCATTATAACCAATGATGGTTTGAAGGGACTGATGCCAATCTAGATGGACTAACCATGGTAAGCTAGGGCACAAGACCGATGTCAGTTTAGGTGAAACCGTCGCTGGTCAAGTCGTGTAGGTTATAAAAATAAAAATTGTCATAATTTTCAAATCATTTATCTTTTAGCAAATTCAGAAAATGACAAGAGAGAGAGAGAGAAGGATGGAAGTGACATAGTGAGACTGATGATTGAGTTGGTGAGCCACGTGGCACGTGATAGTTAGTTACTAGGTGGATCCACGAGCTAGGTTGGGTCAATTTGATTAGATTGATTGATTGGAGAGTGAGAGGTCATTTGGTGATGGCAGAGATAGGAGAGGGATCGGGGGACCACCGGTGCGGTGGCGGAGGTGCCACCACGCACACAAAAGCATGATGCGCTAAGATTCAATCCATCTCATTGTTTTATTTATTAGAATTAGTGGGTGAAAATGGGTTTTTTTTTTTTGGGGAAAATAAATTTTGAATTATGGGAGGGAAAATCAATTAAAATAGGAATGGGGAGGGAGGGGATTGGGTGAAGAAGGGGTGGGGAAGGGTGTGGGGGAATTTGGGTAGGATTGGGTGGGTAGAAGGGAGTAAAAAGGGGATTTTGAGGAAAAATGGGGGTTGGGCACATGATCTTGCATGAAGACAAAGGATAGCGTTGGTTAAATGTTAGGTGACGTCGGTGTTAGGGTGTCGATGATCGATCCATGAAGTAGGTGACCAATGCCGGTTGAAGGGGGACCGAGGTTGGTTAGGGGTAACTGTACCAGTCGTAATGGGGGAAAAGGGGCCAAAAGGTGTCCGAGGTTGGGTGGGTGAGGTAGATAGGGGTGAGAAAAGTGGTTTTGGTGAAAATCATAATATAGGTAAGGGGTAAAAATAGGTAAGGGTGGAGTTGTTAGGATAAATGTGTATAGATGTGTAGGAAAAAGGTAAGGTCGAGGAGTGGTTCAAAATGGAAGTAGGTGAGGGTCGGGCGTGTGGTTTAATAGGTGAGGTGATATTAGGTTGGGTAGGGTTAGGGTAGGTAGGTCGGTAGGTGAGGGTTGGATTTGGTAAGTAGGTAGGTGCGGGTTGGGTTGGGTAAGATAGTGAAGAAAAAGAGGTAGGGTAATGGGAATGGGTATGGGTGAATGTAAATATGGTCGTGTTAAATAATGTGATTTTTTTTTTTGCGGGTGAGAGATCAGCTGAGGATGCAAGATAGGGTGTCACCCCTGCTCGTGGTATTTCGAGGTCCAGCGATAGCTAAGGAGTTGCTACATGTTGAGGAGGTGGGACTGAGTGGGGTTTGATGCTACTGGCATGCATTCTAGTAGTCGAGTCTGATGGTCACCCTCATCGATAGATGGGATTTGGTGACTAACGCATTCCAACTACCGATGGGTGAGATGATAGTCATCCTGGAGGATGTGTATAGGATTATGTAGTTACCTATATTGGGTATACAGGTATATTTGATCTCCTCAGAGGCATCTGAGGAGTTGATGTTGATGGTATTTGCAAAGGGGATGGTAGAGCCGACAATCCATAGCGCCCGATTTGATCTATTGAGAGATGTACCTAGCCCATCTAGAGGAGACGAGGCTAGTAGTATTACTGATGGAGGCAATCGATGTTTTGTACTTGCCAAATGCGAGAGAGTGGGAGATTCCCATGATCATTGATGGGAGTGTTATATGATATGATGATGGAGAGGACCTGATTTTCCTAGGTGCCAACATTCCTAGTATAGCTATATAGAGAGCTATGGGTGTATGGGTGGCTCCACAGGTTCAGTCTGTGCTACACTTTTATTCTACATTATTGGGCCTATGAGCACATTGTCTATGTGCGTCTAGTGGGTATGCCCTGAGCAAATGCATTTAAGCCAGGTTTTGTGTGAGTGGGGTATAGGTGATGGGTGCTTGTTAATGGAGAGCGGTTATCAGATAGGGCTATGCATGATGTAGCATACTACCGGTGGCTATTGGAGGGATTGTCTAGGGTAGATATTATATGGAGATTATATGTGGGTTATCCCTCATACAGACAGATGGATGAGGAGTTAGATGGCCTTCATCTACTCAGATGGATAGAGGGGCGCCGTGCAGGAGAGCATGAGATGATCCCCGTTGATAGGGTCATACGGTAGTTTGGATTTCTGCAGGATATACCTCCACCCTTCCCATAGTACATGAGAGATGACGTGGAGATACCATTACCTCTACCACAGCCGATAGTGCATACAAGGTAGGTAGGAGCGAGCAGTGATAGACCGAAGGATTGATGATGCTAGAGTGATAAATAGATATAGACTGTGGTGGGTAGCCCATCTACGAGCAGTACCTCCCAGGCCCGGGTAGCTAGATTTACCCACCATCACTATGTAGAGAGAATCCCTACAAGAGGCGGTGGTAACCACGATTACACACAATTGGGGATGGTACGGGGCAGCGAGTAGCGTCGGAGATAGAGGTGGCAGCATTAAATGTGCAGGTGGCTATTCTATAGGCCCAGATGGCCCAGGGTGGAGATAGAGAGGGTGATGATGAGTAGGTAGCCATCCTACAGGTGAAAGTTACAATTTTGTAGGGCTAGTTGGCCACTACACGGTGTAGATTTAGGTATGATAGGAATAGGTACGAGGCATAGGGTGCGAGGCTGATGGCACCTCCACAGGCACCAGGACATGGTCCCAGTTCATAGGAAGGGGCGAGACAGGGTCCTGTAGGACAAGTACATGGGCCGAGGCCGATGGGGCCACCACAGATAGTACCCCTATCTAGGATATGGGATGCCTTAAGTGAGGCCAGATACTACCAAGATCAGTTGATAGTAGCTGCGATAGATTTTCTATCCTATAGAGAGTAAAGGGCACAGCAAGCCTCGAGTGAGAGGAGTAGATCCTAGACTCATGGTGTGGAGAGCACAGGGGGCCATCAAGCTCTGAAACAAGATCAAGGAGAGGCCACCAGCTCACAGAGACTAGATCTAGGTGATGTACCAGCGAAGACCTTGATTGCGACCTATGGCGGGTGGTGAGATGTTATCAGGCCGTCAAATAGGAGTCGAGGAGGAGACCGAGAGAGACTAACATGGAGGATGTCCGGTAGGATGATGCCTAATGCCCATCCCTATATTTTGATGTATTTTAGTCATTTTTGATATATACCGGCTTACGTGCCGAAGACAGTGAGGATGTATGAGAGTTTTGTATATTTTTGGCATATACCGGCCTGCGTGCCGAAGATGGTGAGGTTGTATATGATAGTTTTGAGAGATTGGATTATATACACCGGCCTACATGCGAAGACATTTGATAGTTATGTATATGGATACACATGTTTGGATATTTTATTTATAGAGATGATGATGATTATGGTCATTATGTGTTTGTGTTGATAACATTTTATTATTATGCATAGATGGATTTATGGTAGGTGTGTTAGGCATGGATGGAGTCAGGTTGTGTTTTAGGCATGGATCAAGTTAGGTTTTAGGCATGGATTGAGTCAGGTCATAGGCATGGTTGAGTTAGGTTTGTGGTCTAGGCATGGTTGAGTCAGGTTGTGGTCTAGGCATGGATGAGTTAGGTTTTAGGCATGGTGGAGTTTAAATTGGTTGAGGTTGTAATTCATTAATTTGTGTAATGAATGATGATATGGGTCATGTTTAAGATGTTTTATAATACATGCATGATGATGGTAAATAAATGGTGGTCATAATAAATGTATGTGTTGATGATGATAAACATGTGAAGCAACTTGTTGCTTGTTTGGTTTAATTTCCTATTTTTTTATATAAAAAGTAAACTAAGTAGCATAGAATGTGATTTAGGAAAATGAAAGATGAATTGGTTAGGGTAGAGAGTGGCTGAGCTAACCTCTAAGGGCCCCATGCCCTCGGAATGTTTCCTACATAGTCCTAACGAAAAGGGGCGTCAAGATGATGTAGTTCTCCCATAAGCTAGGGAAGAATGTGAGGAGGTATGAGAATGAGTTGGTAGGTTTTAGGCATGATTGAGTCTAGGTCTGTTAGGTATGGGTGGATTGTGGGCACATTGGTATAGGTGATTTTGATTGTGGTGGAAGAAGAAGATTATCCAAAGGTAAGTGTCGAGGACCAAGTCCTGTATAAGGTAATCAATACGTAATAAGGAAGGTTAAAAGATAAAAGGAGGCAAGAAAGCCACTTGATTGGTTAGGATCATAATGAGTAGGTCATACCTTGGAGGGGCTGATGAATGTAAGACCCTAAAGACATTACATGATTGATTGTTCTAAGGGTGAAAAGTAGTCACATGATCACCAAATTTCATGGTTCCAAGAGGTCCCTTGAGGCGGTAGGAAATGAAAATGTGAATGGTGAGAGGGTGAAAATTGGTAGTTTACATGGTAGTAGGTATCATGCCTTTTGGAAAGAGATCCAAGGTCACAATGGGCAAGTCCATGACAAAAAAGTTTTTATTTGACTTGTATTTGAGATAGACTGATCAATGTAGGAAGTCTATATGGGATGAGGAAATTAACTCCTTGAGGTCTTCATGAAGCTAATCAATGCAGAAGCTTCAGATTCTTGTCTCTCATTTTTTTAAAGAGATGTACATAGCTGTCCTTCGAGGGAGTAGTCTATTTATAGTAGTGATTGTAGAGAGAAAGATGTCCTTTTGAGGGAGTCATCTTTTTATTGGAAGTTTGACTCAAGGAGTTGGATCCCATGTGAGGGATTTTAAGTCATGGACAAGACTAAGGTGAAGAATAGGATTCTTGTTCAGAAAGTAGGGTGAAACAACCATGGGATCTCATCTAAAAACAAATGAAAAGTATCCATGAGAATCATGCTATGTGTAGTGCCGTGGTACACATATTCCAGAAGAAGAGAAAGGTGACGGTACACACATGATTCTTGTTTAATCATTGGTGTTGGCATAGGAAGTGGATAGAACTCAAGGGACGAGCATGGAAAGAGTCAAAAAGTGAGGTAGGACTAAAAACTAACCAAAGAATGGTCTAAAATGCAAGGAATTAAGGGGCTCAGGGTTTAGGTTTACCATCAAGTGAAGATAAGCGATAAGCACCGATCCACAAGTATGAGTCACAATGTATGGTCCAAGCCAATTAGGAGTAAATTTTCCTGTTTACTTTTTTCTTCTTTGGTTACGTGTTGATTTTCTTTCAAGACAAGGTCATTGACTTGAAAGGTTCATTCATGGACATGTTTGTCAGAGGCAAGTTTTATACATTTTTAGTAAACTTGAAGGTGGTCAAGAGTGTTAAGATGGCGCTCATCCAATAACTCAAGTTGTGATAAAAAATCCTGAAAAAGTCATCATCATTGAGCATGTCATGGAGAGAAATGCGGAGTGAGGGAATTTAGACTTTGAGAGGTAGAAACACCTTTGTACCATAGACTAGAGAAAAAGTGTGGTGAGAGTGGAAGTGCGAATACTAGTACATTATGCCCACATGGTAAAAGGAATATGCGTATGCCAGTCCTTCCCAAGTATCCTTGACCACTTTCATGAGAATTTTGTTCGGGGTTTTGCTAGTGGATTCGGCTTGGCCATTGGTTTGTGGGTAGTAAGGTGATAAGAAACTCAGCTGAATGTCGAAGGTGTCACAAAGTTTTCACAAGGTTTTATTTTTTAATTATTTTCCGTTATCAGTGATGAGGTAATGTGGGACACCAAAGTGATAGATGATGTGATGATTGATGAACTCACATATTTTCTCAGCTTTCATGGAAATGAGAGGTATGACTTCAACCCATTTTTTTTAGTATTCGGTAGTAGTGATGATCTATTGATGTCATTGGGAAGAATGGGGATTAATCTCTCTGATAAGATCCAAACCCCATTGAGAGAAGGGCCAAAGGTCACGTGTGACCTGTAAGGCATAATTGGGTGTATGATGAAGGTTGACATGTTGTTGGAATTTTACACAACGCTTGACATAGTCACAACAATCATGGTTGAGGGTTAGCTAGTAATAGCCTAGGTGAAGAATACACTTAGCAATAGCGAGGCCACCAAGTGACCTCCACATATGCCATCATGAACTTCCTTAACGATATAAGGAATTTTGGAACTCGGAAGGCATCGTAAGAGAATTCCATCAAAGTCACATTTTTAGAGGAGGCCACCCATGATAACGTAATGAGAGACCTATTTAAGAAAGGTTTGTTGTTCATTATGAGTGAGGTTAGGAGCAAGATGGAATGGGAAAGGTAGTCGAGTATTGTTTATACCAAAGGTCACTTGGGTTAGGGGTAGCAGTTCCAATGGAGTAAACCTCGTGAGGTAAATAAGAGGGTGATTGGAGTCTTTGTAAGGTGATAAAGATTTTAGAATCGGTAGGTGAAGTAGGGATTTGAGAAGCCAAGCAGGCCATGGTATCTATAAATTTTTGGTTGAACGTGGGATGGTTTGAAGGGCATAACAGTCGAAGGTGGTCAAAAGTATGTCTACGTGATTTTTATACTTTTGAAGTGTCTCATTACGACATTGGTATATACCATTGACTTGGTTTACGACCAATTGGGAATCACCAAATATGTTGATGGATTTGACATCTAAGGCATAAGCAACTTAGAGACCTAATACGAGTGCTTAGTATTCAACAATCTTATTTGTATAATCAAAATCGAGTTTGAAAGAAAAATACATGGGTTCACCATTAAGAGGAATGAGGATAACACCCGTCCCACCCCCATGTTGAAACTTGGAACCATCAATGAAGAGTGTCATTTGGTATGCGGGCTCGTCCAAGGAAATGGAAGTAATTGACTCATCTGGAAAGTCAAAATTATAAAGTTGATCCCCAGAAAGAGGTGCATCGGCCAATTGGTCGCTGATGGCCTCGACCCTTGATGGAATTTTGGTGGATAAATTTGAGTTCAAGGTCATCCAAAAGCATGATCCAAAGATGTGACATGTTGATTTTGGTAAGGTTTGACATGCATGAAGTGTAAGGGGTCGATGTTGGTCACAACATAAGTTTTGTGATTAAGTAGGTAATGGCGGAGTTTCGTGGCAATGAAAACTAAGGCTAAGTAGATTTTTTTGGCATGGGTGTATCAGGTTTTAAACTCTAAAAGAGTACAGCTTATGTAATAAACTACTTGCTCCCTATGTTTTTCATCGTGATGAGCGAGCATGCCCCCCAAGGAGTGATCGGTAGATGAGATGTATAGGTAGAAGGGTTGATCATCTTTAGGTGGAATGAGCACGGGTGGTTAGAGAAGATATTGTTTTAAGGCCTCAAAAGATTTGTGGGATTCATTATCCCATTTAAAAGAGACATCCTTCTTGAGTAGATGACGAAATGGTTGACACCGATCAAATAAATGTGAAATGAAATGAAAAATAGACTGTAACTTACCTTGTAGTCTATGAAGTTGTCTAAGGTTATTGGGTGGAGGAATTTCAAGAATGGCCTTGAATTTAGTGGGGTCAACCTCTATACCATGTAAGGAAATGATAAATCCTAGGAGCTTTCCTGAGAGAACCGTGAAGACACACTTCTTGGGCTGAAGGTGAACACAATATTTAATAAGGTGGTCAAAGATGGTTTTTAGGATGGCGAGGTGCTCAGAGTGACATTTAGATTTGGATAAGAGATCATCCATGTAATCTTCCAATATACGATGCATGATGTCATGGAAGATGTAATTCATATCTCGTTGATATGTGGCACTAATGTTTTTAAGGCCAAAAGGCATGACTCGATAGCAGAAGGTCCCCTAAGGGGTGATGAATGTGGTTTTGTGTTGATCCTCTAGGGCAAGAAAGATTTGGTTATAACCCAAGAAACCATCCATGAGTGATAGCATCTCATCACCAGCAGATGGAGGTCAACCAATTGGTCAATACCAAGTAGAGGGAAGTCATCTTTTTGGTAGGATGCGTTGAGTTCACGGAAGTCCATATAAATATGAAGTCCCCCTGTCACCTTAGTGACAGGGACAATGTTAGAAATCTACCAAAGATAATCAATGGGTAAGATTAAGGAAACCGAAAGGAGGCGTTGCAACTCTTCTTTGACCGGAGAAGATCGATGTTAGGGTGCATTTTCTTCACTTTTGTTTAATAGGTTTGGCATTGAGAATGGTTACAATATTGTGTACCACTATATTGGGGTCAATACCAGGTATATATGCGTAAGACCAAGCAAAAATGTGGTTATGGCTTTTGAGAAAAGAAGTGATGGCTTCCTGTTTAGCAACATCTAAAGATTGTCTTATCTTTAGAATGTGCAAGTCATCTGAGTATTAATTTTGATCTTGATAGTCGATTCATTCAACATGGTTTAGGTCTCAGAGGGTAATGACCGATGAATATATGAGTCTTCTGCACCAAGGTAGGTGAGTATAGATTCATCATCATGACATTAAACGATGTTAATCGAAGGTGTATCATCGTCGATCATTTCAGGATACAGGAAGGGAAGAGAGGAAGGAGCCTCACCCTCACATTGATAAGTTAGAGGCCCCAAGGAGATGGTGTTTATGAAAAAAAAATTAGGAGGAATGGATTCTGGATCCATCGACTCCGTCGGTGAAGGTGGTGATGGTGGTGAAGAAGGTGGAGAAGGGTTGATGTCCTCAATGAATTCAATGTGTGCCTTCTTGGTAGGTGGTTCCATAAAGCTGATACCACTACAATCATTATGTTTATGGGTAGTACATGGAATAATAGTATGGCAGCCTTGCTTGTAAAAGCCAAAACCAAAACCTTTCCATGCACATTGGTGTAGGAAGGTGTGGGAAAAATGGTGATTGGTGAGTGATTAGAGGTCGGCGGAAAATGGGCGGGTTTGTGACGATGGTTCGGTGTGTAAGTGGTAGTATTAAGTCCACCATAGGTGATACTAGTACAAAGGTGGGGAGGACCATGAAGGAGGTGCTCTCCTATACAAGTAATCATAATGAGGGTACTTGGTGAAGACTTTTGTACTCTTACAAAGTAAAGAACGTGTTGACACTATATAGGCGATACTCCCCCAGAGTGAGGCATTGAAATATGCCTTCCAAGGATCGGTGGTTGGTATGTGGGTAGCTTGAATAGATGATGTGTTAGAGGTTGGATCGGAGGTGGAGCTAACGGAGTGAGAGGCAAACAATTTTTTTGTGAAGATTGTGGTAGCACGGTGAGAATGGAAGATGTAGGTACAATGGTTGAAGTAGTGGCTGCACTAGTGGGTGGAGGTGTAGGTGAAGAGGCAGTGGTCATGGAGGTAGATGCTTTAATGGGTATAAGCACGTCATTGGGTTGGTAAAGCATGTTGCAAGTTTTGAAAGGTGATGGGTTGGCCAGAATGGTATAGGTGTGTCCTTCATGCTCAAACTTTACACAACGATGTAAAGTGCAAGTAACACAACCCATGACACGAATCTAGGGTCTACCAAGCAATAGGTTATATTGAAATTCCCCCTCTAAGACATAAAATAACTCTGGAACAGTGTGGGGGCCACGCGAATGTGGAGGTATGGATAATTTTAGTGGCGAATATTCGTAATATGGTGAAAATTTCATTTTAGGAAAATTTGAAAAGGTGATTTTTTCGGAGCGGGTCGGTGTCCTATTCGCCTAAAATTTACAATATTTTTTTTTTGGGTCGACTTCACCTTCATTTGAAAACATCTCCTATAAAAACCTAGGTGATTCATTGAGTAGTATACTACGGTACTACCACAAGTAGCTTACCAAATTACCAATACCGTGAAGTTTGAACTTGCATACTCTTAAGCACCAAAGATTGATGTTAACTTGTTAGGGTTAGTTTTTGACATGAAACAAGGATATAGTTGACGTGTGACAAAGAGGTATTATAGATGCATGACAAGGATATATTACAGACGTGCAAAAATGGGGTAAACAATTGATGCATGAGAGAAATAGAGTTAACGTGTGACAGAGACAGTGACGCCTTGTTGACGCGCGACGAGAGAGTTGATGGCGCGTGACAAGGGTGTAAGTAGTTGATGCGTGATAGGGACAGAGTTGACACATGACACAACCAGTTGATGCCTTTGTGATGCATAATAGAGATAATTGACACCTTTTTGATGCGCAACAGGGATAGTTGACATGTTGTTGAAGCACGACAAAGGGTTAGTTTATGACATGCACAGGGATTAATAGTTTCAAATCTAACTCACTCGAGTCACTACTTGGTTCTTTTCACGACACAGACTCTATTCGTAATAATATAAGGTGTTAGTCCTAAGAATGTGAAGACCCTAAAAGTAACTAAGAAATATCAAAAATCGTTGTTCAAGTATTTTGGAAACTCTGTTGATATAGATATTGAAAATACCAACAACCATATAGATTCCACCAGAAAGAATTAGAATACTGACTGTGTGGAAGGTATTATTGAGGTGGACATGCATTCTGCATAGTATCAAACAAATGACACCTATGATAATATGTCAGATCTTGAATATATTCTTCCTATTGGGGTGCAACTAGAAGTGCATCAAGATATCACACATACAAATACTCAACAAAATGAAACACAAAAATCAAATTCAAATTTTGGTTCACAAAAGAGGAAACCAGGTGATTGTGATATTGCTCAAAATTATACTCAAAAAATTAAAACATTGAAAATGAACAAGAATATGTGGACCATTGGCAGTCATACAAGTTTGATTAGGTAGATAAATTTTTGTTTATCAAACTCCGTACAATCATCTAATTCTGAAGAGATCCCATTTGAATGTACATGTACAATATGTACGTGGAAATTGGGAAAGAAAAAAAATGAAAATGAAGATGGACACTATAGAAAAACATTGTGGAAAACAATATTTAACCGTAATGGGGAGGATGGCCGAGAAAATCAAAACACACAGGTGGAAAATCTGAAAAGAATGCATGCATGTTAGATATGTAGCGGATTATGAGGTAGAGTAGAAAAATATAGACATCTCATGGAAAAGGGAGGAACGATCACATCGCAAATTGGTAAGATGAATCAAACAAATCTACATGCAAAACTCATACAATTCTCTACTTTATTTCACATACTAAAGAAAGGAAGACCGATTTCAGATTTCCTCGATTTCAAAGTTTTGTATCAATATAATGGAATGTTGAACGTACCTCAGTCTCATTGGTCTAAAAGTAGTGGATGGGAAATGGAAAAATTCCTTTCAATGATAGAGAAGGAAGATTTGAAAGATAATTTAAAAAATCAAAGTTTATCTCTCTTTCAATTGATGAAGTGACAACAATCGACAACACTACATGGGTATGTATCCACATCTATACTTTAGAAAATCATATAAGGACACCTCATCTATTGGGTGTTATGAAAATGGTTGAAAACTGTAATGCCAAAAACCTACATAAAATAGTTGTTTCTCATTTGAAAGATATTGTTGGAATGACTGATTATGAAATTGCTACAAAGTTGGTATGCATCGAGTAGATGGTGCATTTTTCATGTAGGTCACCGAACATGGCTATGTGTTAGATTACAAACAACAGTGGCCCCATATATGCTACCAATTCATTGTATGGCTCATAGAATGAATTTAGCGTATAAAATGGTAAGCAACTACAAAAATGTTGCTAAATTAGAAGACCTTATAAGATAACTTCATGCCTATATGGCAAACAACCCAAAGTGATTTCTTGAGTTCCAAAAATTTGCAATTGGAATTACAGATGGCAAAAAAACTTTTGAAAGATGTTGATAGATGGATCTCTTTGTATGAACTTGCATGCAGAGTTCATGAGGAGTATCCTTCATTGGTTGGTTTCATGCACAAATATCGTCATGAAGTTGATAGGGCGAGGGACTTGTTTTTTTAACTAATTTAGAGACATTTCTTACATTGGTTGGTATTCTTCCAATGTTGCAGGAGATCAATACACTGATGAAGCATGCACAAGGGAGATTAATCTATATTTTGGATTTTATACGAATGAGAAAAATGGTATGTCAAAGTCTTGATATCTTGTACTGTTCCCAAGATAGTTTTGATACACCTATTTTTTTGAGAATTGGCAAGCTTTATTAGATCTTAAAAATCCTAGAACTATTTAGATTTAATATCCACGATCACCTCTACATCACTGTTAATGGGAGGGATATACCACTACACATTTTTAAAAAATGTTAAGATATTACAGATCGGAATGAGAAGATGTTCCCATGACACAATCTCTTTGAGTCTATTATAGTTTAAATAAGAATAAATATTTAAAAAAATTCAGAATCCTTATCATCGAAATTAGAGAACGTTTCTCCAAAGATAAAATTCTTGAAGCCATGGGTGTGATGAATCCTAATTTATGGAATATCAAAGGTGGTCGTGCTGACTTTGTAAGAAAGCATTTCTATAAATCCATGGGTACAATAATGGAACATTTCTCAAAGACTTCGGAGTTCAAGGGTATGGAAATCAAAGGTATACTTGAATGTTTTTTTATTAAAATTTCAATCAAAAAATTTTGCAACAACAATGAGGAACCAATATAAAAATTTAGACAAACCTTCCGAAAGTGGTGCTATTATAAGGTTGTGGTGAGGAATATATCAAAGTTCTATCTTCCAAGAAGATATTAGTGAATATTTCAGATTATATGAGTTATGCCAAACAATTTTTGGGGTCTGTGGAGGAAAAAGGGTTTTCAGTGCATTATCATTTATAAAATCAAAACTAAGAAACAAAGTTGATAAAAATATGAAAGTTACATGAGGTGTTATGTATCTCAATATTCCACGGAACCCTTTCCTTTTGATAGAGCAATTTGCATTGGAATTCCTTTGTAAAAAGAGGTGTGAATAATACAACAACAAGTACAATTGTTCCCAATGTTGAGAGTGAATTGGTGCATCGTCACACTCTATAGAAGAGAACATCGAGTGTGAAGAAGCTATTTATAATGGATTGTTTCAACTTTAAATAGGTATCTTCTTCACCTTAATCTTATTGTTTGTCACTTTAAATTTTTTTAAGCTCTTGTTATCATTAAAGATGTTACAGGTATATATATTTACATTTATTTAAATACTATTTTTTTTTTTTTTTTTGAAAACGTGGGTTGACATCCATCCGAGGAAGCTGGTACTTCTCGGGACTAATAATGTTAGGAAACTCACCCATCTATCTACTAATCCATTTCTTATGTTGAGTTTTCTTAAAACAAAGATCTAACACATTACCAGTGATGATTTCATAGCCATCTAAAACACTAGAGGTAAGTTAAACCATATCATACCATCTTTCTTGATTTCTTACAATTATGTTTAATTTATTTTTTATATTTACAAAATGCTTTGATATATTTTTAAACTTTGTGGGATAAAATGACACAATTGAATTTTATAGAGGAAGATATTTCCATATTATACAATTCATAATCCACGATCCATTATACAATTCGTCATCAACGATCGTGCTAGAAGATAAATCTACATCCACATAAAATTCATCATCATCCATATATATCATATCATCATCATATCATTATCATAATCCTGACACTACTATTATTATTAAAACAATTATTTATCTATTTTAAATTTAAAGAAATGTCTTTGTCCTAACACATTCCATTTTTTAAAACAATTCATGATCATATCATTACAAGTATATCCATTCTAATGTCATCTATATCCATTTTAACACATTCCATTTATTTATCATCTATATCCATTCTAATGTCATCATGATCATATCATTACAAGTATAGAGAAGAAGAATTATCTTAAAACAAGTTTAAATGTCTAGAGAAGAAGAATTATCATGCTTGAAGCTAAATCTACATCCACATAAAATTCATCATCATCCATATATATCATATCATCATCATATCATTATCATAATCCTGACACTACAATTATTATTAAAATAATTATTTATCTATTTTGAATTTAAAGAAATGTCTCTGTCCTAACACATTCCATTTTTTAAAAACAATTATCCATTATCATCATTCATCATCATCTATATCCATTCTAATGTCATCATGATCATATCATTACAAGTATAGAGAAGAAGAATTATCTTAAAACAAGTTTAAATGTCTAGAGAAGAAGAATTATCATGCTTGAAGCTAAATCTACGTCCACATACAATTCATGATAATCCAAGTAAACAAGAAACATATGTCATCATCCCTATCTAATGCAATCATCATTACAAGTAAACCAAAAAACATAAACTCCATATACAATCTAGAAATTCTATAGATAATATATAAGAAGTTATAAAATTAAAGATTATATAGTATTTAAAATTTTCAAAGGCTACAAATCAACATAATAAAATTCAAATGCCATGACCACAACATTCAATGTTTCAAATTTTCAAATATAGACTTAATATTTCAAGTTTCCACACTCAATAATAAAAATTTCAACCCTCTTTTTCTGTATCCATTTCAACTCCTGTGCTCCTTTCCCCAATGGTTTCTTCGCATGTGGTTGTACCCCTTTCCCCAACGGCATAAATAACCCTAGAACTTATGAGATCTTCCACAACACTGTCCATATTTTTTTAAATTATTTCTTCTTGCTTTGTCACATCTCCATGGGACAACAAATTTGGATCAGCTATTCCCTTATCTTTAAATAATATTTCATGGTCGAATCTGTGCTCTTTAATTATCCACTTCAGTGTATTTTTTTGTTTGTTAACCAAAACAATATTTTCCTTCAAATTCTTTGATGTGGATAAACTGTTCTTCGTTGTTTCCAAGTGAACTTTGAAAACCTTTACTTGACTCTTCAAATTTTCATATTTCAACTGCATAAAAAAGTAATGTCAATTCAACATATTACTAAAATAAGAAAACTTTAAATTAACAAAAATTATTGTTTGAAAGTGATAATACTTACAACCGCTCTATCTCTCTCTGCATTTGCAACTACTACTAGATCCTTGTCCTTAGACCATTTGTTAAAATATGCCTAGGCCTCAACACTAATATTTTCTAATTTGTTTAATGTCTTATCCAAAATTTCATCTTTATAGTTGTTGTTATAAGTGATATTCCTACTTCTTACTTGGGTAAGTAAGGAATCCATCTTCACAGGTTGATTATGGATTGCAACGTATAAACTATCCCTTTACCAATAATTTTCATAATGACTAATAATCTCATTGATAAGTACTTTAGCCCTTCTCTCCCATTCTATGAGCTGACTGATATGAGGTAGAATAAACTCATCGACATGGGATTGACAATCATAACCAATTAAGTTCTCCAAAGGAAAAGGTAGCAACTGTTCACCATCTATATCTGATGAAGATGATCTCACTAGAGAGGTATGGGGGATTTCATGTAGATCAACTACTACTTGTTTCTACCTTTGGGTGGCCTGATCCTGTTTGTGATAAAATTAATCAAGATTCAGAAAAATAAATCTAAAGTGAAATGTAATTCAATATGGTAAAGTATGTTGAAATTAAAGTATACATGTTGGCCTTGAATCATCTCACGGGTATTAAAAAATCTAGTTGGGTCATTGTTATCAATGCCCAAGTAATCTTCATCTAAATTTATATTATTCAAAACCGATATGCCTATTGCGCTGGGTAAGCCACCAAGTGAGAGGGTTGGAATTCAAAAGGAGGAGGCAATAATTAGTCCCGCTAGGGGCCGGAGCAATTGGCATGCATTTACCAATGTTCTTTTTTCCTATTCCTCTAGTTGGAATTTTAAATATTATTGGTTGGGGGGGTCATGCCCTGTTTGAACAGAAGGACTGCAATGCACCAAAAGTTCAAGAAAAAACATATGAAAAACTAGAAAACAATGTAAAAACTATGAAATTAAATGAACTAGTATTCAAAACTTGTACCTTGTTGTTGAGGGGTATCTTATCGCAGTGCTAAGGGTGGTGGTCGTGTTGGAGTAGTAATTAGTGGTTGTTGAGAAGATACAAATGCATCGAATGTACTTGAGTGAGTTGGGAAGATGGTTGAGTTTCAAACATGCGTATGGTCCAAAGTCCTCGCAATGTCATCAACATTGAATTGTATGTCAATTCAATTGGGTAAAATTTAAATTTGAAAATGAAAATATAAATTTGGAATTTGTAAATAATACATGAAAAGGTATTACTTCTCCGGCATTTAACAAATTCAAACTGTTGGGGGTTCGGAGAGGAGTGAGATTCCATTTCAGATTGGGAATCTCCCAAGCCTCGGCATGTTGTTGGCCTCTTCCTCTTGATAACACATTTTTTTAGGGAAGGGCTTCCACAAATATTCTTTACAAATAGTAAATTGTTAATACATGTGCACGGTGTAATGTCAAAATACAAACTTAATATAGACATGTTGTTCTTCAAATGGAATTGACAACTTCATCAACACCTCTTCAAATGCAAGTGGGAATTGTTTGTCTTTTAAATTTAAAAGATCCTAGTAATAAATTCCAAGGAGATAGTTTGTGGAGTAAATGATAGATTTTTCTAAAGATTTGTATTTGTTATGTCAATTCGTATTTTTTTGATAAAAAGGTGCCCCAATAAAATTTTGTTTTGCGATAGTTGCAACAATGTATGCAATCTCCAGCTTTGGTATATCTTGTTTTCCGACCTTATAAAACTATCCCGGATTGAAAAAGGAAATCATTGCAGAAGAAGAAAGTGGTGTGCAATTGCTTGCGTATCTACACCACACCTAGATTTATTAACATGAGCTACAAATAATAAAAGTGGGAATTAATATAACATTAAATTGTATCACAATCAAAAACTGAATAAAAAATGATGAATGAAAACAAATTATACTTATAATCAACATGGAAATTGAACGTTGATTTAAGATATTTCTTATTTTCTTTGACGAGTGTTGCCTTCATTGTAACAAAGGGTAAATTTCTGAATGGAAGGCCCATAAACCGATGGATGTCAGTTGCATCGATACCAAATTGAAACAATCACCGTCGTTCATAGTAATATAAAACAGGCCATCCTCTATATTGTAAGATGAGATAAGGTAGTTCAAAATATCTAGGTCTGTTTTGAAATGGGGCATCTTAATGAGCCCACTAAACTCACATGCATCGATCAAATCTTTATATTCGGAAGTCATCTATAAAAAATTCTAGATGTGGAAGCACAAAGGATTCCTGTAGATGATCTTGTTCATGGATAGGACTGGATTTTCCTCTTGATTTTTCTATTGAGGTTGCAGTTGGGATGCACTTGTAGTCACCATTGTAGTTGTGCTTGAGTCTTTGAGAATGATGGATTCCTGAATAAAAAAAATCGAGAGCCGAAAGTGTAAACATGAAAATGACCAACGGGAGGGTATTTATAGGACAAATCCAAGTCCAATGGCCCTTGTTGACATGTATCAATAGACCTTGTTGACGTGCTTTAACAAGGGCCATTGACGCACGTCAATAAGGACCATTGACGTGTCGCGTCGATGACCCTTGTTGACACGCATCAATAAGGGTCATTGACGCGTGTCAACAAGGACCATTGACATCATGTTGACATGCATCAATAAGGACTATTGATGTCGTGTTGACATGCGTCAACAAGGGTAGTTGATGTGCATCAATAGCCCTTGTTGATGCACGTCAACACGATGTCAATGTTCCTTGTTAACGTCAAGTGCTATAAGGAATCGTTGTCTAAAAATATGTAGTCTCTTTGGCTTGAAAAACCTAGCAAATATTCAGTTCTGGAAAACTATCAAATTCACCTTTCACTGAAACTAGTTTGGGGACCGTCAATAGCCCTTGTTGACATTCGTAAATGCTCCTTGTTGACATGTGTCAATGACCCTTGTTGACGTGCATCAATAAGGGTCATTGATGTGCATCAACAAGGACCATTGACGTCATGTTGGCGTGCATCAACAAGGACTATTGACGTCGTGTTGATGCACGTCAACAAGGGTAGTTGACGTGCATCAATAGCCCTTGTTGATGCATGTAAACACGATGTCAATGGTCCTCGTTAACGTGCACCTACAAGGCATCAGTTTCTGAAAATATGTAGTCTCTCTGGCTTGAAAAACTGGCAAAAATTTGGTTATGGAAAACTGTCAAATTCACCTTTCATTGAAACTAGTTCTGGGGATATTTGCCAGGTATTTTCCACCTCCAATTTTCTAGAGGTGTCTTAAAATGAACCCTGCATGGATAATGACGGTGCCAAGTGTAGAGGTGATAGCATCATTGAATGAATGCAACATAACGGATGTTTATGCATGTAATTTTTAGGTATGTGAATTTGAGTGAATGCATGGGAGGAAATGATATTAATGCTAGTGCCCCCATCAATCATAACATGTTTTACACATATATCATCGATGTGGATAGAGATGAAGAGAGTTGGAGTCCTGGTTCATCGGTTTGGTGTGGTGCATCTCTTCCTCTCGAGAAGCTAAGGGAGGCTACTTGGTGAGTATGTGGAGGTGTAGATGAAGGTGGTAATTTGGTGAGAGAGGCTACATAATGGGGTGTGATAATAGAGGCCACGGTATAGGATCATTGGCTAAAGACCTCAATAGACTGAAGAACCTCCATGAGACTCGACGATGAGATAATGAGGTTTGGATGAAGTCATATAAGGAAATTTTGAGGGGGATTGGTGTAATTGTTTGAGCATGGTGTGATGTGTAACCCCATTAGAAATAGGATATGTGGGGCCATGAGATAGTGATTTTAGATGTAGGTGCAAATGGTATGTTGGGTATAGGATTGGTTGGTGGGTCGATTGCCTTTTCCTTGTCTTTGTTTTTCTGGGCATGAGTAGCAACATGGATCATGTTGATCTGAGGTGGGGAGGTAGGCAAGGTAGGTGAGCCATGAAAGGTATAGCGACATGAAGGGAAAAAACCCAATGGAGGGAAGGAACCTTGTGATATGAATTGAGCACATCGACATTTGGGTGGAGGTTTGGTGAGTTCTCTGATGTAAACCATGTTAATTTCAAATCTTGGGGGTGGCTCTAAGAGTTGTGGGGGTGAAGGTTTGGGTCATTGAGTAGGTAGTGAGGGAAGAGTTGTGGGAATGGGTGTTGGTGAAATGGGGTCCTCATCAAGAAGGTCATCATTGTCAAATTTTTCTTTGGGAGGACACAACTTGGATAAGAACGGTTTTTAAAGCTTTACAGTTCTCTACATTGTGCCTGGCACATGATGGTAGGTGTAAATTTTAGTGTTGTCAAACCCTTTTGGTTTGGGTTTGAGAGGGTCATAAGGTCTGAGCGGCGGTAATGTGATGACAGAAGTTTCAAGGAGGTTAGTTAAAATTTTGGCATAGGATCCCGCTAGTGGATCACAATGGGAAGTGAAAGTGAGTTTGGGTATAGGTGTGGCTGATTGTAGAGGAAGGGTGTTTGCATGAGGGGAGTGGGTCGAGCTATGGTTTTAGGTGTTGGTGTGATCTTGGATGTTGGTCATGTTTTCTTGGGTAGGGGTATGGTAGATGAATTGGTAGGAGAGTGTGTGGTTGTTTTGACTACCTTATTGGAGGGTAGCGTATTTTTGTCTTTAGGTTACACCTTCTTGGGTAAAGGTGATATGGGCACACGAGCTCTAGAGGGAAAGGTAGATGGTGGAAGGGGGCGTGTTACCCATGGGGATAATGGAGGTGTTGTGAAGGTAGATGACACGGGTTGTGAATTAGGTGTGAGGGAAAGAGAGTGAAATGTTGAGGTAATGTAGAAGTTATCGATGGTATTGGAGGTATGGGTGGTAAAGATGTTGCAGGTGTGGGCGGAAGTCATGTTAGGTGCTTAGGTATGGTAGAGGTCTGCGAGGGTGGAATGGGTTACTACATTTTTAGTTTCTTGGTGGGTGGAGGTTTCTTAATCTGCGCTTGAGGGACGAGGTCCTAGGATGTATGAAAAGGGTGAAGGTGATAAAGGTGTGATCGGTGAGGTTATAGTATGAGATTTATGGGATTGGTTCTTGTTTGGTGGCCGGGAGTAGGTTTGGTGTTGGCTTTGGAGGATGTAGCTAAATCTAATTTGATGTGTGGATGAGTAAGGGGCGGCAATTGGGATGAACCCTAAGGCAGAATAGGTTTAGGAAAGGAAGATGATATAGGTGTGGGCTTGGATGTAGATGTGTGTTGGGTTATGGGTAGGGGTGTGAGTTGAGCCATGAGGGCTATCATGGTGGAATTACTCGACACTTCCACTATCTACATAAAGTGACATCTGTATTTTTGTTGAGACAAGGAGCGAAAGATGCCCCCAAAGTAAGGATTTATCCACATAATATAGGCGATTGGCTAAATGTGAGAAAGGCACTATTTTCAATGTAATTACTTGTATAAATCTGATTATCAGCAGCAATATAACACCAATGAACACAATATTTCAAATAAATGATCTCAATGTGCAAGAAGAATATCTTAGCCACTTCAAGGGGGAAACCTCCAAACTAGATAATTAGACTCAAATGCTGAATATTCTCATGAAATACTACCTACTAACCCCTATATATACTATTCCTATGCTATGGCTAACACCAAGGCTGAACCACTAATGAAAATATAACATATATGAAAGAGATACATAATGATAAGAAGTTATGATAGCCACAATTCAGCTATATATATCCAATATAAGATATATGATTAAGGGCATAGCATGCCCCTCCCTTTGAAGCAACATTATCCCCAATGTTGAGAAGATTTGGATCTTCTTTGCGAGAAATTTGCATCCTCCTAAGTTGCGTCTTCATTGTCTATATATCGAAGGATGCATTACTCGTTCCAGGATGATTCGCCCTCTTCATCAAGCTCAAGTAACATAGTCTAGGTTGATATTGTCTATCAAATTACCTTATTTAGGCTAGATACATGGAATATTGGATGAATTTGAGTAGCTAGAGGAAGTTCTAGTTTTTATGCTACATTTCCAATCTTCTGTAACACTTAATAAGGACCATAATACTTAGGTGAAATCTTGTTATCCTTTTTATGTTGTTTTAAGGACATTTTCTTATATGGTTTTAAACACACAAAAACCCAATCACCAACTTCAAAATGTCTTTCACTGTGATGTTGGTTTTCCTCTGCTTCATGCGGTTTTGTGACATGGCCAAATTCTCCCTGAGACTAGAAAGCACCTCTTGTTGGTGTTGAATATGTTCTTGAACTGCTCAAACCTCCGGCCGGACTCTTAAAGATGAAGTGATAGATGGTTGATGGTACCCATATAATGCCAAGAAAGGATACATTTTAGATGAAGTATGAAAGGAGATGTTATACCACCATTCTACCCAGGCCAGTAACCATTAGACCCATCTTGCTTGCTTATTTGATGTAAAATAATGAAGACATCCCTCCAAGAACTTTTTACCACCTCTGTTTTCCCATCGACTGGGATGATAAGAGGAATTACGAGCTAGTTGTGTGCCCAAGCATGAGAACAAGTCAGTCCAAAAATTACTATTAAAGATAGGGTCTCAATCACTTACTATAATCCTTGGTGTCCCATGAAGCTTCTAAATTGTATCCCTGAAGGCCGTTATTCATTGTATTCGTAAAAAATGAATGTGATAAATCAAAAAAATGGGCATATTTTGTGAGTCTTTCCACCACCACCATGATTACATTTTTACCTTCTAATTTAGGCAATCTTGTGATGAAGTTCATGGACACCTCTTCCCACCTCTAGATAGGAATAGATAGAGGTTGTAAAAGACCTGGGACTTAATTGTTTCACCCTTATTTTGCTGACAAACCATGCATTCTGCCACAAAATTTTGGACATATCCTTTTATCCCTTCCCAAAAAAATCATGCTTGATTCGATGATAAGTCTTTAAGAAGCCAAAATGACCCCTACTAGAGAAGCATGGAGCTCAGATAGAACCCTATTTTTAAGGATTGAATTCTTACATAGATATAATATATCTTTATACCATAAAAAATCTCCTCTCCATACAAATTTTTCTGACATGCTTGGATCTTTTTGGAGATTCTAAATGAGATTTGTGTACCAGGTCATTCTTCCATTCGAGACCTTGCATCCTCTATCCAATCCTCTTGTAATACGATATGGAACACAACAATGCCTCAGGTAGATTCATCCTTCGAGATAAAGCATCAATAGCTACATTCTCTTTCCCTTTCTTGTATATTATCTCAAAATCATACCCCAACATTTTTTAGACCCATTTCTGTTGTTCTTTTGATGATAAACGTTGCTCTAAGAAGTATTTTAGACTATCATGATCTGTCTTTACTTTGAAATGTCATCCCATTAGATATGGTCTCCATTGTTTCATTGCATGAAGTATTGCTAACATTTCTTTCTCATAAACTATTTTAGAGATATTCTTACCTTTGAATTGGCAGCTCTCGAAGGCAATGGGTCACCCTTATTGCATGAGTACTACCCCCATACCATACCCTGAAGCATCACATTCAACAATGAATGTTTTTGAAAAATGGGGTGGCTAGATCTTGAGTGGTGCACATGGCCTCCTTCAACTTCTCAAAGGCCATAGTAGCTTCCTCATTCCAATGGAAAGAGTCCTTCTTCAATAAAGTTGTGAGTGGTGCTGTGATGCTGCCATAATTCCTTACGAATCGATAATAACTTTCAGAAGCACAAAAAATCCTCAGAGATTTTTTAGGGTTTTGGGAACCTTCCATTTAAGCATGGCTTTTATCTTGTTAGGATCCACTTTAACACCTTCATAAGAGACAATATGACCTAGATATTCAATCTCATTTACACCAAAAGAACACTTAGAAGGCTTTGCATAAAGTTGATGTTGTTCAAGAGTTTCTAACACCTTATTTACATGATGCGGTGTTCCTCCCATGTTTTGTTATAGAGTAATATATCATCAAAGAACACTAAAACAAACTTTCAAGAAATGGCTTAAAGATGGAATTCATCAAGATTTTAAATATAGAGGGTGCATTTGTTAGTCCAAAAGGCACTACCAAGAACTCACAAGGTATCCTTCATGTGTCCTGAAGGCTATTTTATGAATATCTTCATCCCCGATTCTAATATGATGATATATCCGAATGAAGATCAAGTTTTGTAAAGTAAACATGACACCATGTAACTCAATCTAGCAAATCATCAATTATAGGAACATGAAACTTATCTTTAATCGTGTACTTATTGAGTTCCTTGTAATGTCTGGACACATGCGCCAATTGTCATCTTTTTCGTACGTACCATCACGATAGGAGAAGAGTAAGCACTTTGACTATGAAGAATAAGTCCCGCTTCTAACATCTCTTGAACTATCTTCTCAATCTCACTCTTTTGCATATAGGGGTACCTATAAGGTCTGATGTTGGGTGGTTAACTCCCTGGTACTAGCTGCATGGCATGGTCATGGTCTCTTTTTAGAGGAATTCCCTTGGGCATTTCTCAAAACACCACTGAGTGTTCATCTGTAAATTCTTGCATATCTATGGGTATAAATGTATTGGAATGATGTGCTTCCAATGAAAATAGTTGTGCCACAAACCCTTCTGTACCATTTCTAAGAAAATTTTGCATTCGATGAGAACTTACCATCTGTGGGGACTTTGCTCTCAGTCCTTTTAGTTTAAAAGTCCTCCCTTATGACTAAAATTGCATGAACAACTCCTAAAAATTCATTTCAATGGTTCCCAAGGTGGTAAGCCACTGAACTCCTAACATAATGTCTTCTCCTCCCATGGAATACATATTGCTAGTTAGCAAGTAATCTTCCATGGTGAGATTAATGTTATGGCATTTTCCTGAGCAACTAATAGTTTTCCCATCAGCAATCATGACTTGACATTCGGAGCTGGATAAACAAAGCAGTTCAAGTGTACCACCAACTTATGATTGATGAAATTGTGAGTACTTCCTGAATCAATCAACACTGTTACCCTCTATTTTTTAAGAAGACAACTACTTTGAGATTTTGGGGAGTGCTGATACTAGAAATTACATGGCATGATATTGTTGGCTGGGGATCTCCTAATTCCTCCTCTGGCTCTACCTCTTCATCTTCTTCATTTTCTTCTTCTTCAGTAGGTCCCTCAATGTAGAACAACTTCTTTTCAGCACACTTATGTCCTAGTCCAAATTTTTTGTCACAATTAAAACATAACCCTTTGGATCTCTTTTCTTCAATTTGTTGAGGTGTTAGTCTTACTAGGTCGAGGGAATGATGGTGGAAGGGTGCTACAATCTCTGATATTACTGATAGTTTGTTTCCTACTAGAAATAAATTTTTCCTCTACCCTACGTGCCATGATCATAGAGTCTGAAACCTTATGAGGATTAAACATATGCACCTCAATCTCAATTTGTTCTTTAAGACCCCCAAGAAATAAGTCATTCAAATTATCTTCAGGAATATTTTCCACCCGTAAGGAAAGGTTTTGGAATTGATGGATGTAATCTTTGACTATTCATGTTTGTCTGAGCTTTGCTAATTGACTGAAATAATTCTCTGACACACTAGAACTATAGTGCAATTGCAAATCTTCGGTGAATATTTTCCATGTAACATTGAGGCCACTCTTTTTCCTTTGAGCACATAACCATTGATACCAAATGAATTGGTCAGGTTCAAGATACAATGATGCCATGGTAACCTTTTGTCCCAATGGAATTTGATGAAGATCAAAGAAATTCTCCATCTAGTTAATCCAATTGAGTGGATCCTTTCCATCAAACTTACGCATTTCCACTTTTGGAATCATGTTACGGGCTTGCAGAGTGTTTGTATTTGGATTGGTCATGTTTGCAGATCCACCTTGGCTAGTTTGTCTATTACTTTGACCTAAAGATCCACCCTGGTTAATATGAGTATGATTGAGTTGTGGCTGATTAGGAAGGATATGATGACCCATGATATTGTAACTAAATTGGTGAATGAAATCCTCCAATCATTGTCCAATCTTTTCTACATCTTCTTTGTTGGCCACTCTACCCTCAAGGTTTCACAACTCTAACTCAAGATCACTGACCTTATGATCAATGAAGTAAACCCTAACCCTGAGGACTCTATAGATACCCCTTCTGAATCTAACTCCTCAACTATTATCTCATCCTTATAAGGTGTTTTACCCAGAGTGATGGGATTCTTTTTTCCTCTTGTCGAAGGCCCAGCCATGATGCCCCAAAATGGTAAGATTTAAGGATCAAGGTCAAAATTTAGGGTTTTGGATTTCAATAGGAATTCGGAATTTTTTTATAAAACTCAAAGAACTAACTCAAAATAATTTTTAATCTTATTTCTGGAAATGTAAATAACTTTGAAAAATTCCACAAATTGCACTCTAGGTAGCCAAATTATGAAAAAACATAAATCTGCTATAAATTTTGCAAATCAAATTAGAAATTCTTAAAATTTGGAGGAAGATTACTTAACTTATTTTTCCACACCACGAAAAATTTGTAGAAAAAAAAATCTACCAATTTTGAGATATGGATGAACCTTCACAATTAGGGTTTGACACAGTGTTGGCCGATTTCAAACTCTGATACCACTTCTAATGTAATTACTTGTATAAATCTGATTATCAGTAGAAATATAACACCAATGAACACAATATTTCAAATAAATGATCTCAATGTGCAAGAAGAATAGCTTAGCCACTTCTAGGGGCAACCTTCAAACCAAAAATAAGACTCAAATACTAAATATGATCATGAACTACTACCTACTAACCCCTATATATACTATTGCTATGATATGGCCAACACAAAGGCTGACCCACTAATGAAAATATAACATATATGAAAGAGATACATAATGATAAGAAGTTATGATAGCCACAAGTTGGCTATATACATCCAATATAAGATATATGATTAAGGTCGTAGCCTGTTGTAGGTGCGGTTTATGAGGATCCAATGGCGATTCCCATAAAATGTGTCTTAGAGACAAGGAATTTGCTAGTTTTGGATTTCGTGGGTAAGAGAGCTGAAATTAAGTCCACAGGATATTAGGTAGGCTGATGGAGAATGATTACCTATAGGAAAAGGTATTTCTACTAGATCCTCGATAGGTGGAGGAGAAAATGGGTGCTCCTCTATGGGTGGAGGAGATGACGGGTGCTCCTCTGTGGGTGGAAGAGCCGATGGGTGCTCCTCTGTAGGTGGAGGAGATGATGGGTGCTCCTCTATGGATGGAGGAGATAAACAAGTATCTTCCATGGACTAGAGAAGTACTGTGGGTGACAACTCTCTAGGTGGAGAAGTCAAAGGTGAAATAGTCTTGATGTTAATAGGAGGCTCCTTCATGGGTGAGGAAGGAGGTGAAGGGTGTTCCTCTGCGGGTGGAGGAATAGGTGAGGTGGGTTCAAGTAAAGGTGGAGGACTTGGACTCGATTTTCTCGATGGAAGGAATATGAGGTAATTGAGCAGTAATAGGTGTATCACTGAAAATAGCGTGGACCTCGCGGGTATGGCTATCATGAGTTGAGGTCTCTCTGGTTTGATCAGAAGAAGGGGAATGATTAGGAAATTGTTTCTTGAAGATATGTAGGTTTTTATAGGATTATCCAAGGTTAACTTGCCTTTCTCGAGCATTTCTTGGAAAATGTTTTTGAAAGTGATGTAATTGTCGTCACTATGACCCTTTACTCGATGATAGTTTCAGAAGTCATGGTCTTTATACCATGTGGGTGTGGGGTGAGCAGGGTCAAAACTAGTGTGTGGTTTCATGGGAGGAAGGATTATGGACCTAAATTTAATGAGCTTTTCTAAGACGGAAGAATAAGGCTCCCCAATAGGGGTGTATTTCCGTTGTTCCCATCCGAATTGAAAAGTCTCACGGGTGAGAAAGATTAGATGAGGGACTAGCTTGATTTGATGGATGAGATGGGACAGCCTTGAGTACCACTGCATTAGTGGTTCCCTTGTATTTTGAATAATTTTTATGTGGTTTTGAAGAAGAAGAGGTATCATTTGATCTGAATTCCGAGTTCTTATTGCGTAGTTAGATTTTCTTCTCTTCAATGGCCTGAATCTCTAGCTTTCGTGCCATGGTGAATGCCTCATCGAAGGTTCGAAAGTATAGACTTGTAGGGTTCGGTGAGATATGTCTAGTAAAATACCATGTGAAGTGTTTGATGAGTTCGGTTTGTGGTAGTTGGAATGTGAGTTGATTGATTAGGCTACACCAACCAGCAATAAAATCTATGATAGATTCATCGTCATACTAACGTGTAGATTAGAGGTTAGTCATGGTAACTTTTTTAACGACATTAATGGAGAAGTGATCCAAGAAGGCATGGGCTACCTGATTAAATGAGAATATAGAGTGTCTAGGTAACCAACTATACCAATCTAATGTGGTCCTAGTCGAAACATGTGAAAGGTCCTTAGAAGTAAAGCATCATCATGGGCGGTCGATAACACCTATGTTTAAAAGACCGGAAATGCCATTGCGGGTCCTCTTTGCTATTGAAGTGGTTAAATTTAGGCATTTCCCAATGCATGGGATATGGATGGATATGAATGGATGGGTGTATAGGCTCATTACAAATCTCATCGTAGGTGAGATTGTTGCATGTGCCAGAAACCAGATGCCTCCAATGTCTACATCTTATCCATCATTAACTTGATTAGGTCATTGGTAGGTTGAGATGGTTGGGTACCTCCTATAGCGTAAGGAGGTTGGTGTTGGACATATGATGGAGGTGGCATTCCTGTATATGGTGATGCCGTATAGGTAGATTGAGAAGGAGGAAGTGAAATAGGGGGTACGTACCCAGAATGAATGATAGATGAAATGAGAGGATGCTGATAGTACGTATATGGAGGTGGAAGGGTCATGGTGACCCTAGTGGAAATGGGGGCTAAGGATTTTGGAATTGAAATAATAACGTTTTGAAGAGGGGTAGGGGTCACAAACATCGGGGTGGTTGTGTAGCTAGGGGTATATATGAAACAATAGGTGTGGATGAGGTTATGTTCTAGGTGGTTCGCAAAAGTATAGTGGATGTGGTGGGTACAACAGATGTGGCAGATGTGGTGGTCATAGCAGATATGGGGCCTAGGCCGAGAAACGACTGGGGAAAGGTAGATGTAGGTAGTGTGGAGCTAGAGGGGGCTAACACGTAGGAGCAAGTGTCGGGGGATAAATAAGGGCATGCCATATGTCAACTGACCTCGAGGCATCTCGAGTGGATGAGTGGGACAAATAAAACTACAAGGTGGAAGGATTTTGATCAAGGAGTCGTGTGAACTCCTCGTCTCTGTGGCGATAGTGATAGGTTGGGTAGGATCCATGGGTGATAAAATAGAAGGTGGTGAAGGACTAGGTGGGAGTGGTTGATGACTGGCATGGAATATGAGGGTGTTTTCTTGGCTTCAGGTCAGCACCATGTGAACAAGCACTGACGTGGTAGGACTACTTTCTATAAATGACACAAAAATACAACAAAGATAGGATAAATAGGCGGTGGTAGGTGAATTGGGGTTAAAATGTCAACTAGAAAATTACACAAAGCTATCCGATGCGGTTATATTAAACCAACACTTTGGTCACATGTAACCACGTTCGGTCACCATGGAAAGTGAATAATTGGTCAAAAAAAGAAAAAGGCCAATACTTTTCCAAGTATGCAAGATGTTGATGGAATTTACCTGGAAAGTGAACATGATAAGAGTGAATCGAACATTCAAAGAAGGTGAATATGTGTCTTTTTAGGTAGGTTAACCAAAAGGATAGTGAACCAACACCGGTTGAGTGAAACCGATGATGGTCGGAGGGTAACCGATGATGGTTGTTAGACCAACACTAGTTCTTGTGAAATTGAAATAACGATGAAGAAAATGTGGTTGTGAGTTAAAATCAAACTTGGAATCAAACCCAAAATTCGAGAATGATGAGAATATGGTCCAAGCACCCTCGATGAAGATGGAATACACCAAGCGTGATGAGGAGAGTGTAAGGGAAATAAGAAAAATGAAGAACGTGACCTCTTACCTCAAAATGCAAGCCAAGCGAAACACTAAGAAAAATATGATCCTAAGACTCATTTATTCTATTATGTTTATTTAGCTTATGCTATTTAAGGACTGACTTATGAACTTTAGAATATAATTTTTGGTGAGGATGGCTTCCTATGAATAAGGATATCTACAAGGAGAGGTTTCAGGTATGTTATGGCGGGGGTGGGCTATCCTCCGATAGGGTATTAGACAGAGATAACCAATAGGGTGCCCACTGTGCCGTGATCATGTGATCACCTACAGCTTCTTCCAAGTGAGATTTTGTTTAAATATGTGTATATATTTTTAATTTTGTGATGTTTGGTAAGACTCGAGAGAGAAATAAAAATGAAGTGTTTTTTTACGATTTGTTTGTCAACCATTAGCTAGGCATGACTTCCAGCGTATAGGTTGCCCTCAATTAATGTGAGCTAATGTAGAGAACTAGAATGAAATGAAACAAGTTTTAAACCCAAATTGAAATTTTGAATTCAATGACACAAAAATATTAATAGGAGAAGGCATGTTCTTTCACTAATGTGATACTAATGAAAGGGAAGAAGTGTCCTTTTCAAAGCACCAAAATAGATTGTTTTGAGACAATTAGAAGAGGAGAAGGTTCCAGGGGAAAAATATTAATGTAATAACTTTTAGAAAAGAAACAAACATACAACCTTTTCACCTAGAAATGAAAGAATGCAAAGAACCCCGAATGGATCCCACCGAGCATGCCAAAATGTTTCACCTAATTCTAGAGCATTTCTTTGAATGTTGATGAAATAGATAAGGGTAAAGGGCTAGGAGGAATACCTGTTAAGATGCTGGTTGTAGGTTGTTGTGTGCGTATGAATTCTAAATCCACTACTTGATTGTGAGAACTTTCTTTTTTCTTGGAGGAACTACCTGAAATGGAAAACAAGACCACTAAATAAAAGTTAAATAATATATGCAGTGGACTGCCTAGCATGTGCTAGATCCGGGAAGTGTGATACTTCCTAGATGGCTATCAATCCACTATTTAAAACAACTTAATGCTAACAATAAAGGAAATCCTATTGTATTTAAAATGATTTAGGTATCTCATTCATCTACAATAAGAAAATTCATTCACAACAGGCTAAGCTATGACTAAATCTAAAGGTCAAGGTATCTCATCGGAGTGCGGGTATTCGTTAGGGTTAGGTTCTGGGCTGTTTGGGTATTGGGTAAAGAATGGAAGCTCTGTTCTTAGTTTCTGGTTAAGAACACAAAGACCAATGTTAGTCTTGTATGGCTGGTGTTTGTCTAGTTTAATCGGTGATGGTTGTGGGTAACCGGTGTCGATATGGTCGAGGGTATAGGAAACTCAGTAAAAATTTGGTGGGGTGGCAGATCTGAGGCTAGATGGAAATGGAATGGCAATGAAAAGGCTCATGTTTGTCTCAGGTATGCACATGAATGATTAAAATCTAGATATGGGCTGTTCAAGGGTGTGGGTAGAAGGATGATCAAGTTTGCATGGAGGTAAAATGGTGGTGGAATGAAATGGGAGCAGAAACTAATGATAAAAGTAAAAGAATCTACCAAATGATAAATGGACAAGTGCTAGTTAACAAAACACTTACCGGTTGTATAAGCTTTGGATGTCTAGTTGGCAATGGTGGGTGATCAAACAGAAGGGAATTTTTGTGGTGTAGATGCTTCCTAGATGTTCCTATGAGGGAAAATGGATTTCTATTTACATGCAGCTCTAGTTTCGTCACTTGTTCTCGAAGATGATGCCCAACTCTCAACAATGTGCCAAGCTTGAAATAAGGTTGTTTTAGGGGTTAAATAGTAGCGGCGGCGGTTCTGGGTTGACTGGTGGTGGTTTAGGGTGACCGGCGTCGGTTAGGGTAGGATTTCTTAGGTTTTCTAAAATGGGCAGATCCTTTTGATTTTCTTGGATCTCACCCGTTTTTTCTCCAGAGGAATATAATGGAAGCTTCCTTCTAATGGATAGGAATTTGGTTAGAGGGAATATAGGCTTTGATTTTTATGGTTTAGGTAGGTCTTATTTAGTTATGGAAACTTACTAAGAATAGGTCTTAGGGTGAGGTGGCTAGATGAGGTGTCTAGGTGAGGTGGATATGTGGGCATTATCTCAATTAGTATATTAAAATGATAAATATTATGAGATAATGAATTAATTTAATTAAATTAATATTAGAGTGGGATGAAAGGTGACAAGGTTAGGTGGATGTGTTCAAGGTTTTTGTTTGATGAGGGACCAAGGAGAGTGTGACCTAATTTTGGTGTCTACATCAACGCGACTTCATTATCATATCTGCAGGATTCTCCTTTGTATGAATTTTATCCAACTTCAGCTGCCCATCCTCCAATACCTACCATATGAAGTGATATCTCAATTGAATGTGTTTCATTCTAAAATGAAACACTCGAGTTCTTTTCTAGATGAATTACACTTTGACTATCTTCACCGTACATTTTGCAATCCTCTTGCTCCTTTTTTAACTCTTCCATGAACCTTCTCATCCATATCATCTCCTTGATAGCTTTTGTAGCTGAAACATAGTCACCTCTGTAGTAGACAGGGCCACAACCTTCTGTAATCTAGAAATCCAGCTAACTTTCATGCCACCTATTGTGAAAACATATCTAGTGGTGTTCCTCTGCCGCCATATAAATCACCAGCCATGTATGAATCCACATAGCCACGTAAATAAGTATCGACCTCTATAGCATAACTACATGTCGAATGTCCCTCTCAAATACACGAGAATACATTGGACTCTTTTACAATACTATTTACCCAGATTAACCATAAATCTTCTCACAATTCCCACTTCTGTGTAATTTCGTGTCTGGTATAAACCATAACATACATTAATCTCCCAACTTCAAGCATACAAAACTCATGCCATGTACTTAACCTCCTCATGTGATGTAGGACACTAATCTTTACTCACTTTGAAGTGTCCAGCCATAGGTGTACTTATAGGTTCTGAATTTTGAAAATTAAACCTTTCCAACACCTTATTGATATAATTCTTCTAAGACAATTACAACTTCTTGTTTTCTGTCTCTATGAATTTTCATGCCAAGGATTCTCTTTGAAGCTCCCAAGTCCTTCATTACAAATTTGTGAGCTGGATTTTCTTTAAGCTCACCAATGTCATGCATATTAGATCCTGGAATAAGCATATCATCAACATAGAGTAAAAAAATAATATAGTTCCTATTTTCAAGCATCTTGAAATAAACACAATGGTCAGATTCACATCTCAAATAACCATGCTCATGCATGAAACTATCAAACCTCATATACCATTGCCTTAGAGATTGCTTGAGCCCATATAGGCTATTTTTCAATCTACACACAAGTTTCTCCTTACCCTTGACTTCATACCCAAGTGGTTGATTCATATAAATCTCTTCCTATAAATCACCATGAAGAAATTTCATCTTGACATCAAGTTTCTCTAAATGCAAATCCTCTACTACAACTAAACTCAATACAGTATGAATAGAAGTCATTTTAACAATAACAAAAAATATTTCACTAAATTTAATACCTACTTTCTGTGTAAATCCCTTTACTACAAGCCTTGTCGTGTATCTCTTTTGTCCACCCTCTTCTTCCTTGAACTTGTAAACCCACTTATTCTATAATGTTCTTTTACCTACTAGAAACTTAACCAAATTCCATGTTTGGTTCTACTATAAGGAGTCCATCTCCTCATCCATCCGATGCTCCAACTACTTGTGGGATTTATCTTGCATTTCTTCTTCAAATCTTTCTGGTTCACCACTATCGATCAATAATAAGTAAGACAATGAAGGTGAAAATATTTATGGAATTCTACTTACCCTTTGTGACCTTCTCACTAGAGATTTGGGGCGTCAAAGGCTCAATCTTCTCATCTTGTAGATTTGTATCTAATTTTTCGACGGTGACCGATGGTGGTCACCTTTTGCCAACGCCTACTCATCTAATTGACATTAGTCTGGCTCTTCTATAACCAATGTCGGTGCACGGGGACCGATGTCGATTACTTTGTAAACATGTAGGTATTAATTTTAAATCTAAGAGTTCATTTTCATCCACAAACTTCTCCACTAGTTCACCTTTGGGTACCAAAACTTGATCATTATACATTATCTTTTCATTCAAATCAATGTCACAACTCCTAATTATCTTAGAACCTTCTAAATCCCAAAATTGGAATCTAAAATCACCGAGCCATAACCATGAAAGTACATATTTTTTATTTAGCATCCAATTTCTTTCTATTTTACTTATCAATATGCACAAAATCTTCTAAGCCAAATACTATAAGAAAAGAAATATCTACCTCTTTTCGATCCTAGCTTCTTACGTATTCCACCATTCGGTGCACTTGAAGGTCCATGGTTAATCAAATAAACCACCATATCTACTACTTACGCCCAAAGCGTAAGGGAAAACCAACATGTATCCTCATGCTTATAGTACATGCCATGATTTTCTGTTCTTTCTCTCTGTAACACCATTCTCTTGTAGTGTTCTAGGACTGTCTTTTCTCTATGTATTCCATTTACTTGAATTATAATCATTGAAATCCTTATCACAATACTCACCACCATTTTCATATCTAAGGCACTTTAACTTTGAATTCGATTCATTCTCCAAAAGTGTTTTCCATATTTTAAAAGTTTCAAAAACATCATATTTATGATTTATACAATAAACCCATACCTTCCTTTTGGCACCATCAATGAAAGTAACATAGAATTGGAATCCTTCATGAGAATCCACAGGCTTGTCCCCACACATCTAAGTGTACAAGCTCCAATTTATGTTTCTTCTTTGTTTCCCCAACTTTGAGAAATCTCACTCTCTTCTTATTTCTAAATATAAAATGCTCACGAGAAATCAAGATCTACACATTTTATATCTAATAACTTGCCCTTTTCCTTTAAGATCTACATTCCCTTTTCACTCATATTGCCTAGTCGATTGTGCCACATGCTTGTATCTTAATTTGAAGTAGATAGAACATAAAATGAATCAATAATACAGTAGATAAATACAATGATCCTACTTTCTTGCCTCTTGCTTCAATAAGAGATCCCTTAGAAACTTTTTAAAATTTTACTTGTGAGTGTAACCATGCGACCGATTTCACACAATTGTCTTGTAGAAATTAGATTTCTTTTGAGGCTTGGAACATACCTCACATCTTTCAATATCCATGTATTTCCATTTTGAAATTTACGATGAAATTCACCTCTCGCATAATAATGCATGGTTCATCATCTCCTAAATAAACATGCCCAAAATTACCATGGACATAATTTATGAAATAGCCCTTATTAGGGATTGTATGGAAAGAAGCTCCTAGATCTAAAACCCGTGATTCAATTTTACTATCAAAGGAGATAATTAGGGAATCTTGTATTACCTCTTTTTCAGCAACATTTGTCTCTTTACCTTTCTCGGTACATTCTTTTTTTTTCCTTGAACCAACAATCCTTCTTTACATGACCTTTCTTTCAAAAATTACGAGAAGATTATATCTCTACCTCTATATTTAGATCTTTCATTATTAGACTTTGATTTCCCATTATTCTTGTTCTTGGATCTCCTTCTGCCTTCCCCTAGTTTCTACATTCAAAGCATTCCCAGATGATGATTTTCTGTACTTTTCCTATGTATTTCTTCATTCGAGATTATACTAACCACATCATCAAACTTTAAAATATTAGTAGTGACGTTGTATTACTGACCCATTACCAAGTTATCCCAAATATCGACAAAGAGCATAGTAATAAAATTTCTTTCACTTCATCCTCAAATAAAATACTAACTGATTGTAATTGATTTAAAATAGACTAGAAATCATTCAAATGACTTGATGTAGATCCACCTTCTTGCATCTTTAAATTAAATAGTTATTTCATCAAATAAACTTTATTTGAAGCACTATGTTTTTCATATATGTTTTATAAATATTTCATCCAATCTAACATAGATCCTACCTCGCTAATATTCAAAGCCACGAGATGCTTCCATGCTCAATATTATAGATCCAAGAGCCTTTCTATCAATAATTTTGCATTCTTCATCAGTCATCTTTGTAGGTCTTGCCTTCTCATCCAATGGTAAGTATAAATATTTCTGATATAGATAATCCTCCACCTACATCTTCCATAATAGATAGTCATGACCATCAAATTTATCTACTCTGAATTTTCCTTCTTCTCCCATTGTTTTTCTCTCACTCAATCAAAATCCCTCTTTAAGTAAATCTGCAAACACACACAACCCTAAAACTAAAATAATCTTTGATACTAGTTGTTGGGGTTAGCACACTAGTTATACAAATACATTAATAATATCTAAGCATAAAAGTAATCAATATGGAAATAAACAAGAAGAAATAATACATAAGATTTAACATGGTTCACCCAATGTGGGCTACGATCGCCAAGAAACAACCAATTTATTATCACAAAGGAAATACAATGAAAATTTTTAATCTTCCTACCTTCTTAGATGTCTTGTACTTTATTCTCCATAATTTTCTCTTTTCTCTCAAAAGGAAAATTCTCTCAATTATCAATTGAATTCTATCTTCTAAACCTAGCTTTATGCTTATATATGCATCTATAATCTTAGGGCACTTTAGCTATGCAATTATAACCATTAAATTCACTTTACAACTAAAGATAGATCTAATTCCCACAACTTAATTATGGAACTCACGTCAAGAAACTGATGTTGGTTATCCTTAAGCGATGTTGGTTAGCCCTAACCGATGTTGGTTCCTCCTTTCTGACCAATATCATTCCTTGGGTGACCGATGATGGTTAGTCAAATGACTTGATTCTTGTGTATTCCGAAAGACTATAAAATCATGTTAGTAAAGCAATTAAGCTCCACAACTCAACTTTTGGGGGATAGTGATTTCCTTTTAAGAGGTAAAACTTACTTTTAAAGTAGACACAACATAAGGAAAACTTATATTTGAAGCTAGTTCAACAATAGGAACCTGTAAGGTAAATGTTTCTTAGGAGTACCCTTAGGAAAATTAGTTAGCATAGGTATTCTAGTCTTTGAGGTTTGGGCGGGGCCTTTCACTTGTTTCTTCTCAAATTGTAATCATTCTCTTTGGTAACAATTGTATTGATCAATAATTCCTTATAATCTTTATAAAGGACTTATCCATCATACTTCTTGATCATTAGAGATCTTAGGTACTCAAAATCATGATTGGAAAATTCAAAGGATTGAGCCATATAAACTTCAACATCAACTTCAAGGGAAGATATCATACCTTATTTATACTTTCCCAAAACCAATTAACATTTATAGCACATAGAATATCCATAGAGGTTTCTTTAACTAGGAAAGAAAATTCAAATTTTACTTGATGATCAAGCACACATACATCATCAAAGTTTAATCTAGTAGAATCTTCACTAAGGGTGGATTGTTCACAAGGAACATAAGGCAATAAGAAATTATCACACCAATAAATGATGTGTTCTTCTTAAATAAATGAAATTATTACACTCAATGGATCAATAACTCACTTTGATTGTCTCTAGGTGGATGTTTCCTATCATTTTGACCCATAGGTCTCTTTCCTCTATCATCTACTCTATGATCTCCTCTAAATCTATTTTTATTTTTAAATTTAGGGCCTGAATACAACCCTTTCTCAACTCTTGCTAGCTTGTAGGATATTTCTTTAACTACCCCTACCAAGGTCTTAACCACTTCTTCCAAATAATTAGACTTGCTAACTTTTTTATTTTCGGGATTAACAAATTTAACTCCTTCCCTTTTTAGTGGTTTTATAGTAGCCTTGATGTTGTTTTCAATTTGAATGGTCATGTTGAATGCATGTCTCATATTCATAGGATTCTTATATGTCAAGTAATATGGTACCTTTTTCAAATGCACTAGAATACTTGATCAAACATGATTCATCACTCGGTCTCAAATAATCTAGTAATCTCATCAAGCTATTATTGAACCTTGTGTTGAAATCCTATACACATTCATTGGGATTTTTATTTATGTTTTCAAATTTAGATAGGAGGAATATAGAGTTCATTCCTATCACCGCATTATATTTTAAAGGAATTTATCATTTCATCCCAAGAATCAATTGAACCACGAGGTAAGGAATTAAACCATTCCCTTGCATCTTCTTCTAATGTGTGTACAAATAGATTTAGGAAAACATCTTCATGTTCTACTTCATAATCATCAATAATATTTTGGAACAACTTAATGTTATGATCACCACTAATAGTATTATTTCCTTAAAATTTAGGCAACCTATTCTTGATTTCATTAGGCACCTCATTTTGATATCCAGACATGTTCCCAAAATTGAAATGTCTAAATGATTGAACTATGAAATGGGCACGTGGAGGAGGAAGATCCATAATGTTCTCATCTATATTTTCAATAAAAGGACTTACAAGGTTTTGAACAAATGGCCTATGAATTAGAGGAGGAAGGATATTCTTTTGGGAATTTCATAAATTAAAATCTCTAGTAGTTTTAGGCCTATAAGTTTATTCAAACAAACTATGGATTTGGAAAATAGGGATGCTTGAAATATGAATTTTTAGGGAAATGGAAAAACCTTATTCTAAAGGATAACTAGCAAGATTAGATAAGTGTGAAGTCATTCCTTGTCAAATCTGATCAACAAATGATTCCCAAAATTTTCTTCTCTTCTTACACAATTTACCCCACTCAAGAAATAGTTCTTTAGCGGGTCTGATCTGAATGAAGATCTCAATCCTTCCATCTTTGTAAATGTGGAGTCACCAATAAAATATAGAAAATAATATAACAATGGTCAAACCTAGAACTCATAATGGATTTGCCACTAGAGATTGCACTCTAGACATGATAGATCAACCTAAAAATGCATTGAATCACACTCCAAAAATAAAAATAAAATGATGACTTGAAAATACCTTATTAAACCCTGAATAAATAAAAGAAGGGTATACATACTTACACCTTCTTAAACCCTAAGAGCTGATAAATCATACTTCAAATCCTTGGAAATAGTGTCAATAAGGGTGTTAGTTACTAATCTAATATCTCTCATAGACTTGTCGAGAAAATTTCATGAAATAATGGGTAAGGAAGAATGATGGATTTGTTAATTTTTCATTTGCATCGGGGATGGATCCATATTCCTCTCATTGCCTAGTCTATGGAAATGATAGGGAATAACTTGACTAAGGGTTTGGTTATTCACTTAATTCATTATGGATCTACCTCAAAAAAGGTGAGAGGAACTAAGGGGTGGTTTGAAAGGGGACGAATATATTATGTTTCAAACCCTCAAACTTGTTAGAATCACAATTTGATATCAAATGCAACCACAAAATGCAATTCTCATTCAAAATAATGTTCATATAATAATTTTAAACACTTGATACATTAGACACAAGCCACTAAAGATAAATTTATGATCACATTCATCATTTTGAAGAAATATTTTGACTACTTGAAATGAAATGATGTTGGAGATGCTAAGCATCAAAAATCGGGAAAGGCCACTCAATATATCCACCAAATGTTAATTTTATAGGAAGATATCATGTTGAATTTGTAATAGATGATGAAAAATGTAGTGTAGGGAAACGAGTAGTGTAAGATAATATGAAAAGGGATGGAAATGGGGGGAGAGGGACTAGTGATAGATAGTTTTATTAATCCTTTTATCTCTACAAATCTTCATGCATTCAAACTTGGAATGAAAGGAAAATCACCCTTTAAAGGTTATTTATTCTCATAGACACCTAGGTAAGGTAAATGGTGCAAAATAAATCTTGAAACCTCAACACAACCACCTAAGAATGAAGTATCATGCATTCATCATAAAAAAATCAACGCCAAAGGACACCATAAGGAAAAAAGCCATGCATTTTCAGAAATTATAGAAAGGAAATTTATAATTGAATCCAATGATGCAAGGTAACACTACTATGCAACAAACCCTCAATGCCCAATTAAACAATCAATTGAAAAATTCTTCTCTGCAGTTATTTGGCATGATCAACATATAATTATATAGGATAATGGAAATTTATCGATTTCATATTTGTTTACAAGAAGAAACATAAAAATTGTGCATGGTAGAAGCTTTTTGTGTGTCCATTTATAAAGGAGGTGAGGTAAACATGTAATAATGAGTCTCAAATCCTTTTAATGGCTATATAATAGCAACCACCTTAACATGAACCTACAGATGACAACCAAACTCCACCAATTCTTTGTAAAGCTACTCCACAAACAAAAATCCACACTTCAAGTAGAAACCCAAAATCCAACATGGTGAGAAGGCCCTAAAATGATCTTCTAACATATTCAAAGTGAGGATAAGAATTCATTGTTATACAAATATATTCCAAACCTAAAATAATATCCCATAGATGTTAATATGAGGACTGCATGCATGTTACTTGGTGATATGTGTGCCTGAAGTAAATCAATGGAAAACCATACAATCAAGAAGAATGATGAAGAAATCATTTTAAAAATTCCATCCCACATTTCTTTGATAAAAAACCTTCTGTTTGGTGGGGAAATGGTAAAATATTCCCATCTAAAAGTATCTCATGGTGGAGGGGGATCAATCATGGCATATATAACTACAAATGACATCAAATAATTCTTGAAAATGAAGTTTAACATCCAAAATTTCTATAATTGCACTTTGTAAAATACTTCACCATCCCCTTAAAATTGATCACATTGGTAAGGTTTCCCAAAAACATTCCTAATGCACATGGTTTGAGGTGAAATGGATTCATGAGTCAAAATTTATGGGAAAAAATGCAAATCTAATCATCACATGGAAAGTTCTCTTGTTTTGTGGATTTCAAGACAATGTGCCCTTTCTTTGTGGCTCTCTAAGTGTTCAACTCATTCTATGGCTTTGGTTTGATCTTTCAAGTCTTTCATGGCTTTTTCCTATTTCGTAGGGTCTCCTTAGTATTATGGCATTCTTTGTGTTATGTGGATTATGTCGTTGATGTGTGGATTTTATTTTTATCTACGAATTCATAAAATCCACAAAAATTAAGTGTATGATGTTTGCATAACACCAAATTTCATTATTTCATGGGTTTTCCAACTTTCCACACTTATCCATTTGATACTCCCACACTTAATCTTCTTACATCATTATGTCACAAATGCTTGTGCCCTTTGTTGATGTCGTGAAAATATGATTCCTTTGTTATGTGGCATCCTTTCCCATGACCATATTTCTTTTTAAATGGATTTTACAAATTTATGGAACACTATACCTTGAGAAGCCCACATAACATTAAGTTCTTTGTTATGCGACATCTATACTTGGTCACATTCTAACTTTCTTCTTTCTACTTCATGGTTTCTCGCGACACTTTATTTTCGCATTGTGGATTATACTAAGTGGACTACACCCTTTGTTTCATGAAAATAACTAATTTCGTGGAATACCATAATCACCAAGTCTACAAAGCATTAAGTTTCTTCACTCTTTTGTTTAGTTGCTTCTTTTTCTTGCTCCAAAATTGCCAAAGACTATATTCTCTTCAATATATTGAATGCCACTATTCAAATCCATGGAACACTCATGAGGCATTGAAGAAATTTTCAAATATTGTGGCAAGGATACAACATGTTCAAAATGGGAACCAAAAATTTACATTCACTGATTTCATATGGTTTTAGAATTGTTTGACACTTAGGGTTTAACACCAAGACATATTTCTATACCATTGAATAGAAAAATAAGTTACATAAACCCATTCCAAGTAGGTCCAAGATTTTACAAAGGTCCATGACTATGCAATCAATCTTAGGATAGGTGTACGGTTCCATATCGGTGTTGTTTCAAGTCACAAACTCCATAATGAAACATCAACAGGTTCATCACTCCCAATTTTTCTAATATGTGCACCCAAATCTTTCTTATACCACTATGTATAGCTAAGTACATCTTCCCTATTATGTATTTGATCTGGTAGCATATTATAAATACCAGTTATAACTATTAATACATTATTTTGATAGTGGATGATTAATGTTGGATGTTAATTAATCATAATAATCCCCTATAAAGAACATTATATTCATTTTTAGTTTATTAAATGCATTACCATAATAATGTAATTAATCATAAAAATGTGTAAACATGTGGTAAAACTGAATTTTGCATCAAACATATTAGATCAAACCTTAACTTCACTAGTGTTTCTTCTATACTCTTAGTATATGATTATGTGCATATATCATTTTAACATTCTTCCTTCCTATGCACTTTAAGAATAGTAATTGGATTAACAATCAATCCACTGAGAATATTGAGCTCTTTTCTCTTTCTCACAAGTTTCATACCCTCGTGGAATATCCTTTGTTACCTATCCCTAGAATTCCATCTAATCCTACTCATGAGGTACCATTGCATGATATGGAAATAGATAGTGAGCATTCTTGCTATTATTACCATGAAGTGTACAACACTTTGTACAAAGAAGAGGTTAAACTTGTATCTCACTTTCATGCACAAATTCTTAAACATCCTCATCAAATTGAGCCTATTACTAATATTCTTCTCACTATCAAACTTTCTTGTGATTAGAAATCTAGTGAATAATCTATTTTGGTAAGTCTCCACCTTCTTCTCTTATCCACATATCTAACATCCCCACCTCTAAAATGCTTAACTCTATGGGGAATCTCATAGCTCAACACCCAATGTATCTATGTATATTCCCACATATATCATTTCACCTACACATAATCATAGTGGGTCTCATGTTTCTTCTTCTATAATGAAAATTTTGCAAACCCTTGTTCATTCTTTACAAGCTCAAATATTACAATTGCAACAAGGTGCATCCATTGTTTCTCATACTATGGATTTTACTCAATTGCTTCATAATCCACTTGCACCTGAAGTGGCTTCTTATCCCTTACATCTTAGTTTCAATGTTAACAAGATTTTTATCTATGATGCAAGAGTGACCTTGTAGAACACCTTGATCATTCTATGTTGTTCTTTTTGACTATGCATATGAGTAAATGTTACTTACAAATATCTTCCTAGAAGTATTAATGAATTTTATTTACAATGGATTTATGACCTCCCTACACATTCGGTGTGGTCTTTCACTACTTAAGTGAATCAGATTCTTTCACAATTTTCTATCAAAATTGGTGACAAAGTCCATTATGCTAAAATGTATAAAGTTCAAGAAAGGTCAAATGAGCGCATCCATTATTATATTTTATGTTATAAGACTATGCTCACTAAAATGAATAATATCTTGGTTGATAGTGAACTTTAGGATCTCTTCACATAAATCTTTTTCCCCTTTGCAAGAACTATTCATATTCAATAAGTTCCCCTCATTTGATCATCTACGTCATATACTAAAAAAATGTGAGGCCAAGTTACTACATATGAATAAGCTTAAGTATGTTTCTAGCTCCTCTACTACCTCTAGTGCCAAATTTCCAAGTAAATCCACATTCAAAGGAAAAAAATAATGACAATAATCCTACTCCTAAATACACTATCAATGTCACATCTAAACCTACTCGGTATAGTTATATATTGCATGATGACAATTCAATTGTTTACCTTGTCCTCCACACATTATGCTCAAACAATTACTAGAGTGCAATCTTGTTTCTCTCCCTCCACTACTTGAGGTTGATGTGATAAATATTAATAGTAATAATTTGTATGTTAATTCCTATGTCTCTTTTGTTATAGATGAATTGGTCACCTCATTAATCGATGTATCAATCTTAAACATGTTATACAAAATCTTATCGATATTAATGTGATTGAATGGGATGAGACCACTAAATCCTCTAAGCCTATCAATAATAATCCAAATCTGAAAATATTTGGTGAATCACTTCCTAATCATAACACCAAAAAATATACTTCATAAAGTGCATGATGTTCATCATGTGGTACTATTAGTGCAAATCAGCAGCACCCCCTGGATGTTGATTAGATTTCTAGTTTGATCATACTAGCATCCAGTGTGATTGCACAACATTGAAACCTCTCTCCAAGTGTGGGACTTGTAAAATGAGAGAGGAATCTCCATATTAGAGGCTAGTTCCTCAAACTCCTCTGATCAGATCTGTTATTTACACAATTGCAGAGGTTTGAATCCTAATCCTACTCTAAATTCCAAGGAGACAGAGATAGAAAGTGCAAAAATTGAAACTAAACTAATAGGTGATACACCAAAGGAGGAGTGGTGAACACTTCTAGTTCTACAGATAGACACAGATCATGGAATGCAACATAAACATCATGCACAAACTGATAAGATGTAATTGAAAGTCTGAAATGAAGCAAACAACACAACCAAAGGGCTGAAAACGGTCACAGAGCTTGTATTGTCATTTCCACTGTCAAAATCCTTGCATTACAACATCAAAAGGTAGAAAACCTGTTACAACCATCAAGAGGTCTGATACTTGCAAAAATCACTTGTTGAAGGTGAAAGAAGAAGCTTGCTATCCAAAGAAATGTTCCCCCAAAAATGAGCCAAATCTGGCTTTTATAATGCATGGGTCGAGCCTAGGAGAGAGAAAACATGTAAAAACATGGGAGCCATTCCTCATTGAATGAAGATGCATTAAAAAAGCATGGGTGTCCTTACAGACCCATGCCCTGACATTTTTGGCCATGCTTTGGAGAAGAATCGACCCATTTTGCATTAAAGCTGGTTATTGAAGCGTCATTTCTAGCCATTACCACGTGCCAGAGACGTTTCTTGATTTTTCTCTCTCAAAACTGAACCAAAATGCAAAAATGAACATGGAATCATGTATATAATTTCACCATATTTCCATTGATATAAAGAACGTAAAAATCTGAGCTCTGGATTGAAAGTTATGGTCATTTGAAGATTTAGGGCAAAAACAGGCCGAAAACGGATCGGTGGGAAGAAATTTTGAATTTTACCCTTTTTTGCAGCTTTGGAAAAAATTTCAAATTTTCCCCATGCTCCACCACTCTAGGTGCCACGTGGTACGTTCTGATTGGCCGCGGGCTCATCCTGCTCCATTTTACTTCATTTTTTGCCTTTGGAAATTTTTTTAAAATTTTCCCGCCGGGCCGATGAGGTGAAGACACGTGGCGGGCGCTGATTAGACGCGGGCCCTCTGCGAGCATTTCCTCTTTTGCGCAAACACTTTGGAAAAATTCTAATTTTCCCCACACTCCACCCTCCTGAGCCCTTGTGACACGTGGCATGACCTGATTCGTTGGGTGGGAAGCGGGCCAAAACACTCCTTTTGGATTTTTGGTGAAACACTTAGCCAAATTTCCAACTTTTCCTCCGCCCTCCACTCTTCCGGCTTCCTTGTCTCTTTGGCGGCCTTTTCACCTTTTTGTGTCTCACGCATCCTACACGTACCTTTGTCCCAACTGTCCTAGACTACAGGACAAATATCTCCGAACCGCCCGAAATGAACTATGCATCGTCGGCAAATCAGGCCGATTCGCGTCCCTTGTGTCTCGCGCGTACCTTTGTCCCAACTGTCCCCGGATTGCACAGGGACAAATATCTCAAACCACCGAAATGAACTATCTCATCAAAGCCAATCGGCGATTTATGTCCCTCATGTACTTTTTCCATTGTCCCAAACCACATGAAACAAGACTTAGACAATTTTTCTCTGCTTTCGGCTATTTCAGCTTTTCACGTCCTACGCGTCCCGACGTCCCAACTGCTTACATCCCGCGAGACTACCTAGGAAAAAGACTTAGCCAATTTTCTTACTTTTTTGGCCCCAATCTTGATACGATGAACCTCGATCTGACCGAACCCTTGGACCGAAATGCTTTAAAACAGTCCTGCAACCTTATTTTTTACATTTTTTCCATTTTTTCTAACTCATTGGGATTTCTTCTTGGATGGGGAGTTAGAAAAGGCTGAGGGACCTCGAAGAACATGATTTTGGGCCTCGAATCAATCTTACTTTCTCAGGACTGAATAATTTGATACATGTTATCAAAATTACCTTGAGGGGTGAATTTTGGATAACAATTTTGGTGACTCAGAGGGGTCATCTGCCTGCTGGATGAATGATCAGTAGCCTGAAGCAATCCATTGGGCATGGAGTCATGAGTAGTTTGTTCGGAACCCTAAATGACTTAGAATTTTGCAAGGAGGAAGATGGAATATCACTCGGTGGAAGCAAGGGCTGCAAAATCTCCGAGAGCACAAGCAAGCTCTTGTGCCAAAGCACTTAGGAAAGCAAAACAACCTACAACAAAACAATGTGCACAAGCACTTGGAGGAATGAAAACTTAATCTAATATTTACAAGGTGGAGAATTTCCCTTTAGTAGTAATGCTTTAGATAGATTCAATTGATTGGAATCAGTAGTTACATAGTGCAAAATCACGGCACCCCCAGGACGCACATCGGGCTTCTAGGTTGATGTTCGGGCATCCAGTGTAATTGCACAACATGGAAACCTCTCTCCAGCGTGGGACTTGTGAAACCGAGAGAGGAATCTCCGAGAGAAGGCTGGTTCTGCTCCTAAACTACTGCCCTGTAAGCTATTCCGGTGCGAGCAAGCTAATCTAATCCTAATCTAACCATGCCAAGGAGATAGAGAGAGAGAGAGAAGGGAAAAATAGCAAAAGCCTACACTAAAACGGTGATACACCAGAGAAGGAGAATGTTGGACATCTATCAAAACTACCATGGGACAAAGAGAGGTGAGCAATGGGAAGGATGGACAGATGCATCACAGGCCCAAGGATAGATTTCACACAGAAAATGTCCCAAAACTCCATGAACACAGCTCCAGACCTGCAATGAACATTCAAACATGCACAAATACCTGCAATGAAGAGAGGCAAGAAGAAAACAAGCAAAAATGAGAAAGGATGGACAGATGCATCACAAAACACGTTTTGTTGCTTCAGAAGTTTGCACAGAACATCATTCCATTAATAAGAGGCAAAAACGCCATTACAGAGCAAGGGAGGAGGTTCGAACTCCATTTTCAACCCTAGAGAAGAAAAGAAGGGAGAGCAGAGCAGAAAGAATGAACAACTTTTTTTTTCAAAATGAGCCAAATCTGGCTTTTACATTGCATGGGTCGAGCCCAGGGGACAGAAACGTATAAAGGCATGGGAGCCCATTCTTCCTGACTGCAGGTGCATTAAAATGGCATGGGGAACCTTACAAACCCATACCCTATCACTTTGACCTGGATTACAGGAGAATGCGACCCATTCTGCATTAAATTTGGCCGCTGAAATGTCACTTCTGGCCGTGCACACGTGTCAGAGCCGTTTCTCAATTTTCTCCCTCTAGACTACTCCAAAACGCAAGATTGACCCCTGAATCGTGTAGAGAATTTTACCAGCTTTCCGTTGATATAAGGAACGTGCAAATCCGAGCTCTGGATCGAAAGTTATGGAGGTCTGAAGTTTTAGGGCACAAAACAGGCGAAAACGTGTTTTGAAATCTTTCCCGCGCTCTGCCACTTGGATGACACGTGGCACGCTCTGATTGGACGAGCAATTCTCTCTCCTCCGTCTTTCGGCGGGCTGTCTTTTTTTGAAATTTCCTTGTGGGCCCCAGCTTGGACACGTGGCGCCATTTCATTGGTTCGCGCTGACCCTTTAAAACTTGCCCTTTGACTTTTTGACTTTTCTCCTTGAGACACGTGGCGCGATCTCATTGGTTTTCGGACCTGCCGGCTCTTTCGCGTCCTTCGCGTCTTTTCATCCCGAATGTTCCAAACGCTTAGTGCTCCCTGTGCTGATTTCGGGTGAACCGGCCGGTTCGCGTCCATTTGTCCCAAATGTCCCAGTTGCCTTCGGACTGACTCGCCCTTTTTCGCCCGGTTCGGCCGGTTCGCGCCTTCGCGGCCCAGATGTCCCAATCGCTTTTTGACTGCCTGTGCTCATTTCGGCCGATCCGTGCTGGTTCGGGTCTTTTTGTCCCAAACGTCCCGAGCAACACTTAGCCAATTTTTCTTCCTCCTTCGGCCGGATCGGCTTTTCGCGCCCTTCGCGTACTTCTGGCCCGATTGTCCCAAATGCAATTTGGGCCGCCTGGAGGCTTTTCGGCCGATCCGCGCCTTGACGTCCCAAATGTCCCAATTGCTCCCTTGAGCAGGACTTAGCCAATTTTCACACTTTTTCCTGGATCAACCTACTTGCCTTTCTGCAACCTTTTTTTGCATTTTCTCAGAGCTTGCTCCTTCCTTCTTCGGCCTGGGGAGTTAGAAAAATTCCTGAAGGGACCCTAGAAACCTGATTTTTACTCTGAATCAGTCAATTGCCTTGGGACTTGAACATTCTGATACATGTTATCAAATTTACCCTGGGGGGGTGAAATTTTGGATAACAAGTTCTTCGCCATCCAATGAAGATAATTGGAAGGCATCGTTGTCCTTACACTTTGTGACCATGTATGGGCCACTCTAAATGGCATCAAATTTTGAATGCCTTCCCGGTTTTACTCTATCTGCATCCCATTTTAACACTAGATCTCCAACTTGGAAAGATCTACTCTTGGCCTTCCTATCAAAGGTCTTCTTGATCAAAGCTTGATCCTTCTCTATTGCTTGGGATGCTTGATCTCTGATCTCTTGGAGCTCCATCAAATCTGCATATCTCACCTCCATGGGCTCAAACTCTAGCAACTCTAACTACTTCATGAGTTCCAATGTTGGAAACTCAAGTGACATGGGCAAGATTGCCTCTCTTCCATAAACAAGCTTGAATGGAGAGTTACCTGTGGATCTCTTGGGAGTTATCCTATCAGCCCATAAGGCTGATTTTAGTTTGGTATGCCAAGACCTCTGATTTTCATCAAGAGTCCTCCTAATGATCCTCAAAAAGTTCTTGTTTGTAGATTCAGCTGGCCATTACCACCGAGGGTAGTAGTTTGATGAAGTACTTAGGTAGATCCCATTCTTGACAGCCCACTCAGTCACCTTGGATCCAATGAATGCTAATGCATTATCTGAGATTATTTTTGCAGGTATGCCAAATCTGGTTACTATCCCCTCATAGAAGTCTAAGATGTTAGACTCGTTTTCTTCCTTGAGTGCTACTGCTTTGGTCCATTTGGTGAAGTAGTGCATGGTGTCAAAATCCACTTATGCCCTTGGCTTGAAATGGGACTAATGACTCCAATGAAGTCTAAACCCCATTGCATGAATGGTTGGTCAACTGAAATTAGATGCAATGGGAGGGCAGCAAGCCTCTCTTTACCTGTGAAGAATGCACAATTCTTGCACCTTTTGATCCACGCAAAGTAATCACTGAAAATCTTGGGCCAATAATAACCAGCCTTCATGATTTTTAGGGCTGTCACTCTTGGTGTAAAATGACCACCAGCTGGTCCACCATGGAACTCTTCCAACACCCTATGAATCTGATTTGTACCAATGCATCTCAGCAGTACTCCATTCACATCTTTCTTGAACAAAACACCGTCTACTATGGCATATGGGACAGCCTGCAATCTGAAGTGTCTTCTTTGGGTCTTGTTCATCTCTGGAGGGCATAGGCCCATGCTTAGGAAGTGCATTATACCTTGGGTCCAGCAAGGAGTGGGGACAGCATTATCCTCTTCTCGAGTGCTACCTTGCACATGGCTGTCTTGAACTATCAAAACAGCCTCTTCTTCATTACTCCCTTTTGCTTGCCCATAATTAGCTGCTCACACAATCCTTTTCCTCTTACCAGCTTGGTGACCTTGATCTCAATGTCATACTCCATGACACGAGTGATCCAACCTACCCTTTTCTCATTCAAATCCTTGTTGAGGAGGAAGTCCTTTACTCCCGCATGAGAGACCAACAACTGAACCTTGTTGTTTGAGACTAGATGCTTGAATTTCTTCAAGCTTCTGATTACTGCAAGTACATGCTTCTCAATAAAAGAATATCTCACCTCATAGTCATCTAGGCTTTGGCTGAAGAAAGCAATTAGCTGCTCATCATTGTCCTTGTTCTGCTACACCAAAATGGTAGAAATAGTATCATTACCTCCAAATGCATAGAGGATGAAATCCTTGGAGAAATCTAGGTTGATGAGAGTTGGTGCTTGGGAGATGGCTTCTTTGATTGCTTCAAAACTCTCCTTGCCTTCTGTTGTCCACTTGAAAGCCATGCTTTTCTTTAACATTTTGGTGATAGGTTTGACAAGGGCTGCAAAATTTGGGACAAACCTCTCGAACAAAGTTTATTCTCCCCAAGAAACTCTGAAGGGCCTTCTTGTGGCTTGGCAATGGTAGTGCTCTTATGGCTTCAACCCTCTCTGGATCAATTGCTAATCCTTCTTTGGAGACAATATGGCCAAGGAGCTTTCCTTCATGTGCTAGGAAGATACACTTCTTAGGATTCAAAGACACTCCAAATCTCCTGCACCTTTAGAAGACTTGTCTCAAATGAGAGAGGTGGTCTGCTGCATTCTTTGAAAAAACAGTGATATCATCAAGGTATATCAGCACCACGTTGTTGATCAAACCTTTGAACGCCATGTCCATTGCTCTTTGGAAGGTAGCTCCAGCGTTGGACAACCCAAATGGAATTTTCCTGTATGCATAAGTTCCCCATTTGGTTGTGAAGGCTGTCTTGAACTGATCTTCTTCCTTCACCATAATCTGATTGTAGCCCGAGTAGCCATCAAGTAGTGAAAACCTCTTGGAGCCAGCCACAACTTGCAAAATTTGCTCCATAGAAGGGAGTGGGTAATGGTCCTTGAGAGATGCTCTATTCAAATCTCTGAAGTCAACACACAATCTGATTTCCCCACTCTTCTTTCTGACTGGAACCAAGTTGGCAACCCAACTAGAATGCTTGATAGGGAATATGATTCTTGATTCTATCAACTTATTCAATTCTTTTCTCATGAGAGGCTCCATGTGGGGTTGGTGGCCTTTGTTTACGCTTGATGGGCTTAGTATTTGGATCCAACTCAATGGTGTCTTTGAGCTAGCTTGGGGTTGAAACCTTTCAAATCTTCGTAGCTCCAAGCAAACACATCGGGAACTCTTGACACAGTTGTATGAACCCATACCTTTCTTGTTCGAGTTGTCATCTTTCCAATTTGCAATGGTTTGTTCTCTTCCACCAAGATGGATCTTTGAATCTTCTCTCTTGACCTGAATGTTTGCTTTCTCTTTCCTAAACTAATCATTGGGATTGAAAATGGACTCCAAAGTGATAAGTCCCTTGGACAACTTGTTAGTTCTCACTGTACCACTTGGTCACCATCTTTGCTGTTCCAATTTTTCCTGATTTTTAGCTAAGAACTCAGCTTCTTCTTGTAAGAAATTGATGATTTGCTGGTCATTCTCAAACACTTGCCAACTTACATTGTTATCTGGCACTGAAGGCCTCACAATCACATGGATGTTTGGTTGTACCTTGTCCTTTTGAATGCTTTCCACAATATCAAAGGCTGCCCCAACTGCTGCAAGCCTGTCAGCAGCTTGGTTCTCTTTCCTAGGAACTGATTTGATGCCAAAGCCCTCAAAATATTCAATGAGGTCCCACACCCTGTTCTTGTAGCACTTGAGTAGATCATTCTTGGCAGCATGCTGCCCTTTGACCTAATTTACAATCAATTCACTATCACCAAAGACTTGCAAGTTCTTTATCCCTCTCTTTATTGCCCAATGCATCCCTTGCACCAAGGCTTCATATTCAACAGTGTTATTGGAGCATGCAAACTGAAATCTAAAAGTTGAATAGTACTTTACTCCTTGAGGTGAAACCAGCATGGCTCCCCTTCCGGCACCTTGTCTACTCCTTGATCCATCAAAAAACAACTGCCATACCTCATTGTCATCCTTGTGGTCTGGCTTGGTGATGCTAGGAATGGGCTGATTTTCTTCATGTATGCAATAGACTCCTAGCTCAGATTCTTCTACTTCTTGATAAGGATCAAAAGCATGTACCTTGTTTGCCCATTCATCAAGAGTTAGATCCGGGATGCTTCCAACCTTGGTGTCAGCTTCATCAGTGCTTGGGTGATCTTCTTGATCAAATGCCGAACAGTTGGCATTGATCTGACTTGGAGTGTAGGGCTCAATGTGGAAGTTTGTAATAGGTTCAGACCTGATTGTAGCTTTGGTTCCATACCTCATTCTGAACAACATGTGTGACCAATCAACAGAAAAATATCCTCCAATCTTGGCTATGAAATATCTTGACAAACATAGGGCAAAGAGTGGTGGAAGGTCTATAACTGATACATCTTGTAAAACAACAACATTTGGACATGCATGCAAGGTGACACTTAAGTTTCTAATCACCCCAACTTTTGTTATTGTTGTCCCATCCAACTGCACTACCCCTTTGGATATGGTTTCATATTGAAGTCCTAGCTGATCAGCTATTTGCTTGGGCATCACTGAGCTACTTGCCCCGAGAATCAATCATGCAATTGTGCACCAATTGGTTTCCAATGATTAATGAGACATAAAAAGGAGGGGGCTTCAACATTTTACCTTGCTGTCCTCCATGATTCCCTTCAGGCTGGGCAGCATTTGTGAGCACCTTCTCTTGCATTTGGACTTGTTGATTTGAAGTTGTCCAGTCCTTCATGGCAGCTTGTAGCAAATCTCTTTGGCCTGGGATGGATAGTGATTCCCACATTGATATATTTACATTTGTCTTCTTCATCTGATCAATGATGTTGAATGGGGATGAAGCATCCCTCTGTTGTCCTTTAGCTTGCACATTCATTCCTTGCACATGGGCAGCAACAAATGTGGCATGTGAGTTGGTTTAGGAGCTGGTTTGGGTGCTCCTTGCATGTTTGGAACTACATTTTGTTTGCCAACAGCTTGTGGAGTGGTAGAAGGTTGCAGATTATTTGGAGCCAATGGCTGTCCTTCACCCAAATTTCTCCTTTTTGACCTTGTGTTGGCTGCAACACTTTGAGAGGGTATTTGATTCATACCATAGAAATCTTCAGCCTGCCAATTGACAAGAGTAGTTTCATTCGGAGATGTTCCTTGCTGAGGTGCTTCTTGCTGCTGATCCTCTTTGTGGCTGGACTCTTGTGACCCACCAATGGTTTGCACCATAAGAGCCTGATTTAATGCACCGTTAAAGCACATTGATTGGTTATGTGGCTGACTACATGGGAAACACCAATCATATTCTTGGGCCATGTTATTTTGCACCGGTACCAAAGCTCTGGATGTGGATGCAACATTGGGGTTATCAGGCTGAAATGGTCTGTTGGCAGGAGGCCTTGCTTGATTCTGATTTGCAGCTAGATTGGGTGGTCTTTGAGGCTGATATGGCTTCTGTTAGGCCAAGCTTGAGGCTGATAAGAAGGTCTAAAACTTTGGGCTTGCTGCCTCTTGAGTGTAACCAGCTCATTGCCTAGATTTTGCAATTGCTTCATGACTTCTTGAAGTTCGTTTGAGGCACTAGAAGATGAAGTAGAAGCTTCACTTGAATTCTGATTTCTAGGAGTGGGAATAGGAGCTAAGACAGGCACTTGACTAGTACTTGGGCTCTCTAAACTTGGATATAATGGCATGGGAGGTCTAGGGGCTAGTTTGCCAGCTTGGATCAAACAATTTTCAGCCCTAATGGCAATGCTATAAGCCATAGGGATAGTTATGCCTCCCATGGACTGAATCAACATAGAAATATCAGAATTTAAAGCTTTAAGGTAATATAGGAAAGCACCTTCTGCTGCTAGCCTTACTGCCACTAGAATCCTCTCCCAAGTCCTTTGAAATTTGAAGTTGAAGTCGGTCAGCTGCTCATTGGGAGCTCTCTTGATGGTTGTCAGCTGTTCCAAAAGGGACAAGTTATCTCCCTTCTCTCCAAACTACTCGTGGAGGGCTATACATAGCTGGTTCCAATTTTGGATAGAACCTGAGGCAAGGCTCCTGAACCATTGTAAAGCTTTCCCCTTGAATGAGGATGCCAGCAATTTGACAGCAACTTGCATCTCATTGATTTCATGAATTGCACAAAGGTTGGCAATGTCTTTAACATGATCACCAGGAGTAGTCTGGTTCTCTCCAGTGAAGTATGGAATGTTCTTCAATGCTGCAACTGGGATTGGATGTTGTGCATTGAGAGAAAGTGGGCTGCTGCCAGTGAAATTGACATACGGATTCGGTGGTTGCGCCATTCTGATTGGCCTGAGAACCCTTGTTGATTGGATGAAAGGCCTACCAGGTGGAGGTGTTGACAAGGTTCTATTAGGTGGAGATGGAGATCTTTGAGCTCTTCTTCCCCTTCTTTCTCTTCCTGGAGATAGGTGTAGATGAACAAACAATCCTTCCTCCCTAGTTCTTGACCTGGTCTGTATTCTTCTCATAAATTTTCCAGGCTTGGACTGCTGAAACCAGCGGATTATGCTTCTTTTGGAGTTGCCAGATGTGTGATTTTAAGCTCTTTCAAAGCTGGAACTTACAACAAGTGCACATTGATCTTGTTGCAATAAAAGTGAAGACCTCTAAGGTCCCACCAGGCATGCCAAAACTGTTAGTGCAAATCAGCAGCACCCCTGGATGTTGATCAGATTTCTAGTTTGATCATACTAGCATCCAGTGTGATTGCACAACATTGAAACCTCTCTCCAAGTGTGGGACTTGTAAAATGAGAGAGGAATCTCCATATTAGAGGCTGGTTCCTCAAACTCCTCTAATCAAATCTGTTATTTATACAATTGCAAAGGTTTGAATCCTAATCCTACTCTAAATTCCAAGGAGTCAAAGATAGAAAGTGCAAAAATTGAAACTAAACTAATAGGTGATACACCAAAGGAGGAGTGGTGAACACTTCTAGTTCTACAGATAGACATAGATCATGGAATGCAACATAAACATCATGCACAAACTGATAAGATGTAATTGAAAGTCTGAAATGAAGCAAACAACACAACCAAAGTGAAAACTGGTCACAGAGCCTGTATTGTCATTTCCACTATCAAAATCCTTGCATTACAACATCAAAAGGTAGAAAACCTGTTACAACCATCAAGAGGTCTGATACTTGCAAAAATCACTTGTTGAAGGTGAAAGAAGAAGCTTGCTATCCAAAGAAATGTTCCCCCAAAAATGAGCCAAATCTGGCTTTTACAATGCATGGGTCGAGCCCAGGAGAGAGAAAACATGTAAAAACATGGGAGCCATTCCTCATTGAATGAAGATGCATTAAAACAGCATGGGCATCCTTACAGACCCATGCCCTGACATTTTTGGCCATGCTGGAGAAGAATGCGACCCATTTTGCATTAAAACTGGTTGTTGAAATGTCATTTCTGGCCATTACCACGTGCCAGAGATGTTTCTTGATTTTCTCTCTCCAAACTAAACCAAAATGCAAAAATGACCATGGAATCATGTATATAATTTCACCAGATTTCCATTGATATAAAGAACGTGAAAATCTGAGCTCTGGATCGAAAGTTATGGTCATTTGAAGATTTAGGGAAAAAATAGGCCAAAAACGGATCGACAGGAAGAAATTTTGAATTTTACCATTTTTGCATCTTTGGAAAAAATTTCAAATTTTCCCTATGCTCCACCACTCCAGGTGCCACGTGGTACATTCTGATTGGCCGCGGGCTCATCCTGCTCCATTTTACTTCATTTTTGCCCTTGGAAAAAAATTTAAAATTTTCCCATCGGGCCGATGAGGTGAAGACACGTGGTGGGTGCTGATTAGACACGGGCCCTCTACGAGCATTTCCTCTTTTGCACAAACACTTTGGAAAAAATTCTAATTTTCCCCCACACTTCGCCCTTGTGACACATGGCATGACCTGATTCGTTGGCGGGCAGCGGGCCAAAACACTCCTTTTGGATTTTTGGTGAAACACTTAGCCAAATTTCCAACTTTTCCTCTGCCCTCCACTCTTCCGATTCCTTGTCTCTTTGGCGGCCTTTTCACCTTTTCGCGTCTCATGCATCCCATGCGTACTTTTGTCCCAACTGTCTCGGACTGCCGCCAGGACAAATATCTCCGAACCGCCCGAAATGAATTGTCTGTCGGCAAATCGGCCAATTCGCGTCCCTCGCATCCCGCGCGTACCTTTGTCCCAACTATCCCGAACTACCTGGGATAAATATCTCTGAACCACCCGAAATGAACTATCTGTCGGCAAATTGGCCGATTCGCGTCCCTCGCGTACTTTTGTCCCGGCTGTCCCAAACCGTGCGAAACAAGACTTAGACGATTTTTATCTGCTTTCGGCCGTTTTGGCTTTTTGCATCCCAGCGTCCGACGTCCCAAGCATCCGTGGAATGCCTGGGACAAAATACTTAGCCGATTTTCTTACTTTTTCAGCCCCAAGCTTGGTACGACAAACCTCAGTACGACCCGAACCCTTCAAACCCGAAATGCTTTAAAACAGTCCTGCAACCTTATTTTTTCCATTTTTTCTAACTCGTTGGGATTTCTTCTTGGATGGGGGAATTAGAAAAAGGTCGAGGGGACCCCAAAGAACATGATTTTGGGCCTCGAATCAATCTTACTTGCTCAGGACTGAATAATTTGATACATGTTATCAAAATTACCTTGAGGGGTGAATTTTGGATAACAGGTACCACCTCCACCTTCCTACGATCACCCATTAGATACAATTATTGGGATTATTGTTCATATGCCACCTTCTCCACTGATTATTACTTATGTTGACTTTGATATGGGTAACACTCTTTTCTTAGATACTTTTTATATTCATGCATATATTAATCAATTACACATACACAATTTTATATTTGATCCAAAGAACAAGCATAATCTATGTACTCTTAAGCTATTTCATTATCTTGTTTATACTAAGCAAAAATCACATGTAATTCTAATTCCAAATTTGGACACATTATTTTACCTATCTCATTCATCTATGTCACTATGGAATTTCCATTTCTAGAGGCTTCCAATCTTATCTCGGGTGAGATGCATTTATAACTCCTTTTTTATGTGTTCATAGGCTTGTACCATCTATAATACACTAATTTTCCAAGTTTATTCATCGACTATTTTTTTCACCTTTTGAGGTTCCTCTTCTTATGTTGCCTCATCATACTTCTACAGTTCCTATTTATACTCATAGGTCTCTAAATAGGCATTATATTCCAAACATTGTATTTAGTGGCTCTTTCCCTCTCGGGTCTCCAAATATGCTTTCTTCTTCACAAGCTATCTCTACTTGCTCTCGCCCTCCTAGATTTCCTCTTCAATATTATAGTGTAAACATTATCTCTAGTGGCTCTTTCTCTTCTAGTCCTCCCCATTGGTATTCTAGTGCATACATTATGTCAAGTGGATGTCACTTTTCTAGTCCTGCTTGTAGGAATATCCTATCACATATTTATTCTTGTGGATTTATTCCACTTGGTTCTCCTCTAAGAACTTATATGTCACATATTATAACTTCTATACCACTCACACATAAGCATCATTCTTTGACACGGTTGGGCACTTGAGCCTACTATTTCTTCTTAATCTGATTTTCCTTCCTATGAGACTCTCATTGGGTAGCTCATGTACTTCCCCCTCTCCTTTTATATAGACAAATTCAAAAGTACAAAAAACTTTGCATGATTACAAAAATACAAAACTAGGACCTATACACATAACTTGAGTTATTGGCACTTTTTACATTACATATGTTGTTTATTGTTATAGTTTGATTGATATCATATATTTTATTCTTACATAAATTATGTTATAGTGTATCAATTATTTCCTACGATTGTGAGTAAGTTTTTTTAGAGCGAATGGAGCAAGGAGCGAGGAACAATGAATTTGAATTTGGGTAAGGAATGGGAACTTTCAATGGCGGAATTTGCGGATCGGGATGGGAAAGTGGAATTTGAGCTTCATCATTTGAGTTCAACAGGTAAGGATGGGAAGGATGTGCCCTTAGTGTAGACCACGTGGATTGAGAAGCTGGTTGGAAAAAGGCTGGACAAAGTAACCTTAGATGGTTTGGAACCATTGAAATAGAAGGGTTGTCTTTCTCTCAAGATTCCCAAGGTTCTTTTGGATAGAGCGAGAGCTTCTATGGAAAATTCACTATTTGTGAAATTCTTGGGAATCTATTCTAACATTGACCTATTTCACAGCTTGGCCAAGTGAAGATGGGATACAATGGGGATTTAGAGGTAACTATGTATGTTAATGGATATTTTTAATTTCCCTTCTGACAAAGAACACGTGATCAAACTATTGTCGAAGGACCATGGTTTATTCAAATGTCTCATGTGGTTATCCATAAATGGGAACCTTCTTTTAATCTATTTGAAAAATAGTTCCGAGTTCCCTATCTAGGTTTGCCTCTCGAGGTTTCCCACGAAGTTTTGGGAATTGGAAGTCATTATAAGAATAGCCAAAATATTGTGATCTCCTATAGCAATCAATCCGGTCACCAAGGCTCGGATTAGATTAATTCACGCAAGATTCTTTGTTAACATGAAAAAGGAGCAACTCTAGAAGGTAGCATTAAAATTCTATCCAAGTTTGGCCAATAGATTCAAATATTTGAATATGAACCATCCCCATTTGCATGCGAGAAAATGTAGATCGGTGGGACATGATTGCAGGGGCTGCCATCTATCTCAAAGAAGGAAACATGTCCCAAACCTCCTCCATATGGAAATATCAAGGAAGCTTGGGAATGAAGGTAGGCCGAGAAAATGGAAAAGTCATAAGCCCCAAAAATATCTCGAGAAGGATATTCCTAAAGAAGATAATTTGTCCTCTCCAACACTCTCATAGACTAAACATGGACTTTCCCCAACAAGAGAGAGAAGGAAAATGTGATGGAAGATAAGGGGTTTAGAGAAGGCATTTCCTCTTCAGCCCAAGAAAAAGTAGAAATAGAGTTCATCTCTGAATTTGATGGAGAGTATGCTTTGAAGGTGGCTTTGGGACCCTCTCTTAAGGAGGTATCTTCCATTGGACAAAGGTCCTTTGTTCAAATGAATTAATATATCTTAACTTCAAATACATTTGAGGTGTTAATGAGAGAAGTTGTTCTAGATACTCTAGAGGTGATTTCTTAACCAACAACACCAGTTACCAAATCCAAATAAAATATAAGAATCAGTAACAGGGAAGATGTAGAAAAGGATTCAATGTCTAAATTAAGAAATACAAACAAAGAAAATAGGGAAGCATCAACGAGGAAGGAGGTGCACAAGGGGGTTCAGAAACCATTGGGATAAATTTTATCCCAAACCTACAAGAATAAATGTTAGTATTATCATGGAATATTAGAGGGTTGAACAATCATGCCAAGCATAGAATTATGAAGAATTTAAGAAGAAAACATAAACTAGACATTTTATTGATACATGAAACCAAGATGAGTCTGGATAGATTTAAAGATGTTAGTAGGTTGACTTGGAAAGATGGGCTCTAGGAAGGGGTAAAATTTGTTGGGGATTCAAGGTGTATTGTAAGCCTTTGGAATCCTATGACTATAAAGGAAAATTCTAGTTTCCCCCACTAACCATGTAGCTATTTGTTTCACTCAAATTAAATTAAAAAAACTAGATTGTTTCAAACATTTATACCCCTAAAACTGCTAGTGGGAGGAGCTTTCTAGGTTCATACTACTCTTTAATGATGTTGATTGGATCATCGGAGGTGACTTTAATACACCAATTTCCTCGGCGATAAAAAAGGAGGTATTATTTCTTATACTGATAGTATGGAAGACTTAGTTGAGTTTTTGATGAAGAATGATTTGTTTGATATTGATCTTAGAGGAACCAAATATACCCGGGCCAATAGAATAACTTGGAAGGACCTCATCCAAATCAGATTGGAAATATTTTTTATCAGTCACCAATGTATGTTAAATCAACTTTATACGCTTACCTCACTTCCCAGAATTGGTTCGGATCATAATCCATCCTTTTGAAGTTGGGAATCGGCCTACCTAAGAAATCCAGGTCGTTCAAGTTTGAAAAGATGTGGTTGGGCAATATGGATATTTATAATAACATAAAAGAATGGTGGGGGAAAAGTTCATGGAGTTCCAATGTTTAGATTGACTTATAGGTTGAATCATGTTAAAAATCAGCTCAAGGTTTGGAATAAGGAAACCTTTGGTAATATCTTCCACAAGAAAATTAGGATAGATGTGAAGAATAATTGGAGAGTATGACCTTAATCTCAATCTCAAAGAATAGGAACAAAATTTACTCATTCAATATCATGATATCCTTGCTAAGGAGGAAGTTTATTGACAATAAAAATATAGGGTTAAGTGGCTAAAAGAGGGTGATAGGAATACAAGGTTCTTTCATTTCATAGATAACTACTAAGGCTAATTTTCTTAGAATCCATGAAATCAAGTGGCCTAATGGATAAATAACTAAGGATGAGAATGAAATCAATGAAACAGTTGATAAACTATTTCAAGGATCTTTTCCTTGTGGATCATGTGTCAGAAGTTTCCACTTGGAGTAGGGTTCTTACGTTATTCCATAAATTCATGATGGACCAAGACAACATAGCTTTATCTCTCATACTTAGGGAAGAAGAAATAATATTTTCTTTTTTTGAAATGGAAACAGATAAATCTCCGGGACTTGATGGTTTTCCGGACTTTTTCTTTCATAATTTTTAGGAAATTGTTGAGGATGTGGTAGATATGGTTCAAGAATTTTTCAAATCAGGGCATCTCTTAAAACAAGTTAATAACACTTTCCTAGTTCTTATTCCCAAGATGACAGGAGAAAAGAATATTAAGGATTTCAGACCTATCATATTATGCAACACTAGCTATAAATTAATAACTAAAATTCTCTCAAACAATAATAAAAATGTTCCATCCAAGTTCATATCTCCAAATCTAGGGATTTTTTTCCAATAAGAAAATCTTGACATTATCACCGTAATTCAATAGGCCATTCATTCGGTGGATAATTCCATGAGGTCTAATATGTTGGTCAAGCTTGATATGCACAAAGCTTATGATAGAGTTTCTTGGTCCTTTCTCCGAGCTATCCCGAGTAATTTGAGCTTCTATGAACATTTCATCAATATGATTATGACTTGTATCTCCATTTCTTATTTTTATTTTATTGTCAATGGAAAGTTAGAGGGTTTCATCCAAGAAGGTATGGGGTTGAGACAGGGTGACCCCCTATCCCCTTTTCTTTATATCATTGTGGTTGAAACCTTGAGAAGGATTTGTAACCAAGCCCTCTCTCAAAATCTTATTCAAGGAATCAAAATTTCTAATGGTCTTACTCCCATTTGTCTCAATCAATTTGTTTATGACAACTTCCTGTTGGGGAAAGATGTTATCCAAGAGGCTTCAAACTATAGGAAGGTGTTGAAAGACTATGAGATGGTATCGAGGCAACTTGTCAACTTCCATAAAAGTGTTGTTTTCTTTATTAATGTGGAGGAGAAATTTCATATCAGATTGGAAAGAATTATTGGATGAAAAATCAAATATTTCCCGAAATCCTACCCATCATCCAAAGAAACCTGATTTATCTATTTGGAACTCTCTTATTAAAAGAGTGAACATGAAGTTAACTACTTGAAAAGGGTCTCTTCTTACCCAGTTGCTAAGATCCAACTTATTCAAAGCTCCATCCAAGGCATTCCATATATATGTATTTATTTAAATTACGCAAAATTATTAAATATTCGGAAGGATATCGAAATGGTTTCTTTGTGCAAGTGCAGAGGAAAAGTTTAAATTTCCCCTTGTGGCTTGGAATAAAGTTACAAAAAAAAATTGTGAGGATTGGGTCTAAAGGATATCAAACTTATGAATGAGGCCTTGATTTCCAAAGCGGGTGGTGGATCACTAAAGAAGAAGGGCTATGGGTTGAAATTATTAAAAAGAAATATCTAAGGAATATATGCGAGAATGGAGCCTTTTTTGGCAGAATGACCTTCCCAATGGCTCTATGTTTTGGAGGTCCTTTGTGGCTTCTAAGGATATTTTGGGTAAGGGCATCAAATGGAACATTGAAAAGGAAATAAAATTCAATTCTAGAAGGATTTTGGATAGAGGACAAACCTCTTGCTATGATGGAACCCTGGAATGTTGTTTCTCAGTTTTATGAGGAACTTGTAAGACAAAGATTTAGGAATTTTGATATGGAGTATTGAAGCACTTAGTTGGGATGTTATTGTTCCCCCTAATAACTGTGGAGGGTCCCTACAACTATTCATATATTTAAAATCCAAATTCAAGAATTTCCACATTCCTAGATTTCAATCCCAAGAGGATTCTGTCATCTGGAGAGAAGATGTTTGGACACTACTCTGTCAAATATGCCTATCTTCTCAAATTCAAAGATTTGGCCCAAAAGGAGTACTAGAATTTTCTTTGGGTCAAGGATCTTATCCCTAAGATCAACATCTTCTATTGGCTAGCTACTTAGAATAAGATCCTCACGGTTGAGAATCCAAGGAAGTGTGGCATGGTCATCCCTAGAAGGTGTACCTTATGTGGTATGTGTAAGAGGAAAGTGTTAAACATCTTTTTATTCATTGTTACTTCTCTCATGATGGGTTTTTTAGTTGTGATGGATCTACTCAATATCCAAAGTGGTTACATCCTAATACCATGGAAGATTTTTGCATGTAATGGGCCTATCCTTTCAAGTTTCATGTCTGGTTGCTTCTTGAGGAGGAATTTCCTCACTTTTGTTGGAGTCTGTGGAAGGAAAGAAATGATCGTATCTTCGAGGAGTAAAAGGTAAATGCTAAGAAGGTTAGTATCACTGTGTTCTCTACCATCAAGGAAAATGTTTGACTTTTCAAAGGAAAATTTAAAGGTCCTTGTTCTGAAGCTAAGTCAGTAGTCTTCAAAAAAAATCCCCTTAGTCCTTTTGTTAAGTCCCCTAAACCTGTGATCAAATGGTCTAAACCAGAGGTGAACATTCTAAAACTAAATTTTAATGGAGCCTCAAAAGGGAATCATGGGGTGGCAGGGTTGGGGGGGGATCCTAAGAAACCATGAAGGTAATTGGATCTTTGTTTATGCCGGTCCATTGGTGATTCAAAGCAACAATGTCATGGAAGCAAGATCTCTATTGTGGGGGGTTCACCTAGCTAAGGAGAGAGGTGTTAGAAATATCCAAATTGAAGGTGATTCCTTGCTCATTGTGAATACCCTTAATAAAAACCTCATTCAGAATTAGACACTTGGAAAAATTCTCTAAGATGTTAAAGAACTACTAAAATCCTTTGATAGTTATAGTGTTACTCATACCCCTCGAGTGGTAATAAATGTGTCGATGGTTTGGCTAACTTAGGGGTATCCTATAATGATCTAAAAGTTTGGGAGAAAGTTGAATATGTACCCTCTCAAATTAATAATATAATTATCCATGACATGTAATAATTTGAATATCTTTGTTGACACGTGAATGATTTGCATCATTATTTTTCAAGGCAAGGGAATTAAGTGGGGTGAAATATCTACAAGTATTTTCATTACCTCAAGGCCACCATGATTTTCTACCATCTGAATTGGTTTTTCTTTGCAAATGGTAAAACTATGAGAAGTGGGAGAGTGCGGGTGGAGTCTTCTATCCATGGGGAGTTAATAAAAATCAATCAATGTGGCACATTCTCAGAATTGGCGGTTTCAAGAAATATATTTCTAGGCTCAAATACCACATGCCTCTCTCACCTTGGAGTTTGACACAAATTTTGATAAAGGAAGAGTCATGGTGAGGGGAATGGAATTAGAATCCATAGAGCATTTTATTGCAGAGGTTACGAACATGAAAATAAAGGTTTAAATATCTTCAAGAACCGCGATCATAGAATCATGAAATCCATACCTTTTTTGAAGGTAAGGAAAAAGTTTTTTTCCTTTTGGATGGCATTGCTAGGTCTGTATTCCTGGTGTTTTGAATGAAGTGTGCCTTCACATTATGTGGTATATTACTTTTGAGGGAGCTTTTTGTAAGATATATATGCACCATCTCTCTCTAGTTAAATATGTTTAGGCATCATGTTATGATGAGCATTCCTTTCTTCCTTTACATGTCACTCTCTGCTTCTATAAACAATTTTCAAAATGGGAAGATAAAATCTCCCATTCATGAGGGGCTTATTCTCCTCCTTTACCAAAATGATAAACTCCTTATTTCTAAAGGGGTTGATTCTCCTAGAGATGAACTTGAAGTTGACATTACCCTTACAGAGTGTTTGACCAAAATGCATATTGGCAAGGAATCCCAAAACCAAGGTGGGGAGATGAGGGTTTGAAGACTAGGGATATGGAGGATAGTAGCAAGGAAGGTCCATCCAAGGGGAAAGGTAAAATCTAGGATGAAGGGGAGAAGAACAATGATATCCTCTACCAAAAAATTCAACAGCTAGAAATGGATGTGGAAACCATGGAGGAGGTTGGTTCTGTTATGAGAGATAGTATTATTGAATGCATCGAAGATTCTAAAAATATTTTATTTCTCGGTGTGTGTTGAGAGGGGAAATGATTGAGTGGAGAATATTGTTAAAGAGTTACAGAGAAGGTTAGATGCAAAGGAATTGATATGGAAGAGGAGGAAGTTCAACCTTCATTTGAGAAGCTCGAACAAGGAAGATGGAGGGAAGGAGCTTGAAAGAACCTAACTCGAGGATCATCCATAGAATGACTGCACTAGCACTCATGGAAGTCCCTCCAACTACCTCAAGAAAATTTAGCTTTGTGTATTGGTTGTTTAAAGTATTTTTGCTGACTTTTTGTGAACTATGTCTTCTTGCATTGTAGACTATTTGGTTTTTTGTTGTTGGTTGGTATGGACCTGGTTTACTTCGAGTTAATCTTGTTTAACTCTGTTTTTAGTCTCATTTCTCTTTTTTCTATTCTCTAGTGCTTTCACAATGTATCTCTTTCTTAATGCCTCTCGGATTTGATCCCTGCTTATTACCTAATCTAATAAAAACATATATTTTATTCTAATTACATACATGTGTTCACAAAGTATATTGAGATTGATATAGGAAACCCAAATAATTAAATGCTAATAATTACATTCGGTGAAAAGTGGCTACAATCTGCTTTCTATAAATCAACCTTCATCCATTGAGTGGAATAAGATCTGGTTCAAAGAGTTGACTCCCAAGATCAACATGTTCCTTTAGCTTAGTATTCAGAACAAGATCTTAACAACAAATAATTGGATCAAGAGGGGGCAACACATCCTCGAATAGGTGCAGCCTTTGCAAAACCTCTGGAGAAACTCTCAATCACATTTTCCTTCATTGTACTTATGCCACAAAGGTCTAGAATGTTTTGTTTGATTTTATGGTAATCAAATGGGTCTTTTCAGATAATATCCTTTCAACATAGAAACAATGAATCCACCATTTAAACATATGATTGTTAAAATAATTTGTTTTCTATCCTTTCTACATATTATTTGGTACATGTGGAAGGATCGGAATAACAATAGTTTCAACAATAAAAAATATTCTATCACCAAGTTATCCAATCATCTTCTGGAAGGCTTTAAACAAGATATATCCAGGTACAGGCCCAAAAAGAATCTCACTCATAATGAAGAGTAGTCTAAAATTCTTAATAAATGGAATGTTCCTTGTTTTATCAATAGTATTCCATATGATAAGATTTATAGGACTCTTGTTACTTGGTCCCCTCCTAATCCTGGATATTTTAAACTAAATTTTGATGGTTAGTGCAAGGGAAACCTTGTAATTTCTAGAGGTTGAGGGTGTATTCATGGAGAAGGAGGTCACTTTATAGCTACTTTTTTTGGTCCTATGGGAATTAATACCAATCACTTTGTGGAAGCTTTGGTGGAATTATGGGGAATTAGATTAGCCTCTTCTCTCAATTTTCAGAACATGGTCATTGAGGGAGATTCTATGAATATCCTAAGTTGTTTGAATGGTTTTCCTAAATCCAGTTGGTCCATTAAAAATTACATTAAAGAGGCTATTCACTTAGCCAATACTTTCTCTAGTTGTACATTCAATCATATTTATAGAGAGGGAACAAACTTGTAGATTCACTAGCCAACGGGGGTTACTTGCTAATAATTTCACCACTTGGTCTCATTTTAACTCTTTACCATCAAATTTCTAATAAATCATTAATTTGGAGAAAGGAAATCACTCACGTGGTTAAATTTGGGTTTTAGTGGATTCTCATTCAAATTTTTGGCTCCTATTTTGGGATTCTTTCTCTTATCATTTAGCATTCCAAGTCCTACACTCTTTTCTACTAAGAGACTAGGGTTTACAATAGCTCCATTGGGGAGACATCTTTAGGGCTGATCCTGTCGAAAATCTCAATGGAAGGAGGGTGTTGAGCTATGGGGATTCTAAATAAAGGGGAATTCAATAACTTCATGAATCCAATTCGTGGGCATGATCTTCATTCATCTCAACATTAAGTGAAGAATTGGAAGGAAAGAAGGGTTAGTTATAAGAAAAATACTTTTTCATCATAGATGAGATTATCTATGGCATCACTAGTCTCCATCCCAAAGGCTTTAGGTTATATAAGAATAACTAAGATAGGAAAGAAGAGGAAGAGAAATTATTTGAGGGATATGAGTGCCTTGCATATGTCAAGATTGATTTTCTGTGGGAGTCTTTTCCCAAACCCTATAACAAGGTCAGTTTATTTTAATGAATTATCTTACACTTGAAGGGTGGTTTAAAGTCACTACTTATTTTCATTTGGTGTTTCTTAATCACTTTAGAAGGAATGCAACAATTAATTTTCCCTTCTATTTTTACATTCCTTGGAAAACTCTGTGACCATGGTAGCTCGAGGGAAAATAGCCCAATCTTTCCACCACATTGTTATCCTGTTGATCTACAAGCATTTTGACCTCCTCATTATGGACTCCAATCTTGTGACCACTCCCGCTCCTCCCTCTTCCCCTACTAAGAGGTCCCCTCCCTCTATATCCAATCTATCCCTTTGCAATAAAAAGGCCAATGTTAACCCCATCACTATCCCTAATCCATCTATTTCTCCCTTGGGAAAGAGTGTTTCTGCCCTAAGTCTGCTAGTCATGGGAGATAAGAGGCTTGATAGAAACAAAAATCAAAATGAAAATGTGAGAAATGAAGTGGATTTACATAATGATATGATAACATGGCTTAGAAAGGAATGCCGAGTTTTAAAAGAGAAAGTCAGGGGTTGCAAAATAGCCATTGAGAGTGGTAAAAAGGATGATCATCTCATTTGGAGGAAATGGAAAAAATGATTTCAACCATTGAAAAAGAGAAAGGAAAAATTATAGGAAAACAATGTGATATCATCTCCATGCTTAAAGGAAACATGGACATTCTTTCCAATATTACTCATCTGTTGGAGACTAACAAGGGCAAATAAAAGTCCAAGAATGATACCTCTCTCAAAGAAATCAAGGATAAACTAGATAGTTTCAAAATAACTTTTCCAAGGTCATGAAATAGAAACTGGGGGTTGTCTAGTTTCAGGGTCCTTAATGACTATATCTTTTTATCTTGGTCTAAACTTTTTTTATGGTACCTTTGTGGTTTTAATGTGGTTAGGCTATTATTTTGTTGTGGGTTTTTTGAAGTCCCTATTGTATGTTTGTGGTGCTTTACCTTTGTAGTGATTTTTGTATTTTGCTACTTTTGTTTGGATATTTGGGATTGGGCCCCTTGTAATCTGGGTAGGATCCCAGTCAAAAACCTCTTACCATTAATAAAAAAGGGCTAGTTTGGTTCCTTACATTCTTCTCTTGGGGGCATCCATCCATAATATTAAGGTGTTATCATTTCGTTATAGTACCTTTCTATGTCCTCGTTAGGTGATGACATATATTGTGTTATGCTATCTTTTCAGCTAGTCGTACTAACACTTGTGTCTTGTGAAACACTTACATATCTTGCTTAATGTGCTTTCTTACTACTTGTTATATTTCTTGTATCATTGTTTACTATACATAGTTGTTATGTTCTTATGCTACTACTTTTTTGTTTCATTGTATGTGGATTGAGTGCATTGATTGTATTATGACACCATGGGTGTCCCATGTTTATGTCTATATGAATTTATTATGTGAAAATTCTTATCTTTTATGTGGCTTAAGAGACTTTATTTTATCACGAAACTATGGATGTATCATGTTTTTGGCTCTAGGCCTTGACATGAATCTTCCCTACATGTTATTGATTGTATTTAATCACTTGAATACTATTATATATCTATAATAGGTCTATTAAAACTACATTACTACTATTTTTTTTTGCTCTTGTTTCTCTTATTGATATGGTTGTTTGTATCTTTTCACACCATGGTCTCCACCATGCACAACCCCCTTTGCAAGTACATGTTCTCAAAGGTGGCCACCACTTCAAAATTCAACATTCTCCTACAATTTATTAGATATATAGTACATGTGTACACATATATTCTTATGATCCATGTGTTCAAATGTTTTATCACATGCACCTCAAAATATGGGGCATTCATAAGGATATACTCTACACTAAAGGAAGGATTTTGGGTTTAGGAATAGGTTTATATAAGGAATAATTCCTTAGAAACATTTCAAGAAGCTAAAATTTAGAAAAATTACATAGGTACAAGACAATACATAATGGTTAGGTGCATATGGATAGTCCTGACCTTAGCATACATTTCTTCCGTGGGGAATTCACACTTTGCATTTTCTACAATTTCATATTTCCACTTACGGATACAAGTTTTGTCATAATCCAATACTCAATTGACACAATTCAAAGAAATGTAAAGGAGGCATGAAATATTTCACTCTTTCTCACACTTCATAGTCAATTGTGGTTACAAAATACAAAATCTTGGGGGCATGAGTCACCTTCTCCATTAACATCTCAACATCTTATATACTTGTACTTAGTTGTGTGACACACAGGTAGGGCATGGGGGCATCCATTATCTTTTATGCTTTGTGTTTATATATTAAAATTTGGGCCTAGACCCATTTACACCATTGTGGTCTATGGAGTTATGTAAAGTTTTAAAAGCTCAGTTCTTAATAGGCATTATTTCTTATCCTCATTCAAAGGGGAAGATATCAGGGTTACTAAAACTTTAACACATGGTTTTCTTCCTACATAGGGTGATTCGATACCCCCTCTCCTTATCTCTACCTTCTGTTTAGTATTGGGTTACATGCACGCAATATATTGGTTTCTCCTTTGGAACAAGTGGAGAATGATCACCCCCATTTTTTTACAAGTTCAATAATACACTCCAATTCTCCATCTACAAGAAAGGAATAAGAGTTATTCCATTTGTAGAAGCAAACATGTGTATTCCTTCTATGCTTTTCATCTCTTTATTTCCATTTGTAAAGTTCAAGTTCTATATTTATATTTTATTTATAGTTCAATTTCTACTATGGAAATTGACTACACTCTATGTTGTAGGTTTCATCAAAGAGCATGCCAACACCAAAAATATAGATAAAATGATAAGTTATTTACATATAATAATTCAAAAATATGAAGCACATAATAAAAACATCAACACAATGCAAGAGATATTGGTGGGCCAATATTCCCAAATATTGAATATATTCAAAATATAAGAATACACTTAAGGTAGGCAACACCATGAAATTCTCCTTAAGGAAGGAGTAACTCCACAATCTCATAATAAGATAATTCCACTTAGAGGGGAAAGCCTCCAATATACCTCTACCAAGTAGAAGACTCAAAACATACATGAAATATCTCACAATGATACACATTTCCTTTATATAGGCATACACTAGTCTTAAAGGTTGATAACACCTAGTCCCAATGTAGGCTAACTCATTACCTAATATATATAATTGGTATGTGACCCCATATATTATAAAAAATAGATAACTAAGGGGATATGTGTCACATGTCAGCATCTCCATCATCCCATATACATTATAATATAATATCCCAAGGTACATAACATGCCCTCCCTCCTTGACATGTTTCATCCCTAAAACATGATATGAATCCATAAAGTGGGTGTGCTTCAAATCATTGCACACTTGTCACAATGTTCACTCATCCAACCACCCATATATAATATATTAATGGGTAATACATTTCTAAACCTCATTCCATAATAGGATTCTCTACTTTGATTCCATACATGTCCATATTTTTTCCTCCTCAACATCCATGCATAGCCATAATAATTATTCTTGTGATTCCATGTCATATAATTGTTGCTCCATTGATTTCATGTATAACCATAGTGATTGTTCCTCTAATTCCATGTATATCCATGTGTGTTTCTTCCCTCATGTTTCCTAACATGCCTCTATGATTATTTCCTCTCATGATGATGTAGATGTCTATATGCTACGAGTCTTATTATCCTCAACTTTATTTTCCTCTTCCACCTTGTTGTTTTCTAGTTCTTATTTCTCTTAAGTAGATGAATAATTATTTTCTTATTTTTCATCATCTTCTCCTTTTGAATAATTCATATTCCCTTCTTCACGATCTTGAAATTCATTTGCATGCTCCATCTTGACATTTCTTTGTTCCTTGTTAAGTGTGATATCCTGCAAGGTAACCTTCTATTTTCTTGTATCACATTTTTATGAATTTATTTTACACATTACTATCAATTTTTTCCAAGGTCTCTAATTAAGGATATTCAATAAAAATATCTATATAATCCATATATAAAGCATAAATATATTAATGAAAAAATATTTATCCATAGAGAGCTTTAAATCTTCAAAAAAAAAAAAATCTTACCATCCACTTGAGCTTCTTTGATATTCTTTTCCTAAACATGTAGATGTTGAGTTACATCCATATTGATGAAGTTATATTTTTTCTAAGGTTTATGGAAACAATTACCTTTTTCCTTTGAATGCACCCTTCAAATTGAAATATTGAAGCTTCCTTTGTTGGAGATGCATTATTTGAACTCTTATCTTGATTTGTTGTCTCTCCTTCTAAATCATGTGTAGCCTCTTCATCATCAACATTACCTTCTTAATCTTATTCATATTCATCTTATTTTTCATTCTTATCTACAACATCCTTATTTGCAACATCCTCTTCTTCACCATCTTTTTGACCCATGATCAATCTAAGAAAACCCGTTCCATTTCCTCCCAAGACCAATATGGACTCTCTTGTCTCACTTGATACCACCAAGTTTGTGCTAAACCACCAAGCCAAAGATGATAACAAACCCTTGGAATTATCCATGTAAAATAATTTTCCTTAAATTAGATCCACCATTCTTTAGCATCAATCACACCATATCCACAAAGAGTTTTCATCACCATGACCTACAAAAATCTGGGGTTTTAAGAATAAGACCTCTTGATCAATATTTTTCCTACCCTTTTAGGAATTATGTTGGCCTTAATTTAGAAAATACAAGACAAAACCCCTAATTATATTTTTGATACATTTAGGAAAATGTAAAAAAATGAGAAAAAATCCTAATATATAGACCTGTGGAGAAAATTTGTGAAAAAAACGTGAAATTACAACAAATATCTCAAAACACGTCCATTTTTTTAAACAATTGTAGGGTGTATCCTTGATACAAAATCACCCCACCACACACAATATAACTAAATTTGTTGTCACAATTTGAAAGATATAGATAAAGAATTAAAATTAGTGTTTAATCCCTCAAACTAAAATATTTTTCTCAAAAAAACTCCAAAAAATTTAAAATATTAAGGGTAGATTCCTTAAATGATTTCTCCACTTCACACAAAATCTCTTAAAAAAATTATAATCGATCTCAAAACATAAGCGAATCACTAAAAATAGGGTTTCATCTTATAAATTTCCTAGATCAATGCTTTGATACCACTTGATAAGAGATTTACATATAATAATTTATAAATATGAAGGATATAATCAATGTCAACACAATGCAAGAGATACCGGTGGGCCAATCTACCCAAATATTCAATATATTCGTATTAAAATAATAACCTTAAGGTAGTGCAACACCATATAAAGCTCCTAAAAGATTAACTCCACATTCTCTCAATATGGGAGCTTCACTTTGAGGGAGAAACCTCTAATATACCTCTACCATGTATAATACTCAACACATACATGGCATCTCTCATAATTATACTCATTTCCTTTATATAGGCATACATTACTCTTAAAGGATGGGTAATGCCTAATCCTAATGTAGGAAGACTCATTACCCAATATAATTAATTCCTATGTGACCCAATATATTATAAAAACATAACTAATTAAGGGGGATTTGTGCCATGTGTTAACATCTCCATCAACCCATATACATTATAATATCATATCCTAAGTTACATAACAAAAGAAATACAAGAAAATACAAAGTGTGTCCACACACTCGGGTATCATTTTTCTTCAATCATGTAATTTTCATTTCATACTTAAAGGGGGCAAATGTAGACATAAAACTTTGACAACTTATCCTTTGATACTACTAGTTATGATTGTGCTTTTTGGCTAGTAAAAACACCCACATCCTATCCCCACTCATTACATCTTGTTATCTCTCTCCTAACTTGCTTATTCCTACACAATGATGTGACTTCACAACTTGAACATAAATGTATAAAATTAGTACATTAACTTTGTTTATCGGAAGCAACTTCTGAATTTCACTTATGCTACCCTATCCAAAACTATACAATAGCGTTAGGATGTAATTTTCAGTCCTAATGGACATTTATGGTCTTGGACCAACACATATTATAATTGTATTATCTTTATTGGGTCTTTTTATCCTCCTAGGTTGGCCTTTACATGAAAAACTAACTTTGGAGCCCTATATAAACAAGTTTATATCGCATCATTCACTATCTTAGAAATCACTTAACACTCTCATGAGATCCCATTACAAATACTAACACAAAAGGCACCCAAGGCTCCTAAATATTTTGAAAGCTAATGCACATCCACTAAGGCAACCACTACTATAGTTCTAAAGAACTCAACTAGGTTAAGGAGTTTAACTTCCCTCATTTCCAAGTACTCAAAGATCCTTACTCAATATCTTAACAAGAGCACAATCATCTCAAGCACGATCAATGTGATTCAAAATTTCAACTAGCTACATTCATCTAGATATCACATGCTAGGTGGAGAACTATGTTTGGTTTGAGATCTCTTTGGAGTAGTACCAATGTAGGCACCTACATGGATTTTTATTCAACCCATACACTAAACTTATTGCAAAGTCTCTCACTCGTCATTAGGTTTTGAGTTCCATTAAGCTTATTTCATATGGTTTTGGAATTGTGTGACACTTAAAGTTTAACAACGAGACATATTTCTATACCACCAAAGAGAATAGTAAGTTATGGAACCCCATTCCAAGAAGGTATAAAATTGTACAAAAAGTCCATGACAATCCAATCATTCTTGGGAGAGGTGTATGACTCCATAGCAACAAAGTCTCAAGTCATAGTCTCTGGAACAAAGCATCAATAGGTTCATCACTCCCGGTTTATCTAGTTTGTGCACCCAAGTCTCTCCTATACCACTATGTGTGTGTGTGTGTGTGTGTGTGTGTGTGTGTGTGTGTGTGTGTGTGTGTGTGTGTGTGTGTGTGTGTGTGCATATTTTCTTGTGTGTATTTGATCTTGTAGCATATTCTAAACACTAGTTGCAAGTATTAATATAGTATTTCGATATTGCATGATTAACGTTGAAAGTTAATTAATTATAATAATCCCCGTAATGAACCTTACGTTCCTTTTTAGTTTTTGTGCATAATTAACCATAAAATATGGACACCTTTAGAGAGATTAAATATGATTTTCGACTCTTGTAGATTAGTAGAGACATTTTTCCTTCTCTAGAGGCATTGTGACTTAATAAAGGTATCAAAGTATTAAATGTGGGCCTCGAGTTCTTGAAAAGGAATGTAATATAATACACAACAAAAAATGGCTTGGGAAGATTTAGCAATGGATTGTGGGTCAATATGCAACCATTTGACCTAAAATTAAACCCAATACAAATCTTTGTTTAAGAACTTACCAACAAGCCCAAGAACACATTAATTCAAGTTTTGTGTAAAATGTTATGGCCAATGATTTTTTAAGACTTTGTTTGCATGCAATGGGTCTCATGGGCACATAACATCTCTGAGTGGAGACATGGTCCAATTACATGCTCTCATGGTCCTTGTGGTGTCCATGCCTTCTTCTGTGATTTATTTTGGGCTTTGTTACTCGTTATTCATCATTTTTCCAATTGCAATGATCCCAAAGTGCTTCTACTTGTATTATGGGCCCCATAATGCCCAAGAAATAACATTTGAGACCTAATCCAATATGGTGACATGTGTGACCATCTTGGATAGCTCAGAGTTGCATATTAAATTTCCAATTCATGAACATTTTGACACTATGTGCAAGGCACCTATGGGTCCTTATCACTTATCACTTAGTATCCCACCTAAAAGAGAGTAAGGGTCCCTTATTAATTTTTTTTGTTTCATGTGGGCCTCTCCTTAGTTCTCCACTTTATTAAAAAGTTTTTTTAAAAGATAAAGACCTTGAAATTGCTCTTCCTTGCTAATGTGATACTATTCCTAATATGGTTTTCAAAATGGAATGGGTCACCTATCTTTGGAGCACTTGAATGAAGCTTTGAGATCCCTTCTTTATACTGCTAAGTGCAAAGAAGGTTGTTCCATGGGTCTATGAAGATATTTGTGAGCATGAGTGACCATCTTTGAGCTCTTTGAAGCATGTGAAGACATTAGGCACCACTATTGGATCTCTACAACTTTTTAATGTTTTGATCATTGTTATTGAAGCATTAAGACTACATCTAAGCTTTGAGATTGCATTGAAATCATGGAAATAGAGAAAAGGGAATGTAGAAGCTTTAACATTCAAAATATAACATCAAAATGAACTTGAGGGCACATGGTTAGTAAAAATGGGCTAGACGAATCATATTATTAATAGGTCTAAAGGTTGATTTATCACGGGGTGGGAAAATGATTGTGATAACATCTCCTTAGAAGTGTTTAAGGCTATGAGAACTTCCTCATATGATAATATATCAACACCTCCAATCTTTTTTTACTCTCTCTATCTTGGATGAACGTCAATTTGGTTTCCTAGAGAAACTATGTTTTTCAGAATCTCTTCTAATGTTGCATGAAGGAAAGGGTAGTAAGAGATATATGCATTGACCTTCAATTTTGTCTCATTTTCCTTGTAAATTTCTTATGGGTTTGTGTAAGGATATTTTTTTATATCAAGGTTTGGTACAACATGGTTTTATTGAGGGTTTTCTAGATGGGATGCTGGATTTTCCCATTTTGATTGAAAATTACAATCAATTTCAATCAAGATTTACAAACACAAAAACAACTCAACAGAATTCCTTGTCAAGGTAGTAATAGAACCACAATCTATGGTGGGAGCTACCAAAAAATATCCACATGTTTTTAATTAACAATTTGAATCATAGTTGTTCATTTCAAATTGTATTTCTGAGACAGATATTAAAAAAAAAAGACTACTTTTTATTTGTGTAATCATGTGGTGGAAAGAGTGGAAAATAAAAATCCCATACTAAACCACCACCATGCCTCTTTTCTTGACTAGTAAATTTTAAATTCATTCTAATATTCTTTCTCCAACTCGTTTTCATTGTTCTTCATCATGATGGGTTTTCTTTTTAAGTCTTCCTACAATATGCTATAAATTTGTCATGGATATTTCCGTTGGGATGAATTAGAATGGTAGAGGTGTTTCTACATAGTTGCATTGTATATGTATATGACTTCTTGATATTAGTTCAAGAGAGCCTTAGTTCTCTCTCCTCAGGTTATTGACGGAAAGGACATAAATTATAGGTTAGAAAGATACAGTATAGGTTATTGGCTGATGAGAAACATTTGAAGCAGTTTGCACCAGCCTGTCAATGATTTTTTTTTCTGATTTGTATTCATGGATTCCCTGCTGAGAGTTCTAAAGAAAATATTTATATGGCCTTTGCTTCTCCATCAATGTGAAGTTCCCTTGTACACCAAGTATAATTTTTTTCACCCTAAAATCATCAGTCGTCACACTCAGTGCGTCATAGTTATTAAAGAAGAAGGATTACATAAGATCAGAAAAATGTTCCACTGTGCACTCTAATACATAATTAAATCCCAAAATATCAATTTATTATGTGATATTATGAAAAATTGTATATAGTATTTTTGACAGATGTTTTAATTGTCAACCACACATTAAAAAGGAAAGTTAAAATTATGTATATATTTTAATAGATAATGTAACAACACATTTAACCATTTCTTTACAGTACTTACTTTATGAATCTTCAATTTATTATAATATTATTAAAAATTATGTATTGTACTATTGATATAAGTTTCAGTTATCAGTCATAGATTGAAAATTTGGTTAAGAATATATATATATATATATATATATATATATATATATATATATACATGGGACAATACATTTAAGCATTATTCATATTCATTAAATTATAAATCTTTGATTTATTAGGATATTATAATATTGTGTTTAATATAATAAAAGGTGGAGTACACGAATTAGATGTAAAAATAACTTGTATTCTTAGACTTAGAGTAAAGCACTCGAAGGGTGTCCATTCTAAACATGGTTTGTGTGTGGATGTCACATGTCTTTTTAGGCTTAGTGTCAAGGTTTGAGGGTATCTAATTTAAGCATCATCCCTTTTTAATGTTGAGGTCTTTACATTGGAGAAACAATTGATTGATGTTGACTTCTTTGTAAATGAAAGAATGAACACTAGTTAACACAACCTATGTCATTGTAAAATACTCCATTGGCTCCACCTAGCATTGAGGTTACAATGATTTTAAGATTTTCTTTACTCATATTTTATAAACACATTTATTGATGTTACCTTTATTTTCTAATGGAGTGCTTTTGCAATGATAGTGCAACTATTAGTAGTATTCTTGATTAGAGCTTAAATCCATATATGATCTCAATAGTGAGGAATTTAATTATTTTGATGAAATTAAAATGGTGGGTTTTAATGATGTGGATACACATCTTCTTGATATAAACCTAACCTTGAATCTTTGTTGTGAAAATTTTTTTCCCCAAGTTTGTGCTCTATAAGATTCTCAACAAGGAATGAAATCCTAATTTTTTTACTTTTACATTGAATAGGAGATTTATATTATATGGTGCCTAGAATTTAGAAAAATAGTTGTTTTTGTCAAACAAATATTGTTAGGATAAAAACAATTGTTATTTAATATTGACTCCTTTTAGGTGACACCTCATAACCAAGGTTGTTAATGGTTATTGAGTTGTCTTAATCTCACCGCTCATTTGTATTAATCTCTTAGGCCGCTGATTTTCAACGAGAGTAGTATATAAGGGGGTCATTGGGTCATTTGTAACAAGGAAGTTTTTAGAGAAACTTGCAATATTGTTAGGTGAAGTAGTCTCTGCAATGGTTATTAGTTTTCTTAAGGGCTAAATTTGATAATCTCGGCCGTTGATTTTCAACTGAGATAGCAAAGGGAGGAATATCAAAACAGGAGGATTAGGAGATTGTCGAGCTCTACCAAGAAGAGGCAAGCAAGATTTATTTGTATCTCTTGATTTGCTGAAGTTTAATATATTTCTCATCTGTAGTACTGGTTTTCCCTACGGGTTTTTCCAGGGACAATTGTCCGAAAATATTGTGTTCACCTTGTTGGGTATTTTTTATGTGTTTGTATTTGTGAAGTTACAGTTGTGTTATTTTCCAATATTTGTTGATCAAATAATCTTACAAGATAGGAGGTTAATAATCAGTAACTGTAATAGATTTTTCACATGGTATCAGAGCTAAGTTCGGGTAGAAGAGATTTACCCTAGGTGAAAGAAAGTGAGGGTTTATAAAACCCAGTTTAACCTCTTCAAAATTATTATTATTATTTTCTTTTAAGATGGCCTCAACAGGTTTAAGAGATCAGACAGATTGGATGGAGCCTCGAATTTTGGTGTCTGGAAAGCCAGAATTTCTCTATTGCTGGAAGAGAATGGTATCAAGGAATATGTGACCACTGTTGTACCTGTACCTACAGATGCAACACAACTCTTAGCATATAAGAAGGAAGATGCCAAGGTGAGGAGGCTGATTCTTGATGGTGTCAAGGATCATATTGTTCCGCATATTACAGAGTTAGATACAACGAAGACGATGTGGGATGCCATTATGAATCTATACTAGAATGCTACCACTAACCGGAAGCTGATTCTCAGAGAAAAGTTGAGGAATACCCGGATGAATAAGGGAGAAGACGTCACAAGTTACCTCACCAGACTTAGACTTGTCAAGGATGAATTGGCAGCTATTGGAGACAAACCAAATGATGACGAGCTAGTGAGAATAGCCCTAAATGGGTTTACTAAGCAGTGGGATGTCTTTGTTCAAGTCATCAATGGACGAGACACCTTACCGAGTTGGGATCGACTATGGAGTGATTTCACTCAGGAGGAGCTTAGACTAAGTCTTGTCAATGGAGCCAACAATAAGAGTCAGAAAAGTGAGGTGGAACAGGAAAATGTTGCCCTAATGGGTAAAGGGAAAGCAAAGAAGGGGTCTAGTAAAGGATCAAATTCACAAGGTGAAAAGAAGAAGAAAGATTCTTCGAAGATCAAGTGCTATGGCTGTCACGAGTTTGGCCACTATGTCAGCGATTGCCCAGAAAGGAAGAAGAATGAAAAGAAAGGCAAGAAGCAAGTTGTGGCTTCAGCAAGTGCAGATGAGCTCTCTAGTAGAATGGAAGATGAGTTTGCACTCATAGCATGTATGGTTAGCTCAACCTCACAGAGTGTTTGGTACATAGATAGTGGGGCGTCATATCATATGACAGGAGTTAGAGAATACTTCTCCAGTTATAAGGAAGAGAGCACCAGAATCCAGATCTCTATGGGGAACATGTCCAAACTCAACTCAGTTGGGAAAGGGACTGTTCAGTTTCAGAGGGAGAGTGGTAAGATGATTCCCCTTCATGATGTGTTGCATGTTCCAGGCTTAGGGATGAATTTGATTTCTGTATCTGTCCTTCAGGACAAAGGGTACAATGTACTCTTTAGAGGGGCACATGTGTTGATCAAGCACAAGGATTGGAAATCACCCATAGCTATTGGAGTTAGGAGCGGTCGGCTTTATAGGCTGCAGTTTGATATTCCTAAGGCACTCATGAGCAACAATAATCTTAGAGATCAGGGAGAGCTATGGCATAGAAGGATGGGCCATATCCATCATGGAGCCCTTAAATTACTTCATGAGACAATGACAGGTGTTCCTGAGGTGAGCACAGAGCACGATGATGTATGTAAGGGATGCGTGTTGGGGAAGTTTGCTAAAGCATCTTTTCCAAGGAGTGACACCAGATCCAAGGGCATTCTTGATCTAGTACATTCAGATGTATGTGGACCAATGTCGACGAAGTCTCTCAGAGGGTATGAGTACTTTGTTACTTTTATTGATGATTTCTCCAGAAGACATGGATATACTTCTCAAGACCAAGGATGAGGTTTTCAAATGCTTCCAAGAGTTCAAAGCTCTTGTGGAGAATTCGACAGAAGGAAGATAAAAGTTCTTCAGTCAGACAATGGAGGCGAGTACAAAAGCAATGAGTTCCAGGAGTTCTGTACTAGAGAAGGAATCAAGAGAGAGTGGACTGTTCTTACAATCCGCAACATAATGGAGTTACTGAGAGGAAGAATCGGTCTATAACGGAGGCATCAAGGGCTATGTTGCATGACCAGGATATACCCCGTTATCTGTGGGCAGAGGCATGCAAAGACAAACAATATACATACAGAATAGAGTTCCACATAAGGTACTAGGGAAGATGACACCAGAGGAAGCATTCACTGGGAAGAAGCCAAATGTCACTCACTTTAGGATCTTTGGGAGTTTGGCATATTGTCACATTCCTAAGGATACACGTACTGCAAGTTAGATCGATCATGGAGAGAGGGTACTTTGTGGGGGTACAATGAAACCTCAAAGGCATATCGATATTCATTCCGGGGACCAGAGGATTATTGTTCGACGTGATGTCAAGTTCATGGAGGACAAGGCATTTAGAAGGTCTAGAGATTTTCCAGTAGATGATCAGAGTGAGCAGCCAACAGAAGCTCCAAGGATCACTCAATCGAGCAAGGGCAAAGCAAAGCTCGAGTACGCTTACTAGTACAAGCATAGACTCAGAGGAGAGAGAGTTTTCAAAGTATGGAGCAACAGTGCAAGAAGAGATGCATCAAGAAGACATGGAGGTTGATATTTCATCCTCTACAATGGCAAAGAAGAACCGTGAGGTTCAATGACATACGTAAGAATACTCAGAGTTAGTGGGTACTCCTAGGAGGAGTAATAGACAACGGAAACCACCAGCCAGTATGATGACTATGTTGCATTAGTTAGTATGTTGGTAGATAGTGAACCTTCTAGCTATCGAGGCTGCACAACATCAAGTGTGGCAAGAAGCAATGGTTGAGGAGTATACTTCAATTATGCAGTAATGATGTGTGGGAGGTAGTGCCTGACCAACAGATAGGGCAAAGTTGGTTGATCACGCTGATCTATAAGATCAAGCACGGTGCAGATGGTAGATCGAGAAATATAAGGCAAGGTTCATGGCAAAGGGGTTCTCTCAAAGAGGGAATAGACTACGAGGAGACATTTGCTCCAGCTTGCTGTATACTTCTATACGAGCCGTAATCTCAATTTCAAAGACAGATGGGATGGCAGATCCATCAAATGGATGTCAAGACAACGTTTCTTAATGGTGAGTCAAAGAGGAGGTATACATAGAACAACCAAGGCTTTGAGCACACAACAAAGAGACCCACGTGTGTAGATCAAGAGAGCATCAGACGGACTCAAGCAGGCTCCCAGCAGCGTGGTATGAGCGCATTGATAGTTACTTGTAGGAAATGGGCTTTGTGAAGAGTGAGGCAGATGCTAATCTCTACTACTTGGTAGTTGGAGGTGAGATTCTCATTCTTGTCCTATATGTAGATGACTTGTTTCTTACAGGTTCACTGGGGCTCATAGAAGAATGCAAGAGGGGTCTTGCAACAGAGTTCGAGATGAAGGATTTGGGACTTATGCACTACTTTCTAGGCATGGAGGTATGGCAGAAAGATGGAGAGATTTTCCTTGGGCAAGGGAAATATTGCATGGAAATCTTGAAAAGGTTCAGGATGGAAGATTGCAAAGCCATGTCTACACCCATGATCATGAATTGGAGGAAGGTAGACACATCCAGGGAGAAGGATGTAGACCCCACCTTATACAGGCAATTGATTGGTTCTCTCATGTATTTGGTCAATACCAGGCCAGATATAGCTTTTGCAGTTAACTCTCTTAGTCAGTTCATGGTTGAGCCAAAGAGAGTGCATTGGACTGTGGCAAAGCATGTGCTGCGTTATTTGCGAGGTACAATCGAGTATGGAATTAGATATGCTCGAGGTGAAGGAATCAGGTTGATGGGCTATACTGACGCAGATTGGGCAGGTAGTACAACGGACAAGAGGAGCACTTCAGGGTGTTGTTTCAGTCTGGGATCGAGTCAGTATCTTGGTTCAAAGAAGAAGCGTAAGTCTCAGTGGCTCGAGTTCAAGCAGAGTCGAGTACATAAGAGCTAAGATGGCAACATGTGAAGCTATATGGCTTCGAAGTCGCTAGTAGCTTTGTTTGGTCGAAGGTCGAGACTACGGTGATACACTCGCGACAATCGAGTTGCATCAAGTCGATCGAGAATCGTGTTTCATGATAGGTCAAAACATATAGACATCAAGTATCACTTCATCGAGATTGTGTACAACATGGGGGTTAAGCTACAGCTTTACCTACAGATCAAGCAGTGTAGTAGATATTCTGACAAAGGCATTGGGGAAGGCAAAATTCATCTTCTTCAGAGAGATGTTGGGTGTCATGCAGAACAACTTCCTCGCTAAGAGGGAGTGTTAATCTTAGTAGCTTGGACAACTGTTTGTCCTCACCCGAATATAGCAACATTAGTTATGGGTAGTTTGGACAACTGCTTTCGCTCGCCTAGAATTTAGAAAAATAGTTGTTTTTGTCAAACAAATATTGTTAGGATAAAAACAATTGTTATTTAATATTGACTCCTTTTAGGTGACACCTCATAACCAAGGTTGTTAATGGTTATTGAGTTGTCTTAATCTCAGCCGTTCATTTGTATTAATCTCGGCCGTTGATTTTCAACGAGAGTAGTATATAAGGGGGTCATTGGGTCATTTGTAATAAGGAAGTTTTTAGAGAAACTTGCAGTGTTAGCAAGTAGTCTCAAAGTAGCATTGGAGATAGCGCAAGGAATATCAGCAATAGATTAGGAGATAGAAGCAGCAGAGGAATATCAATATTTGAGGATTAGATTTTGTCGAGCTCATCGCTTGGCCAAGAAGAGGCAAGCAAAATTTGTATCTCTTGATTTGCTGAAGTTTAATATATTTCTCATCTTACAAGTAGTATCGGTTTTCCCTACGGGTTTTTCCAGGACAATTGTCCAAAAAATATTGTGTTCACCTTGTTGGGTATTTTTTATGTGTTTGTATTTGTGAAGTTACAGCTTGTGTTATTTTCCAATATTTGTTGATCAAATAATCTTACAAGATAAGTACCCATGTTTGGCTTTGTCTATCTCATATGTGCAATAGCAATCCAAAGAAGATCAAGAAATTTAAGAGTAGTAGTTTGAGAATGTAAACGATACATGATATTGCAAACAATTGGTGGTAATTGGTGAGAGGTGACAAGCCTAACAAACATATGCCTCCTTTTCTAGGCTTGGTGACATTGGTTGCCTATTTTCTTTATGCACGTGCATGATCTTTTTTTATCTCTTTGTATTGTTATAATACTTTTAATATATAATTTGTAGCATTGGCCATCTATAATGATTCTCAACACTTTATTTTGAATAATATATTTTTATTTTTCACATACATTATTACATGTTTTTACTATTACAAATTTATTTATTTTAATTGAAAATAAATTTATATTTAATTAGTAATAATATGTATCGTTATACCTATATCGAATGGAGTGTGGTTACAGTGAAATCAACTCCGTAGCATCTCCAAACCCTTGGTCAGCTGGCCAACACTTACAGGATCGTGGATGATTATGGAAATTCCAAGAAAAAAAATACCAATGTTGATGGATGTGATCTGGTATCGTTGGGTGTCAACATTGAATCCTTGGCTAAGGAGTGGGAGAAAGTGCTTGATGGTCTTGAAAAAGCCAAAAGTGATGTTTGTAGGGGTGATTGTTATTATACTATTTGGCTTTTTACTATGTTGTTAGTTTGTCGGTGGTTTTATATTTGTTGTTATTTCTATTTTTGCTATGTTATAAACTAGTCTATATGCTCTTTGAGGAAGCCAGATGTTATTGTCGATATATACGTAATCTTTTTGTTGTTGTGTAATGTCATATCTATTCTTTTAGAGCTTTGACTTGTAAGGGGTAAGATCCCCTCAACCCTTACATATATATTTGAAACTATTTCTTAAAAATTTAATAGACTTATTTCCATCTTAAAACAATCTACAACACTAAACAAAATACAATAAAAAAACAAAAATAAAATATCTGATGTAAAAACTAAAAGAAAAAATAACTTTAAAAAAAAATGAAAACAAATTAATTCCTACAAAATCCTGTCAAGAAATATGCAAACTTCAATTTTTTTATATTTCACATTATCTTTTCTAATGAGGTTTAGTTTATTTAGTAGTGTCCGCTTTACAATGATACTTCCTACATATTTGCAAGACATAATGGTGGCGCCATAAGAATTTGTTTGGTTTGCGTGTGGAATAACTCAAAATTGGTTGATGATGACAATTTCATAAGGCCCCATTTATTTAATTTTTAGATAATACCTTTAACAGTTTGCAAATCCAAGACCTCTTTCTTCGTGTAGTATGATTTGATTTTATTGCTTTTTAAAGAACCCGCTTTATCATGTTATTATTTAGCTCTCAAAATTCAAAAACCAATGATTTAAATTAGGGACCCTCAAGAATAGGAAAAAAAATAAACAAACAAAAAAACCGTCGTCTGCTTGTCTTGGATCATGTACACAGAAGATGATGAAATGAAATAATACATAAATCGGAAAAGAAAACCTCGTCGAGAACAACCATGGAACTCAAACGGGGAAAATAGAGGACTTGGGAAGAAATTCAAGGAGGCTTGAATGTGTTGGGGAGTCTACAAAGGAAGAAATATGCAATGGCATTGATTTGTGGACATTGCTCTCTCCCTCTCTTTCTCCTTCTCCTTTTGATTTCAGAGATCCTTCAGGAGATAGTGGAAATAATTCAAGAGTTTGAAGGTTTCCATCTTGCTCCTCCTCCTCTTCTTCCTCTCCCTGAAAATACTTATTGTGAGATGTTTGCAGGCAGATTGATTCTGAGCTGCTCTCGGTGTGCAGGCTGAGATCTTCATTGGGAGTCTGCCACATTCTGATCTTCCGTTTGCATGGGTTGCTACTAAACACATTTTTCAAAACCATGTTCATCGACATACCTCCCTCCCCATTCACAGAATCCCACATTGAACTGGTGTTTTTGGTGGGTGGGAATTCCAGATCTGTTTTCACTTGGGGTGCTGTGAAATCAAGACCAAAAGAAGCCAGTCCCTGAAAACAATACAAAAATATATTCAAGACTTTTGAAAATTTGTACTTAAATTACCCATTTAAGTTCCTTGTATGGTACGTATGTTCACCTTAGAGAAAGGCATACTGAACAACGAAGAAGAATTGAAAATAGGTTGAGAAGTCTCAGATGCAAATGGCAAATTGTAGAAGGCATGTCCAGTACCTGTTAAAAATATATATATATAATACACATAAGAAACTCAGGTTGGAACTAGATGAAAGAAAATACTATATAATCTTTACAGATTTAAATATTTAAGCTCCAACTTGGAAGAAGTGCCATTATACATAATATGGAATTTGTCCTATATTAACATGACATTAGAGTTGTGACCTAATTTGAGGGCAACCGAAAAAAATTTATGTTAAGCGAAAGTATTAGCTTGCAAGCTGAGAAAATAATACCTTCAGGATTATAAATGTGCTCATTAACAGTATTGTCATCTGGTGCAAGGGAGAGTCTCTCTCTTTTTGTAGTAGCTGCTGCAGCTGCCATGGTATTACGTTTTTGCTTCTGTCTTTCTCTGGCCTTGTGGTTTTGAAACCAATAGAAGACATTTTTGCCTTCAATCTTTCCATACTGTCTCAACTGTGCTGTGATATGCTCGATCTGTTCTGCATTGGGTGTCCTCATCCCTCCTTTATAAAACATTTCCAGTATTCTAATCTGCTCTGGTGTTGGATTCCATCTTGTCCCAGAGGGATGAGACTGTGCACAGCTCTCTACTTCTTCCTTCATATTTTGTTGCTGTTGGCTTCCTGTTCAATATATACAAACCAAAAGTTTACAGATTACAATCATGCTTGGGTCTGTATTTGAGCACCGCCCAAAAACATAAAGTATAAGAAAATAATAATATGAATTTATCATTTAGGCCCAACTCCGGATAGCTTAATAACCTAATATGAATTTATTATTTAGGCCCATCTCAGGATAGCACCACCCAAAAACATAAAAGTAAAAAAATAATAATATGGACATCATGAATTTATCATTTAGGCCCAAATCAGGATAGCTTAATAACCTAAATAAAGTTCCATTAACCAACCTGCAGGAAACTTTTGAATGTGGTCTCTGTCTTTAACCTTAATTTCTGCTTCTCCATCCAGCTTCATTATATTCTCTCTCTCAAGAAGGCAGGTTGCAGCAGACATTGAGAGGTTACTCTTAATAGCACTTGTTGAAGAGAAAACTTGTGGTTGGTTGTATTGATCATGGTGGGACTGGTGAGACCAGACAGTTGCATTGGCCATTGCAGGTGTACTGCTACTTGGAGAAAGACTTAGCCTTGGTACCAGTGGCCTGAAACGCTTATTTAACCCTCCACTCTCACATTGAGCAAATGGCATGCTTGTGACAGCATTCATGCTTGCCATTCTAGCCTCCATATTTTATTCTTCTTTGTAACCCACTTACAGTAGAGATGGAGCCTCTACTGAATAAGAAGAGACATGTGTGTATGAATGAGACTAGGGCCTAAGAATGGTGAAGAATTTAAGGAGGGATGACACTTAAGGAGTGATGTAAACATGGGTTTTAAGGATGAAGGAGAAGGCATCTTTGTGGGTATGGAAGTTGATGAAAGAGGGAAAGAAAGGACAGGCAAGCAGTGGAAGACGACGTGGACCGTGGGCAATAGCAGCAAGATACTGCTGCCATTATTGATGTTGTTGTTTGATGGAATTTTGTGCCTTCTGCTCATTCAGTGGGGGTGGTGATTGATGTCATTTTGTGCCTCATTTCATACAATATTGTACAAGTAGGTGTATAACAGCCTATCTATACTTCCACAGTACTTTCTTAGATGGGGAATTTGTCGGCTAAATTCCTATCATGAACTGACTATTTTGCTTCCCAAATATCAGTAGTAAATACTTTCATAACAGTACCTTCTAAAGGGCAGATAGTATCTTAGAATATCTCTTGTTCAAATCTCCCCCATTAGGTAAACCTAAACCTAATTCAGATTTCATTTCTACTAATTCTTCCTCATCTCTTGCAATCATACGGTGATGATTTAATGACATAACAATGCTACTAATTATGCTTTGTTGATTTCAATTCACATATGTTAATCATCACTCAAAATAAGGTTGATTTAGAGTTGGAGGTTTTTATAAAAGCTCCTGCTAAGATACCGTAGTTTACTTTAATATTATTTTTCTAATTAATGACATCACTAGTCACCATGGCCACAACGAGGAGAAAACATGGGAGTTGGGGTTCACATGCTTTACAAGAAATTCATCATCATTTTAGCCATCATTCAGATTATGAAAGAGCAATATGCTAACACTGTCAAGTTTGACTTGATGCCAAAAGGAACGGTGAGAAAGTTTTTAATTAAAATCAATTTTAGGAAAACTATATCAAGATTAACATCACATCTATTCTCATTTGATTATGTGAAAAATATCCCCTCCTTGAATTGGCTCCATTTCCATTGAAAACATAGCTTATGATTGCTCTTTGCAGGTGTTGTTATCCGGGGCACCTCCATGATAGGTTTGAATTCTTTAGTATTATTCTTGGATCTAGTTGTTCCCTGCCTCATCATGCATTCTATGCATTGGAGAAAGAGCTCTTTGACTTGCACGAGATTCTCCTTCATGAAAGAAGAACTATCCTTGCTTAATGCCTACCTTTTTGAATTTTGGAGGGAATATGGTGAAATGAAAGGTGGTGGTGGTGGGTTGGTAACTTTACAATCTATATTCTCCACTTTCTATATATCTACAATACCTTTTACACACATTACATTTTAAATCAATTGAAAGGATAAAGATTTGGAACCTTTGCAACTTTAGGTATTAAGCATTGGTATAGAATCGAATAGTTAATGTTTTGAGATTTAGTTTTTCATAATTTATTTAGGATTTATGGGTTTTTATTTAACTCATTTTTATAAGACTTGAATTAACATGGTTTATTTTTATTCAATATAATTCGTATTTTTGGTGGATGAGTTGTGTATTATTCAACTACTTCAATTTTTTTTTACAAATTTATTAGAATTCAAATCCTCATTATATATTTTTATTCTTATTGATGGGTTTGTAGGAACCTATCTATTACATAAATTAGCATAGTTGAAATATTGACCAACAATTGTTTTTGGATTTTTGGATAGTATTTTTCATTCCTTGGTCAACAATTCAAATTGTTTTTATATGTGAGGTTTAGGTACAACACTCTAAAACAAGCACAATGGTGCTAAATATAAAGACAACTTATTTTTACCAATTCACATCAAAATCCTAACATACCTGTCTAGGATAAATGACTAAATAACCAGTATAGGTATTTCTAAACCATGCGCACAATAATACTAAATATAAAGACAACTTAATTAAATTGGGTCACTTCAAAGTGGAATGTACTTATAAGATAAACAACTAAACAACCTCTATATCAAAAAGTTTGGAGACTAAGAAAATTCCAAATCACCCGACTTTCTTATCAGATAAACAATTGAATAGTAAAACTCAACAAAACTCGTACCCATCTTTATAGCTACTCTAAACCATATTGAATAGTGCTAAATATAAAAAAACACATCGTTAAAGTGACTTACTTTTGTGGGTGGGTGCCTATAATACACTTGCGTCAAATTCCTTGAATGCATTCGAAAACAAAATAAAGAATTGCCTCTCCTTTTACATAGTGGTAACTTTTAGATGACATCAAATCAAGCATAGAATACATGTGTAGATGATAGATGAAGTTGATGGGACCTGCAAAATTTTTCTCCAGGCCATGATAACGATTTGATTTGTGTCAAAGCTTTGAACAAACAGACAAAATGATGGCATGTACAAATGGTTGACCTTGGAAGAAAGAAGGAATAAAATTTACACAGGCATTAAAACAGCTGTTGTGGGTAAGTATTTATTTTGTTTAATGAGATGCACGCTCTTATCTTAACTTTAGGAAGTTGGTGATGAAATAGTTTGTGAAATCGTACGTCACGGACACCTCGGGCTTAGTAGAGAGTGGAGGAAGCGGTGAGGGTGGCGAAGTGGTGGATGTTATCATTCTTTCTTTCTTACTTTCTGGACATTCCCTTGGGAAACTTATTTTTTTCCCTTCCCTTTTCTTTGTTTTCCATCTCTATATCTCAGGCACATGGACCACACATCACAATCGTTCGTATAAATTTTTACAAATGAGCTTTTCAAATCTTTTTCAAATCTGCTTTATGACTCTTTGTACTTCAAGTAGGAGCCAGCCTTAAGAATGTGGAATGTGGGTGTACACTTTCTTCAACTAAGGAATTTCTTTGCCTTCCACTAAATCTCAATATATCATATTCTACATTTGCTCAGTGTGATAAATGCACTCCCATTATTGGCATTAATTGTTATTTCTATTTTAAGGAAAATGGAGTTTCAACAACATGTATGCCTTATTTCTTCTATTTTTGTTCTTCTATGTGGGTCTTTCTAGGGTAATTTTTTTTGGGGGTTATTTTCAAAAATTGCATCTTAAGAATTTGATTAATCATTTGATTTTATGTTTGTAGAATGTTTGTGTATTCGTCGATTATTGGTTCAAATTAAATATTATTGTCATGCTCATTGAATTTTTATTGTTCGTGTTCTTTTGTTCACCTCTTTCTATGTATTTCCTTCTCTATTATACCCCCTTCAACCTTAAATCTTTATGCCGAGAATATTACTAACATGCGTTGCCTATAAAGAATATCGGTAATATTCATGGTTTTGTCGTGAATGTAAATAACGTCCTATCCACCCTCTTGAATGGCCCCTTGTAGTTAAAGTGTACTTGTTTTTTTGTCTCATATTTTTTACATTTTGACCATTTCATTCCAATTTAGAAATTAAAAAGGTCATAAGTTGAATTCACTTTGTCTATAAATACACATGTAGTTCATTAACACAACATATATTGTTCATTGACATATAGCTCATTAACATTTTCAATAGTTAAAACATATCTTCATCTCATAGAGAGAATTGGACAACAAAAAGTATAAAATAAAACACATATCCTAAAGAAAATACACAAGAACATAAAAATGGATGGATTTTGTCACACAAATAAATTTATGAGAATGGGGTTTACACAAATTGAAGCTTAGGTATGCCACAAGCGTTTGATGTTTGTCAACGCATCGTTTAACCACACATTGCAAAAATCGAGGTTTATTCAAACAATAGAGAACACCCGAGGGAAAATGAGAACCGAGATTGCTACAAAACTTCGAGGAAACCTTGTGAAACATTCAAGACTTGAGAGAACTTAAGTAGACTTAAAAACTTTTGAGATGTCATGACCGATAAAACTTCAAAGAAAGAAAACTAAGGAGTTTGTAGAACCTAAATATGGCCACAAATACTTTGATAAATAAATTACTTTGGGAAATCATTGGAAACCATAAGGGAATACAATGAGTTTATTAAACTTGTGAATTTATAGAATTCATAGACTTGAATAAAGCATCAATGCCATGTTATTTACGAGATAAAAAATAGTAGTACAAACTAGATATAAACAATCCAACACATGTTGACCTTTTGCAACAAAAACAAGGATGATTAAACTTTCAGATTGGTTTAGTGATGTAATATTGCAAGTTCATCGAGGATGCTCTTGCATCATACACACCGGTAATTAAGAAAATTTGAATGTGATTGAAATATTATGAACTTTGGTCTTTCCAGTTTACTTTGATCCTTGTCATTTTCCAATTCCTTCTTTGTAATACTCTTCTTCTTTGCAAGAGTATAATATACTCTCATGGTGCCCTTGATCTCTTATGCACATGGTTGATTAGTTATGGACTATATGTTGTCCAATACCCTCTCCTCGAGATATAAACAAAAATATTTATTTCAAGGATGCATTCCTCTTTCTACCTACTTTCTAGAACAATATATCATGCTTTTGAGATTCCACATGAGTAGACATTTCATTCATTGTTAATTATAAAATGAATTTTGTTTCTTGTATATTTTTTTATCAAGTGGAAATATTAAAAATATATATCTTTTGTAAAAATGGTAGCTTCTTGATTGATTTTATTTTTTTATGATTAATACAAACAACTCATACACCTCACTCTACAATTCTTCTATTACAAGTGTTCCAAATTGTTGAAAAAATTGTAAACTTACCCTATCTTTTCCATCATTTTTGTTGATTCTATTAGAGAAAATAATCCTTTGTTCCTTTATTATAATCACATATTGGGCCTTTAGAGGTTACTTCCACAATATACATATACCCACTACCATGATTCCCACTTAAAATATATATTGAATTGTACTTAGAAAGAACTCCTCTATCTCTATTGCTTTTTCATTAAAATCTTAGTTGCATTGTGATATGCAAATGCCCATTTCCTTCACTCTTTTATTAGTGTTTCCTTCTTTAAATTCACCAAAACTAGAGAATTTATGCGCTTCTTCATTCCGATTTCTTCTTTCGGTGAGAGTAGTTTGTTAGGAAAAATAACACACACATGGAATCATTAATGAGTAAATATTGTAACGTAAATAATGTGAGCAATAATTCACTAGTAGTTATATTTGTTAGGAAGTTGAATTTATATCAACTATATTTAGTGAGTTGCATATATATTTCACATAGAGATATTATTTGTGAGTGATTTTAGGTAGTTAGGAGGTTATGGTTGGTGAGTAATTATAGGGATATGACTCTCCTTGTTTATAGGATAGACATTCCTATATATTTTCAATGTCCCAAGTGCTAATTTAGTGTATAATAATATACTAAGATTATTGTGTTGTTCTAAATGAATTGAGAACATAAGCGTGTTTATCCGATGTAACACTGTACCATTTTCCACATTTGGTATTAGAATGGTTTTTAGCCATCGAGTCCATGATAATAACACAATAAGAGATGAAGTAAAATGACTAGTAAATGAACAATCATGACACATATATTCATTGTTTGACTTGTATAAGGATTGAAAGCTTTGTATAACTTGCACCATTGTTATACACAGTCTATTGGAAAAATTTGGTGCCAATCGCAACATAAGGAAAAGAACACAACGAGAATAGAAAATACACAAAATTTATCTATTATATTTGATTCAAAAACTTCTTATGAGACTCGAGCTATGGCTTTGTACATTCTTTTTTCTTCCTTTACAATATCTCGCCTCAAACTACCACTCTATATTCTTCACTTTGAATATATTTCTTGTTCTTTCTTCTTCTTTCTCTCCGTACTACTACACATGTCTTTCTTCTTCTATATAAAACCTTGAGTCTGCGATCTCGTATTCTACCTTTTCTTGCTTCTTTGTATTATGTTGCTACATATATCTATATCTTCTACTTTGTTATATTTGTCGAGCAAATTATATAGCTACTTGTGTCTTTCAAAAGACGTTGACTTTCGACATAGACCCGAAAGTATATTTAGCTTAATCTCTTCACGAATTTTAAATCTGCTCCAAGTTGTTGCCATTAATTTGACTGAAATGCCTCCATGTGTCTTTCTTGTATAGGTTGCGGTGTTGGGATTTATAAATCCTCCATCTTTTGATGCGAAGCTTGGACCAATTAGAAAGCTCCACCATCATCGTAAATGTCATTCTCCTTTATCAAACTTATGAAGCCCAAACCAATGAGGATGCTCCACACTCCTCGTAGCTATCAATATTTTCTTATAGACCCTATCAGTACACAAAGCCCCATCCAATAGGAAATCTCCATGCCCTTCGCACTTATCAGTATTCTTAGCTTCGTGTTAGTCATTAATTGGTTGTGGCTTTGCATCGCAACACTTAGCTCTGTTTAACTTAATCTACTAGCTACATAGAAATGTAGTGAGGTGTCTCTCGCCTTAGTCGGTCGATATATGACCGCCGACTACCTTGACCCAAATTGGACCCAAGAAATATAAGCTATAACTTATTCCTTGGACATCACATCCCCACTGAAATATCTACTAAAGGAAATGTCAAAAATCCAACACGTGTTTACTCCTTTTCCATTGGATCTCTCACAAGTGGTTTCCTCTAAACACATTACGTGTCCTTTGAATTTTGAACCTTTCTCATATTTCATGGACCCGAAAGAGTAAACTATGGCTCATTCTAAATCCTTGATGTTCGCCCATCCCAAATCCATTAAGGAGAGCCGAAACATGCCATGTGTTCCTCCAACGGTCATATGGCTTTGCAGGAAATTCAAATATAATGGCTAAACAAAATATCAATTGTTGTTCATAAAGGTAGATAGAAGATGAGGAAAAATACAAAATTTAAATTCTTCGCAAGGCTTAAGATTACGAAGAAATAATTTCAACACTCCCCTTTAATCTTGAGTCAAAAAATCTTTTCAAGGACTAATTTTCAAGTCTTGGACATCTACAATGCCCAAACTTTCTCTTAAACACTCAAACCTTTCTTTTGACAGAGGTTTGGTAAAAATTTTAGCTATTTGTTGCTCTGACATGCAAAACTTAAGTTCAATTTCACCTTTCTCAACCAATTCATGAATAAAGTGATACTTGATTGCTATATGTTTTCTTCGTCCATGGAAGAATGTATTATTTGACAATGCAATCGAAGACATATTATCACAAAAAATAACAAGCTCCTTTTTTCTCTTCATGTAAATATGAGAGGATTCTCCTTAACCATATCATCTAACAAGCAAATGAGTTTGCTGCAATATACTCTACTTCAATAGTAGACAATGAAACAATTGACTATTTCTTTGAAGCCCATGAAATGGCTCCTAATCCAACATTAAACACATATCCAGATGTGATTTTTCTATCATCAAGGATACCTACCCAATCACTATCTATATATCCAACTAATTGAAAATCATTATTAGCAACATATAGAATTCCAAAATTCCTTGTGCCATTCACATACCTTAAAATACACTTGCTTGTTTTCCAATGTGTCTCCTTTGGTGTCTCCATGAATCTAGAAATTAGACTAACTACATACATTATATCTGGTCTAGTTGCAGTTAAATACATCAAGCTTCCTACCATGATTTTATATCTTGTAGGATCCACATTCTACTACAATCTTCTTTGATCAATTTCAGGCTTATTTTTGTTGGTGTAGATGTTGGTTTGTTGTCCAACATTCTAAATCTTTGCAAGATTTCTTTTGCATACTTTTCTTGAGACAAAAAAATCCCTACTCTTTTTCTTGACCTCAATGCCAAGAAATACTTCAACAATCCCAAATCAGTCATCTCAAATTCCTTCTTCATGGCTGATTTAAATTCATCTATTGCTTTTTTGCATTTCCAATAAAAATTAAATCATCTACATATAAAACAACAATCAAAATCTCGACATTTTTTCTTTGATGTAGAGTGTGGGTTCATTGTTTCTTTCGCTAAAGTCATTGCTAATCAAATAGGAGTCTATCCTATTGTACCATGCCCTTGGTTCTTGTTTGAGTCCATACAATGCTTTCTTGAGCTTGTATACTTTTCTCTCATGCCCTGGAATTTCATAACCAGGTGGTTGTCCCACATAAACCTCTTCTTCTAATACTCCATTCAAGAAAGTTGATTTAACATCCATTTGATGGACCTTCCACTTGTGATGAGAAGCTATGGAAATAATTGTTCTCATTATTTATAGCCTTGCTACTAGAGAAAATGTCTCATTATAATCATATCCAAGATTTTTTTTGTATCCTTTGATAGCTAATCTTTCCTTGTGTCTTTCAATCTTTCCTTCGGGAGTAGTCTTGGTTTTATAAACCCACTTGACTCCAATGACTTCCTTTCTATGGAAGATCTACTAACTCCCATGTTCCATTCTTCTCTATTGCATGAATTTATTCTTCATCCATTGCTTCACACCATTTATGATCCTTAATTTCTTCTTCATAATAAATAAGATCATATTTTGAAAATAAAGAAAATTAATCATTTCATTCTTAATTTTCTTCATACCTTGATTGTTCATAAATATCTTGAACACTCCTCATTTTACCTTGCTGTTGGAATGAGTCAGATGATGATGAAGATGATTCATTTGTTGGTCCTTACATGCTTTGTTGGCTGATGCCATGTGAATATTCACCCCTTTTTGAAATGGGTGTCCAATTTGGTGTGTTGTTTTCTCTTCCATATGATGTTTCAACATCAATGATGGGTGAATTTTCCTTTTCTTGTGGTTGCTCCACTTCTTGTACATCTCCCCAAGATGCTTCTTTAATGCATTGAACATCTTTGTTGATTATAAGCTCCTTAATAACTAGATTATACAATCTGTAAGCTTTTGATTGCTCACTATACCCAATGAAAATGCACTTCTCTCCTCTATTATCCCACTTTGATCTTCTTTTCTTTGGCACATGTGCATATGCTACACACCCAAAAAATCTCTCAAGTGTTCAACACTTGGTTTTCTTCCACTCCATGCTTCTTGAGGTATCTTGTTCCTCACACTCTTTGTAGGAAATCTATTCAACAAATATATTGTTGTTCTAACTGCTTCACCCATTTCATCAAGCAATCCTCTAGCTTTCATCATGCTTCTTTCCATTTCTTGAATGGTTCTATTTTTCCTCTCTCACTACACCATTTTGCTGAGGTGTATACCTTGTTGTAAATTATTTCTTGATCCTGTGCTCTTTACAAAGTTTAAAAACTCATTTTATATATACTCTCCCCCTTATATGTTCTCAATGTATTTATATAATGTCCACTATGCTTCTCAACCATGTCCTTTAATTTTTTGAATGCTTCAAATTCCTTTGATTTATTTTTCAAGAAATAAACCCATGTCCTTTTGTTGAAGTCATCTATGAAAGTCATGAAATACTCTTTCTTGGACAAGGAGGGAGTCTTCATGGGACCACACAAATATGAATGTATTAGCTCAAGAGGTGAGATTTCTCTCAAGATTTACCTGAGGGAAAAGCATTTCTATGTTGCTTCCTCAATAATCATGCCTCACATAATTTATCCAGTTGTTCAATAGGAGGAATTACTCTATCCATTTTCTTATTATAAATAACATGCAATCCACCATAACTCAAATGCCCATACCTAAGATGCCAAAAGTGGATTGATTAATGGCTATTGTTTTGAAAATGTTGCACTTGCTACACTTTGCATCATCAAGGAAACATTTTTTTGTCTCATCTACACTATTGAAATCATCTTTTTGCTTCCACCTTTTTCATATAGCATGCATTCTCCATTTTAAAACCTCATCTTATATCCATTTTGGACAAGCTTCCAATACTTAGAAGATTATACTTTAATCCTGGGACATAGAAAACATTATGAATATGCTTCTTGTCTCCTTTCTTGGTGAGAATGGATACAATTCCTTTACCCATCATAGGAACCTTATCATTTGTTCCCATCTTCACTTCATATCTGATTGCTTCATCTATATTATTAAACATTTCCTTATTTCCACACATATGGTTGTTGCATGCACTATCCAAATACCATATTTTTTTATTTCCTTGCTCAACTACATTGCAAGTTAGAAGGAAAGTTCCACTCTTTTCATTCTTTTCAGTTCAAATTCTTTTGCATTAGAGAAGCTTGCATTATAATTATGATTTCTCAAATCATATTCTTTCTTTCTACATTCACTAGCATAGTGTTCAAACTTTTGTAGTAATAACATTGTACATTTGATTTTTCATACCTTTGTGAAGAACCACCTCTGGAAGTGATTTTGCTACTTCCTCTACCTTTTCTTTCCTCTTTCCTATGGCTCTTGATGGTGGTTGTGTCTTCTACCTTCTTTTTGGTTGTGAAATATTCCTCTTCCTCTGTTGTAGGCTCCTCTCCCCTTGCCTCTAACATTTTGTTTGTTTTGAAGGCTTGTTCATGGGAGGAGCTAGCTGACCTACTCATCCTTTTTCATGGGTTTGCAAAGAACCCATTAGCTCATCAAATTTCATTTGTCTCAAGTCCTTGGACTCTTCTATTACAACCACAACTGGATCAAATCTAGTTGGAAGGCTCCTCAATACCTTCTCTATGATCCTATGATCTTCAACAACATCACCATTAGTCCTCATCTAATTGACTATGGTCATTGTTCTTGTGAAAAAATCATTTATTGATTCTGACTCTTTCATGAGAAGGGTCTCAAAATCTCTTCTCAACATCTGCAATCTGACTACCTTCACCTTGTCACTTCCTTGATAAGAATTCTGCAAGGTATCCCATGTTTTCTTGGAGTTTATAGATGTTGTTATTCTTGGGAAAATTGAATTAGTGACAACATTTTGAATATAGCTTAAAGCCTTTAAATCCTTTCTTCTATTTTATTTTAATTATTTGTTCTTGAGCTTATGTGAGTGCATTGAAAGTAGCTTGGTCTATTACCTCTACATATCCTCCTTCAACTAGTTCCCATAGCTCTTGAGAAGAGAAAAAAATTATTCATCTTGATGCACCATATATCATAGTTCTTCCCATCAAATATTGGGGGTTGTTGCCACAAGTTATTGCTTGTAAATCCATTATAAATCAAACCTAGAAACTAAGAACTCAAAATTTCCACAACCAATCGCTCTGATACCAAGATGTTGGCAAAATTTGGTGCCAACTACAACCAATAAGGGAAAGAACACAACCATAATAGAAAACACAAAAAATATATCTATTATATTTGATTCAAAAACTTCTTATATACTCGAGCTACGGCTTTGTCTTTTTTTTGCTTCTTTTACAATATCTTCCTTAAGCTACTACTCTATATTCTTCACTAAATATTCTTCTTGTTCTTTCTTCTACTACACGTGTCTTTCTTCTTCTATATAAAACCTTGAGTTGTGGCTATGTATTCTTCCTTCTCTTGCTTCTCTATATTATGTTGTTTCATATATATCTATCTCGTAATTTTCTATATTTGTTGAGCCAATTATATAGCTCCCGTATCTTTCAAAAGATGTCGATTTCAACGTGGACCCAAAATTATATTTATCTTCATTTGTTCACGGATTTTAAATCCAATCAAACCCTTTGCCATTAATTTTATTGAAATTCCTCCACACATTTGTCTTATATTGGTTACTGTGTGTGGGCATTTATAAATCATCCATTTGTTGGTCCGAAAATCATGCCGCTGGACGGATCTATGGATAGACAAGCCAGCAGTGTGCGAGGGCATAGCCCTCTTTGAGTCAACAAAGCGAAAGCTGGTTTATTGCTACTCTACCAAAGATGAATCTATGCAAGTCTCACAGTTACGCCTTTGGGGTTTGGGATCTCATCCCAGTAGGGGTGTTTCCGACTGTGAAAAGAAAGGAAAGGAAGAGGGGATGAAGAAAGAGCAGGTCCGAAGGAAGAAAAGAAATGAATTCCAAAGCAGAAAGGTTAGAAGATTTATGTTTTGGGATTGGTAGTAAACAGAGCCAAACCTACTTGCATAAACAAACAAAGCAATACTAATGATGAATAAATGACAAAAAAGTAGATATGAATCTAACAGAATAAACACATACAGATCTAACATAAGAAAGGTTTGATGCATAACACAGCTATTCAGCACAAAGTCTCAATATTTGTATTACTATTTTCTTCTGTTACAAGAAAGCTCAAAGTCTTTTTCTTCACTTCTATTTTTCATCTGAAAGATATCCATCCATCCCACAATACAACAAGTATTGGGGTATATATAGAAGAAGGAGAGAAAAGAAGGCCAAAAAGGAGCCAACAACTATTTACAAAATATCTAAAAGTCATGTTGACTTTTTACAACTTGATGGATGACATCATCCCATGATGCAACATGGATGACGTCATCATTTGTATCAACACACTCCGGATATTTCCAAAAGAAAGACGGAGAGAAGAGAAAGAGAAGAAGAAGAAGAAGAAGAAGAAGAAGAAGAAGAAGAAGAAGTTATTCGTCATCATCATCCTGCCTGCGCCGAAAGGGGGTGGACTGCTTTGTTGCTGCTCCTCGGGTGACGAGATATGGGCCGAGAGCGGTATTCCATGAACTTGTTGATTATTGGGCCTAGTTGATCCTGGAAGGATCCTTGTGCCTATCACTTATCACCTCACAAGTCTCCCGCTCATCTATGAGCTTCTCTGGGAGTTTGGAATAGTCCTTTTCCACCTCAATGAGGAAACCAATGAAGTCCCTACACAGCCAAGGTAGGTTGTTGATAGATTCTCATGTCAAATGTGACCTCTCGGCCCCGTTCCTTGAGAAGCGATCTCCTTGAAGATCCGGTGGTTTCATCGCTTTCCTTAAAGTGAAGGAAGGAGTAAGTAACCTGGCGACATATTAAGAACAATCCGTTCCATTTGGTGCATCGCATCCAGGCTTCTTCCTTGACTTTGTCAATATTTTCTAGAATAAATTCTAGCTGATCCACCCGGTAGTCCAGAGTGGACATGATTTTGTTGAGGGCCTTAGATGGCCGAAGACGGTGAACTTGACCGAGATCTTGGTGAGCAGTCGAACATTTGTTGAAAGGTCTCGTGTTGCGATGTCGGCATGTTCCAACTCTTCTAATATGGGCCCTGCTAGCGCTTGGAGCTCTTTATTCACCTTACTGATGTTCAGGTACAAGTCGGAGAACTCGGCGATCACTTTTTCACTGTCTTTGAGGATTTGGCTCCTCCAAGCGGAAACGGCCATACCCTGCTCGCCGATCTTGGCATACTCATTAATTTTCTCTTGGCTGAGAAGCTCAGAAGTCTCGGCGGCAGTTGTGGGAGGCGCACTACCCATCTTCTGTAAGGCTTGGAGCAGATATTTGTTTTGCTCCTTTAGTTGCCTTTTCTCTTCCTTGGTTTCCTGAAGCTTTTTGCAGAGGGGGCATCAACTGCGCAGAACGAGCCTCCCCAAGACTTTCAAAGATGTCCCCATTGTGACTTGAGTCACAGTAAAATCTGTAGGAGACAGATCCTTTTTCTCTTTGAGGGATTGGGGTATGCGATTTCCATAACTCTTTCTCCTACAACACTTTGAGAGAAGCGTGTGACAGGCTTCTGCTTCTTCGCCCCCTTAGATGGGATCACGGAAAAGTCCATCGGAGCGATGGGAACTTTCCTCTTTTGCTGACTTAGCTGCTGAGAGATCTAAGCTGGACCTATGGTAGAAGGACCGGAAACAGAGGAGGGGGCAGCTGCAGTAGAAGAGGGGAAAAATGTGGAGACACGTGGCGGCGGCATTGAGAGAATAGCCGAAGAAGTGCCCACGGAAGGAAGGGAAACTGCAGCAGCGGAAGACATAGGAGGGGAAGGGAGCTCGGAGATGAGGGAAGAAATGGAGGAGGACAGATCAACAAGGGAAGAAAAGATAGATGAAGAGGCGGGGGAAACAGAGAAGAAGGGGAAGAGGACACGACCAAAGGGATGGTCGCTTGAGTCGCTCGAGGAGGAGCGAAGAGAAGAAGAAGGGACGAAGGGACCTCGGTTATTGTAGCAATGCCGACATCCCGAGTGGATGGGCTTATTGGAACTTCCTCTTCTACTTATTTCTCTAGCAAAGCCGAGTTATTACCTACTCGGTGCCGCGGAAGGAGGACTCTCAGGGGCTTCTTCCTGAATGGCGCTAGATTCACCTTCTACGCCTTTGCCCTTGCCTTTAGGTTGCTGTTTGGACCGTGGAGGTGCGTTACCCAACAGGGAGGTTGTGAAATCAACCCCGAGGTAGATTAGGCCGTTCATCCGGCACCAATGTTCATCTACACAAAGTCTCCTTGACCCTCTCCTCAATTGTTTGAGGGGCCTTAGTTCTATCAATGGCCGAAAGGGCCAATTGTCCCCATCTGTGTCAGTATATACCTTGTCTACTTCATCTTCCATAGTTTGGAAGCCTTTGGGGACAATGGCTATCCCGTATTGGATGATTTATGCCAATGATAGGTGAGAATGATCCTTTCTCCTAAGCTCCACCTCATGGATGACGTCAATGTAAATGTCCTCGATCTGAGGGACGTGAATTGGATCAAGTTTCACCCTTGGCAAACAGCTCCTTGGGTCGAAGGTAGGCCTGGCTGGGAAATCATGTTTCAAATTGAGTAACTCCGGCTCTGCGAACATTTCCTTCACCTTGTGGTGGGTAGAGCATGTGTATCGGCCCACTGTGAGGGGGAAAGGAGTTCCACCCTTCTTTCTTTTTAGGCATTTCTCATGGTATGTGATCAGTGCCTTGCCTGAAACTCAGCCAAATCGGTTTAGGTCCAGCATACCTCGGTAGCCTGGTTGGCTCTCCCAAAAAGTTGGCAGCCCTTAGATAGGTGAATGTGGGAAACTGGGTGAACAAGGCCCCCCATTTCTCAGTGGCTACTACTATGCTTTTGGTCGTGCGACCATAAGTCATATTCGGCCTCAATAGGCAGATGATGTGATAGAAAAACACATCGTTAATTTTTGTGAATTGGGAGATGCTATTCTCCAGCCTCAATTCCGGGTAGTACTCGTATATCTTGACCTGAGGCCAAACTCCACTCCGCGTCAGGCCTGGATAGTCCCTCTCTGATGCTGCAGCGTAGACCACGTAGGAGTTCATATGGAATGTCCCCGTTGTGCTAAATTGTTGTAGCTGCTCAGAGATTGTGCTGCTTATAATTTCTCCCCAGCAAAAGCGCTGATCAGGCATATTCTTGTTCATGGTCTCTAAGTACCGCAACATCCATTTATGGAAATAATGGGCGTCAGAAAGCCCGAAGACCCTGCTCAGGAACGTAATGGTGTCACTGAGCTCCTCTGAGAAGTCGCTGCGGTGGATGATTTGGGGCCACCGGGTTACTACCTTTTTGTTTTTCAAGTAAACCTCGTTCATTAGTTGCATACACTGATCTGCATTGTCATCCCATGCCTTAATGCAATCTGCTTGACTGATGGCTACAAAATGCTGGTGGTGGGGTATGCCGAGTATTCCCTCAAAGTGACAGGCAGTGAGGTTAATGACTACCTCGCCCTTGCTGTTTACGACACACCTTGTGTCTTTGTTGTAACATTGGGCAATCACCATCAAGAATTCATCATTGTTGGCCGGCGGCCCATGGGATTCCACCGGTGAAGTGCAGGGCACTGCCTATCAGTTTGTCCATCCATGGACTCCTTGTGACTTTCTGAGTTCTAGCCCAGAATTCCTCCATATCAATATGTCCCAATTCTGAGTCTCTGACGTCCATGTTACACTCGGCCTGGGACTCGGGCATTTTGACCCTCTGATATTTATATTTCATCTCTTCTTCTGTAAGTTTGGCCTTTCCTTTGGATTTGGTAGGTCTCTTGCTGGATGTAGACATATGTTCTTTCGAACTCAGTTGCTGATCTGCATGAAGAAGAAGCGAGACCCAATCCGAAAAGGTTGTATTAGCCATTTGATCTTCCATTGAAATGTTAGCAGAGAAAACAGTTAGAGATTTTGAGACTCAGGGCGCATGGCACATGAAAGCTGCAACTTATAGGGCTAAATAGGTAAGGTGCACGGGAAAGTGTGTTGCAAGGGTTAAACTGGCGCCAAAGGCGCATGGCGCATGAATACTGCAGGATGCATTTTACAAAAGGGCGCATGAAAACATCGTGTTGCATAGAGACAGGATGCGCCAAAGGCGCATGGATTTTTCATGTTACATGGGGATTTGGTGCGCCCTTTGGCGCATGTATCTTTTGTGTTACATAAACTTCTCGTGCGCCAAAGCTAACTTGGCGCAGCACATGGAGGGTTTACACGACATAATGCTTTTGCAATGAAGAATGCGCCTGCGCTTTCAAAGTCTTGCACTTGGCGCAGATTAAGCCGGTGTTGCGCAGATGCAGGGTGCGCCGAGGGGGCGCATAGATATGCGATGCAACAAGGAAGGTTGATGCGCCAAAGAGGGCGCAAGGCTAGTGTTTGTAGCATATGGAGGAGGCGCGCCTTGAGGGCGCAGAAGTTTATGATGCAACAGGCGTGATGGGTGTGCCATTGGCGCGGGTTTTATTCATGTTGTGAGCGGGACAGATGCGCCAAAGGGGCGCAACTGTTTATGATGTTGCAGGACGCGTCGATGCGCCAAAGGGAAAAACGGTCTTCTTTTTCTCCATTCCTTTCTCTCGTTCTTTGCAGGTTTAGTTGGGCAATGAAACGGCTCATCAAAAAGGAAATAAAACTATGTTTTTTTAGACAAGTTCCCCTATTAGCAGATCTGGACAGAGGGAGAGGGAAACAAGGAAAGACAGCACGGGGGGAGGGCTAGATCAACATTTTGATACTTCAATACTTCCAAACCACAACCAGACCACAAGCACACCAAGAAACAAAAACGTAAAAAGCACGAGAGGGAGAAGAACCTCTTACCTGGATAAATAGCAAAAACTTGCAACGGGTCCACAAGGCGATGAAAACGACGAGGCAAGGGCAGGTGGCGACAGCTCGGAAAAATCACGTGCTATGTGATCGGTGAAAATGACATTCGTGGGCACACACACACACACACACACACACACACACACACACACACACACACACACACATATATATATATATATATATATATATATATATATATATATATATATATATATATATAGCTGAGCTAGTCATAAATGCGCCACCCACTTTGTAAAGGGCGCATGAAAGTCGCTGTCGACATGGGAAAGCATGCGCCCTTTGGCGCACCAAAGCATTTTCCAACATGAAACTAAGCGCGCCTTTGGCGCACCAAAATTTGTGTTGTCATTAGATTATGTGCGCCCTTTGGCGCACTGAAAAGTGGCACAACAAAAGTTGTGCTAACATGAAGGCGCATGCGCCTTGGCGCACGCAGAGAAGACTCAACATACAAGGTGCACCGAAAGGTGTGTTGACACTGAAAAATATGCGCCAAAGGCTTTAAAGGGGGCGCACCAAAAGTTGGTGTTACATAGTAATTCCATGCACCCAGCCAAAAAGACCAAAAAGACTAAGTTCGAAAAACCAGATTTCCCGGAAGGGATTTTGCAATGTTTTAAACGCAAGGGATCCCTAACGAGGGATCGGAACAAAGTTTTCGGTATGGTTATCGGTAAAATTGCCCTTGTCAATTTTACGGGATAACAGCTGGCTCTTTCTGGGGACTATCCCTGAGCAAACTCGGGGGTAGAGAATCCCAGATCTTATGTGCCTATCCATTGGGTAACAGAGTCAAAAACAAGGGCGACCAGAGGGAGAGCAAAAGAAACACACAACAAACCGAAAGCAAACACACGACGAAAACAAACACACAACTAAAGCAAACTATACAAAGAAGAGAGCAAGCTCTACTTCTTGAAAATTTTCAGATGTTGCCCACTATAAGGAAGCGGGAGCTCGGTTCCATCCAGATATGAGAGATAGAAGCTATTCTCTCCATTGAGCTGCTTGATCTTGAAGGGCCCTCTCCACAGGGAATCAAACTTTCCATGCATGCCCTTTGGCTCTCTTCGCTTGTCCCACAAAAGGACGAGATCTCCCACTTGAAAATCCCTCTTCTTTGCCTTTTTATCGAACAGTCTCTTAACTTGATTCTGATGTTCGGTGATCCTGTCGACCACCCTTACTCTCTTTTCTTCAAGTTCTGCCAGATACATGATCCTCTTTTCTAGAGAATTCTGGAAAGTTTCATCTTCAATGGCTCGTGCCAAGCGCAGAGCAGGAAGTTCCGTAGAAATGGGAAGCTCGGCATCAGTGCCATATAACACTTGAAAAGGTGACATGCCGAGAGACCTCTTGGGAGTAATACGATCGGCCCACAAAGCATCGTACAAAGACTTGTGCCACATCCGCTGATTCTCATCCACTAACTTCCGTATGATGGTCACCAAGTTCTTGTTGCTGGATTCTGCCTGACCATTTCCCTGGGGGTAATAATCTGAGGCGTGAGCCAAAGTTATCCCATATTCATAGCAAAAACTAATAACTTCCCGTGAGGAGAAGTTAGAAGCATTATCAGCAACAATTTTGTTTGGAACGCCAAACCTGACAATGATGTTTTCTTTAATGAAATTGCAAACCATCTCAGAGGTGGCATGCTTAACAGGTATGGCTTCTACCCACTTGGTGAAGTAATCTGTTGTTGTAAGGACATAGCTATGTCTGGCACTCGATTGAGGATTGAGTGCACCAATAAAATCAATTCCCCATTGTCTGAATGGTTCGTTGATAATGACCGGCCTTAGGGAAAGGCAGCCAACTTGGGCTTGCCGACGAATTGCTGCCAGGGTTCACACTTTGCCACCCAGGTGGTTGTATCTTGGAAGAGCGTCGGCCAATAGTACCTAGCTCGAATGATCTTGTGTGCTGTCACGGAGGAAGAGAAATGCCCCCCACAGGCTGAATTATGAAAAATTTCCAGTAGTTTTACCTGCTGGGGTTTGTCAACACATCGCAAAAAGATGCCATCTATCCCACGTTTATATAAACCGTCATCCCAGATGACATATTTAGCTGCTCTGAGCTTTATAGTGCGCTTCTCCTTTGCAGTTAGGTGCATTGGGCATTCACCGTAGGTGAGGAAGAAAGTGATATTGGAATACCATTCATCACTAGTCGCAACAAATAGGACCAGAGGCAGCGAATCGGGTTTTTCCAGCCGGTTCTGTGCTTCATTGGTGTAGTCACCCCTTTCATCAGGGTTTTCTGAATCTTTGTTTTCAGCCATTAGCTGACATAGGCCCTTGCCCCTTACCAGCTTGGTTGGTTTAATATCCAGGTCATACTCCTGGACCTTTGCGATCCAATTTCCTCGCAAGCTTCCTAACTCTTGCTGAGTTAGAATTGATTTCACCGCCGTGTCAGGGACCAACACCACCGTATGCGAGTTTAGAATGTAATACCTGAAATTCTTCACTGCTTTGACAACGGCAAAGGCATGCTTTTCCAATTGAGTCATTTTTAGTTCGTGAGGCTTGAGGGGAGAACTCATGAATGCAATCGGAGATTCGACGTCCTCCGAATTCTTTTGCATCAAGATTGCGGACACAGTATGCTCAGATGCGTAACTATACATGATGAAGTCCTTGGAGAAATCGGGACATACCAGGACTGGTGCATGAGCAACGGAAGCTTTTATTTCTTCAAATGACCTTTTCCCCTCTTCACTCCATCTGAAAGTTGGTGATCCCTTCATCATGTTCAATATGTGACCAGATCTTCTCAAAGAAATTCGAACAAAACACCTGAGAAAGTTCACCTTTCCGAAGAAAGAATGAACACCAGTCTTGCTTGTAGGCAGAGTAAGGCTTTGAATAGCCTTAACTCTTTCGGTATCTATCTTTGTTCCTTCTTTGCTAACCACATGCCCTAGCAAATTTCCTTCCGTGACTCCAAAAACAAACTTTTTTGGGTTTAGGGAAATCCCATGTTCTCGGCACCTGGCCAATACTTGCTCCAAATGATCACAATGATCATTTCGTTGTTTAGAGAACACGGTTAAATCATCTAGGTAAACCATGATGACTTTCCCCATCATACCTTTGAATGCGAAATCCATGGCCCGCTGAAAAGTGGCGCCGACATTAGTTAGGCCAAAAGGCATCTGTTGTAGGCAAATGTACCCCGGGAGTAGTGAATGCTTTTTTTAAATTGATCTTGGTGAAACTTCAATCGATTATAGCACGAAAAACCATCAAGCATGGATAAGCATCTCGATCCGATTCTTTACGCTTGCGAGAACTTGATCCATTATCGAGAAGGGGTAGTTGTCTTTCAAGGAAGCCTCGATTCAAATTGCGAAAGTCTACGCATATGCGTATCTCACCGCTTTTTCTTGCAGCCGGCACAATATTTTCTACCCAAGTACTGTGATGGATAGGAAAGATGATTCTCGCATCTAGCATCTTCTAAATTTTGGCCTGGATAGTCCCCGAAATCTTAGGATTATAGTGCCTCTGCTTCTGGCGAAAGGCTTTGACATCTTCTTTCAACGGGATGTCATGCTGAACGTCCTTTGGCTTGAAAGATTTTAGATCGGCATAGGACCATGCCAACACGTCCATATATTTTTTCAGCAACTTGACAAATTTCCGTTTCTCCTCAGGTGTGCAACATTTTCCAATGTTCACAAATTGTGGGTGCTCTATCGAACCTATATTGACTAGTTCCGTTTCAGGGATGAGTCAGGGTCATCTCGCCTCTTCTTTTTCACAAAACGGTCATGCCTGTCGAACAACCGCTCCAGAGAAACCAGGCCCTTTGGGATTTTATTCCCTTTGAGCTGACATATGCCGTCATTCCTTCGGAATCATCACCTTGATTGGTGACTGATTCACGGCAAGTGGAAGTAGATCCTTCAAAGTGCAATTCTTTAAAATTTTCGCCTTCTCCAGAAAGGCAATGAGTTGATTATCGTCATTGAACACCTGCCAATGCTGAGAATTGTCTGGCACGCTCGGGCGGAAAACCACCTCAATGGTGTATTTGTTTGTTTTCAAACCTGGGTGAGGAAGCATGAGGGATGCTGAAACAGCCAATGAGTCGGCCATGTCATTTTGAGCTCTTGGAATGGATTCAATCGAAAAAGCATCAAACTCTTCAATGTTGTCCCACACCGCATTACGGTAATGCCTGAGCCTTTCATTCTTTACTTGATAAATCCTCTTGACTTGGTTTACAACTAGCTCCGCATCACCTTGTACTTTTAGATTTTTAATCCCTCTTTCCCTTGCGGCTTGCATGCCAAGTAACAAAGATTCATACTCAGCAGTATTATTTGTGTTAAAAAACTGCAACTTGAAAGAGAGAGGAATGACTTCTTCCTCGGGAGATATTAGTACGGCCCCGGCGCCGCATCCGCTGGTTATACAAATGCCATCGAACTGCAAGGTCCAGATCTTGTTAAGATCTCCTTCTTGAACGAGAACAACCCCTTTATCGGACTCGGTAGATAAGAAATAGTTCCCCATCCCCGATGATTCAAAAAGGATTTGAGCTTTGGGGTCCTCGAGCTAGTAACCAAGTACTTTTTTGTGATTCGATCCAAAGTCTGCATTACGCCTTTGACGGAATTCTAGCTTTAGACCAGTCCATATGAATTTCTCCACCAACTTCGCTTGCAAAAACTTCTTCCCAAAGAAAATTCCATAGGCTGCGCCGGAATGTCGGAACGAGGACCTGTCATCTTTACTCTTTTATCTCAGGAATGCATGCAAATGAAAATTGTGCGTCTTTGATTTAGCCAACCAATGGAACTTGCTTGGTTTCAAGGAATAAGCATCTGCAAAAGGCTTGGTAAGAGTAAGGCCTAGAGCATGGGTGAATTTTTCCGGCATGACGTTATCGAAGCCCTAATCAATTATGCGATTACTCAGCTTGTGTCCATTGATTAGGAGGAGAGATAGAAAGGCTCTATCTTGCCCTGATGCCAATGTTGAAGCAACATTTATGTGGGATTCAGGGGGAGTGGAAAGGATTCCTTTTGGGGAAACCTGATTAGATACAACAGCTTGACTTTGAATATACTTGGTCAATCTTACAAGCTGTTCGGGATTTGACTGAAGATACTCAGCTTCAGACATTTGGATCTTGGTCTTTTTTGCATGATCTATGATATCAAATGCGGCCAAGGGTTGCGTTGGTGAAGGAATGAGTCCCTCACTTCACGATGGTGGAATAGGATTACTGGTCTTGGTAGGAACATGAGAGGACTGATTTGGAGGAGAGATGGGGGAAAATATTTCCTTGTAAAAGATTTGCCAGGGAGTTGAGTAGGAAGAGGATTACCTCTTTTAGCAATGATCGGAGGCGCGTTTGACACAGCCTTCTCCTACTGGACATGGGCAGCAACTTCCGCTTCTTTTCCTTGCGAGCGAGTAAAAACAGCGTATGACTGTCCGCTTGCATATCCCTGGGTACCCTCTTCTTCATCAGATTCTTCCTCATCAAATTCCATATACCCGATAGTAGAGTCACCAGTCGGTTCACCGACATCTTGATCATCTTCACCTTGAGATGAAGGTTCTTCATAATACTGCTCTTCTTCTTCGATTTCGGCCAGAGCGTTGACCGGAGGAGCCTCAAGTGCCAACCGCGGAGCGGTTGCGGGTAAGCGCGGCCTTTGTGAAACATTGTTAGGAACGAAATTCCTCCGTGGAATATCCCGGTATGAGGAACTGGGAGAGGCCTGGGCCAACTGCTTCTTTAATGCAAGCAAGTCATTTGCCATCTTTTGAAAGGCTGGATCAGACGAAGTAGTGGGTGAAGGGCCCAAAGATTTAGGCTTGGATGATTCCTTTTTCAATTCGCCAGATATTATCAAATTATCTTCTATTCGAATGGCAGCGGCTTGGGCGAGAATTAAGGTAGCTACTCGCTCCTGAAGGAGCAAGAAACTAACTTTTGAGCTCATAGCGTTTACGAAGAAACACTTTTGATTTTCCAGCGTTGGAAGCATGGCAACAGGGACACGGTTGATTAGTGCATTGAACCGGGCGATAAAATCACGCATGGTCTCATTTGCCTCTTTCTTCAGGTGAGTGATCCGTGATAATAATGCAAATGCATCTTCTGAAGGTTTGTACCTGTCTTCAAAAGCATCCCGCAAGGTGGCCCAACTGGTAATAGATCCGGCTGGTAAATGCTGAAACCATTCACCGCGAGTCCTCATTGTAGAGTTTCCGAGAAAAAGGTGAACCGACACATCCTCATGAGTTACATCCAGGATCTTGCATGACATGATGAATGTTTATATGTGAGAATCTGTACTTTGATTTCTACTCCCGTCGAATTTGGGAAAATTCTTTCGGTTTCCGTGAGGTAGCGCATGAACTGGATGTGGTAAAGCCAAGGGACCCATAGCATTTCCCCATGGTACCGCCATTTGAAAGGCGGAAAAGAACATGGGCTGGAAGCATGGTTCCGCTGAGCAGCAAGGCACTACAAAGGGATGTGGATGCCCCTTGCGAAAGATCCTTCCTTCGTGAAGGCGAGACACTCCTGGATGACCGCCAGCCGAGCTTAGCGCTGAAAAGCGTGCCGGTGTTATGCTGAAATTATGCCTTTGAAGCAGATCGAAAGTAGGATCAGCTTCTCCACGGGCTCTTCTGCTGCACGTAAAAGGTTCACCCGCCAGTGTACCTTCCAGATCTGCAACGTTATGGCGTAGATTTGAAATTTCTTTTTGGCTGTACTTGCTGATTTTCTGGTTTTTCTCAAAAACCAGCAGCAAATACTTTTCTAAATATTTAAAAACTATCCCCTTTTTGGAAACCGATTGCGGTTAATGACAAATAACAATGAGGATAAAATGACAGAGGAGATTAGCAGGCTGATTTTCGGATCCGGTTTTGACTTTTTCAAAGAATTTCAAACTTTTTGGCAAACAGTCAAAAACTCAGATCTACGACAAAATACTGATTTTTATAAAAACTCAGCGAACTAAAGATTTGTAACTAGGCCAGATCTATGGATCTCAGAAGAAAATTTTCAATTCAGAGCACTTTTGCAAATTTTTGGATTTTTAACAAAAAGTTCAGATTTACAAACAGATAGTGATTTTTCTAATTTTTTCTGATTTTCTATTCTATCACTATCAAAGATCTGATAGATCTGTTCGTTCCCCAGTGGAGTCGCCAAAAACTGTTGGTCCGAAAATCTGCTGGGACAGATCTATGGATAGACAAGCCAACAGTGTGCAGGGCATAGCCCCTCTTTGAGTCAGCAAAGTGAAACTGGTTTATTGCTATTCTACCAGCAGGAATCTATGCAAGTCTCACAGATTCTGCCTTCGGGGTTTGGGATCTCATCCCAGTAGGGGTGTTTCCGACCACGAAAAGAAAGGAAAGAAAGAGGGGATGAAGAAAGAGCGAGTCCGAACTAAGAAAAGAAATGAATTCCAAAGCGAAAGGTCAGAAGATTTATGTTTTGGGATTGGTAGTAAACAGAGCCAAACCTACTTACATAAACAAACAAAGCAATACTGATGATGAATAAATGACAAAATAGTAGATATGAATCTAACAGAATAAACACATACAGATCTAACATAAGAAAGGTTTGATGCATAACACACTATTCAAAGACACAAGTCTCAATATTTGTATTCTTGTTTTCTTACATTCTGAAAGCTCAAAGTCTTTTTCTTCACTTCTATTTCTCATCGAAAGATATCCATCCATCCCACAATACAACAAGTATTGGGGTATATATAGAAGAAGGAGAGAAAGAAGGCCAAAAAGGAGCCAACAACTATTTACAAAGATATTTACAAAATATCTAAAAGTCATGTTGACTTTTTACAACTTGATGGATGACATCATCCCATGATGCAACATGGATGACGTCATCATTTGTATCAACACACTCCAGATATTTCCAAAAAGAAAGACAGAGAAGAGAAAGAGAAGAAGAAGAAGAAGAAGAAGAAGAAGAAGAAGAAGAAGAAGTTATTCGTCATCATCATCCTGCGGCCGAAAGGGGGTGGACTGCTTTTGTTGCTCCTCAGGTGACGAGATATGGAACTGAGAGCGGTATTCCATGAACTTGTTGATTATTGGCCCTAGTTGATCCTGGGAAGGATCCTTGTGCCTATCACTTATCGCCTCACAAGTCTCCCGCTCATCTATGAGCTTCTCTGGGAGTTTGGAATAGTCCTTTTCCCTCAATGAGGAAACCAATGAAGTCCCTACGAGTGCCAAAGACGTTGTTGATAGATTCGTGTCAAATGTGACCTCTGCGTCGTTCCTTGAGAAGCGATCTCCTTGAAGATCCGGTGGTTTCATCATCTTTCCTTAAAGTGAAGGAAGGAGTAAGTAACCCTAGCGACATATTAAGAACAATCCGTTCCATTTGGTGCATCGTATCCAGGGCTTCTTCCTTGACTTTATCAATATTTTCTAGAATAAATTCTAGCTGATCCACCCGGTAGTCCAGAGTGGACATGATTTTGTTGAGGGCCCTTGGATGGCCGAAAATGCCGAACTTGACCAGATCTTTGACTGAACAGTCGAACATTTGTTGGAAGGTCTCGTGTTGCAGTCTGGCATGTTCCAACTCTTCTGATATGGGCCTTGCTAGTGCTTGGAGCTCTTTATTCACCTTACTTGATGTTCGTGCACAAGTCGGAGAACTCGGCGATCACTTTTCACCGCTCTTTGAGGATTTGGCTCCTCCAAGCGGAAACGGCCATACCCTGCTTGCCGATCTTGGCATACTCATTAATTTTCTCCTGGCTGAGAAGCTCAAAAGTCTCGGTGGTAGTTGTGGGAGGTGCACTACCCATCTTCTATAAGGCTTGGAGCAGATATTTGTTTTACTCCTTTAGTTGCCTTTACTCTTCCTTGGTTTCCTAAAGCTTTTTTGCAGAGGGCGTCAACCGCAGCGAGCCTCCCCCGAAGACTTTCGAAGATGTCCCCATTGTGACTTGAGTCACGGTAAAATCTGTAGGAGACAGATCCTTTTTCTCTTTGAGGGGATTGGGGTATGTGATTTCCATAACTCTCTCTCCTACAGCACTTTGAGAGAAGCGCGTGATAGGCTTCTGCTTCTTCGCCCCCTTAGATGGGATCACGGAAAAGTCCATCGGAGCAATGGGAACTTTCCTCTTTTGCTGACTTAGCTGCTGAGAGATCCAAGCTGGACCTATGGTAGAAGGACCGGAAACAGAGGAGGGGGTAGCTGCAGTAGAAGAGGGGAAAAACGTGGAGACACGTGGCGGCGGCATTGAGAGAATAGCGAAAGAAGTGCCCACGGAAGGAAGGGAAACTGCAACAGTGGAAGACATAGGAGGGGAAGGGAGTTCGAAGATGAGGGAAGAAATGGAGGAGGATAGATCAACGAGGGAAGAAAAGATAGATGAAGAGGTGGGGGAAACAGTAGAAGAAGGGGAAGAGGACACGACCAAAGGGATGGTCACTTGAGTCGCTCGAGGAGGGGAAGGAAGAGAAGAAGAAGGGACGGAAGGGACCTCGGTTGTTGTAGCAATGCCGACATCCTGAGTGGATGGGCTTATTGGAAATTCCTCTTACGCTTCTTTCTCTGGCGGCTGAGTTATTACCTGCTCGGGTGCCGCGGAAGGAGGACTCTCAGGGGCTTCTTCCTGAATGGCGCTGGATTCACCTTCTACGCCTTTGCCCTTGCCTTTAGGCTGCTGTTTGGACCGTGGAGGTGTGTTACCCAACGGGGAGGTTGTGAAATCAACCCCGAGGTAGATTAGGTCGTTCATCCGCACCAATGTTCATGTCTTACGCAAAGTCTCCTTGGCCCTCTCCTCACCGTTGTCGAGGGCCTTAGTTCTATCAATGGCCGGAAAGGGCCAATTGTCCCCATCTGTGTCAGTATATACCTTGTCTACTTCATCTTCCATAGTTTGGAAGCCTTTGGGGACAATGGCTATCCCGTATTGGATGATTTCTACCAATGCTAGGCGAGAATGATCCTTTCTCCTGAGCTCCACCTCATGGATGACGTCAATGTAAATGTCCTCGATCTGAGGGACGTGGATTGGATCAAGTTTCACCCTTGGCAGACAGCTCCTTGGGTCGAAGGTAGGCCTGGCTGGGAAATCATGTTTCAAATTGAGTAACTCCAGCTCTGCGAACATTTCCTTCACCTTGTGGTGGGTAGAGCATGTGTATCGGCCCACTGTGAGGGGGAAAGGAGTTCCACCCTTCTTTCTTTTCAGGCATTTCTCGTGGTATGTGATCAGCTGCCTTGACAGCTCCAAAGCGAGACCGGTTTAGGTCCAAGATACCTCGGTAGCCTGGTTGGCTCTCCCAAAAAGTTGGCAACCCTTAGATAGGTGAATGTGGGAAACTGGGTGAACAAGGCCCCCATTTCTCGGTGGCATGCTACTATGCTTTTGGTCGTGTGACCATAAGTCATATTCACCTCAATAGGCGAGATGATGTGATAGAAAAACACATCGTTAATTTTTGTGAATTGGGAGATGCTATTCTCCAGCCTCAATTCTGGGTAGTACTCGTATATCTTGACCTGAGGCCAAACTCCACTCCGCGTCAGGCCTGGATAGTCCCTCTCTGATGCTGCAACGTAGACCACGTAGGAGTTCATATGGAATGTCCCTGTTGTGCTAAATTGTTGTAGCTGCTCAGAGATTATGCTGCTTATAATTTCTCCCCAGCAAAAGCGCTGATCAGGCATATTCTTGTTCATGGTCTCTAAGTACCGCAGCATCCATTTATGGAAATAATGGGCGTCAGAAATCCCGAAGACCCTACTCAGGAACGTAATGGTGTCACTGAGCTCCTCTGAGAAGTCGCTGCGGTGGATGATTTGGGGCCACCGGGTTACTACCTTTTTGTTTTTCAAGTAAACCTCATTCATTAGTTGCATACACTGATCTGCATTGTCATCCCATGCCTTAATGCAATCTGACTGATGGCTACAAAATGCCGTTGTGGGGTATGCCGAGTATTCCCTCAAAGTGACAGAAAGGTGAGGTTAATGACTAGCTCACCCTTGCTTTGCTATGACACACCTTGTGTCTTTGTTGTAACATTGGGCAATCACCATCAAGAATTCATTGTTGACGGCGCCGATCGGGATTCCACTAATGCGAAGTGCAGGCAGCCGCTGTCGGTTGTCCATCCATGGACTCCTTGTGACTTTCTCGAGTTCTAGCCTGAATTCCTCCATATCAATATGCCCCACCCGAGTCTCGACGTCCATGTTACACTCGGCCTGGGACTCGGGCATTCTGACCCTCTGATATTTATATTTCATCTCTTCTTCTGTAAGTTTGGCCTTTCCTTTGGATTTGGTGGGTCTCTTGCTGGATGTAGACATATGTTCTTTCGAACTCAGTTGTTGATCTGCATGAAGAAGAAGCGAGACCCAATCCGAAAAGGTTGTATTAGCCATTTGATCTTCCATTGAAATGTTAGCAGAGGAAAGAGTTAGAGATTTTGAGACTCAGGGTGCATGGCGCATGAAAGCTGCAGCTTACAGGGCTAAATAGGTAAGGCGCATGGGGAAAGTGTGTTGCAAGGGTTAAACTGGCGCCAAAGGCGCATGGCGCATGAATACTGCAGGATGCATTTTACAAAAGGGCGCATAAAAACATCGTGTTGCATAGAGACAGGATGCGCCAAAGGCGCATGGATTTTTCATGTTACATGGGGATTTGGTGCACCCTTTGGCGCATGTATCTTTTGTGTTACATAAACTTCTCGTGCGCCAAAGCTAACTTGGCGCAGCGCATGGAGGGTTTACACGACATAATGCTTTTGCAATGAAGAATGCACCTGCGCTTTCAAAGTCTTGCACTTGGCGCAGATTAAGCCGGTGTTGTGCGGATGCGGGTGCGCCGAGGGGGCATAGATATGCGATGCAACAAGGAAGGTTGATGCGCCAAAGAGGGCGCAAGGCTAGTGTTTGTAGCATATGGAGGAGGCGCGCCTTGAGGGCGCAGAAGTTTATGATGCAACAGGCGTGATGGGTGCGCCATTGGCGCGGGTTTTATTCATGTTGCGAGCGGGACAGATGCGCCAAAGGGGCGCAACTGTTTATGATGTTGCAGGATGCATCGATGCGCCAAAGGGAAAAATGGTCTTCTTTTTCTCCATTCCTTTCTCTCGTTCTTTGCAGGTTTATTTGGGCAATGAAACGGCTCATCAAAAAGGAAATAAAACCATGTTTTTTAGACAAGCTCCCCTATTAGCAGATCTAGATAGAGAGAGAGGGAAACAAGGAAAGACAGCACGGGGGGAGGGCTAGATCAACATTTTGATACTTCAATACTTCCAAACCACAACCAGACCACAAGCACACCAAGAAACAAAAACGTAAAAGCACGAGAGGGTGAAGAACCTCTTACCTGGATAAATAGCAAAAACTCTACAACAGGTCCACAAGGCGATGAAAACGACGAGGCAGGGGCTGACAGGCTCAGAAAAATCACGTGCTATGCGACTGGTGAAAATGACATTCGTGGGCGCGAAAACACACACACACACACACACACACACACATATATATATATAGGTGAGCTAGTCATAAATGCGTCACCCACTTTGTAAAGGGCGCATGAAAGTCGGCCGTCGACATGGGAAAGCATGCGCCCTTTGGCGCACCAAAGCATTTTCCAAAGAAAGTAAGCGCGCCTTTGGCGCACTCAAAAGTTGTGTTGTCATTAGATTATGTGCGCCTTTGGCGCACCGAGAAAATGGCGCAACAAAAGTTGTGCTAACATGAAGCGCATGTGCCTTGCGCACGCAGAGAAGACTCAACATACAAGGTGCACCAAAGGTGTGTTGACACTGAAAAATATGCGCCAAAGGCTTTAAAGGGGGCACACCAAAAGTTGGTGTTACATAGTAATTCCATGCGCCCAGCCAAAAAAGACCAAAAATACTAAGTTCGAAAAACAGATTTCCTGGGAAGGTATTTTGCAATGTTTCGACGCAAGGGATCCCTAACGAGGGATCGGAACAAAGTTTTCGGTATGGTTATCGGTAAAATTGTCCTTGTCAATTTTATGGGATAACACCATTCTCTGACACAAAGCTTGGAACATATAGAAAGCTCCACCTTCGTCACAAATTTCAGTCTCCTTTGTCAAATTTGTGAATCCCAAACCAATCAGGAAGATCCAATATCCTTGCAGATGTCTGTCTTTTCTTATAGACCATGTTAGTATGTGAAGCCCCATCTAATAGGAAATCTCCATGCCCTTCGCACTTGTCAGTTTTTATGAGCTTTGTGCTAGTCATTGATTTCTTTCGGCTTTGTATCGTAACACTTATATATGTTTAACTTAATATTGTAGCTCAATAGAAATGTAGCCATGTGTTTCTTCCTTAATCAGCAGATATATGACCATTGATTACGTTGACTCAAACCAAACCCAAAGAAATATAAGTTGCATCTTATTCCAAGGACTTAACGTCCACATGAAAAATATACTAAAGGAAATGTCAGAAAGGTGACACGTGTTTACTCCTTGCCCATTGGATCTCGGCCAAGTGGATGCCTCTAAACTCGTTACGTGTCATCTAACTTTTCAACCTTACCAGGATGTTTCTTGGACCTGAAAGAAAATAAATGATGGCTCATTCCGGAGCCTTAACATCCACCTAGCCCAAAGCCATTAAGGAGAGCTAAAATCACGCCACGTGTCCCTCCAATGATCATATGGCTTTTCGGGAAATTTAAATATAACGATTAAACAAAATATTAACTATTTTTTAGAAAGGTAGATAAAAGATGGGGAAAATTAAAAAAATTAAATTCTTCATGGGGCTCAAGATTACAGACAATTAATTTCAACACATCTTGCAAATAAAGAAAAACATACTCGATTTCCTCCATTCCACTATGCAATCTTCCACATTTTCATTTGGTCTCCATACACACATCTGATAATAATAAAATTATCTATTCTAGTATGAAGATATAATATTTACGTGTTGCAAGTATAATTACATAAACTTAGCAGATTTCTTTTAGATGCCTCACATATGTTGGCTACGACGATCACATCATAAAAAAATATGATTCTCTTCATATCAAAATCGCCTCATGCATTGCCTTGAGTTATAAACTTATATGTCGCGTATGTTTTTAAATCTTCCATTTAAAAAAAATAATGCAACTATGCTTATCTTCAATCTCATGGTGTCACATGAAGGTTTTCTCATTGTAGTTTCATGTTTTTAGGATATTAATATTATCATCTCTAAAATAAAGTGTTTGTCAATAGTTTTGTTGTATTAAGTCTAAAGTTAAGTTCATTTGAGTTAGTCAAGCATCCATATTTGAACTTCATTTTGTGTAGTCAAAGTATTAAAATGGACGAGTTGAAAATAATTGAAAATTTTGAAGGCAAAGACTTTCATACACTGGAAATTTTAGATACAATTGATGTTAATCAATAAATACATGTGAGAAATTGTTGATGGTAAAATATTGAATTCAAGTAATACAAATGGAACTTCTAAATGGTAAATCATGGATCAAAAACTAGCAACAATCATTGGCCTATGATTACTTGATGTCTATTTACATCATATAAATCTAACAAAGACATCATATTTCATCTGGTAAAAATTGAACAAGTTTTTGGATCACAAGTAGGAGTACAACAATGACACTCAAGCAAAAACTATTCAAGCTTAAGATGGAGGAAGATGAAAATGCATGGTGGAACACGTTAGTAAGTCTCATTTTATTTTAAATTAGTTAGTTGGAATAAAAGTAGATGTACCTAATGGTGATGCAAAATTTGTATTGTTAAATAGTATTCCACCTAACTATTCTAACACGATCTTCACATTGAGTAAGATGAATCCGATAATATAAGATTGAATTTCTTCTCTCGATAGAGGATGAAAATAAAACTAAGAAAAATTATCTAGATGAAAGTATGTTATATGGAAAAAAAGATATACCATATGTTAAAAGAAAATCCAAATCTTCTTTCAAGCAAGGATCCACTTTTAAAGATATAAATAAATGATTTGTTTTTATTAAATTGTAAACAATCTAGTCACTTGTCTATAAATTGTAGGAAAAGAGCACAAGATTTACTTGATGGAAAGCTACAATAAAATGTCATGGTCGATGATGAAGAAGAGGAGAATGAAGATGTAACAAAAAAATCTCACATATATATTATAAGTGATGAATACTAGCACTATTAGATAAATTTCATTTGGAGGAAGGAGGAAATAGATGAAGGAGGATAATCGATGTCCTCTCATTAGTCACCAATGACGGGACACATCAGATTTGGTGGTGTGTGTGATTTTTTAGAGTTTTTTTTTTTGGCTATTTTGTGCTTTGATATGTTTAGAGTACCTATTTTTTTCATGTTCCATTTTCTTTAATTTTTATGTGGTATGATTGAAACAAAAGTGTATTCATCTTCTTGTCCATGTTCATACCTAGGTTATGATGTAATCCTATGGAAAAATGTAAAAATGTAGTGGAAAGCCATTTGTGAAGATTTAACAATATGGTGTCCATGTTCATACCTAGGTAGTGGTAATCCTACCATTAGTTTAACAAATGGTTCATGTGTTCCCATCACTAGTTTTGTGAATGTGTTCCCATCATGAATGGTTGATAGCTATATGGTTCTTATTCATGGTTCCCACATTGGTTTGGCTAGATTAGTTCCCAACACTGCATAGTTGATGATAGGTTGATGAGTTCCTTATCTACCTTCAGTTCAAATTGTGGACCAAGATCATGAGCAAGTAAAGGTGGAAAACAGTAGAAAAAAGTGAATTTTTTTTACCATGTTCGCACTAAGGGAGGAATGTTAGGAAAAATAAAACTCACATGGATTTGTTGATGAGTGAATATTGTAACATGAATATGACATGAGTAGTAAGTCACTAGTAGTTATATTTTGTAGGAAGTTGAGTTTATATCTTATGTTTAGTTAGTTACATATTTAGTTCACGTAGAGATATTATCTTATGAGTCATTCTAGGTAGTTAGGAGGTTATATTTGATGGGTTATTGTAGGAATATGACTCTCCTTTTTTGATAACAAAGAAATTCCTATATATTTATAATGTCCCGAGTGCTAATTTAATGTATAATATAATATAGTGAGATTATTTTGTTGTTATAAATGAATTGAAAACATAAGCTTGTTTATCCTAATTTAATTTTGTACCAATTTTCACATAGTCTTAGTGTTTGGGGGGTTAAACTCCTCTCCTAAAAATTCACATAATGGATAAATATGACATACCAAATTCTATTCACTTTGAAATCCTTAATAACATCTATAATGATCTTCTCTCTAATGGGGCTATTGCATTACTTAAGTGGCTTCTAAAACTATCACAAGGAGATATTACATTTAAGAAATCCCTAGCTTGCACAAATTCTAGCTTAATTATTTCCTTAACTTATATATTAACACTCAAATTTCTCTACTCAAAATATCTTCCATAACCTTCTCCTTCCTATTCCACTCAAAATGTCATTAATTACGTCAAACTACACTAATTTGGTAGCTAAGAAAATATTCTCAAGCATTCATTACTACACCTTTAACCCTAGGTCATATATTGAGATATGGATATCTGACCTATGTTTAACATAATCTCTTATCATGTCATATCATATTTATTTATGCTTTTCATATTCTTATTGGGTTTTCCTTAGTGTTTTTCATAGTGTATCATGGTTTATATAGGAGTTAGTGAGGAGGATATTATCATCATATTGATTAGTTGAGTATTATTATATAGTTTGGAGGTTGCCTCCTCAAAGTGTCTAAGTCATACTACTCGGCATATTGTGATCATTTCTCTATATTATTTTGGTGTTATTTCATGTTATATTTTTGTTTATGTTCGGATCTATCTAGGTAATTTAATTACGGTGTGGTATAAAAGCATTGATTTGGCTATAATTGAGTCAAACCCTAATTTTGAAGATTCAACTATATCTCCAAAATTAGGGTGAATTGTTTTGCGATTTTTTTAATTTAAGTGGAAAAATCATTCAAGTAAATTGGTCCCAAATTTTCAATATTTTTGAATTATTTTGCACAAGTTATATCCATTTTAGGGTTTTTCATAAAATTGCTCCATATGCCGCAATTTTGGTAATGTGTATAAGTTTCTTATATTTTGAAGACTTTTCAAAATTAGGAAGGTCTTGTTTCAACATTTAGCTCTATTTGGCAAATAACCATATGAAACCCAAAACCCTAAATTTCTACCCTAATCCTTGTATCCCAAGACCCAAACCCTACATCATGATAGGGAGATCAACTAAAGGCCAAGGGAAGGGTCAAGCCACTCTAGGAATGACTCCAAATAAGGAAGATATGGATTTGGAATCTTCAACTTCTAGAGTATCAGAGGTATTTAACCAAATTTAGGAAAGGGTTAATAATATGGTAAGAAGGACTTCCACCATGATCTTTAAACACTGAAAGATAAAATGGAAGATAACCTTCAAGTACTAAGAGGTAATCTTGACCAATGTATTCAAGCAATAAAGAGTGAAATGCAACTAGGGATGGAATTAGTGAAAAAGGATATGCCGAGAACTCTTTCAAGCATCAAGATTGGAATGAATTCCTATTTAATTCATATGGGTTCCTCAAGCAATGTGCACATAGATCCAAACCATACCAACCAAGGAGGATACTCTACATAACATAACTGATCTTGTATCCAATGGTGTAACATTATTACAAAAGTGGAAATGCACAAGTTCAATGGGCATGATCCGATCACTGGATCAACCAAATGGATTTTTATTGATTTGCACCAAGTCCCAAGTGGGAAGAAGGTCGTAATGTCATCATTGTATTTAGAACTAGAGAAATTCACTTGGTATAATTGGTTATGCACTCAAAAGAAGAAAAAGAAGGATCTTAATGTCACTTGTTCATTTTTATAGATGATTTACAAATGCGCTATAGTAGTAGTGTGGACTGAGAACTACTTTAGCCAATTGGAAAAGCTATGGAAAACAGGGTTAGTAAAGGATTATATTCATTAGCTCTAAAGCGTGTTGTTATATGTGGATACAATTTCAGATGGCAACATGAAGGATTTGTTCCTAGGTGGTTTCAACGATCACATCTAAAATGATGTACGAATATTTGATATACTCATTGTTTCTAATTTTATTATCATGGCATGTAGGGAAGAGGAAAAATTCCTTACCATAAAATGTATTAACTTCACTGACATTAGAAATCATAGCACCTCATCTCACCCCTTTTATCCAGTGTATGCCTTCGAAAAATTTACTCTGACTAGTTTTCTTGTATAAAAACATATGCTTGAAAGATATAGTCATGTTGAAGGTGAATGAAAAAATTGTAATTAAAGGATTGTGAGAGTGTGTCATTACTTGAAGAGTCCCTATGATTTTTCCCTTTTGAATGTTGCCCCAGTTGTCCCCAGTGTAAATTATAGACTATAAAAGCTTCTATGACTTGGTGGGTATTCAAAGACAAAAATTGGGAAAATGTGGAAGCAAGGAGCATCACCATGGAAAAAGAAAGAAAATTTCCACATGTCCCTCTAGCGCACCTTTGAGAAAGCACAATAAAATTGGGAGCCTTCAAATTTGAGATCAAACATGTGGCTTAAGCATGGAAAAGAAGTCCCCAATGGGTGAAAAGTTCAAAACAAAGGGAAAGAGTGCACAAGCCTCCATGTCACCTAGGTGCAACTTCAAGAGGAAAAATTCCACGGAAGGAAGGAAAGTTCCATAGAAATAAAGAAGAGGCCCTGTAGATGGATATTCAAAGCCACACTACTCTAAGTAGTGCTACAAAAACTAAGGTAACAATGTGAGAGGTGGGTCACGATTCTAAATACAAAAATAGAGGAGAAATTGCATGACAAAAAGAGATAAAGATGCACATATGAAGACTAAAGAGAAATCCTAGGCTTGTTTTCCTGAATCATTCTTTTATCTCATTACAACTATTATCTTTGTTTCATGAAAATTGAATATCATTGTGAAGCAGTTTTCATAACATAAATCAAAATTGGGGTTCTATAGGGGCCCCAACCCATGATGAAGAAAGTTGTATACATATTTGGAAGAAAGGACACAAGAAGAGAAAAAACACTCAATTATCCTTTACTCCTACTTTGAAATCTCCTCCAAGTGGAGGAATCTTGTTCAATAGCTTGTTCTTCCTTGATATGAATTCATTTGAACCCTGAGTATCTAAAAAATACAACTAACCCCGCCAGATTCTGAGACATCCCCATATCCATCAATGACTCAATGGTCATTCTGGGACCATCCATGATATTCCCTAGCTCGATCTTCTTCTGATAAGAAGATACCCAAGTCCAAAAGGTCTCAAACCACCTGTAGGAAACATTTTTTCCCTTTTTCCTTATAAGGGTGGACTGACTGGGAGTAGACTGAGGAGGATCTCTGTGAAGTGGCTGGAAGAGCAAGCATTATGTCCCTTGGACCTGGTGGAGCAAGAGATTTAGAACTAGACTCACCCTTGTGACTCCTCGTGAAAGGTGGATGCTCTCTTAGAGAGAGAACAAGGCCGAGGTCCTGATAATGTTTTCTCCATCAAAGAATCCATCACACTAAATGAATGGAAGGTTGAAAAGTGGACTTTCCCTTACCTTCCTAGTGGTAGATAATGATGCTTTGGAATGATGAGGAGATGAAGGTTCTACTTCCTCCTCCTCATCCAAAATGACAATTGGGGTTTGGGAGCTTGATTCCCCCTCTTCCTTCTTGAGGATGGTGTTGTGTGGTGGATGGTTGGGATGGCACAGGTCTTGCTTGACCTTTTTCTAGAGAAATGATTCTCTACTCTAGTTCATCCATTTTATGAGAAATGAAGGCATAATATCAATGGAGGACTTGTCATATAGAGCACGTAGGACTCCTTGGGAATCTCCATCAACATGAATTTTTCATCACACAGAAGGGACACTTATACTCAGTCACCCCTATCATGGTAGGCCTCCTTTTGATCCATAATTTCTTCAAATCTTCTATGGGATTTCTGATGTTCCCACCAAAAAATATGGTAGTACATAGATTGGAAGGATGAGAAGACATGATTGATCTTGATCAATCTCAAAAGGAGTGAGAGCCAAACTTTCTGATATGTCAGGGGCCCCTTTACCATCCCCTAGGTCTATAATATCAAACAAATCCCTAAAAAGGCTTCATCTGGCATGTAGTAGATCAAAGATTTGGTTTAAATCTTCTAAAAATCTTTCTTCAAACTTTTCTTACTACAACCACACTCACCATTGTGCTAGTAAAAATCTCTACAAAATTCTTCACTTTCAAGGTTGGAAAAAGGGATGCATATTGATGAGAAAATAGAGTTGAATTTATAATGAGGATGGCATATAAGTTGAGTCTAGTAGAATCACTTCCATCAGATGAAAAAGAAGATTTTTACTCATCTCACACGAAGGAAATAAATTTGAGAAAGATTGGCATTATGCAATGAAAAGAATGTTTGATTGATGTGATATAATCCATGTGAGGATACTCAGCTCTGAAAGGCATGAACACAAGTATGTATTGCTTGAGGTTGATTCTCAAAAGGTGAAAAGGATTACATGTCACATCAAGCCATATGGAACACTTAGGATTATTAAAAAGGGATTTCTTACATGCCAAAAAGGAAAGAAATGATTAGAAACTATCAAAAGGGATGACATGGTGCCCCATCATACTTAAGAGAGTAAAAAACATGATTAGCTCACAACTTTTCCACTTGATAACAATAGATGAGATATTTTCAAGAGGATAACAATAAATTAAGTTGTATGTTTTGGGAGGAATATTCTCTTAGAGAGATCATGTTTTTGGGGAAAAACCTAAAAAAAGTGAGTGAGTGAAATTGTATAAATGTGATGAGAATACTCTCACATATAGGGGGGTTAAAATTTTCTAAAATTTTAGAAAAGAAAGGCATAAACTGAGAGAAACCATTTTTCCAAGAACTTGTTTGAGAAACCTATTAATTTCTTTAGCTTTCAAATCAAATCATGTCAAGATGGTTGCAAGTGTACAACCATTGACAAACATTGAGACTACAAATGAAAAAATTTCCCTTGTTGATGAATTTGATGAGTTTTGAGTTAATTGTGTTTGATCATGAGCATTGTTGTGTCTTCTTTTAAGTTGAGATATTTCAAAATAGATATTCATGTTCTTTTTATAATCTTATGTTAGGAATCCCTCTAAATCACACAAGATCTTATCCTTATGGTAGCATTGTGGTAATTACAATTGTGTTGTGAGGAGAGATTTCATTTCATTATGCAATAAATAAATTTTAAATTCACTTTGCTTCCATTTTATTGATAAAGGTTGTTTGTAAGTCTATGAGTGTATCTTAGGCATGATAGATCAGGGGATTCTTGATGTTTATTGAGTTTTTGGCATGATATTTTATGTTTAAATTCTCAAATATTGTGTGAAACCATGTATTCTTGGGCTTCCATGGATGCACATCTTCTGGTTGAAGGTTCATTGTTAGTTATTTGAAGTGTTTTTATCTTCTCATTTGGTAGATCTTCCAACATTTGTTAAAAGTTCTCAAAGATTTGGTATAATCAACTTTATCCTACTTAATTCCCCAACAAAATACATCCATAACTAATAAATCCTACAAGAACCACCCCTTTTTACACTTTTGCTTATCCATAAATGCTAAGGATATTTTTTGAATTTACCCATCCTTTACTCAAAATATGTAGGAGCAAGCCATTTTATTGTTGTCTTTAGTAACTTGAACCTTGTCTAGGAGACATCTACATTTTCTAGGGTGACAACTCATGAGAGTTAGATTATGTTGCATTGACCATGTCTTCTCAAGGTTATTTCTCAATGTCCTAAAAAGGAGAGTCAAATATTGTTGGTCCATTCTTTTCCCTTACAAATACAAGTTACAAAATGGGTCCTCTCACCCTTGGTTGAAGGAAACCTAAAGTAGTAGGGTAGGTCAAACCCTTAGCATGGTGTTATCCAACTTTTCCCAAGCTCAAGTAACAAAGAGATAGTTAGATCCCTCCCTAGCTACAAAATGATTCAAATTTTGATCTATCTTTCTCTAAGCATCCCACTCATCTTGTTGATGCTTCTTGACTTCAAAGGGAGAACTAATTTGGGTACCAACACCTCTTTGCACACATTTTCAGGGGACTATTTGTGTAAATATAATATAATATCCTCTCGGTAGTAACATGTGAAGTATATCTGAATGCAAATCTATGATCTATATTCAATCCTTTATCCAGATTTGCAAAAAATGAGCTAAATCAGAATTCAATTGCTTGATATTTTCCTAGTTTGAGGAGGCTTTCCATTAAATCTCACTCAGCTAGGAGTAAATGTTGATAAAGGATGATGAAATTTGTTAAGATTTATTGAAATAAGTGTTTAGATTTCAATTAACTAGTTTTTTTCAAGTGGTTTATACATCTAAGATACAAGATCTTAGTGGTGACTCCATTCATCCCAGAGAAATTTGGTAAATACCAATACCTTAAGTCTCTATTTTTGAGAATTTGTTGTAAAATTTTTAAAACTGAAGGAAGAAGGTATTTCTTTCAAGTCAGATCCAACTAGAAAATTGTTTCCAAATTGGGGAAAACAAGTCAAGTAAGAAGACAAATCTAGAAACCATTACGTGGTCAGGAGAGAAAAAAAAGTAATCCCTACTCCTTGATTTGGATCAGCCATTAGTTGAAGATTACTCTAGCTTGTGCATCTGATCATTCTAGAACACATAGCCCGAGAGGTAACCTACATACTCCTGTTGGTGAGGGAACTTCCTCTACAAATCATCAAGGTATTTTTCAATCCCCCTTTCTATTGTTTCAAGATAGTAAGGTTCACTTTGTGAGAGGGAGTTATTAAGGGATTTATCCTTGGGAGATCCTATTCCATTATTCCAAAATCCAACAACTACCACCAACATTTTCAACCCCATTTTTTGTCAATATCCCCATCAATAACATGGCTCAACCTCCACCTAGACCCCCTTTTTGTAAATGTATATCGACCCATAAATTTTTAGGGGATGGTGGGATATCCAAATGCAATACCAAATGATCTAAGAAATAGGTTACCAAAGTTTCAAGGAAACAATGCTATTAGTGGTGACCAACATCTCAAGATTTTTGTTAACATCATGGAAGATTTTGAGATCAAACATGAGGATGTCTATGTAAAAATGTTTATCCATACTTTAGAAGAAGATGCCGGATTGGTATAAATATTTGTTGGATAATTCTATTAATTCTTGGCTCACATTAAAAAAATGCTTTTAAGGCACAATATGGTGATAAAACTGATCCAAGGTTTCTTCTATCTGAATTCGAGAATATTAAGAAAAACCCTAATGATCATGTTCAAGACTTTAACACCATATTCAACAAAAATTTAAATAGACTACTTACTGTAATATTGAGACCAAGTGATGAGTCTTGCTTAATTAAATATTGTGATGCCTTTGATAAGAAGGAAACATATTATCTAAGGGACAAGGACCCTACAAACCTAAGGCAAGCCTTCCTTCACAATGGTAGTGTAAAATTGAGAATAATATCAAGGTTGTAGGAAATCCTCCCAAGAGGGAGGGTGTTAAATTGATCAATCTTGAGAAGCCTCAAAAAGCAAGGCAGTGGATCTAGAAGAAGTTGTTAAAACCTTGGCAGGGGTAGTAAAATAAATTTCATACAAACTTTCCAGGGTGGAGAAGGGAATAGGAAAGAGCTCTCTCAGGGGTCATAATCAACCTCAAGGGATGAATAGATTTGGTGGTCATCCAAGAGGTGAGATTAGAAATGAAGATAGAGGAAAGGGACATATGGGGTCAGGAAGTAAACAACAACCTCAGAGAGAAAATAAACTTTTCCCTGATCCATTGACTACAAGAGTGTCTATGGTTGAAGAGGCACATGTCATTGACTGGTGTGATGATGATGTTTCTTACCCCATCCTCCATGTGATCCAAGTGAAGGGGGAAGAGCCTGAAGATGACACCCACTTTTGGAGATGTTTGTATGATGGAGTGTCCTGATGATTCATGGTGGGGTTTCCTCCACTGAATTAATAAGTGCTCAGACTGTTGAGGGTTTTTTGGATTGCATCCACCAGGTTTCTCCTCTTCCTTCTACTGATGATGTTGAGATTGATATGGTTCAGGATTTTGAATTTCCTAATCATGACTTTGAGTACTTAAGGGCTCTAATGATTAAGAAGTATGATGGAGGAATTCCTTCTGAGGAGGACCAAAAACTTTTGATGAATGTGGTAGTAGCTCAAGAAAAAATACAATCTCAGAAGTAGAACTATCAAAGGAGGAGGGCCACAACCAAACCAAAAAATCCCCTTCTCACTAATATCCCAAAATATCCTCCCAAGAAGGATACGCCTAACAAGGGTCCAACTATTCCCAATAAATCCTATACCCCTGTCCATGCCCAAGCCATGAAGAGTCTCATACCACAAGAAGAAGTAAATTACTCTCCCTCCCAACACAGTATTACCCAAATATACCCCTTGTGATATGGCTCATATTTTGAGTCAGATTAAAGTCATTATACCTATTGTTGAATTTCTTAGGATCCTAAGCATAGGAAAATGGCATTTGAGTATTTGGGATTCAAGGAGGAAGTAGTGCCCCTGGGTAAGGATGTAAATAATATGGACACTCCCCTTTCATTGTAGAGTTGGAAGTGCCACAGGTATTGGAAAACTTAGGAGAGTCTCTCTGAAGTGTATTTGGGTACTTCTCTTGTTGAATCCCAACTTGATGTTGATCCTTTTATACTACCTTAATCATTAAGGATAAATACTTGTGCACAATTGTATGTTTGATTCAGGGGATTCATGTAATGTGATGCCTCTTGAAGTAATGAATGAATTGAACATCAAGGTAACAACAACCTTTGGAAAGTGCACAACTATGGATTCAAGGGAAGTACCAATGATTGGGTATGTGAAAGGTCTTAGTGGTGTAATTAGTAGCAGCTTATCCTGTAAGTATTTGACCATGAATGTAGTTATTGTGGATTTCCCTACTAAATGGGGTATGTTACTATCAAGAAAGTGGGTTGCTAGTGTGGGTGGAAGTGTGCAAATGGATATGTCATATGCCACCATACCAGTAGAAGGGAACCTTGTCAAGTTGTATGGTGAGAAAAATATGTTGCATCTGATTGAAGATCCTAATAATGCTTCTTATGAAGTATTATATATGCATGTAGATGTTAACAACTTTGTTGGCTATGTGGATTTTGAGGAACATGGTATTAATAAGAGTAAGTGTCTTGAAAAATTGGTATCCCCTGGACTTTGATGTTTGATGGAGCTTTCTCCAACTTGGGAAATGGTGTTGGAGTTGTCCTTGTATCTCCAAGTCAAGAAATTTTTAATTTCTCCTTCAAACTTAAATTTGAGTGCACAAATAATATTTTGAGTATGAGGCATTACTTTTGGGTTTTAAGGATTGCATGGAGATATGGTATCAAGGACATAGTTGTTAAAGGAGACTCGAGAGTTGGTGGTCAAACAAGTTAGAAAATTATATGCTATAAAAAAATCAAAGGATGAAATAATATAAGCATGCGTATGGGATTTTATTGAAATGTTTTGACTCCTTTAACATATTGTATCATGATAGAAATCAAATGTTGCAGCAGATAGGTTGGCAGTGCTTGGATCTAGGTTTGAAAATTGTATTGTTTCTCCTTACTTGTGTTATGATATTGAAGTATTGTCAAGACCATTTGTTCCTGATAATGTGAAACATTGGAAAGTATTTGATGATGATGCCCAGGTTCAGAGGTTCTTGCAGAATGAAGGAGAATTTACTGATCAATGCATTGATTGGGAACCAATGGTCACAGTATGTGATGGGAAAGAGAACCTTGTTTGGTAAGGACATAATCCAATTGAAAAAAAACAATCCCTAGAGGGTTGGTGGCTTTAGAATCAAACTTTGATAATGCAGATAGGGTGGTTCATAGACATATTTCATCCTCAAGGGATGTGGAAGAACATAATCTAGGAACTAAAGAAAAACCTAGAAAAGTATGGCTAGGAAGTAATTTGAGTAAGGAGGAAAAGTAGTCCTATTTTGAGTTGTTAAAAAAAGTACCAAGATTGCTTAGCATGGTCTTACTCAAAATTGAAAGCATATAGGGAGGATCTATTTCAACATGAAATACCTTTAGAACCTAATGCTAAACCATTTAGGAAAAAAAAGAGGCCAATTAATCCACTCCTCTCCCTCAAAATGCAAGAAGAACTTAAAAAAATTTAAGGGATGGAGGGATAATACAACCAACAAGATATTCTTCATGGGTGGAAAATTTAGTGCCAAAGAAAGAAAAATGGAGACATAAGGTTGTGTGTGATTTTAGGAACTTGAATAAGGCCTCAATTAAAGATAACTATCCATTTCCTAATATGGATAACATGCTACAATTGGTCACTGGATCTGAGTTGTTGTCTACATTAGATGGATTCTCAGGGTATAACCAGGTGGTTGTAAAGCAATCAAAAAGAATCAAAACTACTTTTACCACTCCATGGGGTACCTATGTATATGTGAGAATGCCATTTGGTCTGATGAATGTTGGGGCTACATTTTTTCAAGAGAAATGGATGTTGCATTCTCAAGGCTACATCAATGATTTTATTGTAGTTTATCAGGATGATGTGACAATATTCTCTAAGAAAAGAAGTGATCACTTGAGTCATGTAGAAGATGTTGATTAGATGTAGAGAATATGACATCTCATTGAATCCAAAAAAGTTCATTTTGGGGTTCAAAAAGGAAAAATTTTTGGGGCACATTGTGTCAAAAGAAGGGGTCATGATTGATCCTAAAAGAGTGGAAGCAATCGGTAAAGTTCCTATCCCAAAAACTAGGAAAGGGATTCAATCCTTTTTGGTCGAGATAAATTTTATTAGGAGATTCATTTCTAACTTTTTTTTGAAATGACTATTCCCATTACAAGCATGCTAAAGAAGGACCAAATTATCAAATGGGAGGAAGGATCTCCAAGATTTCACTGGAATTAAAGAAGCATTAAAAAATGCTCTAGTGTTAGCAACCCCTGATTATAAGAAGGATTTCCAGATATTCTCCTTTGCATCTAAAAATACTATTGCATTTATATTATTGCAAAAGGATGAAGAAGGAAATGAAAGGCCCATTGCATTTTTTAGTAAAGCCTTATACAGTAGGGCTGAATTGAAGTATACCATCATGGAGAAGCAAGGCCTTTTCTTTGGTAAGAGAAACTAAAATTTTCAAGCCTTATATCTTGAGCTCTAAGATTTTCACCTATGTTCCCCACACTATGGTCAAAGACATTTTATCATAAATGGAGATTTCCAGTAAAATATGTCATTGGGTGAACAAGTTACAAGAGTACGATATGGACATACAGACCACCAAGTTGGTTAGAGGTCTAGGCCTTGCAAAGATTGATGGTAGAAAAGCAACCTACAAGTAATGGAAGTTAATGAAATTGAGGAAGGAAATATGGATGTCCATGAGAAATTAATTAATTCCACATGGTATAAGGACATAATATTCTACCTCAAAAATTTGGAGTGTCTAGGACATCTAGATAAAAATCAAAGGACACTCAAATTAGCCTCCCAAAAATATATCATCAACTTGATTATGGGTTGGCTTGGAAGAATCCTAAGGGGTTTTTTGAGATGTATCATACAGAGGAAGAAGCTCCCAAATTGATTTCATAAATTTCATGGGGGTGTGTGTGGAGGCCACTTTGCTGGAAGAGTGACTGCTCACAAGATCTTAAGGGCAAGTTATTGGTGGCCCACACTTTTCAAAGATGCAGCCTTGTTGGTTAGAAAATGTGAAAGTTATCGAGGTTTTAGGAAGAATGAAAGCTTCAGGTGCTCTACCCCTACAAACCAATGTCAATAGAAGCTCCTTTTAAACAATGGGGCATGGATTTTATTGGAGAGATCTCAGATCCCTCAAGTGTAGGGCATAAATGGATACTAGTGGCCATATTATTATTTTACCAAATGGGTTGAAGCTATCCCCACTAAAAAAAAACTCACAAATTGTCATGGATTTTATCTTAAATCATATAATTTGTAGGTTTGGAGTACCTACAAAATAGTTGTTGATAATGCAATGAGTTTTAGAGCTAAGCCATTAGTAAATATGTGCCAAGAATATGGGATAAATCTAACATATGCATCTAACTACAATCCTCAAGGGAATGGTCAAGATGAATCAAGCAATAAAAATTTTCTTAAGATAATTAGAAGAACATTGGAGGTTAACAAAAGGAAATGGGGTGAGTAGTTGAAATTTTCTTTATGGGAAGATAGAATCACTACCAAAAGAGCCACTGGAAAGAGTCCATTTGAATTAGTTTATGGAGTCCAAGCTCTTTTACCCTACATATGCGTTATCTTCTTATCAGTTCATACAACAACTTGAGGATGAAGAGGTGAACCCCTATGAAGGCTAGGATTAATCAAATAGTTGAGTTGGATGAAGAAAGAAGGGAGTCTCACCAAAGACACCTAAGGTTTAGAGAGAAACTCAAGAATTTATTTGATAAAAAGGTGACTCCTAGGACTTTCAATGTTGGAGATCTTGTTTTACTATGGGATAACAGACATGAGGATAAAGGAAAACATGGTAAATTTGATGCTTTATGGATGGGTCCTTATTCCATTGACATAAGAATTGGTGAGCACACCTTTTTTCCTAAAGGACTTGGATGGATATTTTTGAATTTCTATTAATGGTAGGCATCAAAAACTTCTTGGATTGATTATGAATAAGGTACAACATTCTTATAATATGTATAGTATAGTTTTTTTTTTTTTTTTTTTTTTTTTTTTTTTTTTTTTTTTTTTTTCTCTGTCTACTGACTAGTTGCCCTTGGTTTCTTTTTGTTTTTTGAAATGCGTTGATGTTGTTTGACCTTGTGTGTGCTTTAAATGACTCTATAACCCAATGGATTTAGGCACTTGGTATTTTTATGTTTGGTTTATGTGGTTCTTGTGGCACCCATAGGGGGTGCCCATCCCCGAGTCGAGCCGATGTTGGTGCTTGATTTTATCTCACCCTTTTTATCTAATGTATGCCTTTGAAAAATTTCTCTACTAGTTTTCTCATGTGAAAAAATGTATGCTTGAAAGATATAGTCATGTCGAATGTGAAATGAAAAGTTTTTTTTTTAGGGTGTCCTCCTTTTTTTCGAGGATTGTGAGTTATGTTTATTGAAAGTCCCTATGATTTTCCCCTTTTGAATGTTTTCCCTTAGTTGTCCCCAAGTGTAAAATTAGAATGAAAATCCAATTTTTGACTTTTGGGGGGTATTTTTCTTAAGAAAAAAAAGTGGAAAATCAAAGTCCCTTTGGAGCATCACCATGAAAAGAAAGAAAATTTTCCACATGTCCCTCCAGACACTTTGAGAAAGAAAGAAAATTGAGAGCCTTTCAAAAAGTGAAAGAGTCAAACATGTGGCTTAAGCATGAAGAGAGAGCAAATCTGGGGAAAAAGTCAAAAAAAAGGAAAGAGTCACAAGGACTCCACCAAGTGTCACCCAGGCACAAATTTAAATTTCAGGGAAAAAGTCCAAAAGAAGAAGGAAAAATAAAGAAAAGAAAGTTCCAAAAAAAAGAAGAGGCCCCATGTCATGGATATGTAGAAGTACCACTGCACTCTAAGTAGTGCTTGCAAAAAAAAAAAAAGGTAAGGTGATGAGAGATGGGTCAAAATCAAAAAAGTCACCTCATCACCTCATTGAGCCATGAAGAAGGTTTTTGAAAATCTATGTGATACATAAAGGATGAAGTGAAAACATGAGGAGACACCATTGATGAATATAGAAAAGTGGTGGTTTTTTTTATGGGCAAACAATGTTGATGTCAAGCCCAAGAAGTTTTGAATACAAAAATAGAGGAGAATTGCATGAAAAAGAGATAAAGATGCAGATACATAAGACTGAAGAAAAGCTTAGGCTTGTTTTCTGAATCATTATTTTATCTCATTACAACTATTATATTTTTTCATGAAAATTGAAATCATTGTGAAGTAGTTTTTAAACATAAATAAATCAAAAATTGGGGGGTTCTATAGGGGCCCCAACCCATGAAAGAAGTTGTATACATATTTGGAAGAAAGGACACAAGAAGAGAAAAACACTCAGTTTATCCTTTACTCCTACTTTGAAATCTCCTCCAAGTGGAGGAATCTTGTTCAATAGCCTATTCTTCCTTGATATGAATTCATTTGAACCCTGAGTTTTCTGAAAAAATACAACTAACCCCACCAGATTCCAGGACATCCCCATATCCATCAATGACTCAAGGGTCATTCTGGGACCATCCATGATATTCCCCATCTCGATCTTCTTCTGATAAGAAGATACCCAGTCCAAAAGGTCCAAACCACCTATAGGAAAAATTTGTTTTCCCTTTTTCCTTATAAGGGGTGGACTGATTGGGAGTAGACTAAGGAGGAACATGTCAAGTGGCTAGAAGAGAAAGCATTGTGTCCCTTGGACTTGGTGGAGCAAGAGATTTAGAACTAGACTCACCCTTGTGACTCCTCATGAAAGGAGGATGCTCTCTTGGTAGAGGAACAGGCCAGGTCTTGATAATGTTTTCTCCATCAAAGAATCCCATCACACTCAATGAATGAATGGAAGGTTGAAAAGTGGACTTTCCTTTCCTTCCTTGGTGGAAGATAATGATGCTTTGGAATGATGGGGAGATGAAGGTTCTACTTCCTCCTCATCCAAAATGATAATTGGGGTTTGGGAGCTTTGATTCCCCCTCTTCCTTCTTGAGGATGGTGCTTGGTGTGGTGGATGGTTGGGATGGCACACAGGTCCTACTTGACCTTTTCTAGAGAAATGATTCTCTGCTCCAGTTCATCCATTTTATGAGAAATGGAAGGCACAATATCAATGGAAGGACTTTTCATAGAGCATGTAGGACTCCTTGGGAATCTCCATCAACAAATTTTCATCACACAGGAAGGGACACTTATATCGGTCACCCCCTGTCATGGCAGGCCTCCTTTTGATCCATAATTTCTTCAAATCTTCTGGAGATTTTTGATGTTCCCACCAAAAAAAAATATGGTAGTACATAGATTGGAAGGCTGAGAAGACAGGATTGATCTTGATCAATCTCAAAGGAGTGAGAGCTGAACTTTCTATATGTCAGGGGCCCTTTACTATCCCCTAGGTCTACAAATATATCAAACAAATCCCTAACAAAGGCTTCATCTGGACCAGTTAGAGGTCAAATATTTGGTTTAAATCTTCTAAAGAAATATCTTTCAAACTATTCACTACAACCACACTCACCATTGTGTAGTAAAAATCTCTGTAAAATTCTTCACTTTCAAGAGTTGGAAAAGGGATGCATATTGGTGAGAAAATAGAGTTGAATTTATAATGAGGATGGCATAAACATGTTGAGTCGAGTAGAATCACTTCCATCATGAAAAATATTTTTTCATCTCACACACAAGGGAATAAATTTGAGAGAAGATTGGCACTTGTATGCAAAAAGATGTTTGATTGATGTGATATAATCCACGTGAGGATACTCAGCTCTAAAAGGCACAAACACAAGTATGTATTGCTCGAGGTTGATTCTCAAAAGGTGAAAAGGATTGCATGTCACATCAAGCCATATGGAACACCTGGGAATTATCAAAAGGAGTTTCTTACATGCCAAAAGGAAAGAAATGATTAGAAAACTATCAAAAGGGATGACATGGTGCCCCAGTCATACTTAAGAGAGTAAAAAACATGATTAGCTCATAACTTTTCCACCTAATAGCACAAGATGAGATATTTTCAAGAGGATAACAATAAATTAAGTTATATGCTATAAAGAGAAATATTCTCTTAGAGATTCATGTTTTTGGGGAAAATAAAAGTGAGTGAGTGAAATTGTATAAATGTGATGAGAATACTCTCACATAGGGGTTAAAATTTTCTAAAATTTTTAAGAAAGAAAGGCGTAAAACTGAGAGAAACCATTTTCCCAGAACTTGTTTGAGAAACCTATTAATTTCTTTAGCTTTCAAATTGAATCATGTCAAGATGGTTATAAGTGTACAACCATTGACAAACATTGAGACTATAAATGAAACTTTCCCTTGTTGATGAATTTGATGAGTTCTGAGTTAATTGTGTTTGAATCATGAGCATTGTTGTGTCTTTTTTTAAGTTGAGATATTTCAAATTAGCTATTCATGTTCCTATTGCAATCTTATGTTGAATCCTCTGAATCACACAAGATCTTATCCTTGTGGTAGCATTGTGGTAATTACAATTGTGTTGTGAGAGAGATTTCATTTCATTATGCAATAAACAATTTTAAATTCACTTTACTTCCATTTTATTGATAAGGTTGTTTGTTAGTCTATGAGTGTATCTTAGGCATGATAGATCAGGGATTCTTGATGTTTTATTGAGTTTTTGACATGATATTTTATGTTTAAATTCTCAAATATTGTGTGAAACCATGTATTCTTGGGCTTCCATGGATGCACATCTTCTAGTTGAAGGTTCATTGTTGTTATTTGAAGTGTTCTTATCTTCTCATCTGGAGATCTTCCAAAATTTGTTAAAAGTTCTCAAATATTTGTATAATCAACTTTATCCTACTTAATTCCCCAACAAAATACATCCATAATTTCCCCTAAAAAGGAGAGTCAAATATTGTTGATCCATTCATTTCCATTACAAACAAAGGTTACAAATGGGTCCTCTCACCTTGGTTGAAGGTAGAACCTAAAGTAGTAGGGTAGGTCAAACCAGGATTTCGAGTTGTGAGGGATGCAGGAATAAAATATATAATTGGTAATAATTCATCAAATGAAAAATTTTCTTAAGAAGGGTGCCAATGGGTTTGTAGCACAAATATTTTCACTAGAAGCTCAACCATAAAAAGGAACTACAATCATATATATATATATATATATATATATATATTTATAAGAAATTATTAATAATATCTCAATTATTTTTAGGGATATGCCGAAAAGGTTACCTCCTAAATGAGATTGTGACCATGCTATTCATCTAGTACTAAGAACTCAACCACCCAAAATTATACCTTATAGATACTTGTATGATAGAAAAGTGACATGCGAGCATGAGAATCTACAAGTAGCCCTTCTTCATACCCAACCTCCCAAGGTCATGCCGAGACAACCGGTGGAAATGAAATATATGTGGGTATAGAAAAACTAGTTGGGAAATATTATATCCTCAACACGCAATAATGGGATCTGTGAGTCTAAGGAAAAGAAAGCTCTCCTAACTTGAATTAGTGTAATGGATCATTCAAATATAATAGCTTCTTGGAGGCTCCAATCAATGTCAAGCTCTGCGAGATCCTATCTATTGGTTGTTGGATGCGTGGAAAGTGACTTGTAGGTGCTTTGTGTATATTTCCAGACAAGGTCATGGAAAATGGTATTGAGAGGTGTAGTGGATTTGTAGGAAACTATGGGTGGTTTTCTCGTCTAGCCTAGAAAATATTAGCTTGATTGGCTTCTATGTTTAATGTAGAAAATTGTGTTATGATATCTGCAAGAGTGGTGAGGATCTAAATACCAGCGTACGTAAACTGGTGTCAATGTTTAAATGACTTACATGCCCATTGGGTTATGGGACTTGGGGATCACAACCATGAGTTCGTGGTTGTTGTGGACCTGTTATGGTCATGTGAAGAGTCAATCTCTTCTTCCGACTATCCAATGGTCATAAGCCTTTTCAGCTTCTATGTTTAATACCAGAGTTATGTGATCTTCTCAGAATACCTTACGGGTGTTCTGGCAACTTGTATATGTAAGCCTGTGTCTATGTCAATGAGAAGGTCTCCTGCGTTTGGCTGCAGGACTAATGGATCACAACCAAATATTTGTTCTCTTTTGGGTTCTTGTATGGTTATGTGGATATCCTATCAATGCAATCTATAGTTGGGTTGGCTTGACCATAATGCATATGTTTTGTCATCTTCAATATTCAATTCTCTCAATTGTTCACTAACTGCTTGTGGGTTTATTTTCATTTGAGAGACATGAATCCTAAGGCCTTGATCTATATCCATTAATGTTACGAAGATATTTGGTTGAGGTATTACTGGTTTGAATACGTAATCCCTGGGCTCTTTGGGTCCCATAATTTTCATGCAAAATATGATCCAAATTTAACTGAAATAAGTAAAATAAACCTACACTATGCTTATAATCTTTTTTTTTGGTATTTTCAAGGATATGAATTTGAACAAAATTTAAAGAGCAGCTATTCTAATATATTCGGATAATGAACAATTAATCTAGTAACATAATTAAAACAAGAAAGGTAGCCTCGGTGTAGCTATTTTCATGTGCACTTGTGAACTTATAATCCTAAATATTAAATAACTAACTAATTTAACTAAAAGACCTTCAATCTTACCTCGAAGTGAGGAATAAATCACAAACTTCTCGTAAGCTATCATTCCCCACATCTTCCCTCATAATACTAAAAGAAAACTTAACTAAAATAAAATGATTTACTATTCTATTTAATACATTATAACTAAAACTTTGACAATTCAAACCTAGAGTTTATAGAATAATGTTAAATCCAAACAGTGTCATGACTTGTCCCCTCAGTGTGATCTCTTTGTTCCTTCATATTCTCATGAATCTAGAAAAGTGGGAATGTGATAGTGGCAGCAGAAGGAGATACTCGAGCAAAGGCAATGGATGTAAACCGAATAGAATACAAGTAAACAGAGCTTGACTATGTTTTTCCTAGCAGGATTTATTGTAGGGATACAACACAAATATACCGAGAATTCTAGGATCTATTTCTTGTGACAAAATGACAACCTACAACTCTAAGATTATCAAATGAACTTTAATCTATAACTAAAACTATCTTATGCTAAGCTAATTGTGCTGAGGATAACAATAGAGAAAAGTTAAAGTATGAAGATCAAGTGATCTCTAAATCAGAAAGGAAGAAAGGAGCCTTGAACTGAGAGGTTGAGAATTCATGCAAAATCTAAACCTATTGAAACTTATGGAAGAACTTTAAAACACACTGAATAATAAACCATATAAGGTCAGGGGCCATTTGCTTGTAAACAAGCTTGGTATTTATAGTATCTGGATTTACCAGAGGGTAAGTTTGAATTGAACTCTTCTATTATAAACAAAGAGAAATTACTATTTACTAGGTGGCTAAAACATAAATGCAAGCAAGAGTGGTTGAGAAATGCAAGTGCCACTTGATTTTTTACGTTGAAGAAAGCATCAGAGAGTTATGGAAAATGTGCACAGGACCACCACCCTGAGCAAGGTGGCGGTTTTAAGACCGCCACCCTGTCTGGTGGTGGTCACAGAGCACCACCTAGGAAGGGTGACAATCCTGAAACTAATGGTAGAAATGCAAGGAAAAGGGGGACAAGGTTTAGAATGAAGCATGCAAAGGTTGGATAAGGTATTTTAGGATACAAATGTATACTTGGCAAGCTTTCTGGATTCCAAATACCTTGCAAAGAGATTTGAATCATTATTGGGGTTTCTGTAACCTTTTTCTAGTAGTACAGTACCTATAATTTTTTGGTACATACATATTGCCCCTCGTAGAAACATTTTAACTATAAAGGGGCATAAAACAAAGGTCCGAGTATGGTGGTCCCAAAATGGGGAGTTAGAAGCTATACCTAACATACCCATGTGTCGTAATGTCACCATCCAGATTCCTGCTATCTGTAAAATGAAAAGAGGACTCAAGTGCAAATAGATAAAGAAATCAAAAATAACTACTAAATTAAAATGAAACGAGGACTTACCATTTGTGCGGGATAAGAACTTTCCTTCGTCGATGCTCCAACTCTGTGAGAGAACATTCAAAACAAGGTTAGAATATTATATATATATATATATATATAATGAGCTCATTTTCCTATTCATTTGTGCGTGTTGATTTGGTAATTTTTGAGCTCTAGGACCCACGGTAACCATTTTCGACGAGAGTATAGTCAAAATGTTTGTTGCAAGATCATGATCATGCCTTCGAGAGCAGGACATCGACCTACGAAGTCTCAAGTTAGTTTTTCTCAATTCATTGTTTTTAAACCTAAAATATAGAAATGTTGAAATATTTGTCTTGGGGGTTATTTTCAAAATCTTAGTGTTAAATGAGTCTCTAGGGGGGGTGCCCATAGGGTAGGATTTTATTTCAATCAAAATGGTGTATTTTTGTTGTTTTTAGGCATTTTTAGGGCTTCATGGGCACACGCCGAATCAACATAAGACTGCTGCCCCGCACAGAGTGGCGGTTACGGGACCACCTCCTGTGATGGCAGCGATTGCAGGACCGCCGCCCTTTTATGACGGTGGTCATGGAACCGCCACAGTGCATGGTGGTAGTGGTTCGGGACAGAAAGTGAAAATAGGTGCCTTAATTAAATATTTTTACATTTTTGACATTTTCCCATGTTTTTGATGAGCTTATCTATTAGACTATGTTGCTAAATTTATCTTTTTCTATGTTTTTGGTGGATACAGAAGGAGGAGTATATTAGATGGAGTGGAGAGAGGGAGTGTGATTGGATCCCGTAGTGTTGGACACGTTGACCTAAGCAGAGAGAGACACTTTATAGAGGGCTGGTATTTTGAGGATTTCACAGTTCCTCATGTTGCACTGCCAAATCACAAATTATGTGACTTGTTCTCGTACTAGGATGCAAATCAAATACTTTCCAATTACTGGGTGTTAGGGGTGAGTGGACTATCACCTTGGAGGAAGTCTATCACATACCGGGGTTCTAATTCTTGGAGGTGGTTGTCTCTTAAGATAGTAGGATCCAGTCTTAGATGGTTCAAAGGGCCACCTATATGGAAGATGATGTTGTCTCCTTTGGCTCAAAGAACAGGGGGTGAAGGTTTGATCCATTGTTGCTTCTTCTATCCATATCATCTGTAAGGCTATTATGGGTATCTTGGCCTCACAGTTGATTGGGGATAAGGAGGAGATACTCTCTTATATTGATGGGCTTCTATTATTACATAGATTAAGGCCCATGGTCAGTTGTACTTATGCTTGGGGAGCAGACATTGTTGGGACCACATACCATGACTTATATAGGGTGGTTAGGTTCCAGGGGAAATCCTTGAGTCATCCCAATCTAGTTATGAGTTGGGTGTATGAGTGCATCATCCCCTATGGAAGGGGTGTACTAGTAGAGGATCCAGGGGGCTGTTAGAGTAGTGAGGTGGATGGGGATGATAGTACTCAGGGTGCCACATCAGCTAGTGGCTTCATTGAATACTACAGATATGGAGGCCACTCCTTATGAGGCCATGATGGGAGTATGGGGAGAGGAGACACTTACATTGATTTCCTGCTCTACCACAGGTTAGTTGGTAGAAAGATAGAGAGGGTGGAGGTCCACCCATTTGATCAAGTCCTTCAAAGAGTTTGTCCTACCTTACGTTGATATGCTTCCTCAAATGGGCCAATATACAAGACTATTCGTGAGGCCTAGGGAGGTCCTAGAGGAGATCGAGGTTGGACCACGGTTACTCCTGGAGTTCCTATTGTGGTTAGGTAGGTGGTTCGGGCCCAAGGGGTAGCTAGTGCTCCTTGAGCACCTTTACTTCAGATCGAGCCACTCCTGCTTTCAGTGGGGGAGTATGAGCATGTTGATGTGGACTCGAATCGAGTTCACGGGAGGGGAGACAGAGGGAGGATACGATGGGAGGTGAGACTAGTGGGATGACTAAGGAGGATGATAATGATTCTGAGTGGCATGATACTCAGGACATCTTGAGGGTCGAGAGGGAGGAGGTGAGTGTAGAGAAGGTGACCTTGATTTCAAAGGAGTTTCCTTCTCAAGAAATTAGGGGAGATGATGAGTCTATGGCAGGACATCATTTCTTTCCTAATTTGGGGAGGTTCCGCATCGGACAGTGGCGTTAGTTGCAAGCGTAGATCCTAGAGACCCTACTTGGATACCTAGAGATCTGAGTGAGTTACTACTCTTTTCTCGACCTTGTTAGCTAGAAATGTCAGTTAATATTTCCTTTTTGTTGCTTCACTTTCTTTTGACTTTATTTTTGGTGATTTTCTAACTTGTTATTTCTCTTTTTATTTACAGCGACTATTGAGGGATGGCAAGACTTGATTCACCAAGTGTGTGCGGACACCCTGTTGCTCCCCTTAGAGAGTACTCAGGCCGAGCTTACTGAGGATGTTGGAGAGCCTTCAACAGTTGGCAGACATACTGATGTGTTTGCCTTGTCTAGAAGGCGGAAAAATTAGTGACCTCCCTTCGTGCTGAGGTAGCTAGATATAGGATTGTTGAGCATCTGATGAGGTAGAGTCATTCTCGTATTGAGACCATAGCTAGTGGCCATGATCATGAGTAGTCAGTTCATTTAGAGAGTCATTGTAGCAGGAGTCCCAGACGTGATCGTGCACCCTCTGAGGGATCCCATAGGGATTGAGAAGCCATTTGGTCTTTTTGTAGTTATTTTGCTAGATGTTTATATGAGTTGTTTTTGTATTTTTTGGGCTCATTGAGCATTTTGACCATGCCTAGTGCATGATGACATTGTATGTAGAACACGATTCTTATATATATATATATATATATATACATATATTTTGGATCTAGATCTTCTTTGTATTTAGAGTTTTTGTGGTTTATTTCCCATATGTACACTAGATGTTTTTAGAATCTTTGTTTTATATGATTTTCAGAATGTATGCAATGGATGACAAGTGATAACAATTGTTGAATAGAATGTTTCTCTTTTATTTGTTTTTGTAATGCCGATATGTGATGATGCAAACATATTGTAGTACTAAACTTTTGGCTTCTTTGGGAAATGTTTGTTTCTTATTTTTATTTTGGAAAAATGTGATGAATATATAGTGATAATTAGGTGAACTTGCCCCATTCCTAACTCCATGCAACTAGTAAGATGTGAGGGATCAACACCAAGAGTTGGGAAGGGCACAAATTGTATGAGTTTGACTGAATGGAAATGATGAGAGAAAGACAAGGTATTGACAGAAATCAAATTTAGACCCATGTACTTACTCTTACTCAAAACTACTACATAGTTTAGAATGCAACTTACTTTCTAGTTTATCTAGACTTAGATCCATGATGGCAATTTGGTGACAAAATCTGGTTTTGAGGATTTGATCTCTTTAGAATTTGGATACTTAATTTCACTTAATACACTTTTCTTTGCATTTTAAAAATACTGAGATTCATTAATTTGTGTGAATGGACCCTCTACGCCCTACCTCATGCTACTAGTAAGAAGCATGGGCTCATCACCGAACATAGGACATAGGTGAGTAAGGGCAATTCTTTCCTTTCTCAACCTTGCACTACTAGTAAGAGATGCGGGCTCATCACCGAAGGTTAGTGGGGCAAAGAAGTGTGTAAAAATAAAATATTCTATTTTGTTTACTATTTTGTATTTAATTTGACATTTTTTATTTGTGATGTTGGAGTATCCTTGTTTCAAAGAGATGTAAGAAGGATAAATGTGACACCAAGAAGCTTCTAGAATGCACGTAGGTAAGAACAACTTAACCTAGTAGAAAAAATGAGTATAACCAAGTATGCAGGCCTTGGTATGGTTTTTGTCAAGACTTTGTCTGTCGAATTGATGAGATGATTTTGGAATCATTTGATGATATTATGAAAATTGAAGAGATATGATTTGAATGATTTTTCCAATATTTTCAAAAGCTTATAATAAATTGCTTAAGAATAAGTTCCTTGACCACAAAATTTATGAAATGAGTGAACAAAATGAAATAACTGAGTGACTAATGCAATGTAGGTAGATATAATATATAGATGGTGATGTTGATGACTTATACGTAAAACCATTTAAGATGCAAGGAATTGACAGTTTCATTGAATTCCTCACCTTCTAGTGTACACAAGAGATACACACCATTTCCGTAGTCTTTCATGACTCAATATGGGCCCAACCACTTGGGCCGAATTTCCTTCCTTTTCTAATTTTCTTATCAATCCGGATGTCTAGTCTTAGAACTAGATCTCCCTCGTATATTTCTCGTTGATAGAACTTTTTGTTATATTATCGGCACATCCGGTCAAAGATAGGCTCTGTGTTGTTGTTTAGTGTTTATCCTAGCCTCATCAAGGCTTTCTAGTTGAGAGAGGCATGCCTCTCTATAGGATTCTTCTCCCAAAATCCCTTGTAATGAGATGTAAAGACTAGGTATTTCGACCTCAAGTGGGAGAACTACTTCTGCCCTGAATACTAATGAGAAAGGGGTTTCCCCTGTTGGTGTTCTTATTGAGGTTCGATGGGCCCACAAGGTGGGTATAATTTTAAATTCGAATCCCATTTTCTTAATTGTTTTTAGGAGAACGAATTTTAACATTTTGTTTATTGCCTCAACCTATCCATTAGCTTGGGGGTAATAAAGAGAGGCCATGTGATGGTTTATCTTGAATTTGCTACATAACTCACGGACCTCATCATTTTTGAAGGATGTGTCATTATCTGAGATAATGACTTGTGGGACACCATACCTACAAATGATTTGATTTAGGATGAACTTAGTGATTACAGAACCTAGTACGGTGGTGAGAGGCATGGCCTCTACCCATTTAGTAAAATATTATGTGGCTATGATTATAAATTTTTGGCCATCTTTTGACGAGGGAGAGAATTTCCCTATCAAATCTAGGCCCCACGTGGAAAAGGGCCATGGGGTTGTGATTGGTTGTAGAGCATGTGCTGGCATGTGAATCTCATGGGAGAACTCTTAACATTTATGACACTTGCGCACAAAATCTCATCGTCATGTTCTAGAGTGGGCCAAAACAGCCCATCCGATGTATTTTATGAGTAGTGGCATGGCCACCAAAGTGGCCTCCACATATCCTACTGTGGGATTTGTAAAGAATCTTTTTGGATTCTTCCATGTCAACACATCTTAAAAGCATTCCATCGAAGGCTTTATGATAGAGCACCTGTTCTAAAATAACATATTTAGCAGCGATAATGTGTAACCGCCTTCTTTGTTGTGATGTGGCACCTTCTAGGTATGTATGGTCCATGATAAAATTGACGATGTCAGTGTACCAAGGACATATAGAGATGGGGGACCTGGTTTCGATAAAATATATGCACTCATCGGACAGTCAAGATCCACTAGATCACTTCCATCTAACGGATTGTCAGCTAACTAGTCTATAATGATTTGTCCCTTAATGGATTTCTAGTTTACAAATGTTAATTCAAATTCACCCATTAAGGTTATGAAACGTCCAACCTTTTTAGATAAAGACCCTTACGTGAGGAATGTTCATAAGTGATCTATCTTTACGATGACCCTTGTTTTTTTATTTAACGTGTAATGTCTTAAACATTTCATTGCAAAGACTATGACAAGGCATTCTATTTCTACATGTGTGTAACGTGTTTCATAATCAAGCAATGTTCGATAATGAAATAGACCGCACGTTCCCATTTATCATTATCCTTCGAGCCAACATGTAGGCTAGCGAGACATCAATAGCCTGAAACACAGGATCAAAGGATGATCTGGTATAGGAGGCATTAGCATGGGAGGAGACAACAAGAAGCGTTTAACTGCTTCGAAGGCCTCGTTACATTCTTCTCGTCCAATCAATGCTATAATCCTTCTTTAATAAATTGTTGATTGGATGAATAGAAAAACTTAAGTCTGGGATGAACCTTCGAATTGCACCGAGTTTCCCAAGAAATTATCTAATACCAAACTTGTCTAATGGTGGAATCATTTCAAGAACAACCCAAATTTTGGCTGGATCGACATCAATCCCTCATGATGATATAATGTAACCTAGAAGCTTGCCTCCTGTCATGCCAAATACGCATTTCTCTAGATTCAATGTGATGCCATATTCGATCAATCATGAGAGAATGATACAGAGTACTTCTGGGTGATCACAACGCTTCTTGGCTTTGGCCAACAAGTCATCTACATAAGATTCCACAATCTTATGAATAAGGTTGTGGAATATGTATGTCATTTCCCATTGGTATATAGCGCTAGTGTTCTTAAGACCAAATGACATGATAGTATAACAAGAAGTTCCCAAAGAGTTATAAATGCAGTCTTGGTTTGATCCTGTTCAGATATTTTGATTTTATTATATCCCGAGAACCCATCCATGAGAGACAAAAGCTCAAATATGGTTGTTACGTCAACAATGACGCGTCAATGGATGGTAATGGTAAGTCATCTTTGGGGCAAGATTTATTAATGTCCCGTAAGTCTATGCAAATGCGTATCTTCCCATTCATTTTGAGAATAGGGATGATATTAGATACCCATTGTGAATAGTCAAATGGTTTGATGAATCCCACTTGGAGAAGCTTCATTACTTCTTCTTTCACCATGAGAGCCACTTTTGGTTTCATTGGTCTCGAATTTTACTTAGTTGGCTTTACATATGGTTTGGTGACAAGATTGTGTATCACAATATGTGGTGCAATTCCTATCATTTCTTTGTAATTAAATGTGAAAGCCTTTTGATGTTCCTTGAGGATTTGGGTGTGTATTTCTACCTCCTCTAGAGTTAACGAGGATCCCAACTTCAAGATCTTTGGTTCTTCCTCCATTCCAATATTTATGTCAATCATTCCTTCAATTAAGGAAGCATTGCCTTCTTCAAATTTAGGTAGGGCCGAGGTAGTTCCAAACCTTCTCCATTCTCTACCTCGTAGATATTGAGATTATTTTACGGGGGAGATTCTATCATGGGATTTCCAAAATAGGAAGAGGAAGATGGGATTAGGGAGAAATCCTCTATGTGATGAGCGAGATGTAATTCTACATAGGCATTTAGATATTCAAGAGTGACCCTATCACTGTCAAAGTGGTCTAGGATAGAAAACTCAATCTCACTTCTATGTGTCAAGATCGGGTTTTTGGTATTTTACCCACCAATGGTTCAGTACAAAGTGATACTATGCAACTTATATTTTCTAACTCACTGCTTGGAGTGAAATGGGAAGCTGAGGTTGCTATTGAATCAGCGAGAAGGTTTTGTTCTCATGGATTACTTCGATTGATATGAAGTAAAATCCTTTGGTTAGATCTAATACCTCTATTTTATAGAGTTTTAAGTGTTAAGCTCTAGTCTCATATACCTCAGAGACTTGGTTTGTGACTAATTGCGAGTCTCCTAGCACTCTAATGTTATCAACACCAATCCTTTTATCTATGATAAGGCCAAGGAGAAGGGCTTTGTATTCAGCCCCGTTATTTGTACATTCGAATTTTAACTTAAAGGAAAAATTAAGGATATTTCCCTTAGGAGAAGTAAAGATCACACCTACCCTAGCTCTGAAATGACATCTAGCTCCATCGAAGTGGAGAGTCCAATATTTTCTCAGAAAAATGGATGTTGGGACATTCTTTGTGTCTACTTCTTTTTCCTCGGTTACTTCTACCATACAAACTTTGTCTACTAGAAGGGAGCCAATTCCTAGGGTGTATCCCATACCCATGGAACTAAATAGTAGGAGAATGGGTAGATATTTCTCTAGTAAATCGACAATTTTTATGGTAGTCCCTAATGATACCGTCTCTATGAAATTAGTCTCATTTTTGAGTCTTTGGAATGCCTTCGACTAGATTCGTAATTTCTAATTCTATTATAGGTATCAACTTTTCTTCTAGTTTTGAATTGATTGGTTTGTTAAGTTGATTCATTGAGAGTTCAAACTCAGAGTGAAATCCTGGTCTCTTCTTCAAATATGTTAGGTGTATATCTAATGGTTTTGGGTCACCTTGCACCACAATTATTTTCCCTAGGTATAAAAATCTTATTTACTAGAATAACGTGGAAGGGATTGCCTTCATGCGATGTATCCATGGTCAACCGAGAATCATATTATAGTTGGTTTCCCAATATAATATAAAATTTGGTGATGACTATGTTGGGTCCTAAGGTTACCGGTAATACTATACTCCCAATTGAAATGGACTTGAGGCTATCATAACCTCTTAGCATATTTCATGTTCTAGAACAATTTGTTTGTCCATATCCTATATTTTGAAGAAAAGTGAAGGGGACTATGTTAATTACTGCCCCATCATTAATCATTTCATGCTTAACATAATTATTATAAACCTAAACCTATAAATGCAAGGTGGGTAGCCTTTATGTGTAATTTTAGCATCTGTTGGCATTTTGCTTATATCAAATATAAACTCAGTATTCCTATCTGGCTGCCCTGGAGGGTAGATGTCAAAGTCTACATGGTTTACTTGCATTTCAGGAGGAGTGATGTTAATTAGATGATCAAGAGATAATTCCTCAAAGAGAGCAGCCCTGTGGGTGAGAGAGTTCTTTAACAAATCCAAGAAGGAAATGTGAGAGAAGGTCTTTGTTAGGTCATTAATTAGATCGTAGCGCTTTATTGGTTTTACCAATGTTTGTTAAATTTTTTTGGTTCTAATGGGTAGGTTGGAACTGGTTGAGAAGAATAATCTCATGTTCTTATTATGGTTTCTATGTGTAGCTTGGTATCTAACTCTACCAGACCAACTATCTTGGTTTGTGGTCAAGTTCCTAATTGGGGTGCGATCGGTGGATTTAATGAAGTTAAGGCTTCATGATCATTATTTCCTATTATAACACCCTTGTTCATCCCATTTGGATCTAACCTGTTATTGTTAGAGTGATTCAGGAGTGGATCGTTAAAAATCTTGAGGGGTGCATTTTGAGGGGAAATTGCTCCCGTATAAGTGTTTGGCGTGGGTAATGTAGAATTTGCTAAAAACATATCTATAAAGAGTTGTTTTTGGTCTTCTAGGAAAATGTTGCATGAATTTATTATAGTCGTGGCAAGTCCTAGTATCATGGCCTTGAATTTTGTGGAAACCACAATACAAGTTGGGATTATAGTTTTGAGGTTGTTGGTTTGAAACCTGTTGTGGTCCAAAACTCTAATTAGGTTGTTGGTTGTTAGAGTTAAAATTTTGAGGTTGTTTCCTTTGGTTTTGATTCTGATATCCAGTTGGGTTTCAAATTGGACCTTTTGTCTGGATTTGTCATTTTTGTTGTTGTTGTCATGATGGATGATTAAAATCCACCGCATTGATTATTGGTGTGAAGTTATTACACTTTGATTTTTAATGGGTGGTGAAATGTTCATGACATTTCCCCTTTTAACCTGGTCTATGACCCCATCTATTGTAACCCGTAGTTTTTGTTAAGGATCTTGGGTCCTTGATTGGTATTCCCAACATTAGGATAAGTCATAGTGTTTTGATTAGGAGCGATTAATTTCCCATTTGTTCCATATGTCTTACGACCACTGTTTATTACCACTTCATCGATTTAGAGGGCACTCTCAAGTACTTCATCATAATTCCTTAGTGGGAAATTCTAGACTTCTTCCTTTATCTCTCTATTAAGAGAATGAAGGAATAAGTCGCATAGTTCCATCTGATCCATGTTTGGAGCACTTGTTGATGAGTAGAGAACTGTACACCATCTTTGAATAAAATGGGTAGCAGATTCATTGTGTTCTTGTTTAATATGTAAGAATTCCCTGATCCCTGTTGTTAACAATTTGTTCATATCAAAATATTTGATAAATTATGACACAAATTGTTTGAATGAATGTATCGAGGCCTAAAGTATTCTATAATACCAATCAAGGGAAATATCCTCTAAGGTTTTAGGGAATATCTTAGCAACAACCACATCCCAAAGGAGCAATTCTTGAAAGGCAAGGCATAGGCCTTGATATGTGCATTTAGATGTCCCTCCCCTTTGTATTTAGGCAAATCAGAAGAGTTCTTAGAAGCATGACACTTCATATGGTGAAATCTAGAGGTTCTTTCGAATATTTGTAGTAAGTTCCTACCACATAGGTTTAGACCATCGATGGTGCCTCATTGGGGGTGGATGTGGAATGGGTAGTTGATATGGCATAACATATATATTTGTAGGGACATAAGGAAATCCCCGTGGGTTGAGTGAACATATCGGGAGAGGAGAACATATCTCCCTGTGGTGATTTTGAATAAATGTTTAAGTAGGGAGGAGCATTATTCTGATATGGGTTGTTTGGTGCTAAACCTAATGTATCATACTTTAAACTCGAGCAACGTTTGAAAACACAGCTTATAGCTGGTTTTTGTTGTGGGTAGTCATACGAATGTTTAGGAGGCATGCCTAACGTGCCTATTTTTTTAGGAGATCAACTTGGTTGGGATGATGTGGAGGGTTAGAAGTTCCCGCTTTCCCCGAATATGAAGTTTGATTTGCTTGAGCAAGCTCTAGTCCTTTGACTCTCTCGACCAAAGTTGAGATGACCTCAATTGGTGATGGCCTAGTGTTTTTCCTTGATGGTTATTGTGGTACTCTTTGAGGTTGTAGAGGGGTATGGTATCCTGCTATGAATTGATCATTACTCTACCAAGCTTTACCAAGAGTATTTTCCATAGGTGGAGGAATGTGGGTGTTTTCTTAGAGCAGGTGTCGAGTTGTGTTTTAAACTTCTTATAGGCGGGTACATGTTTTGGATGCGTTGTTTGCTTCTAGTGTAACATGCTAAATACTCCTCATCCAACAATGGGAGTGGATCTGATTGCCTACTGATTTGTGGTTTGAATAAAACCCGAGGAGATGAAATGGATTCTCTAGTAAACGTCATATTGTTAGAGCCTAAGGGCTCTAGTTGTTGCATTTGTGTGATTTAATAGTTTTCAGCCCATGCAGAAAGTGAGGGTGATGGTTGTCTATTTGTTTGACCATAATATGCTTTGAGACCTGAGAGAGGTCTGCCATATGCGTCATATCCTGACATATTTTGTGGGTGTATAAATACCCATAGAATAATGGGAAAGAGATAGGATGGATGAAAGAAATGAAAATAAAAAAGGGAGTAGTTATTGAGTTTCACATCGGGTTCACCAATTTTGTACTATAGAAAAGTGACATGCGAGCATGAGAATCTACAAGTAGCCCTTCCTCATACTCCGACCTCCCAAGGTCGTGCTAAAACAACCAATGGAAATGAAATATATGTGGGTAGAAAAAATAGTTGAACTCGGGATTACAACCATGAGTTTGTGGTTGTTGCGGACATGTTATGGTCATCCGAAGAGTCAATCTCTTCTTCAAACTATCCAATGGTCATAAGCCTTTTTAGCTTCTATGTTTAATACAAGGAGTTGTGTGATCTTCTCAAAATACCTTATGGGTGATCTGAAACTTGTATACGTAAGCTTTGTGTGTCTATGTTGATGAGAAGGTATCATGTGTTTGGCTACGGGACTAATGGATCACAACCAAATATTTGTTCTCTTTCAGGTTCTTATATGGTCATGTAGATATCTTATCAATGTAATCTATAGTTAGGTTGACTTAACCAAAATGCATATGATTTTTCATCTTCAATATTCAATTCTCTCAATTGTTCACTAACTACTTGTGGGTTTATTGTCATTTGAAAGATGTGAATCCTAAGGCCTTGATCTATATCCATTAATGTTGTGAAGAGATTTGGCTGAGGTGTTACCGGTTCGAATACGTAATCCCTGGGCTCTATGGGTCCCGTAATTGCCATGCAAAATATGATCCAACTTTAACTGAAATAAGTAAAATAAACCTACACTATGCTTATATTCTTTTTTTTTGTATTTTCAAGGATATGAATTTGAACAAAATTTAAAGAGCAGTTATTCTAATATATTTAGATAATGAACAATTAATCGAGTAACAAAATTAAAACAAGCAAGGTAGCCTAGTGTAGTTATTTTCTTGTGCACTTGTGAACTTATCCTAAATATTAAATTACTAACTAATTTAATGAAAAACCTTCAATATTACCTCATAAGTGAGGAATAAATTATAGCTTCTCAAAAGCTATCATTCCCCATAGCTTCCCTGGTAATACTAAAAGCAAGCTTAACTGAAATAAAGTTATTTACTATTCTATTTGATATATTATAACAACAACTTTGACAATTCAAACCTGGATTTTATAGAATAGCATTAAATCCAGTTGTGTCATGACTTTTCCCCTCAGTGTGATCTCTTCGTTCCTTCATATTCTCGTGAATCCATAAAAGTGGGAATGTGATAGTAGCAACAGAAGGAGATACTCAAACAATGGCAGCTTGGATGTAAACCGAATAGAATGCAAGTAAGAGAGGGATAATGCAAGTGAACAAAGCTTGACTATGTGATTCCTAGTAAGATTTATTGTAGGGATACAACACAAATATACCGAGAATTCTAGGATCTATTTCTTGTGACAAAATGACAACCTACAACTCTAAGATTATTAGATGAACTTTAATCTAGAACTGAAACTATCTTATGCTAAGTTTTTGATCGTGGCTTTGAGGATAACCATAGAGCAAAGTGAAAGTGTGAAGATCAAGCAATATTTAAATTAGAAAGGAAGAAAGGAGCCTTGAACTGAGAGGCTGAGAATTCATGCAAAATCTAAACCTATTGAAACTTATGGAAGAACTTTAAAACACAGTGAATAATAAACCATAGAAGGTCAGGGGCCATTTGCTTGTAAACAAGCTTGGTATTTATAACATTTGGATTTACTAGAGGGTAAGTTTGAATTGAACTCTTCTATTATAAACAAAGATAAATTACTATTTACCAGGTGGCTAAAACATAAATGCAAGCAAGATTGGTTGAGAAATGCAAGCACCACTTGATTTTTTACGTTGAAAAAAGCGTCGGAAAGTTCTAGAAAATGCACACAGGACAGCCACCTAAGCAAGGCAACGGTTTTAGGACTGCCACCCTATCCTGGGTGGTGGTCATGGGACTGCCACCCAGGAAGGGTGGTGGTCCTAAAATTAATGGTAGAAATGCAAGGATAAGGGGGACAAGGTTTAGAATGAAGCATGCAAATCTCGTATAAGGTATTTTAGGATGCAAATGTATACTTGGCAAGCTTTCTAGATTTTGAACACCTTACAAAGAGATTTAAATCATCATTGGGGTTTTTGTAACCTCTTTCTGCAATACAGTACCTACAATTTTGGGTACATACAATAGCCTTATTTACAAAATAGTGAGATTAAAAATATGGTACAAGAGATGTTCAAAGCATGTATTATTTATCATAATTAGAGTACTTACTCTTTTCCAAAGTGGCACCTAATGGTATAAAATAAGGATGAAGGTTAGTGCATGTGTCCAAAATAGAGCAAGCACAAAAAGTACTTAGTGAAAGATAAATATCCTATTCATTTCATTGAATATTTATTACATGAATTCTATGATGATGTTTATTTTACAAAATTAGATATTTGATCGGATACCATAAAATCAAAATTCATGATAAAGATATTGATAAAACAACATTTAGGACGTGTAAAGGCCATCGTGAATTTTTAGTAATCCCTTTTGGCCTTACAAATGCACCATTTACTTTTCATAGTTTAATAAATTCAATCTTTTATCCATTTTTTAGGAAGTTTTTCCTAGTATTCTTGTATGATATATTAATCTACAACAATAATTGGGAGGAACATTTACAACATTTACATCATGTTAGTAAGGTATTTGACACTATTAAACAACAACCCATTTATGCCAAGCTATCCAAGTGTGTTTTTGGAGTAAAGGGGTAGAATACTTGGGTCATATCATGTCTCATAAAGGGGTAAAAGTGAATCCTCATAATATCCAAGCCATAGTGGATTGGAAGATTCCTAAACACCTCATAAACCTCATGGGATTCTCAGGAATTACAATTTTTATCACATATTTGTGAAGAGTTATACTATAATTATATCACCACTCACAATAGTATTTCACAAAAACTCTTTTCATTGAAATGAGGATTTTTTTGAGAATTTGAATCACCTGAATCATGCCATATGTATCACTCCAATTCTAGCTACCCTAGATTTCTCTAGAACCTTTAATGTTGAATGTTATGCTTCAAGGTGTGGCATATGTGTAGTACTTATGCAAGAGGGATGCCCCATTTTATTTGAGAGTCATTAACTCAAAGGTAAGTACCTATAAAATCCAACTTGTGAGAAGGAAATGATGGATATTATTCACGCTATCAAACAATGAAGACTCTATCTCATGGGTTGCCACTTCACATTAAAGAGAGGTTATGACAACTTGAAATTATTCTAAGAGGAAAGACTATCATCTAAATAATAAAAAAAATGGGTCACTAATATGTTGGAATATGAATTATAGATCATTTACAAATAAGAAAATAAAATGTATTTGCTAATGCACTATCCAGAAGAAATGAGTCCAGATATTTATTCTTATATGTCATGCCCATATTACTAGTAGATTGGGTAGATTAGGAAATATCAATATGGAAAAATGACAAAGAGACCCACACTCTCACTAAGAATATCTAACATGATCAAATAATTTCATAAATGTTTTATGGAAGAGGGATGCATTGTGGTAAAAATACTGGTAACTGTACTTATGCAAGAAATATAACCTTAAAAGTATGGTTTTATCATAGATCCATGCTTCTCCAAGAGGTGGACATTCATGATTCCTAAAAACTTATCAAAAATTAAGAAATATTTATTTTGGGACTAGAAAATTTTGGCATAATGTTTGGTGTGTCGATGTAACAAGGGTGAAACTATTAATTATCTAGGCATTTAGCAACCTCTATCTCTTCCTAGTGAGTGGTGGGCAAAGGTTTTCATGGAATTAATGATAGGATTACCAAAATATGAAGGAAAAAGTGTAATTATGTTGGTTGTTGATAGAATCACCGAGTATTCTCATGTTTGTGCCTTGTATCATCTATTTGCAAAGATTAAAATTTCATATCTTTTATGAATGCAATTCAAACATTACATGGAAAACCCAATATTATAGTTTATGATCATGATACTATATTTACTAGAAATATTTAGACTGATTTATTCTCATTTTGGATACTCAATTAGATCATAGCTAATTCTATCATTTCCAATTTGATGGATAAAATAATGTAGTAAACAAATTTTGGAGGGACATACATGATGTAGTGCTTAAAATATGTATGAGAGATGGGTTAAGTGGCTACAACTTGTAGAATGGTGGTATAACACCTCATTTCATACTTCATAAAAATGATCCCATTCTTGGAATTATATGGCTACCATAAACCATTCCTCACTTCTAACTTACAGTCCAAATTAAAGTAAGAGCAGTTGAAGATCATGTTTAACACCAATAAGAGGTGCTCTCAAGCCTTTTAGAGAAGTTGGTAATGTTACAAAACCCCATGAAGGAATAATTTAATCAACACTATGGTGAGTGAAGATTTAAAGTAGATAAATTTTTCATTATACAATTATATCCATATAATAAATTATCTTTGAAAAACATAAACAATATAACAAGATTTCACCCAAATACTATGGACTTTATCAAGTGTTGCAAAAAAATGGTAGTGTGGCATATAAACTAGAGCTTCCTCAGATCAACTAAAATACATCTAGTTTTCCATGTTTCTTTCTTGAATAAGGTCATTGGGTAGAAGGTGTCTTCTTAGTCAGTGTTACTTGAGCTTGATGAGGAGGGACACATCATCTTGGAGCTTGAAGGAATCCTACAGAAATGTACTAAGAAATTGAGGACAAAAATCATCACTAATTATTTTCTCAAATGGAATAATTTTGATCTTGAAGATGTAACATGAGAAGATGAAGCATTCTGACACTAACATGTAGAGATCACCAACATTGGGGGAAATATTTCTTCAAGGGGAGGGGCATGTTATGCCCTTTACCCTAGGTCAGTTATTTTGGGATATGGATAACATAATATCTTATTATGTCATATCATATTTAGTTATGATTTCATATGTTTAGTGGGCTAGCCTTGGTGCTTTGGATAGTATATTAGGGTCTATATAGGATTTAGAGAGTAGGATATTATCATCATATTGAAAAAATGAGTCTTATTATATGGTTTAGAGGTATCCCCTTAGAAGTAGCTAAGTCATACTACTGGAATATTGTGATTATTTCTCTATATTTTTGTGTTTTTTGGTGTTATATTATTATTGATATTTAGATATATCTAATTAATTTCATTACATTCATGGTAGTTGATTTTCTGACAATTTTATCCTCCTTACTTGCGAAGCACACTTCCTACCACCTTCCACCTATCTTATTTTTCATTTTATGGCTTTTTCCTCTAGTGTATTTACTCCTCCATGAAATATTTGTGTGTCACATTTGAAACTTACTAAAACTCTTATGCTACCACACTTACAATAAAACATTGCACACTATTGTGCATTCCCTTTTCATATTCTTACAATACACCATTTTTATTGTGCACTTCACAGTTCATAAATTTTGCACAATTTTTTTGCATGATCAAACAATTACCCATACATTCTACCACACCTCACAAATCTTGATAGCCCTCATAAACCTTGTGTGCACTCCAATATTTGGTCAAAATTTGAAATCATGTCATCTCAATTCTCTTGTAATACTTTTGCATCAAACACTCTGAGTTAAATAGAAGTGATATTCATCTCATGAGTTAAAGTCTTTTGAATTATGGAAAAACTAACCAAGATCTTTCAAGCTTATCCATGTTGCATCCCCTTTTGAGAGATTCTTTTATTTCACAAAATACTCTTTGTATTCATTTCCATGCATCTTCTTGACTATTCTTGAGTCCTATATGGGATCAATTTATTCTATTTCCTTCTCTAGTATCTAACTTATCCAATTTAATGAATTCTTCAATTCTTGCACACCGTTATCTTCCTTGGCTACACACTCATCCATTTCTTGTTACGCACTTCTTTATCCTTTATTAAAATCTTAAAATTCTATGATATTGAATATCCGTGAGATATTTGATTCTTATGGTAACTCTATTGTATAGGCATTTGGTCTTAAAATTATATGATATTGAATATCTATGAGATATTTGATTCTTATGGTAACTCTATTGTATAGGCATTTGGTCCCATCTTGCGCTAAACCTTGCATGGTCCAATATTTTTCAACTTCAGCTTGGTATAGGTCCCTTTAGGAAATATCTCCTTATGAAAAAGTACCAATATTTGATCTCCAACCTTAGATTCCTTTACTCTATGCTTTTCATCCATGCATTCCTTGTAACTTTAGTTGCTCTTCTCCAATCTCTTACACACTTCTTCATGTACCTTGCACATATATTTCACAAAGTATTGTGATTTTATGCTCCTATTATCCACCACTTCATGTTATTCTATGAATCCTCTTGGAATTTTCCCATAAAATATTTAAAATGGAGTCTTCCCTGTAATTCTATTCACTAAGTTGTTGTAGGTAAATTTAATTTACACTAACACCATATCTCATTGCTTTAGATTGTCTCCAGCCAAGGTATACAATAAAATTCCTATAATTTTGTTCATTACCTTTGTTTGCCAATCAATTTTGGATGATATGTTGAACTGAAATCTATCCTTGTTCCTATATTATTCCATATGTTCCTCCAAAAATGACATAGGAAATGTATATCCTTGTCTCGATAGTATACTCATTGGTAACCCATGTAGTCACACTACTTATCTAAAAAAAAATGTGTGATTTTTAATGTATCACTATCCTTATTGCATGCAATGAAGAGTAACATCTTGGAAAATATATGAACTACCAAAAATATGGATTCATTCTCTCTTTTTGTCCTCGGTATTCCTAGCATGAAATCCATGCTAATATCCTCCCATGGTTTCCTTAGTACAGAAGTGATTGATAAAACCCTATATTTTGTTTGTCCCCTTTTCTTAGTTAGAAAATTATGAACCTCTAAACATGTTTGTGCACATCTGCACTCATACTTGGAAAATTATAAAGCTCCTGTAATTGTGCAAATGATTTTTCACCTCCAAAGTGACCTCCCATGCTTCCACTATGTTTTTCCTTGATTAAATTATGATGCATATATCCTTTGGGTATACACAACTACACTTCTTAAAACAACATTACTTCTTAGATTAAATAATCTAACCATAACATCCTTTCTATGCATGTTGGTTATGTATATGCCTCTCATGTCTCCTTGAAATCCTTATCTTATGCATATAAATCCTTTATGGTGTCAAATCCCATGACTTCATTTTGTATCTCTTTAAATAGAAGAACTCTTTTACTTAGTGTGTCTATAACTTTGTTTGACTTCCCACTTCGTGATTCAATGCAAAGTAATAAATTTGTATACATTTCACCCATTCATATTCTTCTAGTTCATCTTTTCTGGCTATTGATAAATTACAACACTTTATGATCAATGTACAATACAAACCCACTTGGAAATAAGTAATGCCTCCACTTCTTCAATGCTTACAAGATCATATAAAATTCTTAGTTCTTGTCCTCATTTAACTTCTTGCTGAAATAGGTATTGGGCCTTCCATATTGAATTAAATTACATGAATTTATATGCCACTTACATCAAAATCCACTTGGAATACCTTCTAAAAATTTGGTAATGCTAACATTGTTTATACTATAATCATTTACTTCAATTCCTAGAATTCATACTCATCTTCTTCCATCTATAAAAACTCTTTTTATATCCCTTCATCATCTTTGTGATCATAGAATGTACTCTAATAAATTTCCTTATGAATATTTCCAATACATGAAATATTTGTGACTTAGTCACATTCTATGGTGATAATGACTTCACTATTACATATAATGTTTCTAGGTTTATGCATAATCCTTCGGGGTATGATGTTGGCTCCTGGATCTACACCCCACGTGAGAGAGGGAGGAAAAAATGTAGATGGGATGGGGAGAGAGGGATGGAACCACACAATTTTCATTATGTAGTTGGGGACGGGACATTCCTCTGCTTTCCCATCCACTCTCTTCAATTGAGTGATTGGGAGGCACCTTAACAAAGGGTGTGGCTGATTTCTATGCTATTTTTAAAAATACCTAAGTTAGGGTGAGAGGACCCAAGATACGTCGCGAATAGTACAAGATAGGGGAGGGAATCGAGAGAATTTCCCAAATTTTCCAGGGATGAACAATTGAGAATTATATGTAGCCACCAAATATAACAGTCACTCACTCAAAGAGTGGTCACGAATCATCATTGCAAACACCCAGAACCCTAATATAGGTTGTTAAAGTAAGGTTTGACATAATCTACACATTAACACCCAAGGATCTATATGATTCATTCTGGGATAATATTAAGGATTCTAAATAATGAGTGAAAACATTTAAGGTATGTGCATTGACAATGTATTTTCACAAGTGGATTTGTATAAAATGAACAAGTAAGGTGAGATCCGCACAAACACTTATGATACTCAAAGAATTTAATCAAAATTTTTGAGGTAGAGACAAGGTTGTAAAGAGGAAGAACTAAAACATCAAAGGAAATCGAGGGGTCAAGAAATATATGAACCATTTTGTTACAACTCCCTTGTCATTTTTAGATAAGGTAAATAAAATTTGGTTTTGAAGGGACCAAAAACTCTTTACAAAAATGAAGCAAGTTCATACAAGCAAACCAAAAAAGAGCCAAGGGAGCCAAGTTGAAATGGATTGACAAGAGGGAAACCCCCAAACATAGCTAGACTCCACATAGTCTACAATATTAAGCATAATTTTTTTTACGAAGATATAAAAATACAGGAACAATAGTAGAAGTAGGAAACATAAAAAACACATTAAAAGACTAAAAGGTATGCCAAATCCACACCATTATTTTTCCTTAGTAGTAGGACTCTTTCTGTGATTCTTGGCACTTTCCCTACTATCCTTTGATCCAACAACCTTTATGATCAATCTATTAATCCTTTTATCAACTTTTTCTTTGATCTCGATATCCATGGTGACTTCACTATCGAACTACTCAAAATGAGCCTCATCTTCTCGCTTACTACCCTCAACTTTGGTCACTTGATCTTGAAGGATATATACCCTCTACTCTTGCATAATAAACTCAACATGCATACCACTAATCCTCTTATTCTCAACATTGATTTTGTGGTGGCAATCTCTAACCTCCTGAACCAAATTCTTCTTAAAAATGAGAATTGTGTCGTCAGTTGACTCCTCTCTCATTAACCTGGCTTCCCAATCCACCAAATCCCTCTCTATTTACTATCGGAACCCTCACCCCTTTCATGGACCCCTTTTTCAGGTTACAAAGGACATCTACAATCCCCTCTAGAGTATCTTTCCCACAATCTTTCTTGATTCGTTTCATAGAAGTCGTAAGGGTTTCATTATCTGACTCAGTATCATTGGTAATCACTGGTTGAGAAGGGATAATAGGTTTTCCATTTTGAAGAAGTAAAAAAATTAGACCTTGATGAAGGGGCACATAAATTTTCTTGTTCTTAAAGTCGATATGGAGGAATTCAGAGACCTTAAAAGGAAAAAGGCTAAGCTCATTGGTTTATCCCTTCACAGGTAATTTAGGATAGAAAGATGATAAGAGAATATCTTCCTAAATTTTCCCTCCAAGGTCAAATACTTCATCGCCACTATACAAACATCTTCCTAGATTTCGGAAGACAAGTGTGAGTAATACCATTATCATACGCCACAATACGTTCACCAGGATTAAAAAAATGTATCTAGTTCATGTTTCCACCTAGTTTTGTCTTTAAAGTTTTGAGACCCTGCATAGTTAACCTAGTAACCTTAGTTATAGACTCCTCAGTAACCCTTATTTCAACGCCCCAGGTTAAATCCCCCTCAACCCATGCATTACCAAATTCCATAGAGAGATGAGGCTTGTTGCCCTTTAAATGTTGAATAAACTTATAGAACCCTCCTCTACGCAAAAATCTCCAAAGGGTATAGAGTCTTTTTTGAGGTGGAGGAAGGCCGATGGATATGTTTTGACCCTATCTCCACCCATCCTAAGCCAAAAACCCTGTCTAATCTTTAGGAACAAAAAAACTAGAGCTGATAATGCTAGATTGATAGATTAAATGCAAATAAGCATAATGCATATCCTTTCCCAAAAAATGAAGGACCTTCTTACGATACTAAGTGTGAGAAAATCGGGTTCCATCATTACACAACCTCCAAGATCATATCATCATTTATCAAATTTAAAATATTCTGCCAAGGTATGAGTTCCCTTGGCCATGTCATCATATCAGTCATATTGTTACCATGATTAGCAAGCCCATCGGTAGGTTTATTACCTAACTTTTGTAAGTATGTTGAATTTCCACTCTATCAAATGATTCCAACAATGTCTTGGCCTCCTTGATTATATTATTAAGTCTCCACCCACAATTTCTCTATTCTTTGAGGGCATTGATAACACATAATAAGTCACCCTCAATGATGAGGGATTTTATATTCAAGGTTATGCATTGTTTTATGCCCCATAGCATTGACCTAACCTCCACATGATTTTTTTATGATTTATGAGGGGGCTTGCAAGAAATCTTAGACATGTCCCATAATGATAACAAAAAATGCCACCCTAGAAGAATTCTCCCCCTTCTTAGTAGAACCGTCAAAGTTTAGTTTGAAACATCCTTTGGGAGGTCTAGACCACTTTATTTATTTATTTTTGTGTTCCTATTAACCTCAGGGATTTTGGGATTGAGGTTCATACTATGAAGAATGCTTCTTTCGAACATTGGGTAGGACTTGGATTATTTAATCTTAATGATCTGGGAATTGTCTTTAAGATTCTACCCCACTTTTTAAATTATATTTTTTATGTTTTAAGATTGGTTCTGAAGGTTTGATTATTTCTCTCAATCTAGATACCCCCAAATAATGTGTGGTAGAGCCAGTTTCCATATCTCTCTAGTCAATTCATGTTGTAAATTAAAACTCCATTGGTCTGAGAGTAAGGAGACATACTCAGGAAGAACCATTTTTATCCTGAAGAAACCAAGAACTACAGAGAAGCATTGAAAGGAAAATATGCATTCCAAAATAAGATGATTAATCATCTCTTCTTGTAGTTCGCACAAACTGCACCTGTTAGTCATGATCATACCTCTCTTTCTTAAATTTTCCATAGTAAGAATAATTTTTCAACAACCTCCCACAAGAATGGGTATAATATTCTTATTCCATATCTTCTTCCAATAACTATTTGATTTAATCTACTCAAAGTTCAACGGTAACTAGACTTAACCTCGTACTCCCTTGAGTTCATATTCATCCATATCAATTCATCCTGGAACCTACTTTAGGGTAAATGGTAATCCTTAAAAATCCAGTTAAGATCATCAAAGGGATGTTGGACACCCGAGAAAATTAGAGGGGGAAAAATTTGAGCCCATCTTCTCTCCTCATTCCAATAGTTTAAAATAGCTCCCCAAATTCTAGAATAAAGAAATGTCTTAGGTGACTCCATGGATCTTCAGTTTTTAGGGATTTATCCTTGATCCATGGGTCATCCCAGAATTTAATCTTAGTACCATCCCCAAGGTTCCATTTTCTCCCTTTAACCAACAACTACCTAGTCTGACAGAGATTGTTCCAAAAAATTGATCCTCTAGGTAGCTCATATTCAAAGAAAAGAACCAAAGTTCCACCAAAGTACCACAAATATTTCACATTTATAATATTTTTCCAAGTTCCCTCTTCTCTATGAAATCTCCAACCCACCTTAGCTATTAGTGCTTGATTCATAAGTTGAAGGTTCTTCAGACCCAGACCCCTATCCTTGGGCTGAGTGACCTTTTCCCAAGCTATTAAAGGGATTCTTGTCTTATCTTCTGAGCATGTCCATAAGAACCTATTTTGGATACTTTCAATAGATTTTTGACTCTCATAGGGATGATGAAAATGGACATAACATACATAATAACTCCATGTAAAAACTTTGAAGAAGTTGAGATTTTCCTACTTGTGAAAGAAAAGAGCCTTTCTAGGATGCAAGTTTTTTATGAAACCTCTCTATCAATTTGTTCCATCCCCTTGTTCTAATTTTTTCCCACAAAGAGGAATTCCAAGGTAGGTATCTAGGAGATTTTTAATACTAATTTAAGAATACTAGCAAGCCTAGTCTACTACTCCTTCACATTGATGAAGAAACAAAATCCCTTGTCATTTCATGAAGATAGGGAAACATAAAATGGACCTCTCATAGGAAATTGGTCGCAATGAACCTCCAAGAAAACATACAATCTCGATCCCTGATAATTCACCTCAATACCCTTGAGACTAAATTACCATGTGTGAATTATGCTGAGTGTTTTGATAATAAGGGACCCCCAAGACAAATAAACACATTACCCATTCTTGTTTAGCCAAGTAAGGAATTTTATAGGTCCCAAAGATAACATCCTGAAGTACCCCTAAAGGACATTACTCTTCCAAACCACCCTAACAAAAACTAAATAGTAAAAGGTATTTTCCATATAAAATTATAGCCATAACTTGCACAAGATCTGAATGAAAAGAAACACGTTATTTTACCCCTAAAATTGTTCCACAAGAAGAACATAACCAAAATAATTATAGTAGGTTGTTTAGGAAAATATCGAAAACTTAGAAAGAACAAGGGAAACACGCACATGAACACACACACACACACACACACACACACACACACACACACACACACACACACACACACACACACACACACACACACACACACACACACACACACACACACACACACACACACACACACACACACACACACACACACACACACACACACACACACACACATGCTCTCAAAGATTGTTAATGATTATACATGAGTAATCACCTTAACATGAATTCTAGGAGAATGGGAAACACAATAGTACCTACATCATGAAAGTGCAAATTTACATGGTCGACTATGCATATGAATAGTCTTAGAACCCCTCGGAAGAGTCTTCCCCCAAAAAAAAAAATATATTCATATCATTTTCCTCCAAAACCCCCTTTCCTCTTATAAAACCTTATCCACTTTAGGGTTTTAGAGAATATCCATCCAGATTCCAACTGACTCATGCTTAGGCCACTCTTTGGGGCAACCATGGAAATAATAAAGAATATTCCCTAAAGACAACCTTGAGATTTAACCACCATTTTCCTGTCACCATCATGCCATTATGACGAAGCAGAGTATTTTCCATGTCACCTTTATTTAATATCAAATTTTCCACATGTGAGTAAATGTGATGTGGCCAAAATATTTAACTTGATAAGACATTCCTTGGAGATGCATACATTTACTCAATCTCCGATGACATACTTTAAATAAATAACTAGTATCAATCCAACTCCCACTCGTGTCTCTGCCGATCCGGTTGTATATTGCATTTATAGTGACATGATGCCTAAATATATGTTATTCCATCAAAAACTACCTATTTAAGCATGGCCCATCCTTGTAATGGATCATAATTAATTATTCAAGCTCTATAGAATCATCCCTGCTTTCCTTCCCTGCTATTTGCCTCTTGTCATGGCCCCAGACCTTAGGATCCAACCTTACTGGTGATGAGTTTTAGAATTTGGGGGAGTTATTTAACTTGACAAGAACAAATGAGGCCTTTGTTAATATTTTTTAGTGTGTTAAATGTACGTGCAAATTCGCAAATAGTTAACCACATAACACATTGGTCATGTCCTTCGTTAATGACTGTATCGAAATTGTGTGCATCCTTTCCCATTTATTAAAACCTACGTCATCACTTGCTCCTACCTGAATACCAACTAGATATAGAGCACCTAAAATTCCAATGGTCTCACCACCATCCAAAGATCTATAATGGAAAATGGCACATGTATATGCCCTATTATACCACTTCTCTTTTGAAATAGACCCGCATTCACACCACACACTCTTTAGCCCAAGGGGATAAACTACCCCAAACCTAAGGGTAGATAGCATGGATTAATGGCTTGCTACACAGGAGGAAAAAATGGATAAGTTTTAAAGTACCATGGTGTTAACTGGGGATCCTTCCTAGAAAAAGCAAAAAACTAGCCAAAAATCTCTAGCTCTTGATACTGCATGTTCTTCTTCGGATTTGTGCACTATCGTGCCATGGTTCTAAGGATCACTTAAAGGGAGTATTTCCCCTCGTGAGTGGGTGAACTCAATTGAATTGAGGGAAGAAATCCATTGGATTTTTAATGGGCCAATGGTTAAGATACCATAATTAATGGGGAATTGAATGTCAAGGAGCATAACCATGCATATCCAGTTTATTTTTGATGTGGCAGCACATGATGAAGTCATGTTTCACAAAGATCACCTCCTAACACATCTCCCATTGCTTTTGGGGGAAATTATGAATGTATAAGATTAACTACCTGTTAGAATGCAATCCTTCATTTTTTGTAGCTTTGCATATATGTATCCAAGGGCTAGGGCCCCTGAAATAGAACCCCATTTTGGTTGTAATATATACTATTCAAATCTATTTATCTTTCTCTTTTCACTGTATGAAATGTATTTTCTTTTCTGTTTTGACACCACATTATTCATTTCATACTCATTTACATGGCATTTATAAAAAAATTCACACATTTAATCCTTCGCACAACTTCCACTACTACAAACTATTCAGAACAACCACAAGCATTCATAAAACATTAATTTAATTATGCAACAAGGCTCTCGAGCCTGAAACAATATTTTTTATCCATACTTAAAGCATAGGTGAGATGTAAAATTTAACCTCGAGCTCCAAAGCTCTGTCATATTACAAGTCAACCAAACATACCATTTTGTACCTCAGGGTTCAAACTACTACTTTGCACATTTTTGGGCACAAAGCACACTCTGACACCACTCTTCTTTTCCTAAGCACCTTACTTCATCCTTTTTCCCTTTTTCTATCATGGGGTCAAGAACCCGACTGTACCCCAAATGAACATTGAAAGAAAACATGACATTATTTTAACTTTTTCCCATGGTCTCTAAAACACTTCCATATTTTAGGAACTAGGGAAAGTTGTCACCTATGCGCGTAATGTTCATAATCGCATAAACACCCCAATGTCCCGACAATACATCAAAGCACCCAATTCCATATACCTCAAGATTTTCAAAACCCCAAAACCTCTATGAAATAATATAACTAGGATAATACTTAACTTTTCCATGAGAAAAATGTTTTTGAAATGCCGGTACCAGTGCGCATCCAAATAGGAAATAAAAACAAATCTATTGATTTTTCACTAAAAGGAAGCTTGCAATTATGGGCACCAACAGATGGTAAAAAACCCAAATACATGATATCTTTGCACTAAAAGTTGTACTTTTTCACATTTAATAATGGTTTCTCCTCTTACAAAAAATTTATTACTCTACACAAATTATTCATGAGATCTTCCCTTGTTCTACTAAACACCAATATGTCTTCCAAATAGACAATGAAGAAATTTCCCAAGAAGGCTTCAACACTTTATTCATCAACCTCATGAATGTCCTCGGGGCATTGGTTATACCAAAGGGCATAACCAACCATTCATACACACCCCATTTTGTCTTTAATTTGATCTTCCATCCTTCTCCTTTTCTAATTTATACCTAGTGGTATCAACTATTCTGATCAATCTTCAAAAATATTGTGTGACATTAAGGTAGTCCATCGGATCATCCATCCTTGGAAATGAAAATATATACTTAATTATGATCTTATTGATGGCCTTGATTCGACACACATGTACCACTCTCCTCCTTTATTTTTTTCCATTATTATAGTTACCACACATGGACTCAAAATTTTTCAAACTATTCCTCTATCCAAAAACTCCTTCACTTGTCTCCTCACCGGTGCATTCTCCTCTAGAGTAATTAAGTATGATGCCTTATATGGAAAAATTGATCCTAATGTCAAGTCAATCCGGTGGTCGACACTTTACACTCGCGGTGAATCTTACTACAAGTCTTCAATGAATATTTTTAGAAAATCTTTCAATATTCCATGCACTTCCCTTAGGACTTCCTCAATTTTTACACAATCATTATACACTTCATTTGGTACAAGATGTAAGGAACTATTACACCAAAACCTAGAGGAATTAGTGAAATACACACACGAGGATCATAACATCCCACCACACTTTCTTATCTTAGACATTAGGCTATATTTGCACCCATATAGCTATATCATACCCTATCCTATACGAGTCCCGGGAAAACACGAAAATGCCAATGTAGTCACTCATGTTGTGACTCAAGCTTGGGTGGTTTCTATGATACCAAATGTAATGAAACTTTACACCATAACCTCTAGGCATTAGTGAAATCCACACATGAGGATCATAACACATGTTGTGAGGTTGACAAGATTAAAGATTTTAGGAAGAGGGAAGTCATCTTTAGGATAAGCGAGATTGAGATCTAGGAAGTATATGCACATGTGTAAATTTTCAGAGACTTTTCTTATAGGTACAATATTAGAAACCCACTGAAGATATTTAATGCATAAGATGAAGTTAATAGAGAGAAGACATTGTAACTCTTGTTTGGTGAGGAGTTCTATGCGAGGGTGCATCCTACATAGTTTATGTTTGACAGGTTTGGTGTTAGGAAATGTGATGATATTGTGGATGATGATGTTGCACTCTGTTTTGACTAAACCCATGATGCACACGAGGATCTAGGGTGCACATGAGGAAGGAACAAATGGGAACACACATATAAAGTGGAATAGCGTGCGAGAGGTTCATGCATGAGTAGGTAACTTTGAGACTTAACCAATTTTGTAAACCATGGGCTAAAAATAGATAGACGAGTTAGAGTGTCGATCAACTAATGATTCAGATCTAGAGAAAAGAAAGCATATTTGGTAGCTAAGGAAAGTCTACTTTTGGGTAAAATCACATGGAAAGTTTATTTATAGGATTAATCTATTATTAGGAGTGATAGAAAATCATGCATGCCTTATGGCTATTTTTGGATATATGAATGAATATTTTTGAGCATGCAGTCTATTTTGATAGTACATGAGTGGTAAAGATCAAGTCCCCACCCCTATACACACACGTGTGTGTGCGCACGCTTCGCATGCGTACGTGCACGCGCACGCACACATACATATATATTGTGTATGTTATTGTTTTAGGGACTGCGTATGAGAGACCCTATTGTCCCCAAATGTTTCACTTAAAAATATTGGGATACCCATTTTAAAATTTTGGGTCTTTTTTCCTAGTTAATATTTTCTCAAGATTTCTTCAAGAGGTTGTAATAGGTTACTTGGTCACATTTGAAAAATACCCACTTTCTCAAAGTTACCCAAAATCCCTAAAAAGATAAGTTTGAATTTCACTCTAGACTAATTTGGGTTTTTCAAGTTGCTTTACTTCATAATTTGCAGTAATTCCTCACCTAAAACCCAGTTCACACTAACAATTTATTACGGGAATGTGCAACTACTTTACTTCTCTAAAAATAATCAAGTGAAGTTTTCCCCAAAATTTATTCATGCCACTTCTAGTGTATTGTGGGAATTCAATCCCATATCGATGCTACTTAGTTGTTGTCCAGTTTTCCACCCCTTGAAATAATGGACAACTTGATGAAAATTGGACTTGAGCACTTTCATGGGTCTTTAGTGATGAATTTGATAAAATAGGTAATTTTCATGTTTTTGGGGCACTAGGAACCATTTGGATGCAATTTCTCTTCTCTCTAGGCTTCAGAGTTCAATACTTAGCCAAATTTGAGTAAAAATGGTAAAATGGGAAAAAATGGCTTTGGAGCACTCTACTATTTTTTCTAACTCCTTAGTCTAAGAGAAATCCAAAAAAACAAGAAAAAATGGAAAAAATTGAAGTTTGGAGTAATGCAGAGTTTTGATGCTAGACAACAACTGCAAAGTAAAGCTAAAACCAAGTAAAGTAGTCCAAAAACCCTTAGAGAAGGGAATAAAGCAAGAGTAATATAGAGAAATGAAGTTACTTTACTTCTAAAATTAACTAAGTAAAGAATCTAAAAACCCTCAGAGAAGGGAAGAAAGCAAGAGTAATCTATAGAAATGAAGTTACTTTACTTCTAAAATTAACTAAGGGAAAGAAAGTAAAGTAAATCTAAAAACCCTCATAGAAGGGAAGAAGGTAGAATGAGTAAAACCCAAAAGGAAATGAAGTTACTTTAATTCTAAAAGTAACCAAGTAAAACAATCCAAAAAACCCTCAGAGAAGGGAAGAAAGAAAGAGTAATCCAAAGAAATGAATTATGAACTTCTAAAATTTATATGGAAATTAAATAAATAAAAAAAAACCTCAAAGAAGATCTAAGGAAGTAATGGGGGTTGAAATCCCACAACAAAGAAAAAAGTAATGGCACTTCGTAAACCCGAATGGCCATAACTTTTGCTCAAGTGCTCTATTTTTTGAGAGATCTTGACTTTCGGAAATGTCTCATCAATCCTACATCATAAAATCATGAAAATATAATTTTTAGGGTAGGGTAGTTGGGAAAAAATGGAAAAAATCTTCTAAGTATAAAATCCACATACGCTAAACCACCAATTTAATGCAGTATGGGCAGATTTCTTCTTCAACAAAAAAGAAAAGAAAGACTAAGGTTCTCCAATTGGAATAGTTTATTATTCTTCTTCTTCTCATTTTTCTAGACAATGTAATTAAGTAATCAAGTTGAATTGTAAAACTTAAGTAATCTAGTTGAAATCCATTACTTTAAGTTATTTTGAAAAATTCAATTACTTAGTAATAGTTGACATTGCATGCAAAGTAGTTGATTTTGTTTTAAATTGTAGAACATTTGAATATCATGTGTGCCAAGAAAGAGAGATTCAAGGAGAAAAATTTCTCAACTACTTTACAATTTTAGCTAAACACGTGTGGAAGGGCATAATTAATGTCTCCTATTTGTACTATCTTTCTAGATGTTATAAATAGAGAGAGAAGCCTATGAGCTCAAAGGATGGAACTTTTTGGCAAACCAGTTATTGTAATTTTATGCATGAATTTAAATATCTCAAACTTTGTGTTGAGACTTCTTGAATGTTCTTTGTGTAACTTGGTTGGAATTGAATAAGAAGAAGGTGATATTTCTAGAGAACTTTGTGTCTAAGAAGTTTCATTGTGCATTATGTGAGGATTTTATGGTAAACTTTGTGTTACTTAAAATCTAAATCTGAATTAATTTCTTTTTCATTTTCTTAAATTGTGACCTTTCCAAAGTATTTATTTATTTTATATGGCTGCAATAAGCTCTGATCTACTTATTGTGAAGTACTTTTCTTTTTCCTAGTTGCTTATAATCCACATTTTTTTTTCTCTTCTTTCACACAACTTTCCCAAACACAACTTCTTACTTGTTGTACAAAATTTCCAAGCTATGGTTCATGAGCTTTGTGATTAAAGTAATACCCCTAGAAAATAATTATAATAAATAAATATCTTGCATAGGAGCTTCACCATTAAATGAAGGGGATTTATCCCATGACTACCTAGGTTTGTGTGTGTAGCCAAACGTAAAATCTAGCCAACAATTTTTGGCGACTCCATGCTAGGGAAAATGAACAAATAGTGCTGATCTCTACCTATCCAGTGAGTCTTTTATTAAAAAAAATTGGTGAATCCATATATAAAAATGGTGACTCTATATTTTATTTTTCCTACTGTTTCTTTCCAGGGTCAAGCTAGAAAGAATGGCATATACTCAAGAATAATGTTCTACAAACAACTTTCATGGTTGTGTAACAACCACAAGCTCTGGTTCCTTGGGGTTCAACTATTGGCCCTCTTGCATTGGTTCAACCACTACATGAGTTTCCACGTGGATCACATAAGAATTTCCCAAAATTCAATGGCAATGGGAAGCAACACCCAGATGAACATATAGCTACATTTTTTTGTAGCTTGTGGAGTTTTGGGAGTGCCTCATGAAGATGTATTTTTTCAACTATTCATTGAGACACTTTAGGGAGACTATCATGGAATGGTTTTATCACCTTCCTACCTACATGTATCACTAACTAGGATACTACTATGAGAACATGGTTTGAAGCTAGATTCAAACCCATAGATGATTCACATGCTTTGTTAGCACAACTCACTAGATGAAGAAAGAACCACATGATCCTATGCGTGATTTCATGGCTAAGTTCAATAAACTGATCCATAAAATCCCAACACATGCAACTCTTACTCCTAAAAATCTGAAGTGCTTCTTCATCCATGCACAACTTCTTGAAGTGAATTTCTTGCTGAGAAGATCTAACATTCCTACTTGGTTGTACACAGTTAACTACCATGGAAATTGAAGATGACCTAATCATGGTTGGTAAGATTAAAGATAGACTCTCCCAAGGATAAGAATCTAATACTTCAGGTACCACTACTCTATATGTTATCCTTCTAACCATGATGTCTTTGAAGCTTCTGGTCACACTAACGATGAGTCGTATGATGAGTTAGCCAATGAATTCCATATTGGGTATCTGAAATATGAAGAAGATGATTATGAGAGTCATACAGATGATAGTGGATACTTCATGGAAGATTTTGATCTTCTAGAGGTAGATTCAAAAAATGGAGGCAAACATGGTGCAAATCAGGGCTACACATGTAATCAAGGCACATAAAATTGGTTTCAGGGTCCCTTGTCCATGGGTTGGCCCTATACCAAGTTGTTCAACCTTCAACAAAAGCTGGATTTTATGGTTAAGATGCTGCCCCAAATTACAAAGTGGGCTGAGCTAATGGAGGCTCATGAATCTAGTATTAGGAAACCTTGTCATGGGGAAATCCTACACTACCATCTTACATTCATCCCATTCCTCCTCCATAAGAAGAAATCACACCTTTCCCCTCAGTGAAAGTTTTACAAACTCATGTTGAGACCCATTCTACCCCTCCTCTTGCATTCCCAAACCTAGTTTGGGAAGAAACAAATTAGAAAATTAGTCAAGGAGGGAAGCAAATTGAAGAACCCAACAAAGAAGAACTTACAAATTTTTTAAAGAATTGGGTTTAAAATTCAAAACCAATCAGATGCCACTATTGGTTAAGCCTCCAAAGAGGGTTGGAACTGAGGAGCACAAGGAATTTGGGACCCAAGAGGAGTGTCCCACAAAGTTTGATCATGAAGAGACTGATTTCTTATCAGACCTAGAAGATTTCATTGAAGAAGAAGAAGCCACTAAATTCACTTCTTATGCATTTTCACCATCTATCTTCCAATACCAAGAGCCTCTTGTTGCAAAGAAATCCCACAAATCAGCCATGGAGGAAATGGTCAAAGAAAATCCTACTTTCCCAAATCGGTCTGCATGAGGAGAGCCATGATGAATCAATTACAAAATCAAAAGTCATCATGGAGAAGGTAGAGTCTTTTAGAGTTGTTTGTGGAAGTGGAATAAGGATCAGATCGACTTGCATGTAAATTTATTCATGGAAAGGAAAGTTTATAGGATGCCCCCATTCATGGGGAACAAGCTTCAAAGAAATGGGAAAATCATGAGGATTAGGCCTTTCCCAATAAGATATCTAGCTAGTTTAGAGCCACCCGAGGAGTTGAACTAGTCATGCTTATTTCATAGAGCATGAGGATGAGCTACAACACACCAAAGATCAACCATAATACCTCTCAAATCCAAATACAAAACAACTAAAGGAGGTATTTATTTTATTTTTTTTGTTGATACTTTGGTAAGAAGGGTGGAGAACCAACTTCAAAATAGTTTTTTACTCTTGCTAAGGACCATGTTCAATGAAAAATCAATTACATGGTCTAAGTTTGTGAGGAAAGGTAACTATTTCTCCTTTCCTATTGCAAGATTCATTTGAGCTTCCTTTTCCTCTGGTTAAAGTAGAGTAGGTAGTTTTTTTTCAGCAAAAGAAGTGCTTGTACACACTCTACATGTTTCCACTTGGGACATGTATGATTTTACATGTTTGTATATAGTTTTGTGATTTTTTGTTTCCATGCTCGGTTCACTTTAGGATCAAATCAAATAGTTGGAGTAGTTTTGAGCTTTATTTAGAGCTCCACAAGATCAATTTCCAACTAGCGTTCATCATGTAATTCCATTTCAGTGCTAAGTTCATCATGGATTTAAGAGGTAAATTTTCAAAGGAAAAGATCAATTTCTTCAAGATTAAACTCGAATTCCATAGCCCAATGAACAAGACTTGAAACCAGAGATGTTGGGATCTCATCTCCATTTCTTCCATTCTAACAAAAAATAAAGATGTCCACAGATGGAGCCAATTGGTGTCCCCAAATATTTCACTTAAAATCTTGGGATACCCTTTTAAAATTTTGGGTCTTTTTCCTTGTTAAGATTTTCTCAGGATTTCTTTAAGAGGTTGCAAGAGGTTACTTGGTCACATTTGAAAAATACCCACTTGCTCAAAGTTTCCCAAAATCCCTAAAAACTAAGTGTGAATTTCACTCTAGACCAATTTGGGTTTTTCAAGTTGCTTTACTTCATAGTCTGTAGTAAGTCCTCACCCAAAACCTAGTTTGCACTAACAATGTGTTAGGGAATTTCCAACTACTTTACTTCTATGAAATGTAATGTAAATTTCAAGTTTTCCAACTCCCATAATTAAGTGTATTTTGGGTTTTCCCAAAAATCAATTTGTACCATTTTTGGGTTTTCCATTGATTACGAGAATCGTATTTCTAATGTTATTTCCTACTTGTCCATTTCAAGTTTTCAACCCTATTATAAAAATTTGACAACTTTGAGGAAAACTTGAGGAAAATTGGACTTGAGCACTTTCATGGGTCTTCAGTGATGAATATGATAAAATAGGTAATTTTCATGTTTTTGGGGCACTAGGAACCATTTAGATGTAATTTCTCTTCTCTCTAGGCTTAAGAGTTCAATACTTAGCCAAACTTGAGTAAAAATGGTAAAATGGGAAAAAAATTTATCTTTGGGGCACTTTAATTTATTTTAACTCCTAACTAAGAAAATCCAAGAAAAATCCAAAAAAATTAAAAAATTGAAGTTTAGAGTAATGCAGAGTTTTGATGTAGCACAACTACAAAGTAAAGCTAAAACCAAGCAAAGAATACCAAAAACCCTTAGAGAAGGGAAGAAAGAAAGATTAATCTAGAGAAATGAAGTTACTTTACTTAAAAGTAATTAAGTAAAGTAGTCCAAAAAAACCTTAGAGAAGGGAAGAAAGCAAAGAGTAATCCGGAGAAATGAAGTTACTTTACTTCTAAAAGTAACTAAGTAAAGCAATCCAAAAAACCCTCAGAGAAGGGAAGAAAGCAAGAGTAATCTGAGAAATGAAGTTACTTTACTTCTAAAAGTAACTAAGTAAAGTAGTTCAAAAACCGCCGAGAAAGGGAAGAAAGCAAGAGTAATATGAATAAAAAAAAGTTACTTTACTTCTAAAAGTAACTAAGTAAAGTAGTCTCCAAAAACCTTAGAGAAGGGAAGTAAGGCAATAATGGGGGGTCAAAACCCCTATCTTGCAATAAAGAAAAGCAATTGGAACTTCGTAAACCTGAATGGCCATAATGTTTTCTCTCACATGTGCTCCATTTTGAAAGATCTTGGAATTTTTGGAAACATTTCATCAAACACTACATCATCATGAATCTAAAAAATATAATTTTGGCAAGGGTAGATGGGAGAAAATGGCAAAAAAACTTCTATTAAAAAAAGTAATACATAGAAGCCAAACCACCAGAAGGGTCAACAAAAAGAGAAAAGAAATACTGAGGTTCTTCAACTGGAATAATTACTTCTTCTTCTTCTTCTTTTTTCAGACAATGTAATTAAGTAATCAAGTTGAATTGTAAAACTTAAATAATCTGGTTGAAATCCATTACTTTAAGTTATTTTAAAAAATTCAATTACTTAGTAATAGTTGGCACTACCTGCAAAGTAGTTGATTTTTTTTAAATTGTAGAACATTCGAATATCATGCGTGCTAAGCAAAGAGATATTTAAGGAGAAAATTCTCAACTACCTGTAGATTTGTAGTTAAGAAAGTGTGGAGGGCATAATTAATGTCTCCTATTTTTACTATCTTTATAGATGTTATAAATATAGGAGGAAGCCTACGGGCTCAAGGATGGAAATTTTTGCAACCAATTATTGTAATTTTATGCAAGAATTTAAAGATCTCAAACTTTGTGTTGAGAATCTTGAATGTTATTTGTATAACTTGGCTGAAATTGAATAAGAAAAAGGAATATTTCTGGAGAAATTTGTGTTTGAGAAGTTTCACTGTGCATTCTATGAGGATTTTATGGTAAACTTTGTTTTACTTAAAATATGAATTTGAATTAATTTCTTTTCATTTTTTAAATCGTGACCTTTCTAAGTATTTATTTATTTTGTACGGCTGCAATAAGCTCTACGATCTACTTATTGCGAAGTACTTTTATTTTTCCTATTTGCTGCTATAATCCTATACTTTCTTTCCTTTTCTCTTTACCACAACTTTCCCAAACACAACTACTTACTTTCTGCAGAATTTCCAAGATATGGTTCATGAGATTTTGATTAAAGTAATATCCTTGGAAAATAATTAGAATAAATAAATATTTTTCATGGGAGCTTCACCGTTAAATGAAGGGGATTTATCCCATGACTTCCTAAGTTTATGTGTGTAGCCAAGCATAAAATATAGCCAACATACTTGTGATGTATTAGTGTTATGCTACTCATATCCATGTGTTCACCAAGATTGATTATTATGTATTTAGCTTTTGGTATGTAATACTCGAGTATTTTATAATGCAAAAGAAGACAATGTAAAAATCAAGTTTGTAGACAAGATAGACCAAAAAAAGTGGTTTTCAAACATGGGACATCGCTCACAATGTCACAAGACAATCAGGGCCAAATCCACCAAAGGAATAAAATTATCACATAAGACATAGGGCATATCCCAAAACAACATCATATAATGGAAAACAAGATAAAGCAAAATGTGATCTGATTACCATGGTGACATATAGTCCCGCAAAGTAAATGCTACACATGTTAGCATGTTAGAAAGAGAAATAATATGTCAATGCATGTAAAATAAATGTAATGTAAATTTTAAGGTAAAATAACTATAATGCAAAGTAGTGAAGATGTATAAATAGAACCTATAGAATTTGATAGTAGAGAAAGTAGATTCCCCTAGGAGCCTTGGTGGGCCTAATGAAAGGTACAAAGTGGCAAACATCATTGCAACATGTAATAACATGGAAGAGATATGCATTCGCTGTAAAATACCAAGTGAAAAAACATGTTTATATAGAATTATAATGACATACTAAGAATTTGTCTAGCATGTAAAACAAAGTTTAACATGTAAGTAGACAAAGCTAGTAAGAATAGATGTAACCAAGATATGTAAATGCAATGTATGAGTGTGATGATATGATATTCAAGGTGTGAAAATGATAGGATCAGTGTGCCCCTAGTGGATATGCATGATATGACGTTCATTTATAGGTATCCTCAAGAGTTAAGAATGAACCATAGATCAAGAGTGTGTCATTGAGTAATGTGTGTGTTGTGCAAATAGGTGCTAGAAATATGTACCATGAATCAAATAGTGTAGGATATAGATTATGTGAGGGTCATTTTAGAATTAGACCCACGAAGCCAAGTATGAACCATGTAAATAGAGTGTGACATATGGTAATGAATGTTTTTATACATAATATCGTTTGAAATGCATGACATTAAGTGGGCTCTTCAGGGGATTTCTAAGGAGATTGGTAAGATGATAGATGCCACACCCAAGCTTGTTAGTGATGACATAAGGAATGATCCAATTAGATTTGAATTTCCCTTTTAGATGAGCCTCATATTTTGTATTCTTTTAAAACCAAATCACTAATATTGAATTTGCACGTACATTCTAATTCGCTATTGTAATATTTAGTAATGTGTGCTTGATATGCATAGAGATGTTCTAGGGCTTGCACACACAAGTGAGAATCAAACTTTAAATAAATTTTATTATAGAGTAACTATTGTTCCTAATGATGTATGAAATGATAATATATAATAAGATCTAAAAATAATAAAGTAATAATGTAAAACCCTAATTAAGGAGAAGATATAAGACTTAGTTGATTTCCAAATGAATAGGAAGTGATCTAGGTAGGAGAAAGTGCTAAAAAAATGCTAAACAGGGGTCATCACTACTGGATATAAATTATAGAACTCGAGAAAAGAACCAGACAAGGGTGCCCAGTATAAGAAAAAGGTGCCTGTGCACTAGTTACTAGACCTAGCCGTTGGCGTGCATCGTGTATGAGATCAAGATCTACTTTCTTCGGTGTCACAAGGGCTTCATTGTTAATTCTTCTTGATCTCCTCATATTCAAACATTGATCACTTTGAAGGTACCTATAACCTCTAATAAATAAGTTCACATGTACATACTCACAAACCACATCAAACCTAAAAAGGAAAATGTATGATGGGGAGTTAGACTAACCCTGATGGTCACCCAAAGATTAAACTTACGACTGAGCACGCATTACATCTCAAACTCTATGTATTTCAGGTGCATGTGTGTAGATATGATGCCCTATGATGCCCTTGTGCAAGTTACACAAATGATAGTGGGATAGATATAGAATATGGAAATGTAAAATACGTGTGGATGGAATAGAATAGACTTCCTCTCCTATGCAGTGCATAGAGAGTTGATGCAACCATTTTCCCTTGTATGGATGCTAGATGGATGCCTTTGGAGTTCTTTAGTTCCTTTGGAATGCAAGATTAGGTGATAATAGTAATGCTTACTACTTGGTCCTTGATTTTGAAAACATAATTATGTATTTATATGATTCCCTTTTTTGAATTTTGTAATTGAAAACTAAAAGGCCAACTTAAGGTAATAAATTGTAATTAAGAAGTGAAAGGGGCCCAAAAGGGGTAGGAAAAAGATAAATAGGGACAAGAGCACCGAAGAGGACAGAGCATCTAACATTACTATACGAATCGGAAGATACTCTTGTTTGAATCCATAGAAATATAAAACATCAAATGTCGGTAGGAGTAACAAATGCATAAAGTCGCACAAGTGCGAAGACAAAGAAAAATACTGGAGGGAGTTTTTCAATTACTAATCTTCTTTCTTAGTAATCATGTAAATTCTATCACGCTTTTAGGACCTAAAAATGTACCCAAGTGCATGACTATTTGTCTATAGATGACACCCTTTTCAAATTCACAATTCAATTCCCTAACCAATATGTCACATGAATGGAAACATGCTTATAGTATTTGGACTATCTTCACTCTATTTCTCCTCATAGAAGTAGGATTCCTCATCTAGATGGAAGGATTGATCCTGAATGATACTTGAAGGAATGTTTGAGGGTTATCTCTATCTTCTTAAATTCTAAGCGCATTGAAGCAATCGTGAAATCCACACCTGAGTTGCAAGATGTGAGAACATCACCAAGTACTGATTAAGTGTTTATAAACATTGTCAAGAGAAATGCACTGTTTTTGAGCTCGAGATTACCACCATCACCTCTCATGGTGAAAATTTCTCATCATGCTCATGATGAACATTAAGTGTTTATGGAATGAATTTTAATAATGTTCTTGATGTTTCGATTCTTCACAGGACCTCATAATTGTCCTAATTACACCCATTTTCCAAGTGATTGTATTTTACACACATTTACACCCGTATTTGTTCCTTATCACACTTTGATCCCCATGATTTCCATTTTCATGAATGGAGCTAATCAATATGATTCCCTTCTTCCATAATAAGGATGAGGTCCCTCTTACCCCCCTTGTACCATGGGGACACCCGGGACACTAAGGTGTTCAAAGTGCGACTTGGGGAGGAGGATAAGGTAAAAATTTGGTTTCCCTCATGTCCCTTAGGGGACATAGGGGATGAAAGAGTGTTAAAAGTGTGACTGTGCCTGATTTGGAAATCCATTTTTTCCTTGGATGTCCATTTTTAGATACCAAAATTTATTTTGATTCATGTTTGACAACTACCCCAAATTATTTTCTGTCATACTCACCAACTCATCTTTAGCACATTACATAGTATAACATGGCTTACATAGAACTTCACTCTCTTCAAAAGAGAGTGGGAAAAAATTTGGGGGAAAATGGAATGATCATCATTCTCATCATGGGTTGTAACAATACTCTCTATGATGGAGGTACACATGGGAGATTCAAGCACCTTCATTTTATCTCATTCATTATTGATGCAATCTTCTCCACCAAAAGGGAAAAATAAAGATTCATGCTCATTTATAAAGTCTTCACATTAGGTCTCAAGGAAATGATTGAATAATTACAACTCACATTCCCAAATATCATTGAATATCACCCTTTTCCTTCATTTTTGTTATCATGCTCGAAAGACTTGAGTACTTTCATAATCATACATTCACCATTAATAAGGTCTTTTTCCTCACATGGAAAAAAAAAAAGATTCATTTTCACAATCACGTTCATTATTTACTCCTTTAATTTTTTTGCCTCCAAACTCCTTCTAGAACTCCAAAATCATTTGAACGTTTTAGCTTTCACCGTTAGGACATTCATTTCCTGCACCAAGAAGACCCGAGTCTTGCACAAGTTGTTTGATGTAGGAGTATCAAATAAGGAAGCTTCAAAATTTCAAATTATCCTTCATTTCATGTTCATGAGATCAAGGTAGTTTGATATAATGTCATGGAGTCATTAGAGAAGGTCTTGGTTACATTTCACAGAGCTAGGATGAGTTTAGGTGTTCAAATTTTCAAATTATAACCTTTCCCACCATTTTCTAATTCAAATATCCTAAGCATGTAAAAGTGAAGTTTTATCTTGTCAAGTGTATGAAAAGGGTCATGATGGATGGGAGTGTGTCTAGATATATTGTAGATAAGTCCTAGAGTTAAAGTTGAGTCAATAAATGATAAAGATGTAATATGCCTTTTTGTTATGGATGGGCATTTAGAATTATGCAAGAGTTATTTAGGGTTAAAAAGTGTGTGAAAATGATGGAGGCTAAAGGATAGGAGGAATTAGTTCATCTTGTCAAGATCTATGAGAGCATGAGAGAGGGGAGAAAATGTGGAGAAAAAAGTTACATCAAGAATATTGTGTAAAGAGGACTGTAACTCTTGCAAATGAACTAAGATGGACAAGGTTTAAGTGAGAAATTTCATTATTTTGAATGGAAAGTTTGAATATTTTGCCTTTGTGTGTTGATTCAATATGTGATGAGTATATTATTGTAGTATTTTTATTACCCACCAATAGCTATGTGTGTTGGTAGTTCATTGAGTTGGATCCGAATTCTCACCTAAAATGTGTGCAACCACTAGGTCCCTCCTTTATTATGCTTACAAAGGTGTTAGCATGCATGTTTACAATATTTATGACAAAAATATTCATTCATGCATAACTCTTAACATACAAAATTAGAAACACACATAATAATGAAAAAAATCTTCTAAACAAGAAATAAGATCAACTACATCATCAAAAACCATCTTCAGACATATCAACTATCATTATCCAACCAAAATTATTCATTAAAAAACAAATTTCATTACATCACAAAGTTGAATGCATATAATAGTCATTAAAATAGTGCGTGTAAACCCCAAACCCTACAAAGCATAATTTTTTTCGCACACACACATGGTCTCGCACTCTCTCCAGCTCTCTCTATCTAGCTCTCTCAAATAATGACATTCATCTCGATATATATAGGGGTGGTGAATTTCCTTTCACCACCCATGCACTCTCCTAACAATATGTGTGCTCACAAAAATAGCTTGTATGTTTTACATTTTAATGCTAATAATAGATTATCGTGAATATAATCCTTAATTTAATCCTATTATTATCCCGGTTTGTGCATGATTCTTTTCTAGTTTCTCTCGCTTGTGATTTTTCCACCTATAGCCTTTGCTTGGCTACTTAAGTTATCATGTTTTTATACTTTTCCTACTTTTAGCCTTTTTGGGAAAATTGGCTAAGTCATTTTTTCTTTTGCATATGTGTACGTAACCTCGTGCGCTAACCCATGGTACCTCTATGTATGATCCTATATGATTCTTGGATACTTATTCAATTTATCTCACCACTATTACCCCACACTAGGGATATTGTCCATCCTCGGCAATATGTTTCTCAACTTATCTCTCCAAGAATGAAAAATCAAATAATTTTCCCACAAGAATAGAATAAATAATATGCAGGTGAAAGAATAAGGGACATTCACCCAATGAATGAAATAATACCTAGGAATGATTTTATATTCACTCTTGGGATGGCTGCAATAATTCGAAACTCTATATTAAGGATGCTTTCCACTTACGCCATTCTTTCAATTCCCTAACATCTACATCTGATACCACTTCTGAAATCTCTAGTACCTAATTGGGGTCCATATTCTTTCCCTTCTCCTTTAGTCTCTAATAATCCCAATAAAGCCAAATATCACTCCTTCAAATGCATCCATCCTCTGCACGACCAATGATCCAAGCTCCTTAAGCCTTGTGTCAAATGCTTCTCTAACCGACTTGAGTGTATCACATTTCCTTGTAATCTTAGGCATGATTTCCTCCCACCTAATCTTTTCATATGTCCTTACCACCTGCACCTATTTCACCTTGTTCTCCTCCTTAATAGTTTGGGCATTCAAAATGGGGTCGTGGTCTTGGAAATTTTTGAATTCCCAACCTACCTTTTTGATCTCGTCCTTCAAGGTGTTGGTTAACGCCTTATATTCTAATATTTTTCATGCTACTCTACTTTTATCCACGCATGAAATTTGTGAACTTTTGGTGTGTCACTTCTTCCTAGGATGTAGTCATCCTTATGCGCACTTATTTGTGTTGCAACACATCTTCCTCTACACCGTGTAATAAGTAGCTCATCCTATTGATGCCTACCTCACGTTACATTGCACTTATCTTTCTCATGTGGTTCTTATCTTTGAGAAATTATTTTTAAGCAACATCATCCTTAACATTTGAAACACCTTTTTAATTCTTCCATGTGCCTTTAACCAATATCCTTACATTTACACCATCATGCGTAGATCTGCAACAAATTCACCATAAGTTCCAACATCATGTGACCTCTTTTCACATACTTATACTTGGTTCACCCCACACTAAAGTATGTGTGGTCCTCTCAGTGCATCATATCCACAAATATTAATCATCTCCTACACACGAAGGTGCTTATTAGAAAAAGAAAAGAAAAGAAAAAACAAAATAGGAAAGGGAAATCTAATATAAGTGGAAATACTTCCTTATTACAAACATAAAGAAGTTTATTTATAGTAGGGATCCATCCTACTTATATGGAAGTATATGGGAAACATGGTTCCATCCAGACATGTAACTAACATGTGCCTAAATCAAGTATCTTGGTTACTACAAAGGGTCCCAACCAATGCACCTTCAACTTCGTTACATGATGCACAAACTTGGAGTTATATAGAAGTACCATCTTCCCAATTTCAAATGAATTTCTCTTGATGTTCCTGCCATGCCAAGCCTTCTGTCATTATTTCTTATTTTTTTGTCTCCAACACGCAATGGCATGCCACTAATCTAATTGCATCAATTTCTCAATATGCTCTTTCACACTATACATATTATAAAACACCTATGCATGTAATTGGTATGAATGGTAATAAAATGTCCAAAGGTAAGAAAACCTCCACGCTAAACACCAATGGAAAGGGTATGTCCTTGTTCAACTCGTTTATAGGTTTTTCGTATTCCCAAAGAATAGTTGATACCTTATCATCCCAATCCTTTCTTCCAACATCACATATCTTTATTAGTGTTTGTCCCAAGATCTTGTTGAAAGCTTCAACAATTCCATTTTCTTAAGGGTGATAAGGAGTACTCTTATGGTGTGCCACCATAAAATTTGCTAGCAAAATGTGGATTATCTCATTTAAGAAATGAGTTCCTCTATCGGTGGTCATACTCAACATGCATCCGTACTTACTGATAATATTCTCCCAAAGGCACCTTGTTGTTGTGGCTACCATGTAATCCTTTGTGGGTGCATCATTTTCCAACCTTGTCAAATAATTAGTATAGTTAATAATGAAGTGTGCCCCAGTCTTGCACTTAGGTGGTTGAATAGGTCCCTCAAAATCAACAGCCCACTTCTCAAAATACTTCATGCTTTTTATAGGTCGTAAATAAATTTCATCTCTACTTCCTATTTTTTCAAGCCGCTAACAATGATCACATGCTTTAACATAAGCCTTGGTATCTTTTTGCTATGTCTCCCACCATAAACCTACTAGAAGGATCTTATGTGTGGTCACATCATCTACATAATATCCTCTTGAAATAACTCCATGAGATTTTTCCATAATGTCTTCATGCTCATGCTCCAAACAACATCAAATAAGGTCACGAGACCTCATCTCTTCCCAATTTATAAAATTATCCTCCAATGAGCTGGTATGGCGCAACTCAAATAAAAATCTATATTGTCTACATTTTCTTCATCCCCTCTAGTGCAAGTCTAGTGTGCAAGAATACTGATATGTCCTTTAAGTCTATTGGTGTACGATTCAACTTGAACAATTATGCATCATGCATAGTGTCTTTAATACTCTATGTGTCCTCTCTAGAATAAATCTGTAATAAGTGATTAGGTCCCAAATTTATTTTCCCGGCTTGAATACAACTGTGAAATCAAACTCCTGAAATAGGATTATCCACCAATAGATGTTCCCTTACAAAAACGTTTGATGACCAAGTACTTCGATGTCACATGGTCTATATAGAAATGAATGGTGTGGCTAATAAGAAAAGTTGAAACCTGTGAAGCACGTAGATCATAGAATATTCCTTACGATCGTGGTAGTATAATTCTTCTCGTATGGTGTTAATATCTAGCTAAGAAAACATATGGGATGATCCATATTGCCTTCTCCTTGTTACACCAAGACTATTCCAATATCCATCCCGCAGGCATTAACATGTACATGAAATGGTTTATTCCAAGAAGAAAAGTGCAAGATAGGAGTAGTGGTTCATCTCTCTTTCAAGTTATAAAAATCATGTTGTTGTGTGTCACCCAAATAAAATTTTCCTTTAGCCTTAAGCAATTCTTCCAATGGTGCAACAATTTTTCATATCCCTTTATGAATTTTATGTAGTAGCTAGTATACCCCAAAATCCACAGACTTCAAATCAAGTTAGTAGGATCTTCCAATCCCAAAATCATTGTTATCTTAGCTAGATCCACCAACAATCCATCCTTGTAAATGATGTGCCCAAGAAAAGTTCCAAAAGGTGTAGAAAAGATACACTTCTTAATGTTAAGAGAGATGATTAACTACCTACACCTCTCGAAAAATGAGCCTCAAATTATCACAAAGATATTTTACTGCCTATAAATAGTTTAGTAATCAAGATAAACCTATAAACAATTATGGATAAAGTCATGAAATTCCTACATATTAATGCTCGAGAATACATTTAGCACATTTTATAATCCAAAATGCATAACCATATATATAAATCTTCTCCAGTCAGTGGTGAATGTGGAATTTTACTGGTCCTTATGCGTAATGTGCACTGGTGATATCCTAATAATCCATTTGTGAAGGAATAGATCTCGTAAATTATAACTCCCTCAAGGATCTCCTCAGTGAATAGTGTGGGAAAAGGATCTATGACACATGAGGAATTAAGTTCCCTATAATTGATATAGATCTAGATCCTTCCATCCTTCTTGATGTTAATAACCATAGGGATAACCCACTCACACTCCCCAATTAGTTCAATGATGCTAGACTTAACCATTTTATCAAGATCTTCCTTACACTTCACGTGCAGGTTTAGATTCATCCAATAAGGCCTCTTCCTAACCAGATGTGCACCTTATTTATCATTATCTTCATCTCTCCCAATGAGGGATGCACACCTTTCAACTCATGATATCCTCTTAGGAAAAATACTTTGAAATTCACGTAAGAGTTTGATGATCTTTTCTACTTCTTATTCTAGAGTCTTTAATGATGGCCTCCTTAGGCACATCATAATGCCAATGTTAACCTTCTTTGTCTTCATAGGATCATACTACGTGCATGAATTCTCATCTACAAATTCCATTACCTTTTATATGATTAACATCCAAATTTTCCAATTCTTCATCGTCAATCAAGTAAAGTATCTTTCTCTTTCTAGACATGGCCCAATTGCATCTCGTATGTCTCAAACATGTCTTCACATGCATCTAGCTCATGGTCTCTAAGTAGTTATAACATGAGCTCCTCTACTTGTACACTATCCCCGTGAGTGATGTGCTTCATTTTTGTAAAGCATCATGTACGGGTGGATTATTAAAAAAAGTCAAAGTTATGAACAATACCTATAATCATTTCGTACAACTCATAGTTTCCCTTTTAAACTCAAAGCATAGAAATACCATGTGCATGCACATCTGTGTAGATGGAATAGAACTTATGTACCCAAAGAGATGGTGGTAAATCCTCCTAGCCTTGTGCCCATAGTCTCTCACAATTATGGATATGTACCAAAGTAGGATTCTTCCCGTTATATTCATGTAGAAATGTATGTACATTTCTCTCGAGTAAACCTTGCACGATAAGGTGATCCTCACTTCTCACCAACCTAATAAGTTATCTCTATGTGTTTCCTACGAAAGTAGTGTTTTCCCACGTAAAGTATAGATTAGTATATTCCTTCTATCACCTTCATTCAGCCACTGGTTCTCCATGGCACACAAGAATGTATCATGATTCTCTTCACCAAGTATACATTTGTAACTAAATTTAGACCAATTTCCTAACCATGCATTGCTTGATCATCCTAGTGAATCATCCTTTAACCTCATGCCCAACCATTTCATAAGTGACATGAACTCGGTTGTCACCGAAACACTAGTAGTGTCCCTAATAAAGTGTGCATCATCCCATTGAAGGATGTCTTCTTTAGATGGTTCCACATTCTCAAGGTCACGCACCACTTGCACATCAACACATAAATTTGATTAAGTTATTGTTCACTCAAATACTTGCATATGGTGAATCCTTCACATCATCTAGGGGTATGATCATGCACTCATCCTTGTTCTCAAAATCCATGTATCCCTTGTTGAAGCACAAGTTAGCATTGTTCGCATAACACCAAAGGACATATAAGTAATTTTGGGAAGTTATATGCCTCAAACAACTCCAAAACTTCAAACTCCCCGTAAAATCAACTCGTTGAATGGTAATTGAAGCATATTTTAATACCCAAATAGGCATTAATATTTTCTTTTTCAGCATATAAAACACACTGGAAGATGGCTACAATGTTGGTCTACCCGTCCGATTCCATGCATCTAAAGTCCAAACATTTAGCTCATCGCCTATGTCAATCAGATTGTTCCTCACCAACCAACCATCAATCACTGCATCCAGAGTTATTTCCTTATCATACTATTGGTTCTATGGTGGCAAGTTGGCATGAAGTATCTAACGCTCACACTCAACCTCTTTACTTTGTACCTTCTCATGCAACCATTATCCTAGCGAAGCGGGATCATATTATCCTATGTCAACATCTTACACTCCTCTTTTAGATCATCTACATATTTCCATGGAATCTCAATGTTCTTTAAACCCTCTCTCATGTGTTCCTAATCCTTGAAGAACTAAATTTATCCTTGCAAATCTATGATCACCACATGGTCTCTTGATAGACCTCTTTTTGATGAACAACATCTGGATACTTGGAGTGCATAATGTCCTCTATCATAGTGAGTGGTTTGGATATAAGAGGCTCATGCATATGTGTTGCTTCTGCGCTCATAGTTCCTAGCATGGGCTATAAACCTGGATTTGACATACTCTTTGGCACCCACTAGTCATTGTTCACACATTATACCTTCATTAATCCCGTGGATTTTTCCTTATTTTTGCTCTTACACATGCTCATAAATATCAGGACAATCTTCAACCTCATTTTGTTTTCCACAATATGCACATACCAAATTCTGAGGAAACTCATGCTGGTAATGATATGGGGACCCACAAGTGTAACAAGTCGCATGCATGAATCTTCCCCTACCATCATGGCCTTTTCTCTTATACCAACCTCGGGAAGCCACCTCCTCCATTATTTATTTCTTCATGGGTTGGGCTTCTTGTACCTAAGAGCTAGTTGCCACCATGGTTTGTTGTAACCTATTCTCGCATGCCTCATGAATTTGATCTATCAAATGAAAATATTTTGTATCATGAGTATGCACGTCACAAATATTGTAATACATAGATACATTCTTCATCATCGCATGTTATAAGAGGGGAAAAATTTAGATATCATGTTCTTGTGGAAAATCCCACAAGATTGTAACAAGATGCACATTGTCCTCATAGATAGTTATCATTTCTATGCCCCTCAACATCACAATTAGTTCATCATAACCCATGGTGCATCTCATGTGTTTAATTAGTAGAGATCTTCTCAAATTAATTATCCATAGTTTTTATCTATGCCTCCAAAATTGACGTGCCTTTCGGTCGGGTGCTGTAACACTATTTTCTCTCCAAAGCAACTTGCACTTGTGAACATGCTCATATGCATCCTCTACACCTCTATAATTTGGCAAGTAAAGAGACATCTCAAAATAGACTTGAGGTGTCTACTCCCGTGGTTATTGAGGTGGTGTCTATTCAAGTTGATTCGGTGATGGTTATTGTGGATCTTGTCCTAGAGTAGGACCGAGACTTATATTCAAAATTTACATAGGATTTCCTCCACATGGTGGCTAACATGATCCTCTTGAGCCTCTTGTGCATGCCCAATCGGAGCCTATGGTCAAGAAGAAGAAATCCCTTTGTCCAAGTTAATGCACTAAAATGGACACCCACTATTCTCCTTATCATAGAACCAACAAGATTCCTTCCTACAAAGGTATACCTACTAACACTCTATCCTAATGACGGGTCTATAAAATATCATCTAAACGTACTCCCAAACACCGGTGCATATTGTGCTGCCATATGAGTATTCTCAAACTACAATGCTTCCTTAGCCAAAATTAAAATATGCCTACCTATATCTCCTTCCCTACATGGAGATCCCACTTGTTTTCCTTCACTATGATGTTCTTCAACAACTACTATTGGATCTGGAACACCTTATGTAAGGGCTAGGTAACCAAGTTGGATCGGATGCACTCATATGGTCCTTACTCTTTACTTTGATGTTCTCTCATCGAGAATTTGATGCGGTCTCTCTATTGCACTTTCCCAAATTTTGGAGGACATGATACTATGGCTCCTCACCTTCCACAGGGGTCTCAAAAACTTTTGTAGTCATCATTCTTCTTGATAGTAGTCTTGCATCAACTACCTTTTGTCACACTTCATCATACTTGAGTCGTCTTTCCTCTTTATACCTTTATTTTGCTAGGGCCACTACCATCCTTATCCACAAATTCTCTTGTCACTACTCATGATGGGGATTTAGCTATCCATAGGTAATCTCTTCATTCCCAATTATATAATTAAAATATTAATAGTTAAAGTTAGTGCACAAAAATAAGATCCTATGGGCTCATGAAAAAACCATAAATCTACTTCTTCGGGAAGGAATTCATGGAAATTTCTTACTCCAAAGTATAGTTGTGATAAAAAATTTCCTGATTAAGAAAATATAGGATTTATAAATTCCTAAATCTAATAAATGTAACATTAAATGAATAAGAAATTAAGTACAAAAAATGACCCAAGCAAATAAGTGGTTAAGATTTAAAACCTTGAGTACAAATGAAGATATAGAAATACTTATCTGGTTTGCAGTAAAATTGGTATTATGTTGAAGTGACAAACTGATAAACAAAAGGAGGAAAATGTTACACGTAACCTCCGAAAATTGCAAGAGTGTTGAAAATGCCAAGAATAGGGTGCCTATAGAGGGTCGGGGGTGCATGCGACACCATAGACCTATTCTAGGTGTAAGTGACTTCTCATCGCCTATGGAAACTAAATTTTTAGGGTCAAAAGGTGTTTGTTGTCCTTTTCCTCTTATCACTAAAATGTCACATAATGATCATTGATGTAACTAATAACCTAAAAACCCTTAAAAATGCATCAAATCCCAAAAAAATGTAAATGACGGGTCGACTGTCCTCAATCGTCAAACGAGTGATTTTACAATCGAGCATTGCACTACATTTTAAACCCAATGTAGTTTTATGTGCTTGTGTTCAAAATTGTGCCCTAGGTGGCTCTTGTATGTGTTGCACTTGATAGCGAGCAATAGCTAGATGTAAAAGATGTAATTAGATGTGTGCATGAAAGAATAAAATTCCCCTCCTATGAAGTGTATGCAGAATAACCATCCCTTGTCCCTTGGATGGTGCTAGATGGATGCAATGATTCTTTGTGGATGTAACCTTGGGTGGTGATAGTTATTGCTTAGTGCTTGATTGTTTATTATGGTCACATAACTTTATATTTATATGATTCACTTTCTTGAATTTTGTAATTAAACCCGAAAAGACCAACTACCCAAAAAAAAATATGCCCATATGTATAGAAAGGAACCAAAAGATGTAATCAAAGTACAAAGAGGTCAAGGATTCCCAGAGGGGATGGGAGCGCGTGGCACTGGAATCTTGGTTGGGATTTGGTTTTCGGGTGATAAATGTCAAGTATGAAAAGAAAGAGTCTGGGCTAGAAGGAGTGTAAGATTAAGAAAAATATTAGAAAGCAAGAAAATATGGCCAAAGACATAGGTTAATCATTACAATTTTTACTTATGAATCATACGAATAGTAGTATGTGATCGGGACTAGATAGATACCTAAAGTCCATGATTTTATGTCTATATTTGCCCCCACTTTATGTGGTTGAGAAAATGATTGATAACATAAATTAGATAAGAGATGCGTACTTGATAACGATGTAGATTGATGAAGAAAAGTGTTTCAAGAGATAAGAAAAAGTGTGGAGTGATAAAAATGTGAAGTGTGGATGCTAAAGAGGAGGAAGTAAAAACATTTACGATGATCATGATCCTAGGACAAGAGTGTATATGTCAATGTCATGATTGTACCTATTGTTGATGTTGATTGTTGTTGATGTGCTGATGTTTGATTGTTGTGTGATGATTTTGTGAAGGATGTTGTTGATGTGACTATTGCTTCCCGTAGGACGAACCTACAAAAGAGAAGAATAATCAAGTAGTAAAATGCATGTGTATATGAGAGATATGAGAAAAATGTGTAAAAGGTATGTAAAAAGTATGTAAAATGTAAAAAAAGGAACATGTGCACCTAATTTTTATGATAAAATACATAGAAAGAATCCTTAATATGATGTAGAAGAATGAGTTTTTTTGGCGATCTCACGCCGATTACGTTGAGTGTGATTTATTTGGGCAATCTCACACCAAGAATGGAAGAAGTGTAGGGAGAAAAATATGGTGTAATCCTCTAACCTTTAACTACTTCCTAAAATGTATAATACCACTTTGCACATGATGCATAAAAATACGATCTAGTTTGAAAAAATTTCATCTAATGTGAAAGTAAAAAGAGAGTGATGTATGTATTTTGAGAGCTAAAGGATTGTCTATCTTGTCAAAATATGTTGTTTGAAATGATATAGAATGTGTTGAACTAATATTTTTTGTAGTTTCCCTAGTCACATGCATTCAAGAAGGGTCGGGCGCCCAAGTGCTACTATCCTAGTTTGGGAACTAGTGATTGTGTTGTGCTAAGGATCCATGTCATGATTTGGGTCCTTGCTAAGATTGAATATTATGTTCTCACTCGGTGAATGAAGCTGTGTTGAACTTCGACTATAGAACCTTGTATGGGGTGACTAATTCACCTAAATAATTCCCCCTTATTTGGGGTGCATACGACGTCATTGAGGAGTATGCGGCCCAAAGGAGGACTAACCACTATGATGAAATTGTGCCTAGTAGGGGGTGAAGTGATTTTGGTAAAAACAAGGCACACACAATAAAAGTGGATAGGAAAATAAGCATTGGTGTAATCAATGACAAACATGCATGTAGAAAGAAAAATGTAATGTAGCAAACAAGCAGAGAAATGTATAAGCTAACACACTAGAATACAAAGTAAACAATGAAAAGTAGGTTGCAAACATGGGACATCACTCATGATGTTGCAAGACAATCGAGGCCGAAAAATCCAAAAGTATATAGTGAGAACATAAGGAAAAGGTAAAATCCTACAAATAATGGCATATAATGGAAGACAAGAGAAATCAATAGCAATTTGAGAATTAGAAAACCATGGAAGAAAATAGACCTGAAAAATTTGTCAAAGCATGTATAATTTGATAGTAATTTGCTATGAAAAATAAAACAATAGCACCTGTAGTGTACGAAAGTGGATGCCCCCAAGAGCTATTATGGGAATGGTATGAGTTAATGTACCAAGCATCCATGTTGCATGTATTGACCTATGTAAAGCCTATGATCATAAATAGAGTACAAATGAATGCACATGTGTATATAGAAAGAGATAATGATAAACAATGTATCTATTTAGCATGTGTAAAAAGTGTACATGTAAGGATAAGAAAGAAAGAGTAAATGTGACCAAGATATGCAGTATGTTGTGGATGATATGGAATGTAATACAATGTATGTGTGATAGGAGCCGCATGCCCCTAGAGTGTATGTGTATGCATGATATGAGGTTCAATTATACATTCCACCTCAACATTTTATAATGAACCATACAACAAGAGTGTGTGATCGGTAAATGGTTTAAATGTGTGCGTATGATAGAAAGATGTGATCGTGAAAGCATAAAACATAAAGAGTGTGTGAGTGATGTGAGGTCCAATTGAGATATAGACCCTCAACATTCGAGTATGGACCGTGGAACTAGATTGCATCATAGGGTAATGAGCGCAAGGCATAGAAGTAGATGCAAGAAAGATATGGTGTGAATGTGTATAGTGTGTATAGTAGATGTTATGAGAAAGAGATAAATGCACGATGTGTAAAGTGTGTAGTGTGTATTTTGTGAGGTTTATGTATATAGGATGCTCTCAATAGTCAATTGTGAACCGTAACATGAGAGTGTGTCATTAGGTAATGACAATACTAATATTTCAAGATGTGTATGTTGTATGTAATAGATGAGATGTGAAGTTGTAAGTATATCGGGTTCATTTCTAGATGGGGGCAGAAATAAGTGTGATTCCCCATAAGTGTGTGATGATAAGATTGATCAAGTGATTTCATCTAAGAGTTCATCATTATCGGGGTCAAAATTGAATGGTGACACATTTGAAACTTGGTAAGTGATAGTGTCGGGGTGGTTCAAAAAGGATCCATTAAGGTGTAAATGATACATACCCGTAGCATATTCTTCATCGGTGAAATGAGGTAGTGGGAAACTATTTGCGTATGAGTGAGTAATTTTTGTGAATAAATGAGAAACAAGTCATTACAAATGAAAACACAACCAAATGGCATGGGGAATGAAATATCAGTGTGATTAGGGTCTAACATGTGCCCAATGTATTCAAGCCAAGACTATTTGACTATTAGTGGAGAAGTGTGAGAAGCATGTGCAATAAACACTATGAGATGAAAGACATGAAGACCGTAAGCACTAGCAAGGAAAATAAATCTATGATAGAGATGAGGATCATGAGGCGGAGAGGAAGATATCATCCAAAGTAAATCCTAGGCAGAGCCAACCCATCATGTGAACATATAGTAGTGAAACAAGTAGGATTGAATGGAATATGTTCCCAATAAGATTCATTCATGAAAAATGTACATGTAAATGGAGGACATGGTAATGGAGGTTGTTAATGAGAAGGTGTAGGAGATGGAATGATGCCCAATGTTTGGAAATGCCCCCGATAAAGAATCATAACATTAGTAGAAGATGTGGGAGGCATCGATGCGGGTGGGGATGTATCTAACATGCAAATAACACTCTGTTAAGTTGTGGAAAATGAGCTAGAGAATCCTTGGGATGTGGTTCATTAGTGGTATCAAATGTTGGAGTAGGAAGTGTAGTGGTTAGATCGTGGCTGTAATATTTAAATGGGTAATGATCACTAGGGATCTTATATTCTATGACCTCGTGTAAAAACTTAACACATCGATGCAATCGTATAATTTATTGGTTACATGACATGAATACATGGCTTACCAAGTAAGCACTTATAGTGAAGTGGAAATTAAATGACAAAGAAGAAATTAGAAAGAGTCTTTGGTTAATGGTGATAGGCAAAGTGATATGGCCTATGCATGGACGAATAGAAGCATCATATGTGTGAAGAGAAATGGATGAGGGATTAACATCAATGACAGAAAGGCCAATTTTTTCAATGAATGATAGCGTGAAAAGGTTGAGCTCAAACCCATTATTGATTATGGTTCATTTGACACCCACATTATTAATGTGAATCATGATGTACAAAGGTGGATCATTTTCAAAAATAGAAATATCAACAACAATATGAGATAGAAAAGTAATGTGCAAAGAAAATGCATCCACGAATGTATTGTAAACTATATTTGCATGAATATCGAAGGAATGTGAGTTGTAGTTAAGAGGTTAATTATTTTATCTCTTGATTTAGGGTTAATGAGCATAAAATCATGAATAGAAATATCCATGATGAGAATATCCTAGGAAGATAAAAGTAATAAAAGTATGAGGATCCTAAGAGTGTTCGAAATGTGTCGGGTTCACCAAATGATTAAGAAAATATAGGATTTATAAATGCCTAAATCTAATGCAATGTAGAAATAAACGAATAAGAAATTAAGTATAGAAATTACCCATGCAAATAACCAGTTAATATTTAAAACCCTAAGTGTAAATGAAGAGATATAAATACTTACTTGGTTCGCAGTAAAATAGAGATTGCTCCGAAGTGAAGAACTAAAAATATAAGGAGGAAATTATCACACATAGCCTTAGAAAATTGTAGGATTGTTGGAAATTTTAGGACCGAGCACCTATAAAGGGTCAAGGGCACCTAGGGTGCCGAGAGACCTATTATGGGCGCTCGTGACTACTCGAAAGGCTGTGAAAACCAGATTTGCGGGGTCACAAGGTGATTTTTGTCCTCCACATCTTGTCGGTAGTATGTCGTACAATGATCATCGATGTCACTAATAACTGGAATAAATAAATAACCTATAAAACCATCAAAAGTGTTTCAAATACTAAAAATAAAATAATGCAAATGAGGTATCGAGACTATCCTCGGTTGTCGAACAAGTGATCTTACGATTGAGAATTACACTACACTTCAAAGTAGTATAGTGTCCTAGATGAGAAATGTCAAAGTATGAAAAGACATATTGGGCTAGAAGGAGTGTAAGATCAAGAAAAATAATAGAAAGCAAGCAAAGATGGTCAAATACATGGGTTGATTATTACTTTTCTTACTTAGGAATCATACGAATAGTAGTATGTGATCAAGACTAGATGGGTACCCAAAGTGCATGATTTTGTATCTACACTTCCCACAAATGATCTACATATCTAGTCCACACCTCATTCAAATAATAAAAAAAACATATGATAATCTTCTTGTGTCCAAGTTCTCATTCACGGGAAGAAAATTTTATTTGATGTTTAAGCTACCAACCACTGATACAACTCTACTAGAAAGAAGTTGAAGTACATCTTATAAAGGTATTCATACATATAATCCTCCACCCACTTGCATGATTAAAATCAGGCCCTATGTTATATATTTGTGCAAACACGTCTTGGCTATCTTTTACCCAACACTCAATACTCTCCAAAGACAATTGATATGCCATATCCATGCAACATTCTAGTAGACAAATGGAAAATAGGTCCCTGACAATGGAACCAAATCAATAGCTCAATAGCTATGCGCATTGGCACTTCATTGATCATATCCAAATGCTCTTCCAAAGTGTGCGTAGCAACCAAGTCCTTCCTTTATTATGTTTACCAAGGTGTTAGCATGCATGTTTACCATATTTATGACCAAGATATTCATTCATGCATAACAAGTAACATAGAAAATTGGAAACACATATAATAAGGAAAACCAATTGATCTAAACAAGAAATAAGATCAACTACATCATCAAAACACCATCTTTAGACATATAAACTATCATTATCCAACCACAAGTATTCATTATAAACCAAATTTAATTACATCACAAAGATGAATACATATAACAGATCATTACAATAGTGTGTGTAAACCCCAAATTGTATAACATAACTTTGTTCTTACACACATTATCGGCACCCTCTCTATCTCTCTCTCTCTCTCTCTCTCTCTCTCTCTCTAGCTCTCTCTATCTAGCTCTCAAAAAATTAAATTTATTAGATATATATATATATATATATATATATATATATATATATATATAAGGGTGGGGAATTTCCCTTCACCTCCCATGCACTCTCCTAATAATAGGCATGCTCACAAAAATAGCTTGCATGTAGATGATCCTAAATATAAGCCTTGCTTTAATCCTATTATTAGCTTAGCTCGTGCATGATTCTTTTCTTATTTCTCTGCATGTGATTTTTCCACTTGTATCCTTCGCAAGGCTGCTAATTCATTCATGCCTTTTATTGGTCGGCACTCAAACCCTACTTTTCCTATTTTTAGCCTTTCTAGGAAAATTGGTAAGTCCTTTTCTTTTACATTTGTGTGTACACCCTTGCGCACTAACCCATGGTACCTTTACACATGCACCTTACATGCTACCTTGTTCTCCTATGTGAGCCTCTCTACTTCTTTTACACTTATGAAATTTATCCGATGAAAAATTATTAATGATTTCAATGTAATAGAACTCTACATATGAGTATGTTGGTTGGTAATGTCAAGGATGGAGAATGAAACTCTATTTTGGGCATGAATAGTCTGTGTTGGTAAGACATTTCTTCTTAATATTTTGTATTACATCAAAATAATCATTTATTGTATTTATTTCCACCTTGGAATACTACAAGAATTTGTTTCAGGTCTTGATCTTAAAAACTCGTGCTTGTTTTATATTATACAAACCATTAAAGTATAACTTTGTTTTAACCTTGTCAAGTTGAGTTTTGGACAAGCTTGCATGATTAGAGAAATACTTGGTTGGATTTGGGTAATGAATTGGTGAAAGGATCATTTTTAGGGTGTTTAGAAACTTTTCTTGGAGGTTAGATAACATATCTATGCATGAAAATTTGGTTTTAGTATGCTTTTTCTTAGCTTGATAAAATCCTGATTCTACCAGTTTAGCGAGTAACTAGAGAATTTTGTAGTTTTCTCATTGTTTAAACTCCATTATTATAAAAGGAATAATAAATATGTGGATACCTACTTTTATAAAAAAATTGAGGCATTGGGAGCATGTAGGCTAGAAGATATAAGTGTTTATGCATTACCAAGCTAACATAGACCTACAATTAGGGTTTGAAACCTTTCCCTTGTTTGGAGGACTAAATTGAAGAGTTAGAGGCCTAAATTGATAAGAAATTATCTACAGAGAGTGTAATCATATATTTAAAGGGAATTAGGGCTTGATCATCTCTACACACTCAGTTATAGTTGATAGTCTTGGATCTAGGAGGGTTGTTATAGTACTAAACCTAATTGGAAGAAAAAAATGCAAGAAAAGGGTTTTATGTTTAGATTTTGACCATGAAACTTTACAACGTGGAAATGGGTGTTTGAATTCCTTTTGTTTGTTTCAAATCATCATAGAATAAAATTTATGTAGGGAAAACCCTCAAAGTAGGGCTACTAGGGAGTTAGTTAACTTGAGAAGGAGAAGGTGTTGAAAAGGGACTTATATTGGGAGTTGGAGGAAAATATTTGGTACAAAGCTCAAGGGGCCTAATGGGTACCCAAATCAAGTTTTAGTTTGTCTTGGGGATTTGTGAGTTTCTCCCAACTAGTTTCATCCATCAACATTGCTCTTAAGAAGCTACAGGAAGTTTTGGTAAAGAAAGAAAGTTTGGGGTTTTTCTTTGATTGGAATCATTTTGTTGATTGATTTTTCTATGATCAGGGGTATATAAAAGGGTTCATTGAATTGAGGTGTCACTTAAGGATTGAATTACAAATGTGCTAGATATTGAGCCATCTAGGCTAGCATGGAGTATGTCAAGAATACAATTTGTGGAAGAGACAAAAATGTTTGATAATATCTTTTTTTCCCATCATTATAAAGGTTGATAACGAGTAAATTGCTAGATAAGTATCATAAAATACCATAAAGACGAAAATTTTCATTTTTTTATCTTTCAAACTTGATAATTTGAGTTGCTTTCGGTGTATAAGGGCAGGGTCTTAGGGTTACTTGTTGAGTGCATTCACTGCATATAGATCTTCACATCATTGTTCCTTAATTAAATTTTATTTCCTAAAATGCCTCAAACATATTCAATACTCGCTGACATCGCCCTTAGATGCTTTGGATTTTCTATTAACACTCTTAAAGGATGTTTAGTGGTTATAGAATGGCAAAAAACGGCCTTGTTAGGCCTCCATAGGTAGTCTTTCATTGATTCATAATGGATTCATCAATCATCTTGGGTGATCATCCCTACACGTTAAAAGAAACCTAAAAGCTTTTAATACTTTCCTCTAAGTTGGGGTGAGGGTTGAACTGAGGGAAATATGGCTAGAGGAAGGATTCACAATGATAGGGAAACATGATTTTCAATCATAGGCTTAGTTGTCATGCTCAAAGTTTCAATTTTGCATGCTATAGATTTTAGATGACAGCATGTAAATAACCAATCAAGAAGGCCCTAAAACCTAAAAAATGACTATATTGTTTCCCAAAATATATATCGATTATAGAATTTAAACCCAAAATTTTTAGGTGAACATTGAAATCCTGAAAAATACTTATGTACGGACTGATTAGAATGTGAAAAAATATCTTCTAAATTGAGATTTATGAAGCTATAAGACTAGCTCCATCAGTGAAAAGTGACTTTAATTTATTATATGTACTAAACTAAATTTAAATTATAAGTTTTTCATTTATTTTTGTAAATATATCCCTCCCAAATGAACATATACAACATAACTAACAGGAACACAATTGTGTTATAATGCACTTGTGTTTTAGGCTTGTATTTACAAATCCTAATAATTCAAAATGTGATCACACTTGTCCAAAATGAACTCAAATTTTTCTTCAAATCAAAATTTAGGTTGATTTTCGGTTCCCCATATCCATGCACTTTCCTAAGGTTAGACTAGGAAAGGTATACATGTCCTGTTGGGTAGATTTAGAATACACATGGACATAAGGTGGTAAAGTGTTAGAGGATGCATTTGATGGAACTTAAATATAACTAATCACATTGTAGCTATGGAATATGGAAATACATTGTTAACATGACCATGGGTAGGGTAAGTATACCAGAATGGGAATCCATGCCTAACGTGCCAACCATTATCGGGAGGTCCCCTAGGTTGAACTGTGTTGGATTGTTTCACCAATAATATTGTTATGTTGGTTGGGTGTTGATAGTGGAAATTTATTTTTGAACACTCATGGGATGACCCAAATTTTATTTGGTATGGGGGTTGATTATAATACTTTTGTAATTTTTCCAATTCGTGAATCCATCCCACCAAATTGGAAATGAGGTCATATTGAGAATTTTGGAATTTTGTTTAGAAGCATGATTTATGTTGTCATCCATAGTAGGAGTCATTCATACCCTTTCATAAATTTTTCCACAGTTCCTCCCCCTTATGGGTGTCCTTATAGGTCTAGGAAGAGGATAAGAAAAGTTATTTTGTAAAATATTAGTAGTATACTCTAGAATTTCATCAAGTGACTCATCTATAGTTTTGATATGATTGATACTATGATCAAACCATGTTATAAATTCATCATTAGGTTGTACGTAGATGGAAAAGCATCATACCACATGCTAATGTGTGGCCTAGTGAAGAATTACAAGTAAAGCCTCCTTTCTCGTATAAATGTCATGTTCTTTGGAATTGGAAGGATGTATGGAAGAGCCTTAGTAGGTCAATGGTTGATCAACCTCTTCAATCCTCAAATTAAAAGATAAATTTGGTTCTTGAATAAAAGAGACACATTTTAATTACATGATATGGGATTATTTATTAGCCCAAGAAAATAAGGAAGGTGATTTTTAAGATTGTATTTAAGCATAGTAAGAATTGAAACCCAAAATGGGTCTATCAAACCCCGACCCGACATATTCGGGGATGCATAACACCTACAGAATAATGGGAGATATTAAATATGTAAAAATAAAATAAAAAAGGAAATGAGACAGAAGTAGTCCTTCATGTTGAGTTCATTAAAATGTGCACACATGAAAAATTACATGTGTATTCCCGTACACTCAACTTCCTAAGGTCATTCAAACAAATGAAATATGGAGGATGAAAAAAATTTGGGGGATATAATGTAGTCATGGGAAAATTAGTAGTGATTAGTGTGGTAAATATGGAAGTGAGTAACAAGAGAGATTCAATGGCCAAACAACTCTTAACTAATCAACTTACAAGTATGAAACTTGTTCGTTAAGAGAAAAAAATATCTTCTTATCTTTGTGTGTATGATGCTATAATCATGGATGATCATTGAGCACAATTCCTTATCTATGTTGGCTAGGACAAAAATTCTTCAATTAGGTTGATGGAATCTTGGGAAATATTTGTTTGTCTCTAAATACTCCTCTCTAAAGAGGATCATGGAAGCATAAAGACAAATATGGAATTAAAGAAAAATAAAGATTTGGATTTCTAATATTGTTTCTTAAGTATCCCAAAATTGTTTTCCTATAAATAATTTCTCATTCAAGGCATCTAATTGGTTGATAATTGTGAGGTAAGGAGAGTAGAGAAGAAGACTAACACACATGGTATGAAATCTATGTCTCCCTAAAATCGATCAAGACTACCATGGTTTGATGACAGTTCAAATAGTCACCTACGAGGTTGATTCAAACAGAAAATGGTCATGTATGGACATCAAATCATGCGAAAGAACATAAAATAGGAAGTGCCAAAGGAGAGTCGGAGGCTAAGTATAGGTGGCATGGATTCCTAGTGGCTATGTTTATTGTATGGAATTGGGTCTTTATTTCTAAATTGCTTTAGATTCTAACAATGAAAAACTAATAATAAAGAACCATTATACAAACTAAAATGAAGATAAATAAATTCTTTGATTTATTAAAATTATCTTTCAATTAATCATTTTATGGAATCTATGAAACTACTTTAATCTTTCCCTTTTTGTATTTTCAGATATTTAAAAACTTGAAAGAAATGAAATTAAATAATTAATTAACTAACAATTTTGATCTTTTTAGATTATTAGAAAGACTTTAAAGCATAAAACTTAAAGAAATGAATATCTAAACTAAAATTGACTAAATTCTTATTCTATTCTATTGTAAAGATTTTAATTAACTAATATAAATACATAACCTCTCAATAACATTTATATATCATCAACAATAAAATAATGGTAAAAATCCTAGAGAATAATTCTTTCCTCGGGATTTCTAAGAAGGAATATCTCAAAATCTATTTCCTTATTACAAACAAAATTTCCCTAGAAATTCAACTTCTATTTAAAATTAAAATGTCATATTTTGCAAAAGATTTAAATATTTATTCTATTTTATAGCTTACTCTTTCCCAAGAAAATACATAGGGATAGGTTGGAAAGAAATCATCCCCAATAAAATATTTTAGAAGAAATAAAATAAAATAAATGTAGGTATAACATATGTTTACAAGTAGCAGGATCTTCTTTTCTAAATAACAATATAAGTAGCTTTTCCAAATTCTAATAAATGCTTGTATTGAAACTCATAATAAATTTAAATACATCCCCAACCTAGTGACTACGGTGTTGTGGTCGATTATCCCAATATTGTTGGTGGTGTTTTCTTAGCTTCAAACTCTTTCCAATGTCAAGGTCCAAAATATCCAGTGAGAAAAACAATACACGCATCAATAAATGAAGAAAAGCTAGTTGGTTGGTCTAGTGTGTCAATGGCGGTGGAATGTAAGTAGCGGGAAAAAAAAAAGGTAAAGAACTATTTTTATTTTATAATCTCAAATTTTTAAAATCATAATACCTCCAAAAACTCAAAATCACCAACCCATGAAACAAATTAATAAGGACTATTTTTAAACTAGTGAGGATGAAAGATTCATAATACACATGCTAGTTTGGAAGGAAATACTTAGTCAATGGAGAAAAAATTAATTGGATATTTTTATCAAGAAGGGAGGATAAAACCAATGTAGTTCCAATGATCCTATTATTGGAAAATTTTACTCAATAATCTCAAATAAAATGGATCACAATAAAAATATGCATTCAAAAATATGTATTTTTATTTTACTTTCCATAGTGATCAAACTTTCATTATTGGTAGACCAAAGGTTGCAAAATTTCCATAGCAATTGTGGAACTAACCTTAAACAACAGGGGAAGTTATGCCAAAAGGAGATTGGTAGAGGGGATTTGAATTTCGAAAATGAAGTAAAAAGGTTTTGCTAAGCCTATGTGCATATGTAACAAAAATGGGAGGGATATGGACCTTTCTCTTGTCTTAGAAGCAACTTTCTCATCATCAAAGACGTATTTTTCAAGTATTTAAACATGTAATTTTGGGTGCATACAATATCCTTATATAATTTAGAATAATAGTAAATCAAGATATAGATAAAACCAAGTGGCATAACATAATAAGACAAAGCAATAGATCAAAAAAAACATACATCTACTCTAATTTATAGTAATGAATGACCAACCATCTGTATGATAGGAAAAATTAAGTTCTAGCTAGGTTATCAAATATAGGGACCAAATCTAAGTCCATACATATGATTTAGATACCAAAGGTGCTCAAGGAGTGCTAGTGTCATAATTATAGAGGATATTGACTTATAGGTTTCAATGCCTATATTGAATATAAAGATAGGTATGTTATTAGGATTCATAATTAACATGAGTCAAGAGAGGAATAAATCCAAGGGTCATAATATTATAATAAAAATCAATAAATCAAATGATACATACATATACCCCGATCTATAGCAATGAAATACCAACCAAAGAACATATAAACACAAGACAAAAGACTAATAATAGTTAGAAATAATTACATGTAGTCTAACTATTGACATATGATCCTCCCACAAGACAAAAACACTCAAAGAGAATCATTATGGGTGGGGAAGGGGATATCTCAACCGAATACCACTATTCCTAACTCACTATGGTGGCCCAATCTCAAGAGGGTAGGCTCCAAATCCTCAATTCCAACAAATAATTTTGAAATAGGATTCAGGTTTCTCGGACGCATCCATAATTGATCTACCTCCACTCTTTGCTCTATGTTTATCTAGAGACTTCATCACCAAAATCGGAGGGTATTTATCAAGAAACTGGTCTCATATGCTCTTTAGGACAAGGTATGGCACTAAGGTCACTATAAAATCTAAGTATATTACTATTTACCATGCAGAACCTTATACACCCAGTCTTATCATACAAATTTCACAAAATTTGATGAAGAATATTTCCCCAACACTCAAGAAGCTGACACTCAGATTGGGGGAATTCTGAACTTAACACTGGATGAATGGGCACATAAGTGTTATTATTATGATCCTTACAAGGAAATCAAAGATGATGAGTTCCCTTTATAGAACCAAGATTTTGAAGAAGAATGTCTAGGGATCTATTGTTTTCATGAAGAAAATACACCCCTTCCTAGTGTGACCAAGACAAACGGTGAAGAGAATAAGGGTGTCTTGAAAAAAAATCGATCTGGTAAAGAAGTAGACAAGGAGTGAGAGGAGGTGTAATGCTTTTATTTAAAAATATGGTGGAATACGAGCCTCTCATTCATGGTTTGTAATTGTAGGTATTTGAGGATAGTGAGTTGATTTTGAATCAGGTTAGAAGGTTAAATGCACCAAAAATAATTTACTTAAAGCCTACAAGAAAATGGTGTGGGTTATCGTAGAAGAATTTGAATCATTCAACATCAGTTCCATACCAAGAAAGAAGAACAAAGTTGTTGGCATGCTTGTAACAATTGAGGAAGCATTTGACATTTTGAAGATATCAAAAAGGATAAGACTCACCACACATCAAGGTGGTAGTGAGACCATCTATTCCGATAATAACACAAGTTGGAAAGTATTTGAAAATTACCAACAAATCATCAACTTCCTTCAAGAAGTTGATTTATCTTCAAGAAACCAAGACAAGTTGGAAAAGAAATGTGGAGATGAGGTAATCCAACTCAAAACAAACAAGTTGCCTAAATGCCTAGTGACTATGGATTCCATCTTCAATATCAATGACCGATTCGAAATAAAAAGTAAATATCATGGTTAAAGGTGAAGACTCAAAGCCTATTTCAGGTTGGAGAAGGAAAATTGCTCCAAATTGGCAAGGTAAATACTCAACAAGAAAAGCATGATTTCATACAACTTTGTGTTATAGTTTTATCATTCATTTCAAATTAATGATGTTAGCTACTAAAGAAAGCTAAACAAATTAGAAACTGGAGGGTTTAAGGTACCTCAAATGTGTGATGGATGGAGGAATGGGTGTCAAGTGATTGTCCTCGTTGCATTTGGATAACCTATAAATAAGAATGAATGAAAAGTGGATGGATTAGGTAATATATGCAAGTGAATGCCGAAAAATATAGCTCCAAGAAGTGTTACGAGATATCAACCCCAATTTGATATAAGAAAATGAAGTAAATGATAGATAATCTAATAGCATGTAGAAATTGAAGTTATACAAAATCAAAAGTGATAAAGATTTATCTAAGTACTGATTTAACTAATTAAAATGTAAATTAAATTATACCTGGCTAGGTTGATGGTGACCTAGACTACATAGAGGTAGGTTTACAGTGACTTGGGTGAGTGGATCTGGACATTAGTATAAATATGTAGACCTGTAGATATTTAGATGTAAACTAGATGTAGCAGGAGCTTGTAGATGTTAGAAGTGACTTGTAGAAGGGAATCAAAGGCAAAATAAACTAGAGGGTGGAAAAAATCAAAGGTTTGGATAGTTTGGTTGGAAAACAGGACCTAGGTCGACAACGATCAAAAGTGCGAGATAGGCTATTTTTATGCAATAGAGAAACAAGATGGTAGTTGTGGAGTTTGAAAAATATGGAAAAGTTAAAACACGAGACAGAGAAAGGATCTAGAGATAGAAAATCATAGTGACAAAATATTAAGTTGACGATGATCTAGGTTGGGTGATGAAAACTCTAGAAGACTAGAATAATGCTAAAGATAAATGGATGGAATGGATGACCTGCAAGTAAAAAAACTGGAAGAGAAAGTTAATAATGGAGCTCGAGTAATTGCTAAAGATGATTTGGTCCTATAAAATGCTAGATGCAAACACGGAAAATATAATATGATAATAATGAATAAAGTAACATAAAATAATGCTAATCTCATGAAGGATGTTCACAAGTGATGCATGCACATTGGAAGAACCTCCAAGATGTCTGTAACTATTGTAGGGATGCTTTGGTTTGAAGATGGATTCGCAAAATGAAAGAAAGCTAAGAATTTTTTTGCCTCTATGTTTGTGTAATTTTTGGAAAGGGAAGAACTCAGTCTTATAGGGTCGATGGCGATTGGGTTGGGTCACTACCAACTATGGGGAAACTTTCCCCAACGGGGTTGATTTTGTGATTTAGTCGGGATTTTAGGTTTTTAAGAATGGGAAAAACACTTTAAAGCTTGTAGGCGGGAAGAGGTTATTTAGGGATGTGTCATGGGTAGTTAGGAGATAAATATGGGTAGGATAAAAGATAGAAAAATCATAGGGATGTAGATTTAGGATAAAAGCATCCTAAAGGGAAATTCCATTAGGGCTAGTGGATATTAATTAATTAATTAATTAATATTAATTAATCAATGTTCATTAATTAGGATTAAAGGTGAGGGGATAATAAATGGGCATTTAAATAAATTAAATTAAATTAAGGGGGATGAATTAAATTAAGGGGGTCTAGCTAGGACCATGGTGAAATATGTGCACATGGGTAGACAACGGTAGGGATACCAATTTCAAGTGTCTACATTTACCCCTTTTTGTCCAATGGGTTACACTAAAAAGCCGAGATAAAAATTATGAGAGACAAAAAGTATGATGAGGGTTAATGAAAGTTTGATGATGAGCTCCCTCTCAAATGAGGGATCGATACTGCCATGGGAAATCAATGATGCGTATGAAAAAGGTAGATGGGAAAAATGATAAAACGAGGGAAGATGCCCCAAGAAAGAAATATTTACGCAACAATAAAAATATATGGCAGTGATTCTGATATCACGTTGGTAGAGAACAAAGGATGATCTAAATGGAAACAATGGCAATGCTCTATGGACTAGTGAGTGAGTGAAAATCACTACGAAATGGAGGGAATCTAATGGGGAACTTCTCAAATGAATGTAATCCATGAGGACTAATGGGTCATAGAACACATCAAACTATGCACATCCGAATGTGAAAATAATGCAAAATCCTTCATATGTAAGGAATCAAGTGAAAAGGTATGCTTCCGCAAAGGATGAGGGTGGAAATAATTCTTCCCCAACAAAGGACACGAAAATGGTCAAAAAGGAAAAATACATAAAATGATGATATAAAATGCCCCAATGGGGAGTAAATATGGCCACAAAGGTGGAATTTGAGAATGTAGATGATGAGATGGTGCCCTAGCAAAAGAGCACAAAATAGATGAGGAGAGAGATAATGGTTCCCCAATAAAGGGCATGATGATAACCAAGGAGGTGAAATATGAGTAATGGTGCCCCAAAGGGAACACAAATATGGCCACAAAAGTGGACTTGGGATAAGGCATGGATGATAAATAGAATGTTGAAATAAAATTCCCCAAGGGGGAATAAATGAGGCCACAAAGGTGGACTTTGAGAGAAAAATAGATGAGGCCTTAACAAAGGACACAAAAAGAAGGAAAAGACAAAATAAGGGGTGCTTAAGACAAGTTGATAAATCACTAAGGTTGATTGATGATGACCTAAGGGGGTCGAGGATGACTAGGTGTCACCGGCTATATAAGCCCAACAATTAGCCGACAATGCTCATTTTCACACGTGTAATTGACGATCGAGAGAAAAGATTCAAGAAATAAGTTTGCAAGATTGAAGTTGGAGGATCTGCGAGGAAATGCAAGAGGGTGTGTAGGATGGTGAGTAACAAAACTCACACTTGTGTTTTAATTTATTTATGTTTTCTTTTTTATGTTTTGCATTTTTTTAGAAAAATGGATGATGTCGGGGTGGTTGGCGATGACCCAAAGGGGTCAATGGCGATAATCCCTACGGTGTGTCAATAGACCCCTATACACATCAACCCAACCTAGGTCAACATCAACCATGGCTAGATTTGACAAATTTTATAGATATGTGAGATAATGATGGAAAAAAACTAATGTTTGCATTTTTTGGATGATTGTAGGCTAGGGAGACTTTATATCTGAGATATAGAGTCTTAGAATTATTAGAGAATATTATAGGAGATGCGATTGATGCCAAGTGGGATCACTTGGAGGCTATTTTGTTAGGAGTCTTTAGACACTATCATAGGATCCCATGAGATGTGGGGTTGATGATTTTTTTCACATCAAGTGATGGGATAGGCATATAGGAAGTTTCTGGTTCTAGACGGGTGAGATGACCATCACCCTAAAGGATGTGTATCGCATCCTAATATTTTTTATTCAGGGGGAGCAGATAGTCCCCATTATAGATAATAATATATTGGTAGTATTGACATGGATATTTGGAGCAGATTTGCCCCATATCAGATTCTCGTTAGGGGAATTTTCATATGAGCTAAGGTACAAGGCGGGTGTGTCATGGAGCCACTTGATTTGCTTGGTCATGATGATGATTTTTTGTTATGCATTTCTTGACTTGGAAGGATCCAAGTTTCTATGGCCTCTAGCTGGTGTTGTAGTGAATATTGTTGATCACCGAGACGATGTTTTCTTTTGGCACGGTTTTTCTAGTGTAGGTGTACCATGAGTTAGCTATGTGTAGATTTGGGAGAATATCATGGTTGGACATAGGATTCTTATTACACTATTTGGCCTACAAGCATATCACAATTATTTGTCCATGAGGGCTTCCATGGAGTCATTAGGAACCATATAGAGCTTACAAAGGGGGTTTTTGAAATGGATATCTAATCAGGTGATGGAGAGAGGGGAGACAGGGGCATAGATTGGTATATGGACAGGTTTCCAAAGTTGGATGGGGATCAAATCAGATGGCATCCCTACAAATACTTCCTTGCATAACTTGGGGTGGATGCGAGTTAGGCTGGGACGAGGAGGACAAGATGAGTGAAAGGTGGGTGGTTGGATATGATCGATGCCATTCAGTTTGATAGAGTGTGACAACATTTTGGAGTCATATAAATAGTTCCTAGGGATCTAATCTTGTACAAGCAAGAGGATATTGATAGAGAGATATCAATTCCTAATATGGTAGATCCATTAGAGGAAGAAGCAGTGCCTTGGGATGATGATGACTTAGGAGTTGGAGTGGGATTTTCTAATTGGTTGACCACAGCTTGGGTAGTTTGGGTTGTTAGGGAGAGAGGAGATGAGGAGGAGGAGATATAGGTGATGGAGGTTGAGGTAGGGGTAGCTCCAAGAGGCATCGAGAGACAGGGATGGAGGAGAACCTACAAAGGTGGCACAATTTTGTGCAAACCTAGATCAAATGATAGTTAAGAGAGAAATTAAAAACCACTAGAAGGACATAGTTACATAGGATAGGGACTAGTACCCCATGAAGAAAGAGGCATATAGGGTATGTTTTGGATATCTTTCTACTATACTAGTTGCCAAGGTTGTGAGTGGTGGAAAGGGAGTACCACAAGGAGGAGGAGAGATGGAACCTCCTACTATGATTTCGATAGATAGATATCCTTAGCCGTAAAGGCTAAGTATTATGAGGGATTGTGATCAAAAAGTTTCTGAAGACACCGATATTGGAAGCATTTACATACGTGACCAAAAACTAGAGTCGGGCCATCCGAGAGTATAACAAGTGTGGCTCAACCACATTGAGGAGATGACCAGGTGGTGGCGATGAGGTGATAGATAGACAGAAGGAATTTCTTTTGAGGGGAAATATCTAAGACTTTCTAATGTACAGATTTACAACTATTATCGATATCTCTGCTTTAAGAGAGGACCCCGTGACGTACCTGAAATTGTAGGGTACTACACCACCGAAATGATGTTACACATGCCCCAATGATGATATGGGTCTCCTTGCAAGGTGTTTAGAATCTAGAAAGGCTCGCCAAGTATACACTTGTATCCCACATGCCCCGCTTAGCCTCCACATGCTTTGTTTTCCCATTTTTCCTTTTCTTCTTCTACGTTTTTGTCTTCAATGACAAAACCGCCACCCTTCCTGGGTGACGGTCCCATGACCACCACTAGGATAGGGCAAAGTGGTCCCGAAACTTCCACCCTGCATAGGGTAGTGGTCCTGTATGCATTTTCCAAATCCTTTTGATGATCACATCAAACATAAATCTTGGATTTTACACGCTTTCTTCAACCACTTTGGCTTGCATTAATGTTTTTGGTCCCCTGGTAATAGTGTTTTTCCTTTGTTTATAGTAAAAGAGATCAAATGGGAGTTACCCTCTAGTAAATGCATTGGTTATAAATAGCCAGCTTGTTTTCAAGCAAATGGCCCCTCATCCTCTCAATTCTCTTGTTTAGTTTTTCAATTTCTTGCTTAGAATTCTATTAGTTTCATGTTTTTCTTCCATTGTTGGTATTTTAGAGGTCATATGATCTTCTTGTTTCAGTCTTGTTTCATTGTTGCTGCATACAATCAATTTAACATAGAATAGCTTCATTTCTAGACTAGAATCCATTAAAGTTACAGGTTTTGTTTTGTCACAAGGATAGTTTCTAAAACTCTCGGTACACTTGTGTTGTATTCCCACAATAAATCCCGCTAGGAATTACATAGTCAAGCTCTATTCACTTGCGCTATCTCTCTCCTACTCGCATTGTATTCGGTCTATATCCGAAGCTACCATTGTTCGAATAACATCCTCTGTTGATACAATCATATACATACTTTCTGGATTCATGAGGACACGAAGGAATAAGGAGATCACACTGAGGGGAAAAAATCAAACACAATTGGATTTACCACAATTCTATAAATGCCAGGTTTGAGCTATCAAATTCTAGTTACGACATATAAAATAGAGTAGTGAATTATTTCATTTCGCTTAAAATTTCACTCTCGATATCACCGGGGAAGTTTGTGGGGATTGATAGTTTTAAGAAACTGTGATTCATTCCTCACTTCGAGGTAGGATCAAGAACCTTTCAATTCAAAATATATAGCTTTGCTTAGATATTTAGGATAAAATCACAACTGCATAGGTAAATAGCCATACCAAGATACATTGCTTGTTTTTCTTCTTTTATTAGATTAGTTCATTTTATAAATATACTAGAGTAGCTGCTCTTTAATTTCATTGAAATACATCATTGAAAATACAAAAATAGAAGAATGCTTGCATAGTGTAAATGCTTCTCTTGTAATCGCTTTTATTAAATGTTAGTTAAAATTTGAATCATTTTATATGACAATCACAGGACCTAAAGAGCCTAGAGAGTATATATTTGAACCCGTAGTTCCTCAGCCAAATCTACCCACAACATTAGCTGATATAGATCAGGACCTTAGGGTACAGGTCTTTCGAGTAACAACAAACTTACAAGAGATTAGTGAACAACCGAGAGGGTTAAATATCAAAGACAATAAAGCTTACACATTTTGGTCAAACCACCCTAATTATAGACTCGCCTTGATAGAATACCTAGATGAACATACAAGTGTTCGAAAGAGAACAGAGAAAATTGGTTATGATCCTTTAGTTCCATACCTTGACACAGAGACCTCCTCATTGACATAAATACTAGCCTACGAGTTCAAGTTGCGAACACTTGTGAGATACTCGAGAAAATAATACAACTTCTAGTTCTAAACGTAGAAGATGAAAAGGCATACGATTATTAGGTAGTTGGAAGAAGGGATTGATTCTTAACATGGCCATAACAGTTAACAACAACCATGAACTCACGGTTGTGATCCCCAAGTCCCACAACCCAACGGGCCTATAAATTAGTTAAGTATTGACACTCGGCTTACAAACGCTGGTATTTAGATCCTCACCACTCCCGCCAGATATTATAGTACAAGTTCTCTGTATTAAACATAGAAGCCAATCAATCTAATATTTTCTGGGCTAGACCAAAAAACCACCCATAGTCAACTACGAATCCATTAAATCACCCATCACCATTTTATGACCTTGTCTAGAGATATATATGAAGCTCACACAGGTCACTTCCCACATATCCAACAACCAAGAAACAGGATCTCGACAGAGCTCGACATTGATTGGAGCCTCCGAACAGCCATTATATCCGAATGAACCATTACACCAATTCAGGTTAGGAGGGCCTTCTTCACCTTAGATTCGTAGATTCCATTATTGTGTATTGAGGATATAAGACTACCCAATTAGCTTGTCTATTCACATTCAAACATTCACCGGCTATCTCGACACGACCTCGGGAGGTCGGAGTGCGAGAAGTGGTACTTATAGATTCCCATGCTCATATGTCACTTTTCCATCATACAAAATTGGTGAACCTGATGTGAACAAATAGTTCTTCCTTTTATTATTTTTCATTTCTCTCATCCACCTTCGCTCTTTCCCATTATTTTGCGGGCATTCATATATGCCCTAAATATGTCAGATACGATGCATATGGAAAACCTCTCTCGGTCTTAAAGTAAGTTATAGCCAAACAAAAGGTAAGCATCTACCTCGCTTTACGTATGGGTGGATAACTATTCAAGTAACTACTTGTCATCTCAAACTCCCCCTCAAATAACTAGCTCAAGTTCTTCATTTTGAATCGAGGAGTTTGATCAGTTTACACAAACACAACAGCCAGAGCCATCAGGCTCTAACAATATGACGTTTACTAGAGAGTCCACTTCATCTCCTTGGGTCTTGTTTAGACCATAGATCAGTAGACAATCAGATCCACTCCCCTTTTTGGATGAGGAATACTTAGCACACTTCGCTAAAAGTGAACAACGTTTCCAAAACATGTATCCACCAATAGGAAGTTTACAAATACAATCTGATACCCTATTCCAAGAAAACACCCCATTCCTCCACCTATGGGAAATACCCTCGGTGAAGCTTGGCAGGGTAATGACCAATTCATAGCAGGGTATCATACCCCTTTACAACCTCAAGCTATACAACAAACACCCTTAAGGAAAAGCACTACGTCTTCACCAATGGAGGTCATTTCAGCCTTAGCTGAAAAGGTTAGAGGGCTGGAACTTGCTCAAGCAAACCAAAATTCATACTTTGGGCAAGCAAGAATCCCCAACCCTCCACATCATCCCATCAGGTTTGACCTTCTTACAGGAATAGGCATGTTAGGCATGCCTCCTCAAAATCATTATAGTTACCCACAACAAACACCAATTAGGACCGTGTTTTCAAATGCCACTCCAGTTGAAAACATGACACCTCCCGAATTGGCACCAAATAACACGTACCAAAAATTGTCCCTCCTTACTTAAACATTTATTCAAATTCACCACAAGGAGACATGTTCTCTTCTCCTGGGATTTTTTTCAATCATAGGGATTCCCATATGTCCCTAAAAATGTATATGCTATGCCATATCAACAAACCATCCCACCTCAACCCCCTCAAAGAAGCCCCATCGATGGTTGAGGCCTACACAATAGGTACCTATTCGAATATTTAAAATACCCCTAGACTTCACCATACAAAGTGTTATGCATCCAAGACCTCTCCCCGACTTACCCAAATACAAAGGGGAAGGGGACCCAAACACACACATTAAGGCTTATGCCACAGCCATACGGGAGTTACTCCCTTAGGACGGGGTTGTCACTAAAATATTCCATAAAACCTTAGAGGGTATTGCCCTTGATTGGTATTATAGAATACCTGAAGCCTTGATACACTCATTTAAACAACTCGTGTCAGAATTCATCAAATCTTTTGACATGAACAAATTGTTAAGAATAGGAATCAGGGAGTTCTTGCATATCAAACAAGAACATAATGAGTCCGTTGCTCGTTTTATTCAAATATGGCATACGGTTCTCTACTCATCAACAAGTGCTATAAATATGGATCAAATGGAACTATGTGATTTATTCCTTAATTCTCTCAATAGAGAGGTAAAGGAAGAATTCTAAAAGTTCCCACTAAGAACTTATAATGAAGTACTCGAGAGTGCTCTCCGAATCGACCAAGCAGCAATAGATAGTGGTCGCAAGACATATGGGACAAATGGGAAATTAACCACTCCCAATCAAAACACCACGGCCTATTCTAATATAGGGAACACTAATCAAGGACCTAAGATCCTTAACAAGAACCATGGAGTTACAATAGATGGAGTCACTGACCAAGTTAAAAGGAAAAATGTTGTAAATATTTCTCCACCTGTTAATAATCAACGAAATAACAATTTTACTCTAACAATCAACGCAATGGATTTTAATCATCCACCATAGAAACAACAACAAAAACTACAACAAATTCGAACATAAAGTCCAAATCGAAACCCAACTAGTTATCAGAGTCAAAGCCAAAGGCAACAACCTCAAAATTTTAACTCTAACAACTAGCAACCTTATCGTAATTTTGGGCCCACAATGATTATAAATCAACAACCTCAAATTTATAATCCCAATTTATATTGTGGCTTCCACAAGATTCAAGGCCACGATACTAGGACTTGTCGTGAATACAATAAATTCATGCAAAGCATTTGCCGAAGATAATTGGTAACTCTTTATAGATATGTTTTTAGAAAATTCTATAGTACCCACGCCAAATGCTTATGCAGGGGCAATTTCCCCTCAAAATGCACCCCTCAAGATCTTTAATGATCTGCTCCCAAACCACCCCAACAATAACAGGCTAGATCCTAATGGAACAAACAAAGGTGTCATGACAGGAAATAATGATCATGAAGCTTCAACTTCATTAAATCCACCAATCGGACCCCAATTAGGAACTCGACCTCAAACTAAGATAGTTGGTTTAGTGGAGTTAGACACTAAGCTACCCATAGAAACCATAACAAGAACATGGGATTATTCATCCCAACCTATTCCAAGCTATCCATTGGAACTAGACAATAATCAACAAACACTGGTAAAACCCATAGCGCCTATTATTTAATTAATGATTTAACTAAAACCTTCTCACACATCTCCTTCTTAGATCTATTAAAAACTCTCCCGCCCATAGGGCTTCTCTCTTAGAATCGTTAGGCCTTAGTCATTTAATCAACATCACTCCTCCCCTAGAAATGCAAGTAAACCATGTGGACTTTGACATTTATCCTCTGGGCAGCCAGATATGGATACAAAATTTATATTCGATATAAGAAAAATGCCAACAGACGCTGAAGTTGCATGAAGAGGTGACCCAGCTTTACATTTACAAGTTTGGGTCTACAATAATTATGTTAAATGTGCAATGGTTGATGATGGGGTAGTAGTTAATATATTCCCCTTCACTTTTCTTCAAAATTTAGGATATGGAGAGATGAATTGTTCCACAACGTGAAATACACTAAGAGGTTATGATAGCCTCAAAGCCACTTCGATTGGAACCATAGTTTTACCAGTCACTTTAGGACCCAAGATGGTCCTCACCGAGTTTTATATTATATATTAGGAAACCAATTATAATATGATCCTTGGTCAGCCATGGATACATCGCATGAAGGCAATCCCTTCCATGCTATTCCAATAAATAATATTTCTACACTTAGGGAAAATATTCATGGTGCAAGGTGACCCAAAACCCTTCGATATACACCTAGCCTATTTGAAGAAAAGACTGGGTGTTCACTCGAGTTTGAACTCCCAAAAATCAACTCATCAAGCCAATTAACTCAAAATCAAAAGAAGAGTTGATACCCACCACAAAGTTAGAGATTACAAATCCAGCTGAGGACATTTCGACGCTCAAGAATGAGACCAATGTTATAAAAATAGTGTCACTAGGGAATACCCCAAAATTTTTGAATTGTTGGAGAAATACTTACCTATTCTCCTACCATTTGATTCCATGGGTATGGGACACACCCTGGGAATTGCTTCTCTTCCATCAGATGAAGTTTTTATGGTAGAAGTAACTCGAAGCAAAAGAAATAAATACAACAGATATCCCAACATCCATTTTTCCAAACGAGTATTGGACTCTCCACTTTGATGGAGCTAGATGTCACTTTGGAGCTGGGGCAGGAGTGATCTTTACTTCACTTGAGGGAAAGATCCTACCTTTCACCTTTAAATTAAACTTCAAATGTACAAACAACGGGGCTGAGTATGAAGCTCTCCTCCTTGGCCTCATTCTAGCTAAAAGAATGGGTGTCGACAACATTAGAGTACTAGGAGACTCGCAATTGGTTACAAACCAAGTCTCTGAGGTATATGAAACTAGGGTTGAACATTTACAACTCTATAAGATAACAGTATTAGATCTAAGTAAGGGATTTAGCTTCATATCAATTGAAGCAATCCCACGAGAGCGAACCTTCTCGCAGACTCGATAGCAACCTCAGCTTCCCGTTTCACCCCAAATAGTGAGTTGGAGGATACAAATTTCATGGTATCACTTCATGCACTGAGCCATTAGTGTGCAAAATACCAACAAACTCACTCCTAACTCATGGAGAGGCTGAGGATGATTTTTCCATCGTAGATCACTTTGACGATGATAGAGTCACTCTCAAATATCTAAACGCCTATGCGGAGCTACACCTTGCTCACCGTATAGTTGATCTTTCCTTAATACCACATTCCTCTTCCTATTTTGGAAATCCCATGATAGAGTCTCCTCCATAGAAGGATCTCGATATCTACAAGATAGAAGACAGAGAAAGTTTGGAACTACCTCTAGCCCCACCTAAATTTGAAGAAGGTAATGCTTCTTTAATAGAAGAAACCATTGATATAAACATTGGAACGGAGGAAGAACCAAAAATTTTAAAGTTGGGATCCTCGTTAACTCCAGAGGAGATAGAAATACACACCCAAATCCTCAAAGAACATCAAAAGGATTTTACATTTAATTATAAAGAAATGACGGGCATTGCACCACAAGTCATGGTACATAATCTTGTCACTAAGCTAGATGCGAAGCCAATTAAATAGAATTCAAGACCAATGAAGCCAAAAGTGGCTCTCATGGTAAAAGAGGAAGTAATAAAACTTCTCCAAGTAGGATTCATCAAGCCCATTGACTATTCACAATGGGTGTCTAATATTGTCCCTATCCTAAAAAAGAATGGGAAGATACACATTTGCATAGATTTTTAGGATATTAACAAAGCTTGTCCCAAGGATGACTTCCCATTACCATCCATTGACGTTATCGTTGATGCAATAGCTGGATTTGAACTGTTGTCCCTCATGGATGGGTTCTTAGGGTATAATCAAATTAAAATATCTGAACAAGATCAAGCCAAAACTACATTCATAACTCCTTGGGGAACTTATTGCTACGTTGTCATGCCATTTGGTCTTAAGAATGCTAGCGCTACGTATCAGTGGGAAATGACATATATATTCCATGATCTTATCCATAAAATTGTGGAATCATATGTGGATGACTTGTTGGCCAAGGAAAAGAAACGTTGTGATCATCCAGAAGTGCTCCGTATCATCCTCTCATGATTAATTAAATATGGTATCACACTAAATCCAAAGAAGTGCATGTTTGGTGTGACAAGAGGTAAACTTCTGCACTACATTATATCTTCACGAGGGATTGATTTTGATCCAGCCAAAATACGTGTTTTTCTCGAAATGATCCCACCATCATACGAGTCTGGAATAAGGTCATTTCTTGGGAAACTCGGTGCAATCTGCAGGTTCATCCCAGATCTAATTTTTTCCATTCATCCAGTCAACAATCTATTAAAGAAAGATTATAGCATTGATTGGATTGAAGAATGCAATGAGTCCTTTGAAGCAATTAAATGCTTCTTGTTGTCTCCACCCATGCTAATGCCTCCCAAACCAGACCGCCCTTTGATCCTATACTCACGAGCCACTCATGTCTCGCTGGCCTGCATGCTGGCTCAAGAAGACAATGATAAATGGGAATGTGCGGTCTATTTCATCAAACTAAAAAGCCTAGTTTCGATGAATATTTTAGCCTGACCTCATCAAGGCCTAGTTTCGATGAAGTATATACACTAATCAAGAAAGTCCAGATTCACCAGATCACCTCCATCTAGTGGATTGTCACCAACCAATCCACAATGATTTTTCCCTTAATAGATTTTTGGTTTACAAATTTCAACTCAAATTTTCCCGTTAAGGTTATGAAACTTCCAACCTTTTTAGATAAAGACCCTTGTGTGAGAAATGTTCGTAAATGATCTATCTTTACAATGACCCTCATTTCTTGGTTTAACATGTAATGTCTTAAACGTTTTGTTATAAAGACTATGGCAAGGAATTCTCTCTCTGCCCGTGTTTAGTCCATGTCTCATAATCGAGCAATGTTCGTCCTGATGAAATAGACGGCATATTCCCTTTTATCATTGTCTTCTTGAGCCAACATACTAGGCTCGTATACTTGGCTTCGCTCTTTCTTTCTACTAGGTGAAGTTTTCCTTACCTACGGTCTATTATAAAATCTTCTTGGTGTCACATATATCCCTCTTAAATCTCTTTGAACAAAAGGATATCCCAAAGTCATAGATCAAAAGTGTCAAAATCAAATGAAATCAAAAGCACCAAGCAAACAAAATATTTTATTTTACACACTTCTTTGCCCCATCAACCTTCAATGATAAGCCCGCATCTCTTACTAGTGGTGTGAGGTTGGGAAAGGAAAGAAGTGCCCTTACTCGCCTATATCTTGCCTTTGGTGACAAACCCATGCTTCTTACTAGTGGCGTGAGGCAGGGTGTGGGGGGTCTAGTCACACAAATGAACAAATCTTGGTATGCTAAAAGCAAAAATCAAATTCTATTAAGAGAAAACAAATATCCAAATATCCAAATTCTAAAGAGATCAAATCCTCAAAACCAAATTTTGTTAACCAAGTTGCCATTTATGAATCTAAGTCTAGATAAACAGGAAAGTAAGTGTCCTTCTAAGCATGGTAGTAGTTCTGAGTAGGGTAGGTGCGTAGGTCCAAATTTGGTTGTTATTACCGGTTTGTCTGCTCTCATCGTTCCATTCAATCAAACTCATACAACTTGTACCCTTAATAACTCTTGGTGTTGAGCCCTCGCATCTTACTAGTTGTGTGGATTTGGGATTGGGGCAAGTTCATCTCTTAATCACTATGCATTCATCACGTTTTGCCAACATAAGAAGAAATTACAAACATTTCCCAAAGAGTTCAAAATTTTAGTACTACCATATGTTAGTATCATCTCATATCAGCTTTACAAAAGCATAAAAAGTAAAACATTTGTTTACTATCATTTGTTATCCATTGCATACATTCTGAAAACATGAAAACAAATATTCTAAAAATATCTAAGTACACATGTGGAAACAAGTCACGAAATTCTAGATGCCAAGAGTCTAGATCCAAAATATATATATATATATATATATATATATATATATATATATATATATATATATATATATATATATGATGTCATCATGCCTAGGCATGGTCAAAATGCTCAATGAGCCCAAAAAGTACAAAAGCACTCATATGGATATCTGACAAAATGCTACAAAAATAGTCTCTCAATCCCTATGGGATCCCTCAGAGGGTGCACGACCACACCTAGGACTTTGGCTATGCGCCGGCACTCCGAATGCACCGAGGGCTCATGGTCACGACCAGTAGCTGCAGTCTCACTATGAGAACGACTCCTCCTCATCAAGCACTCGGCCATCCTATATCCAGCTACCTCTGCGCGGAGAGAAGGCATGATCTTCATCACATGCCAGATAGAGGCAAAAACATCAGTATGCCTACCAGCTGCTGAGGCTCCCCCACATCCACAGAAATCTTAGCTCGAGTCTTCTCTGAGGGGAGAAGCAAGGCATCAGTGCATACTTGGTGAATTAATTCTCGCCACTCATCAACAATCACTGTAAGTGAAGGAGAAAACAAGTTAGAAAATGATCAACAATAAAACAAAGAATAAACAAAACAAAGAGAAATAATAAACTAAGACAATTCTAACTAAAACAGATGTCAAGAGAAGAGTGGCAACTCACTCAAATTGCCGGCCTCCAAGATGGATCTCTAGGATCCACACCCGCCACCGATGCCGCCACCGACCGGTCTCCCTCTCCCACTATTGGGGCAATATGATGGCCTAAAACAAAGTCGCCATCTCCACCTAGGTCCTGAGAGAGTAACTCCTTTGAAACTAGAGTCACCCTCTCTGCGCTCCACTCCACCCTCTCGGCCTGTAGGATCTCTTGGGTATCATGCCACTCAGGATCACTATCATCCCCCCACCCATCTCACTGATCTCCATCTCCTCTATCTCCTCCTCGTCTCTCCCCCTGTGAACTCCTCAGACTCGAGTCCACGTCAATGGGCTCATCACTACTATGGGCGGGACCAGCGGCAATCCAAAGTAAAGGTGCCTGAGGAGCACCGGCTCTCCCTCAAGCATGTACCACCCTCCTGGCTACAATAGGAACACCAAGACTAACAATGGTCCAACCCCGCCTCTAGGACCTCCCCAGAGCCTCACGAATAGATCTATCAACCGTGGTAGTTTGACAGAAATCAATGTAATGATCCTCTCCCCATACCTCTATCATGGCCTCGATAAGGAGTGTTCTCCATGTCTGTAGTGGTCAAAGAGGCCACCGGGCCGGTGAGGTTCTCTAAGAACTGTCATCCCCATCCACCTTGCTACTCTGATAGCCCCGGATCCTCCACCTCTACACCTCTCCCATATGGGGTGATATGCTCATACACCCAACTCATGACAAGAGTCGGGTGGCTTAATGATTGTCCCTATAATCAGACTACCCTGTATAAATCATGGTAGGTAGTCCAGGGATATATGCTCCCCAAGCATAGACACGTCCATGGCCCTCAATTTGTGCAATAATGGGGGCCCAACAATATAAGAGGGTATCCCCTCCCTTGTCCCCAATCAATTTGGATGCAAGGATGCCCATGATGGCCTTACGGAGCAAGGGAATGTCTAACTCAATAATAGAGCAGATCCTCATGCCCTTCTTCGATCCCATCGATACAACCGCATCTCCCATGTAGGTGGCCCACTAAACCACCTATGATCTCGATGTTGTCGTCTTAAGAGACAGTCGTCGCCTAAGGATCGAAACCCCCAGTATACGGTAAACATCCTCTAGGGTGATGGACCACTCACCCCTAACTCCTGGCAATCAAAAGGTGTTTCGATCCGCATCCTAGTATGAAAATAAGTCACACAGTATGTGACTGGTAGGTGCAATGTGAGGGACCTAGGCAATCCTCCAAATACCAGCCCTTTGGAGAGTATCTCGCTCTGCCTGGGAGAGTGCCTCTAACACTACGCTGGAGCCAATCACACTCCCTCTCCTAGCTCCATCTAATGTACTCCTCCTTCTACATACACCCAAAAACACAAAAAGAAGTGAGTTAGTATCAAATCCCAATTAAAAAGACTACTAAAAACATGTGAAAGTGCAAAAAATGCAAAAACAAATAAGGTAAAGCATTGTTTTTCACTCTATCATGGACCACCACCTTGTGCGAGCAACAATTCCATAACTACTACCTTCTAAGGTGGTGGTCCCGTAACCGCCACCACCCTACACAGGGTGGCGGTCCTGTCTATCCCACAAACTTAAACGGGTTGTATACCCTAAAAAAAGCTTAAAAACAAGCAAATACACCATTTTTGCTAAAATGAAAACCTACCCTATGGGTGCCCCCCCTAAAGACACGTTTAAAACTAACATTTTCAAAAATGACCCCCCCAAGTAAAAGATTTCATCATTTCCACATTTTAGGTCTAAAAATGATAAATCGAGAAGAACTAACCTAAGACTTCGTGGGTCAATGTTCCGCTCTCAAAGGCATGATCACTATCTCACCACAAACATTTTGACTATACTCTCATCGAAAACCATCACCGTGGGTCCCAGAGCTCAAAAATCTATCAAATCAATCCATGTAAATGAATAGTAAAATGACTTTGTTTTATATAAATAGCCCCCTTAATTTGATTTTGAATGTCTTTGATAGGGTCGGAGCACCGAAAGAGGTAAGTTCTAAACCCTGCGTAGATGGTAAGTCCTCTTTTCATATCAATTCAGTCTTATTTCTCAAATTGTTTTATCTATCTGCACTTGAGTCCCTTGTTTTTATTTTGCAGATAGTGGAACTTTGGATGTCAAATTTCCAACACACGGGCATGTCAGGTATAACTCCTAACTCCCCATTTCGGCACCACCATACTTGGATCCACCATTTTAGGCCTCTTCATTTCTAAGATGCTTCTTCGAGGGGGCAATATGTATGTACCCCAAATTGTAGGGTACTACATTACTTGGACGATGTTACACATGCCCCAATGATGATACGGGTCTCCTTGCAAGGTGTTCGAGAATCCAGAAAGGATCACCAAGTATACACTTGTATCCCGCATGCCCCGCTCAGCCTCCACATGCTTTATTTTCCCATTTTTCCCTTTTCTTCTTACATTTTTGTCTTTAGTGATGAAACCACCGCCACCTAGGCGGCGGTCCCATAACCGCTGCCCGCACATGGTGGCGGTCTTATACGCATTTTCCAGATCCTTCGATGATCATGTCAAACCTAAATCTTGGATTTTACATGATTTCTTCAACCACTTTGGCTTTCCTTAATGTTTTTGGTCCCCGGTAATAATGTTTTTCCTTTGTTTATAGTAAAAGAGATCAAATGGGAGTTACCCTCTTGTAAATGCATTAGTTATAAATAGCTAGCTTGTTTTTAAGCAAATGGCCCCTCATCCTCTCAATTCTCTTGTTCATTTTTTCAATTTCTAGCTTAGAATTTTGGTAGTTTCATGTTTTACTTCCATTGTTTGTATTTTAGAGGTCATATGATCTTCTTGTTTCAGTCTTGTTTCATTGTTGCTGCATGCAATCAGTTTAACATAGAATAGCTTCATTTATAGACTAGAATATATTAAAGTTGCAGGTTTTGTTTTTCACAAGGATATATTCTAAAACTCTTAAGTACACTTGCGTTGTATTCTTGCGATAAATCCCGCTAGGAATTACATAGTCAAGCTCTGTTCACTTGCGCTATCTCTCTCCTACTCGCATTGTATTCGGTCTATATCCAAAGCTGCCATTGTTCGAATACCATCCTCTATTGATACGATCATATACATACTTTCTAGATTCACGAGGACACAAAGGAATGAGGAGATCACACTGAGGGGAAAAATCACACACAACTGGATTTACCACTGTTCTGTAAATGCCATGTTTGAGCTATCAAAGTTGTAGTTATGACATATCAAATAGAGTAGTGAATTATTTCATTTTAGTTAAAATTTCATTCTCGATATCACCGGGGAAGCTATGGGGATTGATAGTTTATGAGAAATTATGATTCATTCCTCACTTCTGAGGTAGGATCGAGAGCCTTTCAATTCAAAATATATAGCTACTTAGATATTTAGGATAAAATCACAACTGCACATAGCAAATAGCCATACTAGGCTACGTTGCTTGTTTTATTCTGTTACTAGATTAGTTGTTCATTTTATAAATATACTAGAGTAGCTGCTCTTTAATTTCATTGAAATACGTCATTGAAAATACAAAAATAGAAGAATTCTTGCATAGTGTAAATACTTCTTTTGTAATCAGTTTATTAAATGTTAGTTAAAATTTGAATCATTTTGTATGACAATCACAAGACCTAGAGAGCCTAGAGAGTATATATTTGAACCCATAGTGCCTCAGCCAAATCTACCCACAACATTAGCTGATATAGATCAGGACCTTAGGATACAGGTCTTTTGAGTAACAACAAACTTACAAGCGATTAGTGAACAACTGAGAGAGTTAAATATCGAAGACGATAAAGCTTACACATTTTGGTCAAACCACCCTAATTATAGACGCCTTGATAGAATACGGATGACCATACAAGGGTTTGAAAAGAGAACAAACATTTGGTTGTGATCCTTTAGTTCCATATCCTGATGCAAGAGACCTCCTCATTGACATAGATACTAGCCTATGAATTCAAGTTGCCAGAACACTTGTTAGGTACTCTGAGAAAATCATACAACTTCTAGTTCTAAACGTAGAAGTTGAAAAGGCATAGGATTATTGGGTGGTTGGAAGAAGGGATTGACTCTTCACATGACCATAATAGGTCCACAACAACCACAAACTCATGGTTGTGATCCCCAAGTCCCACAACCCAATGGGCCTACAAATCAGTTAAGTATTGACACCAGCTTACGAATGTTGGTATTTAGATCCTCACCACTCCTGCCAGATATTATAGAACAATTCTCTGTATTAAACATAGAAGCCAATCAATCTATTATTTTCTTAGCTAAACTAGAAAACCACCCATAGTCAAATGCGAATCCACTAAATCACACATCACCATTTTATGACATTGTCTGGAGATGAATACGAAGCTCCCACATGTCACTTCCCACGTATCCAACAACAAAGAAATAGGATCTCAGCAAAGCTAGACATTGATTGGAGCCTCCGAGCAGCCATTATATCTGAATGAACCATTACACCAATTCAGGTTAGGAGGGCCTTCTTCACCTTAAATTCACAGATTCCAGTATTGCGTATTGAGGATATAAGACTACCCGATTAGCTTGTCTATTCACATTCAAACATTCACCGGCTGTCTCGACACGACCTCGGGAGGTCGGGTACAAGAACAGTGCTTGTAGATTCCCATGCTCGCATGTCACTTTTCCATTGTACAAACCCTTAAAGGTTGATGATGTATTGATACACTTAATTTTCATGATCTATATGATACATGATTTTTTCATGATTTAGCATGTGTGTATTGTGTGATGTTGATTAATTGATTCATGATGATTTGATGTGGATATGTGATGATGATGATGATGATTAATTTCATGTTTAATTATATTTGATTATGATGATGGATACATATGCATGGTTGGATGATTTAATATATATAATGTAAGATGTTTAAAAATAGATGTGAGGGACAAGGAGTAGTATAAAGGGGATTTACATAAAGGAGTATGTGCTTATAATAAAACAAAGGAGAGGTAAAAGATAGATGTGTAAAGGTTTAAAATAAATGCAACTTAATGATCGAAACGTATGGGTATGAATGATACTACGTCATATCGAGGAATGCATGAGAAAAATATTCCTCCAATCACATTGGAGGTAAACAAGAGGGGGATCTAGGTAACACAAGGCACATGTGACCAAAACATGATGTTAGCATATAACCAACAATATTTAGTTATACCAAAGATCATGAGAAAAAAGGATGGAATGAAGTCATAAACCTAATGTCAACATGACAAAGGGATTTTTGATGCAACTTGTACGTGGGAAGATGGTTCTCCATGAGTGGTGTTCCCTAAATATATTCCCTAGCTCTAGGTATGGGAAAGAGAAAACTGATCAATGCGAGAAGTTTGCTAGAAGAAATTTGATCGATACATGAAGCTTTCTTAGGATGTTAATGGAAGGCTGATCAATGTGGGAAGCCTTCGATGCCATAATACAAAAGAGCATCCATCCTTCGAGGGTATGGTCTACTTTATACATATATACTATAGATGGAAAGGATGATATACAACATAGTATTCCTTCGAGGGATCAGTCTATTTATTTGATTTGATTTGATTTTCTTCTTTCTTATTCTTTTTTTATATGATATGAACAATTATCCTTCAAGGGAGAAGTCTATTTTTGATAGCTCTAATTTTGATAAGAGAATCCATGAATTTTTATTTGAACATGGGGAAGACTTGGGAATAGCTAGGAAGACCACTTAAAAGGGAGAAATGAATGCACAAGAGACACATGTGAGCCCTTTTCATGGTTTTAGTAGGTAAAAGAGAGGGTGATGGATGTAATGATGGTGAAGTTCTCACCAAGAAGGGAGAACCTATCTGTAACAAAAATGCTATGGGAAAAGCCATGGTGCCCATATTTAAGGTCATGTCTAAGAAAGTGACAAGAGACCACACAATTCCAAATCATTACAATGATAAATGGAAGAGGATAATGATGGAGAGGTGATATAAAAATATGACTAAGGGTTCACTTTGGTAATGTTCTAACAATAGAATGGTCACAATCGCAATACATTAAGAGGTTCCACTTCCAGTTTACCATCAAGGGAGGCCAAACGATAGGCTCCCAACCCATACCTATATGTGATAATGTATGGTCCAATCTAGTTGGGAAAAACTTTCCACATTGGATCTTTATTGACTAGCAATGTTCTGATTTTATTTTAAGGATGAGATCATTGACATTAAATTCGACCTCTTTGAGGTGCTTATTGTAAGCACACTTTATGTTCTCTTGATAAACATGGTGATGCTCAAGATCAAGGATGCAACGTTCTTCTAACAACTCGAGCTATGTTATACGCTCTTGGTGATAATATTCATCAAATATGAAGTCGTGAAGAGACACATTCAAGGATGGAATTTGGAATTTGAGAGGATGGAAGACTTCAGATCCATACACAAGAGAAAAGGGCGTAGCTCTTGTGGAAGTGTGTATGTTAGTCCGATAAGCCCAAAGAGAGAAGAGGGGATGAATATTTGTTTTTAAATAAATATATACCATCCGTGATGAGTTTGTGAGGGACACCAAAGAGTAAAATGATGTGATAGTAGATGAATTTAATGATTGGACCAGAATTAGTTGAAGTGAGGGGAATTTATTCCACACACTTGGTAAAATATTCAGCTACAAAGTGATGATAGAGTTATGTTTTTGTGAAGACCAAGGAGTGATGGGACCAATGAGATCAATACCCCCTTACGAGAAGGATGAAAAGGTAAACATGGTTATGACCGGGAATGATAGATAAGAATATTTGGCCAAGATAAGTTTAGGTAAAGGTTATAAAATATACGTAAATGCAAGAGTAATGACCACTAATAGTGGTCTTAAGATGGTTATATGGTGTCCCTAATAAAGGCATGAATATATCCACCATGGTACACTTTAGATAGATCTATGGTGCTCCCAAGATAAGTACAAAAATGGCCACAAAGGTGGTTGTAGGAGGGGGAGATGATGGATATATTGGCTCATAAGATCATATGAGCTAGATAAGACATTGTCGGGTATGGGAATGAACTAGTATGGAAATAGATCGATCCTAGAGTGAAGTCCCCCTAGCATCAAGAGAGCCATGGGGATAGGATGTATGGATGATGAAGAAGATGTGAAAGTATCAATGAGAAGGGGGAATTCTCCCCAGCGAGAGAGATGTAGATGATCTAGTGCATATAGAAAGAGATGAAATGGAGTCTCTAGAAGGGATGCTAGTGATAAATGGTTGGGGATCACAAGGGTGGTGTAGCAAGGAAAACAATATCAATGAATAAGGTAGGTTTCTCTTTAGGAGGAATGGTATGTGGAGGAGTGGTGAGAATGGGGGATATGGATGAAGGATAAGACCTAGTGACTCCTATGGATGGGGAGGTAGAAATGGGAGTCGAATTAGTCATAGGTGAGATGGTAGATGGAGAAGGATTGTCCTCAAGGAGGTCATCTCTCTCAATAAGATTGTGGATGACAGTCTAAAGGGCCTTACAATGCTCAGTTTCATGACCCAGTGTATGATGGTAAGCACAAATGAAGTTGGGATAAAACGATGATGGATTCATACCATTTTGGTCAAAGGCCTTGATCTGTGAATCTGTGATGGTGAAAATTTGGAGTAAGTGTCATAGGACTTCTGCATAGGACTCGATGGATGTGTTAGGATATATCTTGTGAGATTATTTGGGTGTCGAGGATGAGGGTGGATTGTTTCAAGGTCTTGGTGTTTTGGTTTCAGTTTTGATGGTGATTGATGTCTTAGAAGAAGAAGGGTTGGATGATTTTGGCTTGACTGGTTGATAGGAGGAAGCATTCTTGATGAAGGATTTGGTTCTAGGAGGGAGTTATACTGTTTGGATTTAGATTGGTTGATTGATCGTGATGAAGGAGGTGATCCTAGGATGGATGGATGTGGCCCCAAAATGTATGATGTAGATTTGGTCTTGGTTGGAGGAATGTCTATCTTTTTGTGAGGGTGCACAAGGGATCATTGTGGAAGGGTACCAAGTTTTTATGTTTGCTTTTTGAAGGAGTAACCTTAGAAGGGATGAAAATGATTTCAACTAGAGGGTTAGAATATTTTAATGGAGGAAGTAATTTTTTCATGATGAGGTTTAAGAAAAGTGAAGATTAGTCGATGTCAAAATTTCTAATTGTGTAGATGAGATGGGAGGATCACTTGAAGTTGCTGCAAGTTTAAGTGCTTTCCAATATTCCTCAAATGATGAGAGTAATGTGGAAGGGGAGATGATGGATATGTGATTATAATGGTTGATATGATGGGTGCAAGTAAAAGCACTTTGAAAGAGGAACCAATATCGATTCTCGGGATGGTATAATGGGAAAAGGTGGAATAGATGTAGGTAAGATGGTCAAATCTAATGAAGTGGATGAGGTAGATGTCAATGTGGAATCAATGATAGGTGTGGATGTGGAATCAATGATAGGTGTGGATGTGGATATGGAAAGAGAAAGAGGTGTTTGGATGATGTGATTGATGAGGTCTATGTGAGAGGGAGATGGTGCATGTTGTGGATGGGTTGGTGTAGAAATGAGGGGTTTTGTGGAAGAGGTATGAATGCCCTTTCGTGTTTGTCTTAGGTGTTTCAAGAGGCATTGTGGATATGTTGGTGGATTGAGAAGGTGTGATTGGTGTGATAGTAGATGTAGATGTAGGCATGGTAGATGTTGGGGAATTAGGTGTGGAAGAGTGGGGTGAGATAGGTGAGGTGGTCATGAGAAAAGAAATAGGTGGTAGAGATGTCAAGGTAGACATGGGTGGGTTTGTTGATGTGGTAGATATAGTGGAAAATGTAGTGATGGGTGTGTTGGGGTAGATGTGGATGATGGGATAGATGTGATAGGTGGGGATGAAGAAGTAGATACAATCAAAGCTAATGTGGATGTGGTGAGGGTAGGACTAGATGTAGATATAAGAGAAGCGGTAGAGGTCAAGGAGGTAGGTAGGGTAATTATGGATATGGTTGATGTGGGGATAGCCTTTGAAGGAGCCGTAGGTACAATATCTAGGATGGGAGTAGATGATGAGGTAGGTGAAATAGATATGGGGAGGTGTTTGATGTATGGTGTTGATTGAAAATGGGTTAAATTTGTATGGTGTGGTTGGTGAAAATGGATTTGTTGGTGGTGGATTAGGAAAGGGTTTTTGAAGATGTCAAGTGGTGAACATTGCATTAGTTGGGGGATGTATGATGATAGGGTGATTGGGATTGGATGGGAATATTTGATACATGAGGAATGGGAATGTTAATAAGTTGGATAGGCATGGTGATGTCAGATGAAGTAGGGATGATATAAGGTGATGGGGTTTAAATAGGATCTACTAACGGATATAATCAAGAGATGGTGGATCTATGGAATAGGAATTCATGGATGGGGATAGAAGGAGACTTAAAAGTAGTAGAGGGTTTGGTCATGGTAGATCTTTTTGAGAACCATTTAAGGTAAATGGTTTTTCCATTTTCAAATCAAACAAGTCAAGCAAATAGTTATTTTTAATGTTTTTTCGATGTATTAAGAAAGTGTGAAAAATAAAAGGGGGTGGATAAAAATGTACCTAAGAAAAGGAAATCTATGTTTGGTTTCACGTGTTATAGTTTGGCAGTCCTCAATATACCCAAAGGTATGTGAAGCTTGAATCTTTACTGAGTTTCTAACACATCTAGAACACCACGACTACTTTCTGTTGGGTGATGAAATCCTAATCAATCCACCTGGTAGAAAGATGTTTAGATGTGTTGATTGATGTGTGAATTTTGGTTTTGTGTGATAGATTGTGAGATGCAGCAAGTTAAACCTTTACTTAAGCTATGTGACCAAGAAAGATGCGAGAAAAGAAAGGTTCTTTTTAAACCAAATCCAAATGTGATCTTTTGATGAGGACACACACAAGAAAGGTAAATTGTGATGCAAAAAGGAGAAAATAAGGGAAAATGAGAAGTACATGGATAATTATTTTCCTTTCTATCTAAACTTTAAGTGAAGATCAATCAAGGCAGCTGAACCCAACACGAGAAAGAAAAAAGTGAATCCTTGTGCTGCAGTGTTAGTAGAAGACAGAAGAAGTAGAAAATAGAAATAAATGCAAAGGATCACCTAAAGGGTGGTCCCACCGGGTATGCCAGAATGTTGTTATATTTTTCTTGTCCATTTCAAATTAATGATGTTATCTACTAAAGAAAGATAAACAACTCAAAAAATGGAGGTTTTCAGGTACCTCAATTGTGTGATGGATGGAGGAATGGGTGCCAACTGATTGTCCTCACTCCTACTATATAAGAATGACTAAAAGGGGATGGATTAGATAATATATGTGGGGGATGCCCAAAAATCCAACTCCAAGAAGTGTTACCTTCCTTTTGCAGATGTCAACCCCCATTTGATAAGAGAAAGTGAAGTAAATGATAGATAATATGATAGGATGTGGAAACAGAATGAATACATGATCTAAAAGTGATAAAGATTCATTTAAGCACTAATTTAACTGATTAAAATGCAAATTAAATTATACTAGATTGGGTCAATGGTGAGCCGGACTACACAAAGGTCAACGGTGACCTAGGTGAGTGGATCTAGACAACAATGTAAATATGCATACCTATAGAGATCTGGATGCAAAGTGGATCTAGCGTGCTTTGTAGATGTTGAAAGTGACCTGTAGAAGATAATCTAAGGGAAAAAATATAGGGTAGTACAAATATGAGGTTTGGATATATCAGCTTGCAAAATAAGATGCAGTCACAAAGTGATTGGGGTGTAGATAGGATAGTTTTGGTGCAACAGAGAAACAGGATGGTGGTTGTGGAGTCTGAGAAGGATGGAAAAGTTAAAATATAGATAGAGAAAGGATTTGGAGACATAAAAACACATTGATGAAGGCTAGGTCAAAGGTAACATGGACTTGGCAATAGTGGATCAGTATGTAAAGTAAAACAAGGCCGAAGCCAAATAGATGTAATGGATGACCTACAAGCAAAGACACTAGAAACAAAGGTTGATAATGGAGCTCTAAGTGTTGTTGAAGATAATCTAGTCCTCAAAATGTTAGATGCAAACAAGGAAAATATGATATTATAATAATTAAATAAAGCAACACAAAATAATGTTAATCTCACAAAGGATGTTCACGAGTGGTGCAAGCACGTGGGAAGAAGGTCCAAGAGGTATGTACTATTGTAGGGATGCTTTGGTTTGAAGATGGATTTGCGAGAATGCAAGAACACTATGTTTTTGTCATGCGCATGTATATTTTTGTTGTTTTTGGAAAGGGAAGAACTTAGTCTTATAGAGTCAATGACAACTAGGCTCAGTCGCCACCAACTATGGGAAACTTTCCCCAATGCGGCTGATTTTTTTATTTAGTCGATTTCGGTTTTTAAGAATATGAAAAGTGCTTTAAACATTGTAGGTGGGAAGAGATTATTTAGCGATGTGTCATGGGTAGCTAGGAGATAAATATGAGTAGGATAAAAGCTAGAAAAAGTGTAGGGATGTAGATTTGGGATAAACTCGTCCTAAAGGGAAATTCCATTAGGATAGTGGATATCAATTAATTAATTAAGATTAATTAATGAATGCTAATTAATGAGGATTAAAAGTGATGGGATAATAAATGGGCATTTAAATAAATTAAATTAACTTGAGGGAAATGAATTAAATTAAGGGGGTCTAACTAGGACCATGGTGAAATATGTGCACGCGGGAAGACAAGGGTAGGGATACCGGATTTAGGTGTCAACACTTTGTCAAGAATTTCTTGATATATTTTCATGGAGATATGAAGATATTAGGGGATTTGATCCTAGTCTAGATCAACATACTATTGAACTAGATCCAGAAGTTAAACCCATTAGGAAGAAGAAAAGACCAGTTAATTCTCACATTGAGCCCTTAATAAAGAAGGAATTGAACAAGTTGATCGAGGAAAACATCATTTTCCATATCAAACACTTATCCTGGGTTGTAAACCTTATGTCATTTGAAAAAGAAACAGAGAAATAATGTTGTGTGTCATTTTTAGAGATCTAAATAGAGCTTCCCTAAAGGATCACTACCCACTTCCATTAATGGAGCATATTTTACAAGTAGTAGCTGGTTTAGAGAGTTTTTCACTTCTAGATGGCTACTCAAGTTACAACCAAATCATGGTGAAAGAGGATGACTAGTTTAAGACAACTTTCACTAAAAATGGGGCACATATGCTTATAGGAAAATGTCATTCAACTTATCCAATGTTGGAGCTATGTTTCAAAAGCCATGGATATGGCATTCAAGGGGTTGATTAACAAAATGGTCCTTGTATACCTTGATGATATTACAGTATTTTCCAAGAACGCAACTGACCATCTTTCTCATCTCAGGAAAGTGTTTGAAATATGCAGGGGTAAGTGCACCAAGTTGGGGGCCAAAAGGGTGTCTTAAGTGGATGCATTTTTTTGAAAAATAAAAAACTTCAACTAGTACATGTTTTTCGAAATAGTTACACTCAAAATTGGAATATATTGTAGAAATATGAATCGTAGCATTTTGAGTCTAGTTTCTAAACTACTAAATTTTATTGAAAACAGATAATTTTAAGTGGGTCAAACAACTAAAATACCAACAAGTACTCCTGTTTTTGTTAAAAAAACATAATAGAGTGACTTTCGTGCCCCGATAATTTTTTGAGCACCATTGAGTATTTTTAAAATCCTTTATTAGAAAGATAGCTAAGAGCATCTTTTGTGTTAGAATTTTTTTAACGAATATTTGTTTATTTATAATTTTTCTAGTTCATAAATTTTATGTTTTGAAAAATAATGGAGCTCCGACCGTGCCCCCCCTAACTACCTCAAAAAATATCAAAAATTAGATTTTTTTAATATGTATAGAATTATGCCTAGTTTGTGCTAGTATAATTATTTTTCAATTTCAGTGACCCAAAAAAAAGATACATGCTTTGAAAGATAGACATATTTAAACTTCAAAAAATAGCTATAAAAATACATAGTTAGAAAATAAATAATATGGAACCCTTATATTAGTCAGAAAATTTGAAAATTTATATTTTTAGAAAGAAGAAACTCTTATCTATGTCATGGTATAATTTTTTTAAATGGATCGATTGTTTTAGTTTGATTTATCATAGAGGAATGACATTTTTACATTTTCTTGTAAAAACACATTGTTTGTTGTGTTTGTGCAGGTCCATGCCTCAGGCTTAGGGATCCAAACTGGATCCCAAGCCTTGAGGCATGTGCTTGAAAAGGTAAAAAGCATAACGTGTACGTGTTATAACGTGTATGCGTTATGCTTTGTTTATATATTATGGCCTCTTTTTAATCTATAGTAGACATAACGTGTACATGTTATGCTTTGGTAAATCCCAAACCTAAGAATTTAAAATTCGATCACGTTATAATAGAATGCGTATGCGTTTTCTTTATTTGGGGTTTTTGTCCACTTTTTGGCCCCCCAACTTCGTGCACTTACCCTGCAGAGAGTTTAGAGTTTTCCTGAATACGAAGAAATGCATATTCTTGGCTCATGAAGGTAAAATCCTAGGCCAAATTATATCTAAGGAAGTATTAACTATTAATCTGGAGAGATTCAATGACATTCTTGCATTACCACTTCCTAGTCACAAGAAACCTCTCAAAATTTTTTTGGGAGGATAAACTTTGTCATAAGGTTCATGCCAAATTTTTCCAATCTTGTTAAGACACTAACACTGATGTTGAAGAATATCATGGCATTTAAATGGACAAAGAAAGGAAAAATATAGTTTTGAGGCTATTAAGAAATAAATATCACGAGCTCTAACTCTTATCAATCTAGACTTCTCAAAAGACTTCATTATGTATGCTTTTGGTGACTCAGACGCCATATCTACAATATTGGTACAACTAAACAAAGAAATATCTGAGAATCATGTTGCATTCTTGACCAAAATCTAGAGGACTTTGTGTTCCTAGATTAACTGGATGAGCTGTATAAATATTCTCCACAATAAGTGGACTATTGTAGTCAAGTTTGTTTAGGATTTATTGCTTTGAATAAATCCACCCAAGAATAGGTAGTTAGTTCTTGGTGAGTGGACTAAGGAGTTGGTTGGATGCATGAACTATAAATGCAACCTTCCACACTCTTGTATGTAATCTCTTTTACCAATCAATGAAAAATTTATTCTTTTCTCTCCAATATTATGAAGTTTTGAATTAAGATCTTGGAATTTTGATTTAAATCCTCTTCCAAGGAATGAGTTGGCCATTCACTCCAAGGAAGATGGATCTGTATTTTATTTTTTGTATTGTAATCATTTATGTTTATGTTTATTCTTTTTTCTGTGATTATCATTATGTTGTATTATTTTTCTCCTTATATTGTAATATTCATTTTCATTAAATTTTTGTGAACCTACAGATGTTTTATTTCATTATCTTTATTTCTAATTCAGAAATTTATTTTCTACAAGTGTGATTTTGATTTACTGCGTAATTGTGTTTTCCATTTCCACAAGTGTGATTTTCAATTTATCCAAGTTTGGATTGTGTTTGAAGGAGTTATTTTCCAAATATCTCTTTCTCTTATTATATATAGCCATCAAACACCATCCATGGATTGACATTATTAGTAAAGAGGATTGATGACACTCATCATTTTGACATCATTTCTAGGGATCATGGTGTTATTAGGAGACTCATATTTTTCTAAAATAATATTCTAGTGACAATAGAATACCTCTTAGAAAAAATTTTGACATGATGGATTTGGTGGAAATTTCTGTAAACTTTTATTTTTGTAAAATAGATTAATATTTGTTTTCTGTAAATAGATTAAATTTTATTTTTGCAATTAGATTTAGAAACCTACCAAAGATTTCCAAAAGAAAACCCCCTCAATAAAATGGAAACATCATTTCATGTTTATTATTTTAATTTAATGATGGTTTCCTATTCTAAAATATTTCTTTTTTGCATGTATTGTTACTTTTGGAAAGATTAAATAATATTTCATGCATGCAAGAAATACAAAAAAACTAACTTTGTGTAGGTTAGCAGAGACAAAGATTTATGTGGAATATTTGTGCAAATATATTGGGAGTTGAAGTAAAACCTAATTTGTTTCTATCATGGAGGGAGGAAACACCATGTTGAAGGAAAATATGTAGGATGTATTCATGCTTGCATTCGTTCATCTATAGCTCTTTCCTTAAAGATTGAAACCCTTAGTGTATATTTTGGAAAATTATTTTGCATGTAGCCATCTTTGTAACTCGAATTCCTTAACATGTGATAAAAAATGAATCTACAACAATAATGAAAGCTATTAGAAAATGGTAGAAAAATGCAAAAAGGCATGCATTATTCTCTCATATAACAACTCATTTGGTTAAAGAGTCAAAACATACAAGAAGAAAATTCTATTTTTAACTCCTACGTTTGATGAAGTGAGACATTCATTTTTGCATGCAATGACTCACGCATTTGTTAGAAAATTTCAAATAGCATGCATCCTTATCTTATCTTTTTTTTTTAATTAATTAGTCAATTTTTTTAATTTTTTTGGTGTGTTAACCTAATTGATTTAAAAATAGATTTTTCATACAAAGAGGAAATAAATTTGCATGCAATGAATGCTCTAGGTTGCATATCTTTTAACAAATTAAGTCTCATGCAAAGAATGCTCCTAAATTGACTCAATTTATTTAATGAGAGAGACGTGTTCTAAATTGTTTTCAATAATCATTGGTGATTCAAATTTGTAATAGCTAACTATATATATTACTGACATCTATTTTTAGATGACATAAAAACTATAGCAAAGTGCAAAATAAACACAAACGGGGCATTGTAGAGGAGGTCAAAGAAAATATTCAGCTAATAAGGAGTTCTCATGTGAAAAATAACATCATTTTATGATGCAAACTTCTCGCATCTCACAAAGAAATAGCTCAAACATTTTCTGGGATTTTTCTACGTGCTCAGAGCTTTCCAAATCATTTTGAATCACTCATTTTCATTTACAAAATCCTAAGATATCATTGTTTGGATGCACACTTCTAAAAAATAACATTTTGAAGAATTTTTTTTTTTAAAATATATATCTTATGATGCATGCAAGTATTCTGCTAGTACTCCTCATTTTTAGTACCTGATTCATTCCATGTTACCCTCTCTATCTCATTTTTGTTGATTTTTTGATAAAAATCATCTTCTCAACTATCTGGAACCGCTAAAATTCCTCTGATATTCCATAGTCAATGTTAATTCTTCTCATGACTATAGAAAAATACGAATCAACTAGTATATGCTAATTGAAATGCCAACATCCCATTTGTATTTAGGGATCATACCCATAACCTCTCATAATAAACCATCCATTCCTAATAAATGAATAATTCCCTGAACCATCCCATTTCTCATAACAATTTACCATTGTTTCTCAACTTCTTATTGTTCATGTAAACCTGACTCTTCAAATAAACAATCATAGCCAAAAAAATTCAAATGGTTGTATATTGTTCTCAGATCACAAATGTTATGTTTTGAAGAAAAAATTGAAGACTATAATAATATTTCTAAGTCAGTTGGATGCTGCAGAAACTCTAGAAGATTACTTCCTGATTTTTCATCATGTTGACATTTCTCAAAAGGATAGTGATTGGTTAGAAAACCAGTTTACTAGCTGGCTAATTACTAAATAAAAAATAAAAAATTTCACTTCAAAGTCTTTCTTGGATACATATGATTGTTTCTCTTATGCCAACTTGGTTGATGAAATTATTTATTGCTGAAAAATTTCTATGTTGTAGAGGCCTTGACTTCATATATATATTTTTGTTCAACAAGAGAGCGGAAATCAAGGTTATACAACATGGCGAGAGCAAGGATAACTCCCGATCATGATATGGTAAATTTTATTTTTATATTCTCAAATATTGTTATTTGTTGTTTTAATTACAAATAGATTCACTTCTAGAAAGATTAAAAAAGAAAGAGAAAAGAGACATTTTTCAAGATCTACATGTGTAGATGAAGTCTTTCTAGTTTGCAATAATTAGGATCTATAAGCTACTAAAAAAATTTTGCATGAGGGCATGCACAAAGCTAAGTGTGGGGAAGACTCACTCTCTTCTAAATTATTTGTATAATGCATGATAAAACAAAGAGATAAGTATGGGGAAAAAATCTCTCTACATTATCTAAGAAAAACCTCATGAGAAATAGGATAGCATATTTAAGGTAGAATATAGGATTTATCTTATCATCTCTTTAGAAATCTATTTACAATCTAATTGTTATTTCCTGATATTTCTTCTAAATTTGGAATGCAATAGTGTGTAGAAAATAGGTCATAAGCAACTCTACTCTAAGTTCATAAATTACAGACTCAAAAGTCTTCACACAAATACAAAAACACCCAAACTGAAAAATTCTTCACGCATCTCTTTGAAACGCCAAGCTACCGAAAGTCTTCACGCAGCTACTTTGAAACACCTAACAAGTGAAAGTATTTTGGTTTGTTCCAAAGTAATGTGAAGGAGCACTGAACTATTCATCCCACTCTTTATTTCCACATCATCAACCAAGAATAATTATCACTCCTCCATTTTCTCTCCATGTTTCAAGGATGAGAAAATAGTGGAATAGTATTAGGAATGTTGAATAAGTACTCTCCCACTTTGTGTTCCTAGATTAAAGGGATGAGTTCTAGAAATATTCTCCACAATAAGTGGACTGTTGTAGTCAATTTTGTTTAGGATTTATTGCTTTGAATAAATCCACCCAAGAATAGGTAATCGGTTCTTGATGAGTAGACTAAGGAGTTGGTTGGATACATGAACTATAAATGCAACCTTCCACACTCTTATATGTAATCTCTTTTTACCAATCAATGAAAAATATGTTCTTTTCTCTCCAATATTCTGAAGTTTTGAATTAAGATCTTGGAAGTATGATTTAAATCCTCTTCCAAGGAATGAGTTGGCTACTCATTCCAAAGAATGTGGATCTATGTATTTGTGTATTTGTATTGTAATAATTTATGTTTATGTTTATTCCTTTTTCTATGATTATCATTTTGTTGTATTTTTTTCTCCTTGTATTTTAATATTCATTTTCATTCAATTTTTTGTGAACCTGTAAGTGTTTTATTTTATTATCTTTATTTCCAATTCAGCAATTTATTATCTGCAAGTGTGATTTATTTTATGCAAGTGTGATTTTTATTTCGTAATTTTGTTTTTCCATTTCCTCAAGTGTGATTTTTAATTTATGCAAGTTTTGATTGTGTTTGTGAGTTTTTTTCCAAATATATCTTTCTTTTATTGCATGAAACCATCGGACACCATCCCTAGATTGACATTATTAATGAAGAGGATTGACAACACTCATTAAGTACTATGAGGTAAGATACCCATTCATTCGAAGCATGTTATTGTTGTCATAAGGGGTTTGAGGAAGTTTGGGAATCTAGTCTCCAATAAAAAAATCCATTTTTAGTCTCACATGTCGGTGTAAAGGATTTCCGTTGCAAAAATATTCAAATGAGAAAAGAGTTGGTTAGATTACCGAGTGATGGAGTATGATAAAGAGATCAAGGTAACCAAATTGTTTAGAGGTAAGGGATTTTGTGAGTAGATGGATTCAAATCAGCATGTAAAGTCAAAAGATAAAGAAGGGTTTGTTCCTATGCTCCAAGAAAATCAAGAGCATCCATCGATGCCTTACCCACACCTTATTGGAATCAGGATATTATCAAGTTCCTCCAAATAGGTCAATGCCTTCAAGGATTAATAAAATACAAAAGGAGGTATTTCAAGCTCCAATCTATTCCATATGTTCTTATTTATTACATTTTGTTTAGGAAAGATGTGAATGTTGTTTTTCTAAGGTAAAATAAAACTAATGAAATTGAGAAAGTGTTGCATGAATTCCATGAAAGAGAATTTGGAGGACACTTTGCTCCAAGAGTCACGAATCTCATGATCATGAATGTCGGTTACTAATGGCCTGATATTTTTAGTGATTATTATTCATGGATTAAGAAGTTTAAGAAATGTGCATTTTTCACAGAAAGGAAAAGATAACAACCCTTCCACTTCACCAAATCTCAGTTGATTAGCCATTTATGCAGTTGGGATTGGATTTCATTGGGGTCATCAATCCAAACTCAAACTAAGGCTATAATTAGCTTCTCATAGTAGTTGATTACTTGACCAAATGGACTAAAGCAATGCACTCAATGAGGTAAATGAGTCTAGTATATTGGATTTTTATGAAGGAATTGTAACCAAGTTTTGTGTTCCATCCACTATCATATCTGATAATGCTTTAGTATTCCTTAACACCAAAATATCTGATTGGGATGTTAAGAATGGGATATATCTAATAAATTCATCAAATGATTATCCACAAGGTAATGGTCAAGCTGATTCCACAAAAATAATTTGTTGAGGATCATGAGGTAATTGGATGAGAATAAAAGGGCGTGCCAAACAATACTAAAATCATCCTTGTGGGCTGATAGAATCACAACCAAGAGATCCACCGCAGCTCTCCCCAAAAGGTAGTTTACGGAAAATAAGCAAGGCTTTCCATATCTCTTGAATTATTATCTCTAGAACTCATGAAGTAGCTAGAGTTATTTGAATTCAAAGCCATCGAAGTTAGATATGAGGAGTTTATGGAGTTGGAGGAATTGAGAAACCAAGAATTGTAAAGCATGGAAAAATATCAATCTCTAATCAAGAGAAGTTTTGAAAATAAATCCAAATCCGTGAAGCTTCCAAGAGGGGACTTGGTTCTAAATTTGGATGCTAACAGGGCTAAGTCGTCAGTAGACATTAAAAATTGATGCCATATGGAGTGGTCCTTACATGATCTCAAGATGTAAGACAAACAATGTTTTCCAAATATTAAATTTAGATAGAGAAGAACTACAAATTTCATTCAATGGAATATATCTAAAACATTATTATTGAAGTGAAATCTCATCCTTGTACATATTAGTCTAGATTTCAAATTCCTTTAAGTGCTTTCAACACAATGTTTTATTAGTAGAATATGTTTCCTTTCCCTAAGTTCTTTACACATGTTTAATTGCTTCTGGATGGTCTCTTTGCACATGTTCATGGAGGTTGCAAAGGTGTTGTGGGAAGAAGTTCAAGGTTTCAAGGAACAAATCATCAACTCCAAGAAATTTCAAAAACAGAGCAACTAAAAATCAAATTTAGAGAAAGTTTCAATTTTCTCATTCTCTTGTCTCTTCGATCATTTTTATATTGAGCTTCTAGTGCCTCTTCTTTGATCAGAAAATCAATTTTAGGGGCGAAAGGAATTTCAGAGAATATGTTTCATAGCACCTTGCATGTTCTCAGTCTTAGTAGGCATTCCTCATCAATATTATTCAAGGTTCTCATGGGTTTTGAGTAGAAGATCAACCTCAAATCAGTTTTCCATAGTCATTGAATCTAATTAGTGAGAAAATACTATGAAATTATGAGTAGCTCAAGCAATTTTAGGTCATCTTCATCTCTCGGGAAGTTCTCCATGTAGGTTTGGGGGTGCAATATTCAATTTTAGATCACTTTGCGAGGGAAAGAGGGTGAACTGTAGGATAAAAACAATTTTCCACTCACATAAAACCTTACTCGAAGATTTTGCATGATGTGAGTGGTTAGTTTGAGAATTTCTAGATCATATTTGGTTCCAAGCAATGCTTCATTCAATTCCATGGGCATAGGTTCAATTTTTGGTCAGTTCTAGCTATTAAAGATGATTCTGTACCCAATGCAACAGTAGATTACTAGTCACTCATTTCTTAGGAAGATAGCTATGTTGAGTCACCAAAATTGTTATCCATTTTACTCCCCTGGAAAAATTGACAACTTGGATAGTTTGTTCCTAAGATTCTTCAGTGGGATCTTGATGATAAAACTGGGGAAAATCAGGTTAATTTCATGTTCAAGGGGTATTTTTCGACTAGGGAATTTATTTAGTGTAGCATTGTTTTTTCTATGCCCAATACCTAGGCACACTGGCACTTCATCCAGACAGTTTTGGATGTCCACCTAAAGTGAACGAAGCCTAGAAATTCCCTCCTTTACACTATATTGACAAGATTTTAGCATACATGCTCATGATTACCATTATCAAGCATACATTTAGATGTAGGTTATTAAAAATATCATAGGGAAACATATGTAATAAGGAAACATAATAGATCAAACCATTACTAAGATAAATTGCACTAGGTGATCACCATACTTAGATACATCAATTACCATAATCCATCCAAAATGATCCATTCATAACATAAATATTACATCATAGAAGTTGAATACATAACAATAGTCACCAGAAGTTATGTGTGCTAGAACATCAGAGCAACATAACTCTATTACATCACACACACACACACACACACACACACACATATTGTCAAAAAAGTACAATACATGTATATAGGGGTGGGAAATTTCACTTCACTTTGCCCATGCATCCCAAATTAGATTGCATCCTCAAAAATAGCCATGCATACATCAATAAAGAAATGTATGCCTTTCTATTGATCCTAATAATATATTAATATATAAATAAACTCTATTTTAATCCTATTATCATCCTAACTCATTCATGTGATTTTATCCCAAAATAGAATATTTTTAGCCGCCAAAGTCTCCTTGCGTGTGGCATAGTCCAAATATATTCTTATCTTGTCCTTGGAAAACTAGCTAAGTCTCGACTACTTGTCTTCCTATGTACATCCGCATGCTCACCTTGTTCACTCTCACACACACTCTACCTCTGTCACCATGCATGTGTGTGCCTCTTCTTGTCACAATACTTATCCATTTTCCTATAGCCAACATTAGCCCACACTAGGTATGTTTTCAATCATCAAAAATACTATATTTTTCTATGTGAAGTAATAGTATAGTAATCCACCAAGAATCAAAGAATAAATAATTTGAATGTATGGCTTGTGCCAAAGAATAAAAGAATCGAGTTGTTTATTTAGTGAGGAGTGGAAATTCCTGAATCACCATTTTCTCTAACTCCTTCCACCCTTATAACTCCTTACTCCCATGTATTGGTGCATCACCAACAATCTTAGTGACCTCTATAGGAGTTAAATCTTCACCCCTTCCTTTCAGCTACTCAACCATAGTCTCCAGTTGTTTACCTACATCATTCAACTTGTCCATCCTACACATTATCCGGGGAATAGTTCTTTCAATTTTTTTATTGAGGCTCTTAACAAATAGATTTCATCCCTCTTCTATTTAACCTCGGCTAAAAATCCTCTCTCGTTCTCGCCCTATTACTATTGTTTTTATCATGGAACTCCTTCAACTCTACTTCATCCTTGGCCACCAACAAACCCACAACATGGTTGAAGTATTCACAGTTTTCATATACTACTTTATCTCGCATAAACAACTTATTTTACCAATCCAACCAACTCACCATTTTGTGTAAGGAATGCTTCTACTTGCTCTTTGTCATGGTGCTTTTTTCTTGCTAACACATCTTCAATAGATTCTAAGGTGAGATTTGTCCCTTCACTTTTAATCATTCATTTTATATCTTCTAGGAAATGGAAGACTGACTCATAGGTAGTTTGGCCTTGAGGTACCAACTCCACATGCACAATTGTAATTGTATCTCGTGATGGACTTTGCCTTTTTTATGTGGCACGATCTGACTCCTCTCTTCTCTTCCCTTCTATTTAAAATGTTCAATGATTATTTCATTTTCTTTTATTTCCTTATCTCTATCCTTCATATTTTTGTTCTTCATCTCTATCTATTTATTCTTCTCCTCCAAATCCTTGCACAAATTTATAATCTTACAGTCCTTGTCAAAAATTCTTTCTCCAATGTCTCGCCAATAGTTTGTTAAGTGAATTACACACTTGCTCATCTATTAACAATTGTGAATCTACTATCACACATGACTCCCCAGTGTGGAATTTATAAGGGTATCTATTAGTGATTACGCACTAACTTCAAACTTTGGTTCCTCCATATTTGATTGAAGTTCCTAGGAGAGCATTTTCTTGGTGCATGAGAAAGGCTTGTTCTTTTCTAACAAATGGCCAACATAATAAATTATCATTGGCCACCATACTTTGGTATCATACACACAACACCTTATTTAGATCATTTTCATACTGCATCGGTGATCCTTGGGATGCCTACCTTGGTCTTCTATTCTCTCCATAAGTACCCTTCGTAAAAGCTTAGTGCAAGAGTATTGTTTGGACCAGTTTTTGTCTTCTCTTTACTCATTTCTCCAATAGGCTCCACTTCTTCTTCTATTATGCACTCTACTTTGTGCTCAATTTGGCACTCAAATTCAGTGTCAACAACACACTCTACCCTAGGCTCTTTGGTATGCCCCTATTTTTCCTCCAAAATGTGGGTGATTAAAGCATCTACCCCTTCTATCTCCACCTTCATCACCTGGAATCTCTTCATGGTGTGCGTTATGCTCCTCTGCATCATATTCCTCAACATCGTGTATCTAAGGACTATTATGTGTGACTTCATCTTTATCCCTTTGTTCCTCGTTAGTCTTCTTCATGTCTTCACTAGACACTATATTCTACTTCTTCATGAATGGGGACTTCTTCTTTTTGGGTTGCCTCCTTGAACTTGTGTGTGGATAAGATTCCTTGCATACAAGGGTTTTTTTCAAAGATGAACTTTTGTTGGGGTTCATCATCACTTCCTTCTTCCTCCTCACTGATAGGAAGGGTATCCCGACATTTTCTCTTCTTCCCGTCCATCTTATTCCCGTCGACTCCTCTAGGATAGTCAAATCATCTTCCACATACTTTCCAACGACCACGCTTGGCTTTAGATATATATGAATTTTTACATCCACCACTCCTGCTATTGGAAAAGTAACTCGACATTGTCATGTTGATATCATATGATATCATTATTTATCCATATGTACTCCCCTTCAAGTAGAAAAAGTGTCTTGTGCAAAGTATGGTTCGATAGTCCACCTTGTCTACGTCAATCATTATTTTACATGATTCTTTAAACTTATTCACAATAGTTTGGAAATATTTGGTTGTGAAATAAAAAGGTAGCTTACACCAAGGGCTCTTCGTTCCATCTTTCAACTCAAAATGGCCAATGTAAAAGTGTTGATATACAACAAATTCCACCTTTCCCTCTAGTTGTGTAGGTAATTCACTAGGGATGTGCCACTCCACCCCAAATGCATCGTGCATCCTCTTGTACCACCTATCTCCCTGAACCTTGTATGTAGGAGTTATATTTTCATAGGTGTACTAAGTGAATCTTTCTGCTAGGGATTTAGATTCCTCAGGGTACTCCCATATCTTATCATTGGGTCCATTTGGCACCCCAATCTCAAAAAATACTATCAACAACAAAATATTCCCAAAAGTGATTTTGTCACCCGTGTGGGCCTATTCAATAATCTCTTAAGTTACAAATCTTGTGAGATTTTATATTATTCCCTATGCAATCTTCCTAGAAATATACAACCACCATTTGTTCACTTTCCCTCATCATTCTTGTCATCTAGTTTAGGAATATCCATTGCACGACTCCTCGCTAGTAGTTGAACTCCTTGGGAGTCTTCTTTACTACATCCACATCATCCATGTCCAAGGGGAGTTCTACACTTGTGCTCTGAAGTACAAGATACTTATAAATCGGTGTTGCACTTAGGCACATCCTCCTTCTAGTAAAATAGAAGAAGTCTTCTTGAACACGCGACAATAATCATTTGTACATCCACTCGGGATTTTTAAAGTATAGGATCTTATATAACCGGAGTAGCACTAGATTCTTCTCTCTTTCAATTTTGCACACATTGGTGTCTAAGTGATGATTGTAATCACTTAAAACCATTTTGTGAATATGGGATACCCATTCCTTCCCCGTCAGTACTCCATCAGGGTGCTACATCTTTGAATACCATTCCTCTTGCAAATATTCCACATCGGTATTTTCCTTTCCCTTTCCCTTTTCTTTTCCCTTTGGTGAAGTGGTTGTTTCCTTCTAGGGTGCCATTGCAACGCATAAAGTCAGAATTCTACCTTGTACCTTTCTTTGTCTTTAGTGCCATGAGCTTCTTTATTTGAATTGTTCACACAAAAATGTTGCACTTTTGGTCCACGTCCTCCAATCCGTTCCCTAACTCAAACCCTAACAAACAAAAATAAAAAAATCCTTCCAACGCACTTTACGTCAACTCAACCTGTAAACTTCCCTCCAACGAGACTTTCTTTTCCCTTGGCCTAGTCTTTATTGCAACCTGGTTATCGATTCTCCAACTCTACACATAATTTCTCAAGAAATCCTTCACAAATGCTCAAACTCACTCAAAATCACTCAAGAAAATGCACAAGTTTCACACAAGGTAAGGTAAAAATGAATTTACCTCGACGCCATTTTTTATTTTTCAAATTTTTACCGCATTAAATGCTTGCCACCTATTGTCCACTCAAAATTCCCTGCTCTGATGAAAGTAAAAATTTCAAAATTTTGAGTTTAAGTGTTTTTCTCTAAAGTGCCTAAGTCGTGAAATTGAGAAAATATGTGTTTTTGGGTCATTTTGTGTGATTTTCGGGCCTGTCGGAACTTTTTGTCCCAACTGTCCCAATTTCAAAAGTGCGTTTTGTTCCCCGATCGGCCGAAATCCCCGAAGTTGTCCCGATTTCGGGCCCGTCGGAACTTTTCGTCCCAACTGTCCCAAAACTTATTGTGCGAGTTGTTCCAATTTCGGCCGAAACTCCCGAACCGCGTACTTCGCACTTTCGTGATATCCAAGTTTAACCAACAAATCATGTCTTGTACATTTGTAAATAAGTTCGTTTCTGAATAAGGGAACCTCTCCCATTAAAGAGGAGGGACTTCTTGTCCCCTGACTGTTGCTCTTCGTAAAGTCCTATCTGACGACCAACAGTTTTTGGCGACTCCGCTGGGGAAAATCATATTCCAGTTCTGTATTTTTTCGATCATCTTTTGATCTGGCGACTCCGCGTTTTACTCGAGGGAGAAGGACCCTTGGTATTGAAGATTCTCAGTTCCAGATTTTGGAGCAGCAGGGTTTTCCTTTCCCTTCAACAAGAAATAGAAGAACTCGTTCGACAAGCACTCCACCTGTTCAAGATAGAAGTCCTACGGGTGGTATTCCTTCAGAGCCAGCTAGCCCTAATCTTCGAGCTTTGATTCTTGCTGGTGTTGCAGTTCCTCTCCAAGCCGTTTTTCCAAGAATGGCGGCACCATTACCATGGGGTCATCGTGTCGGGCCCCTTGCTCTTCCTCAGCCTTTGCATGAGTTACCCAGAGGTAACCGAAAGAACTTTCCTAAGTTCAAAGCGATGGCAAAGTGCATCCGGATGAACACATCGTGGCCTTCATTGTTGCATGTGGAGTCCTGGGAGTTGAGCATGAAGACGTCTCCGTGAGACTGTTCATTGAGACGTTACAAGATAATGCTGCTGATTGGTTCTACCACCTTCCGGCTGGTGCTATTATCGACTGGGACACAATGAGAAATCAGTTCGAAAACCGTTTCAAGCCAGCAGAAGATGTGCATGCCTTGCTTGCCCAAATTTCTCAGATAAAGAAAGATTCATCAGAACCCATGAGAGAATTTGTGGCCCGATTCAATAGACTGATCAACAAAATTCCTGTAAATACTCGACCTGTTGATCAAATCCGAAAATGTTTCTTCTTAAATGCTCAATCGTCTGAAGTCAGTTATGCACTAAGAAGGGCTAATCTCGCAACATTGGCGGAGGATCAAACTCTTGCTGTTAGTGTCGAGGATGATCTGATCATGTCAGGAAAGTTGAGGAGAGACCCTTCCAAATCTAAGTCTGTTGCTTCCTCCTCCTCCACTCCTAGACCTAATACTGATCCATTAGTTCAGAAGCTTGCGAATGATCTTATTGCTATAAAGAAACAATTGGCTCAGCATGCCCCTTATGCAGATGTTCCAAGAAGGAATTTTCAGCCCAGAAATCATTTACCTCCTTCTCAAACAAGACTAGCACTTGAAGGACCTCCTGTTAAAGTTCCTGTGAATGCAACCTGTGAGGTTGAAGAGCCAGATGATGATGAGGACAATGAAGCTTGCGAGGAGTATGCGGAGGAATTTGATGATGAGGCAGAAGAACTTGAGGGATCTCGGGTTAATTTCTTCACCACTGAGGGCATCGATGATGGAGATGATTATGATGAAGTGGTAGCAGACATGAATAGCGAATCATTTGCTGTCATGACTCGAGAACAGACACATCAGAGGGAGAAGGTGACACAGCCCATAAAGAAATCTAAGGAGCAGTCAGCAACTATTCCTGTAATTGCAAAAAGAGGATCTCCTATCCCTACTTCATCTGCACCAAAGGTGAGTCCTATTAATCCTACTAGAAAAGTTCCTTCTTTTTCTCCTAAAGTTGATAAGCCTAGAATTTCAAGTGATGATGGCCCGTCCACTTCTGGGTCTTTTGATATTATCGATCATCTAAAAAGACTAAGGTTCAAATTTCAGAGGCTGAGTATTATCAAACTCATCCCAAAGCTTTTTCCAAAATGATTCAATTTGTTAATTCCCACTCCAAAACCACTTCTAAAGGCCTTTTGCCCACTCCTCCTTCTACACCACAGCCTAGTCTGGTAGCTGCTGTCACCTCGCCTGGTGACAAAATTAAACCATTTTATGTAACACTTCTTATAGCTGGTCATAGGCTCAGTAATTGTGTCATTGACTCAGGAGCCTCAGATAACGTAATGCCTGCTAAAGTAGCTCATGCTTTAGGCCTGACCCTCACACGCACTTATGGATCTTGTTACTCCATGGAGAGTAAAGAAGTGCCCCTGGTCGGGAGAATTAAAGATGCACAAGTGGCTTTTGCTGCCTTGCCTGAAAAGAAAGTGTTGGCTACCATCTTAGTAGCAGATATCCCTCCTTCATACGGGATGTTGCTAAGTAGGAACTTCTGCAAAGATGTGGGTGGGGAAATCCAAATGGACTGGTCGCATGCACTCATACCTGTTAATGGACAAATGAAGAAGTTGATGCCTGAGAAGCAATCTGAGTATATTGTGCAAAAAACGGATGATCCTAAAGCACAAATACTCTATGAGGATATGGGTCATGGTAATTACATGATTATGTCCCCTGACGAAATCCAACTTCCCAGAATGTCACCTAAAGATCCTAATGGTATTTGGATTTTAGAGTTTGATGGAAGTTGTTCCTCAGCTGGTTCTGGAGCTGGTGTCTTGCTAGTGTCACCTGAAGGATGCCTACACCCCTTTTCATTTAAGTTGCAGTTTGAAAATACTAATAATACAGCAGAGTATGAGGCTCTCATTCTCGGATTGCAAGTGGCCAAAGAACAAGGTGTGAAGAATCTTCTGGCACGTGGTGATGCAGAACTGATTGTAAAGCAAGTGAGAAGCCTTTTCCAAGTAAAAAATGGGAGGCTGAAACATTACCGGAATCAGGTTTGGGATTCCATTGAATTCCTTGATGCTTTCTCCATTGAGGCAATACCTAGGGAGAAGAACAGTAGGGCTGATTCGTTAGCAGTCTCAGGGTCACTACTGATTCCTCATCCTGACTTCTCTCAGGATAAGTTCACCATTGAGATGGTCCATCGGCCTAGTGTACCTGACAATACCAATAACTGGCAAGTTTTCAATGATGATCAACATTTTCTTTCCTTCCTGGAACTCAAGGGTAATTTCGAACAACTGTATTTTGAGGGAAGTGACAACCTACCTCGTGAGAGTGTGCCCTTTGACCAAGCAGTCGCCCAAGGAAAGAAACAGATCAAGATGGATGCCTCAATCTCAAAGGAAACAAGATTCCTAAAGGGTTGGTGAGTTTGGAGGAACTATTCGATAAACATGACAGGTATGTGAAATCTAAAGCTTCTACTGGACCTCAGCAATCAGCTGAGTATGATAAGATTGATATTGGGAGTTCTACTGACCCTAAGCTCATGAACATTGGCAAATGTTGCACAGCAGATGAGAGGAAGAAAGCAATTGATCTTCTAAGAAGGTATAAGGATGTTCTCGCTTACTCTTATGAAGATTTGAAAGCTTTCAAACCAAAAGATATGCAGCACTCTATTCCTCTTAAGCCTGGAATTAAGCCTTTCAAGCAGAAACAGAGGCAATACAACCCCAAAATAGCTGACACCATCTTTCAGGAGATACAGAAGTTGTTGAAGGCTAAAATTATTTTTCCCATTCACCATTCAACATGGATTGCAAATATTGTGCCTGTTAGGAAGAAAAATGGTGAGATCCGCATCTGTGTTGATTTCAGGAACCTGAATCAGGCTTCTCTGAAAGATAATTATCCTTTGCCTATGATGGATCAAGTATTGCAAGCAGTAACAGGATCTGAAATGTTATCTATGCTTGATGGATTTTCTGGATATAATCAGGTAGAGGTTGATACTGTAGATCAACATAAAACAACTTTCACTACTCCTTGGGGCACCTTTGCTTACAAGAGAATGCCTTTTGGGCTTATTAATGCTGGTGCCACTTTCCAGAGAGCTATGGATCTAGCTTTTGGAAGCTTAAAAGGGAAGTGTATTGTCATCTACCTTGATGACCTGACAGTGTTTTCCAAGACAAGAGCGGATCATTTTGATCACCTGAGACGATTCTGCACGAGATGCGAGAGATGGGATCTCTCTCGAACCACAAAAATATGTCTTTTGTGTCACCGAGGAAAGTTATTAGGGCACATCGTTTCCAAAGATGGTATTAAGATTGATCCTGAACGAGTTCAAGCCATCCAGCAAATTCCTCTCCCAACCAGTAAAAAGGGCGTGCACTCCTTCGGTAAGATCAATTTTTGAGAAGATTCATCCCTGATTTTGTAGAGTTGACTTTGAATATTTCTCAGATGATGAAAGGGAAGCAAACATTTGGTTGGTCTTCTGAAGGAAAGGAATCCTTTGAAGGTATCAAGAGAGCTATTGCTAAAACTCCTGTGTTAGCCTGTCCTGATTTTAGTAAAGATTTCATCATCTATTGCTATGCTACAGATAATACCTTGGCTGCTGTGTTAACTCAAGAAGACTCTAATGAGCATGAGCTACCAATCGCGTTCATGAGCTACATTCTGAAAGATCACGAGTTGAAATATGCCATGATGGAGAAGCATGCTTTTGCAGTGGTTAAAGCTGTCAAGCAGTTTCACTTTTACATCCTCAACTCTCATTCCATGGTATTGGTCCTGATACAACTGTTAAGTCAATCCTCACACAACAAGAATTTGGATCTAAGAGAGGGAACTGGGTTGCTAAGGTCCAAGAGTATGACATTGACATTAAGCCGACCAAGCTGGTTCGTGGAAAAGGTCTTTGTGAGCTCATTGCTGAAGGAGCCAAACATGAGTTGCTGGAGGAGAAAGTTGACCTTCCTACTGTTCTGTTCCTTAGTTCAGTTGATGAATGGTATGCTGACATCACCCATTTTCTCACCTATGGGGAATGCCCCTCTCATTTAACTGCCAAAGAAAAGAGGACTGTTAAATTGAGGTCAGTGCAATATGTATTATGGGAAAATGCTTTGTTCAAGCGTGGCTTAGATGGGAGATTTTTGAAGTGTGTGGACAAGGAACAGCAGAGAAAGTTGCTCTCAGCTTTTCACGATCAGGCATGTGGAGGGCACTATTCATCAACGGTTACAGCTCATAAGATACTCCGTGGAGGATACTACTGGCCTTCCTTGTTCAGAGATGCATCCAAGTGGGTGGATAAATGTGAGGCTTGTCAGACCTTTGTGGGAAGACCTAAATTGGCTTCTTTGCCTCTCAAGCCAGTTGTGATTGAGGAACCATTTCAACAGTGGGGTTTGGACTTCATTGGTACACTTAATCCTGCTTCTAGTGCTGGTCACACTCATGTGCTAACTGCCACTGACTATTTCACCAAATGGGTGGAAGCTATTCCAGTTAAGAGCACTACTTCTGAAGTGGTATGCAGCTTCATCAAAGAGAACATCTTGGTAAGGTATGGTGTACCTAACAAGATTGTAACAGATAATGCCTCGAATTTCTCTTCAGCTGAGATAATGGACTTCTGCTATGGGTATGGCATTTCTTTGGCTCACTCTTCAGATTACTACCCCCAGGGAAATGGGCAAGCAGAATCCACTAACAAAATCTGGTGACTATCATAAGGAAGTTGGTCAATGAGTCTCAACGAAACTGGCACAAGAAGCTCTATGATGCTCTTTGGGCAGACAGGATTACACCAAAGAGAGCTATTGGAATGTCTCCTTTTCAAGTGGTATATGGAGTAGAAGCTCAATTGCCAGTGACAGTGGAACTGCCAGCCTTGCACCTAATGAAGGCCATTGAAGATACTAGTTTCAGAGATGCTTTGGACAAGAGAATTATGTACCTGCACAAACTGAATGAGGACAGATTGATGGTTGCTGATAGGATATCTGTTCACCAGCAGAAGGTAAAGGTCCTGTTTGATAAGAAAGCTAGGTTCAGAGATTTCCAAGTTGGAGACACCGTGCTTTGTAATATGGGACAAAAGACATGAACCTCGTGGCAGCCATGGAAAGTTTGACTCCCTATGGCATGGACCTTTCAAGATCAGACACTTTGCTGGTGAGAATTCCTTTTATCTTGATTACATGGATGGTTCTTCTCTCCCACTTCCTTATAGTGGGCAATATCTCAAGTTGTTCAAGTCCTAGGTGATTAGGGAGTCCCTTGTATATTCTGTACAGTGTTTTTGTTTTTCTTTTCTTTTTGTTTTGGTGTGTTGTCCTCTGTATTGGTCTTTTTTGACTCCGTGGCCCAATGGATAAGGTACTGATCTGCTTCTCCTGAGTTTGTCTAAGTTCTTGCCTTGTCTCATCCCTTGAATTTATGCCAAGTCATCCCCAGAAGGAGCCAGCTGTTGTCCACTCAAAATTCCCTGCTCTGATGAAAGTAAAAATTTCAAAATTTTGAGTTTAAGTGTTTTTCTCTAAAGTGCCTAAGTCGTGAAATTGAGAAAATCTGTGTTTTGGGTCATTTTGTGTGATTTTCGGGCCTGTCGGAACTTTTTGTCCCAACTGTCCCAATTTCAAAAGTGCGTTCTGTTCCCCGATCGGCCGAAATCCCCGAAGTTGTCCCGATTTCGGGCCCGTCAACTTTTCGTCCCAAGTGTCCCAAAACTTATTGTGCGAGTTGTTCCATTTTCGGCCGAAACTCTCGAACCGCGTGCGTACTTCGTACTTTCATGATATCCAAGTTTAACCAACAAATCATGTCTTGTACATTTGTAAATAAGTTCATTTCTCGAATAAGGGAACCTCTCCCATTAAATAGCTTTAAATGTGTTTTTCCTACTTTTTCTTTGCCTTTTTCATTTTTTCCTTCTACATGCTACATTCGTAACCTTCTGGTGCACTTTACTACTTTATAGGCCACACACCTCCTTGTGCGTGCTCCCCTATGTAAAAGTACATAGTCCTCTGCACCTCTCATTAAGTAGTTCACCATGTCATTTCATACCTTGCGTTATGTTGTGCGTCCATTCTTCATACATAGTTTTTATTTTGATCATCATCCTTATTATCACCATCCATCTTATAGCACATTTTTCTACTTTATTTTACTTTATTCTAACAACCAACATTGTCATCAATGTGTGCACTTCTTCGCTTCTTAGTCAACCTTCCGTACTATAAAATTTTCTCTTCTGTGTGCACTTGTTATCCACCCCATACTAAAAGTATTTGTGGTCCTCTAGGCATGAACTTAAAAATAATTAGTTCCTTGCATGCAAGTTCACTTATTATAACAAAAAAAAAAATTGACAAAGCATAACAACAATGAAAGGAAACACATCAAAGGGAAATATAATCTAAATGGAAATACTACCTTATTACAAATACCAAGAAGCTTTATTTATAGTAGGTCTTCAGCTTACTCCCATTGAAGTAACTAGACAACATGGTGTCATCTAGCTCTTACAACCGACAAGAACCTAATTCAAGTATCTGAAGTTACTATAAAAGGTCCCAACCAATGCACCTTTAATTTCCCTGGATGGCGCATAAACTTGGAGTCATAGAGAAGGACCATCTTTCAACCTCAAATTTCTTGTTCCTAATATGTCTATCATGCCACACCTTCTATCATGCCTTCTCATTCTTTTGACTCTAACGTACAATAGTGTGCCTCTCATCTAACTACATTAGTTTTTCAATTCACTCCTCCAAATATTTCTCATCAGTTAGTCCTCCTACACACACAATACAAGGAAGGTAACATTAATTCAATAGGTAGGACATCCTCTGCACCAAAAACCAACCAAAATTTTTGGCCTTATTCAACCTCTTATAAGTGGTCCTTCTTGCCCAAAGTACAACTGACACTTTATCATCCAAATATTTTCTTCCAACATCACAGATTTTTGTTAAGGTTTGTCCCAAAAAAATTTTAAAAGCCTCTATAGTACCATTGGCTTAAGGGTGATAAGGATTAGTTTTATGGTGTGCCACCATAAATTATACCAATAGAATTTTTATTGTCTCATTAAGAAAATGAGTCCCTCTATCACTTGTCAAGCTCAAAGGACAACCATATCTACTAATAATATTTTCCCAAAAAAATATTCTTGTTGTTATCATTGTACAATCCTTTGTAGGTGTTTATTTGGCCCATCTAGTCAAATAATCTATACAATTTATGATGTGATGGATTCCAATACTTCATGTGGGTGGTGAAATAGAACCCAAAAATTCAATGACCCATTTTTCAAAAGGATTGGTGCTTGCAATAGGCTGCAATGACATCTCATTTCGATGTCCATGCTTTCTAAATCATTGATAATGATCACATAACTTGACATATTCCTTAATATCCTTATACAAGGTCTCCCACCAAAGCCCAACCATCAAAATCTTGCGCATGGGTAAAGCATCAACTACATAATGACCTCATGTTATTCCACCATGAGCTTATTATATAATACCCTCATTTTCATTATCTAGAACACAATGGCATAAAAATTCATCAAATCCTAGCTTGTATAAATCTCCACCAATCAACAAATAAGGTGCTATGAATATTACAAGTTTCTTCTTCTCTAAGGTATTCATTCCCTCATGCACCTACCCAGTGTGCAAAAACACTACAATGTCCTCCAATTCTATGGGTGTGTAATTTAATTTGAATAGTTTTGCATCCATCATTATGTCCTTAATGCTTTATGAATCCTCACCATAATTAATCCTTGATAAATGGTCAGGCCCTGAGTTACTCTTTCCTAGTTTCATAACAACTCTAAAATTAAATTCTTGAAACAGAAGTATCCATCTACATATGCACCCTTGCAAAACATGATTTTTGACTTAGTACTTAAGTGTCATATGATCTGTGTAGAAAATAAATGGGATCACCAATAAGTCTATCTAAACTTATGTAGTCTTAATCATAGAAAAATCTCGTGCTCAGTAGTTGTGTAATTATGTTACATGTCAAATTCCTTCTCACAAAAAAATAGGATGATCTACAATTCCTTCCCCTGGACATTTCCATGAAATCGACATGGACATGAAATTTTTTTTCCCATGAAGGAAAGTGAAAAATAGGTGGAGTTGTCAACCTTTCCTTCAGTGTTTCAAACATCTATTGTTGTGTGTCACCCCAATAGAATTTCCCTTTCACCTTCAACAACTCTTCCAAGGGTGTGGCAATATTTTCATAACCCTTAATAAATTTCCAATAATATCATGTGTGACCCAAGAATCCACACACCTCACTTTGATTGTTAGGATCTTCCAAACCCAAGATCACAACTATCTTAGTTGGATCTACCAACAATCCTTCTTTGCAAATGATGTGCCCAAGTAAAGTGACAAAAGGTTTAGAAAATATGCACTTCTAATGTTAAGGGATATGCTCAACTACTTGCACCTCTCAAACATAAGTCTTGGATTATCTTAGTGATCCTTAACTAAACTATAGACTATCTAGTTATCCATATATACTTGTAAAAACTTGTGAATAAAATCCTTAAATGCGTGAACAATAATGCACAAGAACACTTCTTTTTTCAGTCCAAAAGGGCATAACTGTATATACAAATCTAACCCACTCATTGGTGAAGGTAGTATTCTCCTAGTCTTCCTTCACAATGCGCACGTAGTGATAACCTGGATATTCATCTATAAAAGAATATATCTCTCGTACAACAAATCCTTCAAGGATTTCTTTTGTTAACAATGTGGGAAAAGATCAATAACAAATGAAGCATTGAGATATCCATAATCTATGTAAATCCTTATCCTCCCATCCTTCTTAATGATTATAACCATGGGGCTAACCCACTCAGATTGTCCAATAGGTGCAATTATTCTAGATTTGAATATCTTGTCAATTTCTTCCTTAACCTTAACGCACATATTAGGATTCATCTTGTAAGGCCTCTTCCTAACTAGGTAAATGCCTTCTTCCACCTTGATTTTCATCTCACCTAGAGAAGGGTGTACTCCTTTTAACTCATTATAGCCCCATGGAAATAAGTCCTAAAAATCATGCAATAATTCAATAATCTTAGCTACTTCCTGTTTCGACCAATAATCACCAATGATTGCTTCCTTAGTATTATCTTTTATTCTAATTTTAGCCTTTTTTTCCTCTTAGGAGCATGATACGTGTAAGCCTTATCATCTCAGTATTATCCATAACCTCGCAAGTACCTTCAATGTGGTCTATATCTAGTTATCAACCTCATCATCATCTATCATGCATACCAACGTAAAATTTTCATTTTCCTTACAGGTGCAAACCATTTTTTCTTCATCTATTTCCTCCAAATCAAGGCACACCTCAAGATCATTTTCTCCAAGAAATTATAACATAATCTCTTGAGCCTTTTGCATTATCTCCCAAATGATGTGTTTCATTATCTACAATGCTTCATTAACTAGAGTCTTAGTAGAAAAGTAGTAAAAAGTATAGACCATACCTGAGGTCATTTCCTACCAATTTTCCATTTCTCTTTTAAGTTCTGCATGGACATACCATGCACATGTGGCCATGAAAGGTGGATTAGAACTTATGTACCCAAAGTGATGGTGGTAAATCCTCCTTTCCTTGCACCCAAGATCTCTAACACTCCTGGATGGGATGAGAATTAGAATACTTCCCATGAAATTTGAATGTGTTTGTAGCTACATTACTCTAAGTAAAAGTAGTGGAGAAAGTAATTATCACTTCTCACCACTCTAAAAGGCCATCTCTATGTGTTTCCCACTAACTCATTGTGGTCCCACGTAAGGTATATACCAGCATATCCATTTTATCCCCTTCATTCTTCTACTAAATCTCCATGTCACATAGAAATGTATTGGGATTCCCTTCACCAGTATACCTTGGTAACCTATTAAATCCTAACCACCTCACCATGTGTGGTCTAATCATTCTGGTGTCTCATCCTTTCACTTCATGCCAAACCATTTCATACATTCCATGAGCCCAATTATCACAAGCAACACTTGTAGTTTCACTTAAAGAATGCATGTCTTTTAAATGAAGCACATCTTCCTTGGATGGTTCCAAATTCACTAGGTCATGCACTAAGTGAAAATAAATTCCATTAATCTCTTCTTCATTCAAGGGTTCAACATAAGGTTCTTCCTTCTTATTCAATAAGGGTATAATCATGTACTCTTCCTCATTCTCAAAGTTGATGTATATTTTATTAAAGCAAAAATATTCCTTATTTTCATAACACCAAGGTCATCCAAGTAATGTTGGGAAGTTGTCTACTTCAGCAAGTTCTAATACCTCAAAATCCCTAATAAAATTGACTCCTCTGAATTATAATAGTTACATCCTTTAGTAACCCAATCGACATGGCCCTAGTCTTATTTTCCATATACAACACATTCATTAATGGTTGCAAGGTTGGTCTACCCATCTGATTCCAAGCATCTAGAGTCAACACATTCACTTTTGTGCCAATGTCAATAATAATGTTACATAATAACCAACCATTAATTACTACATCAAGTGTAATCTCTTTGTCAAATTCATGATTATGAGGTGGTATATTTTCATGAAGTATTTTTCTTTCACACTCAGTTCCAACGTGCAGTACCTTTTCTCATAGCCATTCCCCTAATAGAGGAATGATGTTCTCCTAGCGTAACATCCTACACACCTCTTTCAAGTCATCAACATCCTTCTATGGTATTTCAATTGTCCTTGCATGATCCTTATCATGCACCTTTTATTAAACATTGTATCTCTCCCTAAAGCTCCTAATAACCTCCATGGTATCCTGATAAACTTTCTTCTAGTGTGTAACATATAGATACTTAGCATGTATCACTTCTTCCCTCAAAATGAGTGGCTTAATCTTAGGAGGCTCATGTGTGTGTGTATCCTTAGCACGTGTGGTAACTATTATAGTATATAACTTAGGATCAAGTGTCTTCTTTAGCATCCACTGATCAACAACAATGCACCGCACTTTAATCATCCTCATGCCATTTTCCTAATTTTTATTCTTACTCATGCACTCATATAAATTTGGGAATTATTCTAACTTATGTGGCTTCCCATACCATGAGCACGTAATATTCTTAGGGCACTCATGTTAATAATGATCAAGAGATCCACAAGTATAACAAGTTCCTCATATAAATTTGCCTCTACCACCACCGTGACCTTGGCCTCTATATCCACCTTTGAAGCCACCATTCTTGTTATTTCCATTATCATTCCCTTCATGGTTATGGCCTTCATGCTCATTAGATCCACTATCCATACTCTAGCACACTCCTGTCTTGATGGCTTTGTGAATGTGATCAATCAACTTACATTCAGTGGTTTCATGAGTGTGGGACTTGAAAATATTACAATACATGGACACCTTCTTTGTAAGAACGCAATGCAAGAGAGGAAAATCTCAGACATCATGGTTCAGGTGAAAAACTTGGAAATCTAATAGTAATGTGGTCATCGACCTACGTGGGAAATTATCTTTATTATGTCTTTTGACCTCGCAATCTATGCACCATATTCCATTGTGTGTCTCATGAGCTGAATTAGATGAAAGCTTATTCTCGAATTTCTTTACCATACTTAATCTATGCCTCTCAAAAAGGTCTTACCCCGTATCAACACTTCCAAAATCCTTAGCACACAAAGTGACTTCCAAATCCTCATGTGGATCCATATATGTCTTAGAGAGAGTGTTCTCTATGGAATGGAGTAAGTAATCCTCAAAAAACCATTTTGTGTGCTGACTCAAATGAATATTATAAGATAATTTGGATATAACAAGGTCTTGAAACGTGTGTCATACTCCTTCACACTTTCATCCAATCCTTGTTTGATGTCCTTGAGCACATTGATACTCTTCTGCTCAAACTCTGGAATATGAAACTCAATGAGAGATGTAGAGGAAAAATCATCGTAATCGACCATAGTTTGGTGTGGATCATACTTTCTATACCAACTATGTGAACATCCCTAAAGTGTAGTAGAAAATTGACTAGTCTTCCTATCTGAGGTTGTATTTCCTTTAGTGTTCCATAGTAGCTCACACTTGTGCACATGCTCTACTACATCTTTAATTCCTTTATATTATAGTCAGTGGAGAGACATCTCATAATACACTTTTTGAGGTTGATGTGGGGTTTGCTAGGGATGTGGGCCTTTCCTCCATATCCCAAGCCAGAGCCTCCACCAATATTTCCTCCACCTCTAGAAACACCTAATCCACTTGATCCCAATCCTCTTGATCCTCGTGACCCTTTTGTAGCAGGCACCAAACCAGTGGATGTACTTCCTTACATCCCAACTATATTTCTAAAATGAACTCCATCAGTCTGTGAAGTTGTAGTACTTCCAAATGTATTCCTAATATTCTGTGTGCACACACTTTCTCCTAATGATGTTCCTTAAAATATACCTCTAATTAGACATCTAAACAATGATGTTGATTGTGTCGACATGGGCATGTTATTAAATTTATATCCTAAATTCAACACAAAACAATATTTACTTGTCTCTACTTGCTTACTTGCACTAGTATGCTTCTCAATGACTAATGGATCTGAAACACCAAGCACAAGGGCTAGGTGGCTAAGTGGGATTAGATGTGCACTTGCGGTCCTCATTATTTCCTCGATGCACTCTCATCTCTGTAGCCATGGTGTATTCATTTATGCACTTTCCCAATGTCTAGAGAGCCAAATGTTTCATCTCCTCATCTTCTATGAGAGCTCTAAATCCTTTATGATCCATCTCTCTCCTACACTCCAGGGACTCCTCAATCTCCCTCTATTTCACAATTTCCCTCTCTTGCTTCATTATATATGAGTTTCTTTCCTCTCTTTCCATTGCTTCTACTGGGTTTTCCATCTTCACCACACCTACTCCTACCCCTACACATGGTGGAATTTTAGTTATCCTTAAGGAGGCTCCCTAAATCCAACTCTATTATCAAGATCTTGATCGATAAATGTATATTACGCAAGTAATATCCTCTAGGTTTTCTCAAGAATTAAAACTCATCTTCTTCAGGACACAAATATGTGGAAATAACATAATCCAAAATATAATTATGGAAGAATCCATCCCACCAATGATCTATATCTCTTGTCCACTGCACATCAAAGATCATAAACAATATGGTAATCTTCTACATCCAAAGCTTCAGCCTATAACTCCAACACTTTCCTATTGCATATGTAGACATCCACTCATACAATTCTACTAAAAATATGCAAAAGAAAGTTTCATAAAGTGTATCATAAAATTTGTCTTCCACCCATCTATGTACATTGAAATCAGGTTTAGTGTTATATCTCTACATAAAATTGTTTTTTCCATCTTCTACCCAACTTTCAATGTTCTCCAAAGTCAACCAATACACCATCTGCTAGCAACATCCTGAAAAATAGCTTTAAAAGAGGTCCTGGTAATGGAAACAAAATGTAACCTATGTTTTCTACACCCAATTCCTAGGTATGATGGCACTTCATCCAGATAGGCATGGATGCTCTCCGAAGCATGTGAAGCCTACCATGTCCCTCCTTTACACTATCTTATCAATAAGTTAGCATGCATGTTCATGATTACCATTAAGAAGCATACATTCATATGTAGGTTATTATAGATATCATAGGGAAACACATGTAATAAGGAAACATAACACATAAAACCATTACTAAGATCAATTATACTAGGTGAACACCATACTCGATAAATCAATTACTAAAAAATTCATCCATAATGATTCATTCATAACATAAAGGTTACATCACATAAGTTGAATACATAACAATAGTCATGAGCAAGTTATGCGCGCTAGAACATCATGGTAGCATAACTATTTTACATCACACAGATACATATTTTCCAAAAAAAGTACAATACCTATATATAGGGGTGGGCACTTTTCCTTCACCACCCATGCATCCCAAATTAGACTGCATCCTCAAAAATAGCCATACATACATCAATAAATCAATGCACGCTTTTCTATCAATCCTAATAACAGATTAATCTATAAATAAACTAGAATTTAATCCTATTATTAGCCTAACTCATGCATGTGATTTCATCCCAGAAATAGACTCTTCTTATCCACCAAAGACTCCTTACATGTGTCATACTCCAAATCTATTCTTATATCGTCCTGCAAAACTAGCTAAGTCTTGAATGTCTTTCTTCTTGAGTACATTCATGTGCTCACCTTATTCACTCCCCGCATGTTACCTCTGTCACTATGCATGTGCACATGTCTCTTCTTGTCCTAATACTTAGCCATTTTATTATAGCCAACATTTGGGTCCTAAGGTATTTTTCCTTTTCCAAAAAATCCAAACCGTTGAAGGGAAAATGAAAAAAATTATGAAAATGAGACAGGAGTGGGGATGAGCTCGATAAGATCATAGTTGAGCTGGAGAAGGGATCATGGAGTTGAGCTACACAATTTGCTGAACAAGTCAATCACCAAGCTTGATGAGGTGAAACAAATCTCAAAGCAAAGGGTTAGGAGAGATGGTTTTGTGGGGTTTGGCAAGCCAAATATCAAGTCGCGGAGGATTTAGTCATCATAATGGCTCAATGCATGTAGATCATAATTTACATGCCCATGAGGCCTGAATGGAATGGGCCATGGGGTCACAAGTTCCCCCAAGCCCAAAATTTCCACACAACACAACAAGGTGGTTTATTGCAGAGGTTTCGGAGTTAGAATCCCCAGGCAAAACATTGTTCAAGGTGAGCACGAGTTCCCCTACTGGGTGGAGAAGTAAAATAAAAAGAAAAGTGGTGAGTGTTAGAGGGGCTTAGAGAATGCAATGCGGTATGATTCAAAGATTGTGGACTTGTGAGGCCCATTTGATACATGTTCCTTGGTGAAGTAAGTTTCACGTAAAGTGGTTACGACCGTAACACATAAACAAGGTAGTGAGTCATTAGATCCTAGGGAGATTTCAATGTAGGAAGAACATGGAATGTGGGCAACCAAGGGCCATAGGGAATGGGTTCCCATAGAGCATGAGTTCCCCAAGAACCTTATATGTCTGTAGTACATGGTAAGTATTGACGTAGGGGACCTTGATGGGTAAGCGCAGAGGTGTTGGGCCAAGCTCAGGGTGAGAAAAATGGGAGTCATAAGGAAGGCCCAATGTAGAGCCATGGGAAAGAGAAGTAGTGATGGGTCACCGAGCTACACAACTAGTTGGCCAATGGGCCAATACAAACCTCAAGCCCGAGAGTTAAGAAAATGGCCCAAATGAGCTCCCCAAGCCTAATAGGACATAACTATCCCCCAATGAATTTCTTTTAATGAAATTATACTCATTATAACCATAATTTCATTCCCCACACTCATAAATCATAAAATATGGAAAGTAAGTGAATTTCATGGGAAAATATAAAGAAAACTCTCCATGTCCAAAATCCACATCCGAAGTGAATAATAAAGGCATTAATGAACTATGGGAATTATTCTTCTCTCTCAAGTAATAGCACATCAAGGAATGGGTTTTTCAGGATCTCCATGATGTTTTGTAGTCATGCAATGACTATTGTTGGTGGTTAGAGCTCGATTTTGGGATTTCCCTCTTTCTTTCTTTCTTTCTTTCTTTCTTCTATATATTGTAATGAAAAGCTCATATTAAAATTTGTTTGATATTCTCTATCTTCTCCTCCACTCTTCTACACAGTTGGTGTGAGCTTCAAGACTCAATTTGGGGAATTTTGCAAGAGATTCATGCCTCTTTTACTCATTGTAATGAATGGTGTGATCATTTGAAGCAATAAAATCAAGTTTTGTGTTATTCTTCAGCCTTGCTTGTGTTTCATTGCATTCTCTTGCCTCTACATTACATTTAAAGGTATTTTTGTGCATTTTTAGTTTCTTGCAAGATCTAAATGGTTGTTTTTAATGGAAATGGTGTTGTGAATGTTTGTTTCTAGATTTTGGTGTTATTTATGCCCTCTTTATCTCCATTTATTCCCATTTTCATTTATTATAGAGTGTCCCAACTATTCATACCTAATTTTACACCTCCTTCGTGGCCTGGAAACATCAAAAATGGGTTGGGGTGCTTTAAGGATGGTATAATTAGAGATTTATGTCATTTGTAGACATGGAAATATCTTTTAAAAATGTTGGGATTGGGATTTGGAGGGATTTAGTGACACCTAAAAAGGGTTGACCTACCCTGCTACTTATGTTCCTACCTTTGACCAAGGTGAGAGAACCCACTAGGTAACCCTAAAATGGAGAGTGGAGAATGGGATTTGTATTCCTTAGTTTCTTTGAAACATGGCCATGGATGAAAACTTAACTCTCACGAGTTATCACAATAAATGGTGCATATGTTAATCCAACTAGACTCAGGTTACTATAGACAACAATAAATTCCACATGTTTCTGCATACTCCTAGTAGGGGAAATGAGATTTACAAAGTTCCTTGACATATGTTTATAAGCAAATAAAAATAAATAGTTTAAAGGATTGAAATCATAATAGGTTTGTATTTGTGTGGGGATGTGAGATTATACCATAATGGAACTAACTGTAACACAATTCTAAAAACTTAACAATGGTGGAATGTCATCATGGATGCAAAGAACATTCAATAAATTTAAAACAATCCCTTGGAAAGAAGATTTGCATTCATGATACCCAAAATGCATGATCCCATATAACCCTAATAAAATAGAAAAAAATACTTTTGTTAACATCCCATAAAATGGTCATGAATCTTATCCATTATGCCTAAGATACACTCAAAGGCTAACAAAAATCCATTCAAAAAATGGCTATAAAAGGAAATTAAAATTGTGCACAATATTGTAAAGAGAATGCTCTAAACCAAACACTCGACCCAATTACCATAATACAACCATAGAGGAAAAATTTGGTGTAATTCGGAGGAGAGATGTGAATAGAATATTGCAGCAAGAAATATAACAGATTAATTAAAGCACATCACCCACAATGTAATAGGATAAATCCATGAGCATACACAGTTCATTTTAATTTCCAAAAAATATTAACAAGGGAACACAAAACATATTCTCTCAATGTCCATCAATGGATGTAAACTTGTAACCACCTTGACACCAAATATTTTAAAGAGAAAAAAAATCAATTGTATCTCTTTAAATAGAATTTGATATTTTATAGTAGTATCCTTCAATTTTTTTCAAGCAAGTTGAAAATTTAACCCCCCTCCTTGTATGAGGAGGTGACCTCATAATTATACAATATTTATATTTCCTTGTGACTAATTTTTCCCCATAACATTTAGTGAATATTCTGTCCAATTCCATTTAAAAAATCGAGATAGGGATATACCTCACCCGGAATGGAAATATCTAATTTTTCTATTACTCCTTTGAAATCATTTTATTCCCCACACTACTAGGTGGAGAAACCATTGGATAGGTAATGCCCGGTGTGATTTTTATTCTCTTATCTTCTTATGATGACCGATGTTCCATGTCATCATTCTCCATATCATATTTTTCTGCATCGATCTAATTCTTTCCACTATTAAGAAAGTCAAGTTTTATAGAAAGGATAAATCTTTGATGATTATTTTGATTTAATGTAACTTGATTTGACACTAACCATCTCCTCCTTTTGGGAATCCATTTCGGGATACACATAATTATTGTCATTCCTTTTGAACTAAATTTCCTTTTTGTGTGATCTGTTAAATCAAGCCAAATGACTCCTTTCTTAGTGACGCCAATTAATTTCTACCTCGTGTGAGTATCAAAAAATAATCGGCCTTCAATTTTGATATGATTTTTACACACATCTATTCTCATAATCCATTTTATAATTTTCACCACTCTCTTCATAGTTTCATATCTTTCCTTCGAGCTTCAGTGTGAAGAAGTTAGTGGAAATCCATTTTATTTAAAATGGAATAAGTAGAGTTAGGATCCATCTGTGAAGAACTTTCCTCATAATCTTTTCACTTAGTTTTTGATTTCTCTAGCCCTATGAAGAGTTTTAAGAATTATTTTTGACATTTTAGATCGGGAGGAATGTGATGGGCCCTTAACACTATGTGTTGTTAGGGTGACACTGATATGGAGATTGGTTAAGATAAATCCATTTTTATTTCTTTTCGAATCATGTACTATCATTTGTTTCACTGGGAGGATCAGAAGACTCCTGAATAACTAATTTTTTTTTCTTAAGTGAAATCCTAATATATCAAATAATACCATCCAAAAATCTCCCCTCTTCTTTACTGAGAATTAGCTGAGAAATAAATTCTTGTGGATGCGTACATTTTTCAGGAGGATTTTCCTATGGATAATATATCTTTTCTTTCTTATGAATTGGCTACAATAGCAAAATTTCTTACTCACCTAGAGAAAATACCATAAGAGCCTTCAATTGTAAAGGATTTTTAAGTACCTTCATCTATTCTGAACAAATGTAGAAGGGGTGTGTCCATCTTGAGGCATCCAGACCAACCAACTCCAAACATGACCAAAACTTCCCTTACTTCTCCTATAACCACTTCCATGTCATCCTCATCTTCGAAAGTCATGGTAAAAAGGATTATCTCAAATGTGGTTTAAGCCTTTTGGAATGGGTTTCTTCTTATGAGAAGAAATTGGAACTAATTCAAATCTTATAAGGCCCTATAGGAAAGTATTGGTGAACTCATGGAACTAAATATATCTCATGATCTTTCAGGGGACATTCTATTTTTCAGGGAACTGAAGAAGCTAGAGAGTTTTTATTCAATAAAAATAGATTGTTGAGCAATATTCCTGCCTTCAAGGAGGAGTTTATGACTATAAATTGATATTTTATCTTTCCCCTTTTTGCAAATATGCCAAAAATTATGTAAACATCTCAAGGTTTGGGGCCCCTATAGATTCACCATATCATTAATTTTACAAATAATTCACAATGTGTCAATATATTTCATGTGTAACACCCTGAACTATTGTTACTTTCTCATTTGCATTCAAGTGTTGATATGTGATTTTCCCATATGAGGATATGTTATTTTGGTTTCAAGAAGTCATGTTTGATTTGGTTATGTCTTTTCTAATCTTAAGATCTTTGATTGAATAAGAATATGCTTGGATTCATTTTCTTTCATTTCTCGCATATGAGTGTAATATAATTTCTAGGAGATTGTAGACTTATCTATCTTTATGACTCATCCTTGGATCAAATGCATTGATCCAAGGAATGTTTTAATTATATTCAGGATGAATAATTATGTATTGACATTTTGTGAATTATTAAGTCTAACTGAACTTAGAATATATAATTTCTTTTAAACCTCCTTCATGTGAAAATATTTCTATAGTGGGAAGTTTTGTTGGATTCTAGAAATTAATCCTGGTAGGTCATTGCAATCAAAATTTGGTTTCAGTCATTTTGGCATCGGAAAGAACTTGGACCTTAAGTCAGGTAATATATGTGAGTTTCCCATCTAAATCTATTTTAATTTATGCAAAATCCATAATTTGATTTGAGAACTTTGTATTATGTTTGAATTCTGAATGATGATTTTAGCCTATCAAAGTGGACCTAAGCTAGAATCTAAAAGGTTATTAGTTTGTAAATCTAAACTATAACCTATTGTTGCAAAGGTTAGTTAATCTAACCTAGTCCTAAACTATGTAATTGATACTACCTAAGGGTTATCTAAACCTAATACTAAGGTGAGTGACTAATGTTATATCCTAAGGTGTTAAAATTAAATTTACCTATGATCTAACCTAAGTCACTAACCTATCCTAAACTAGTGCTATGAAAAGGAACCAAAGGGGTCACAAGTTTTGGGCGGTGGTTTCTATGGAATTTAAGGTAGGGATAAGGTTGAGAGGATAGGGAGTACGGTCAAGGTTAGCAGAGGTTAATTTGGTAAGTGGGGGCTTACGTGGCAGCAAAGATCTCTAAAAATGGAAACTCTTGTTTATATGAATATGGAGCTTGCCAAATTTGGCGGTGGTGGAAATGGAAAACAGGTGGGAGAAATGAATTTAATGCAATTAAATTACATGGATCCTCAATCCCGGACATCCTTGAGAGACATGTAAAGGGAATTTTGTTTGGTTGTTTCTTTTTTATGCTTTCCATTTTTCACTTTGCATGAGCACTAGTTTTTTGAACTAGCAGTTTACTCTTCGTTGCATGGCAATTTTGAAAGTTTCAAACTTACCTTTGTGTCATTGGGAATATATAAGGCATGAAGGAAGTAATATTTTGTTGTTTAATCTTTCATGGAAAAGAAGAGAAAGGGTGAGCTCATCCAGAGGTCTTCTTCGACTTTTAAGTGACACTATCAGGCATGATAGGCCCTAACTATTAAAATATTACTTTCCTTTAAATGTTTTCATTAAAAGAAATATGTTCTAATGATATATGTGTATTTTTGGCTTGTTGGTAACAATGATTTGTGGGTTTTGTGTAAACTTGGGTTCTGGGTTGAACATGGAAATTTTGGGTTCTGAAGGAAACTTGTTTTCATTGTTCTTTTGTTCCTTTGCTATGGATTAAACTTGGAGTTCTTTATCTAGTTGGAACTATTGCATTACCTTTCTTCACTTGTGTATTTGTAACTAAGTAAACTATACCAGACTCCATAGGGTTTTCTTGGTGATGAAATTGGTGAATGTGTTTGATTTCTTAAGATCCTTATTGTTGTTAATGATCTGGTTGTATTCATCGATCTGGGTTTTTGTGAACAGTTGTGTTTTCATACCCATTTGGGTAAACAACTAGCTGACTGTTGTAAGCTCTTATCTGACTGATTTATTAGATTAAAAACTTGTTCCATGAAAGGAAACATTTTAAAAGACTACGTGTTTTTAATGCTATGGTAATCTCTTATTGCTTTGGCTATGAATGGAGTAATAGATTGTTTGCTTCACCATGAGAAACTCTGACTATAACAAGTTCATGTTCAAGGAAATTGGTAAATGATTTCATGGATGGGTTGTTGGTATACTATATAAAACTTGACTGTTACAAATTGTGTGTTTTAGAATTATTGAATGATTTAAATCCTTATCTTCTCTTGTGAAGGGGTTGATTTCTTTTTAAATTTGTAGGTACTACGAGTAATACAGTTTATGGTTTAGTTGTTTATTTTTAAGGTAACCATGAATGTTAGCAATACGAGTTTATACTGAAAGAATAGTCGTTGAATGGACTTCATGTTCTTCTTGTGAATTCTTGGTTGATCTTGGAAAAGTTGTAATAAGAAATTGTGTTTATCAATTCTAGGTTTTTAAACATACTTAGAAATTGACATTAGAGTTGAAATGGGTTGAAGCATATGGAAGACCTGTTTTTAATCTGACTGTTATTATATATTTAATTATAAACATTTCAACCTTGCGTGTTTTTGAAAATAGGATTTGAATATGTTTATAAATACTGAATATTCAATCTTGTTTAGTGTATTATAATGAAATGGCACCAGATGATGAGTCGGTCCAGCTAGATTAGTATTGGATTACTATGTAATCAAGGGAAAACGTTAAGTTAACCTAACTTTATTTTAATCTCAAATGGTTTGAGCATATGAAGGAAAGTATCATGTTTCCTTTGGATCGGGTTTATATTGAGTTCGATAGGTTGTAATTTTTATGTTAAATGTTGATATTGGTTGCATTGGATGTATAGTGGTAGATCCTATAGGGATCTAGGGGTAATTCTATATGGTGGCTCTACCTGAACCAAACTGTAGAATGTACTTAAGTGCTAGAAATAGATTCTTATTCCTTGATTAGATTTATTAAATGGTTATTATTTCTTGGAAATTGGATTTAGTTCTAAAACTTGGTTATAACAGTGTTTTGGTCATCTTTTTTTATCTTTGAGTTGAAAAGGAAGGTTGGAAAGGGGCTTTAAAAGAAAGAAATTGATATTGATCCTTCTTGAATGTTAATATACTCTTTATTATAATTATTTAAGGAACTCAATCAATAAAGTTATGGGATGGTAGATTATTACATTAAGATGAAAGAAACATTAAGATTAGGGATCCTAATCTGAAAGACTCCTTTCATTTTACAGCAGTGTTAAGATCTTGTTTTAAACTTACTATTTGTTATTTTCTTTGCAAACTAATTCAATATTTATTGCCTTGCATACTTGTCATGGATTGAAAATCAAGTATAATAAGATGAAGGATGATTGGTAAGTGAACTTGCAAGTGGTAGTAAACCATTCCTTCTGTTTAAATTACTTTTTTATGAACCTGTTGGGATGAATACTTTCAAGTGGTTTAGTGTTAAATAAAAGGTGATCAAATCATGATATACACTATTTCATCTTTTTTGGATGATTAGGTGCATAATAAACAAGATGTTCCTTCTTACTTTCTTGCAAATGAGATGAATCATCTAAAAAGATTAAGTTGAAATTACATCCGTAACTTAAGTTATGATATGAAGTTGTATTATAATTAGTAGGAAGAAAAATCATAGTGTATTATGATTTTGGATTGTTAAGGTAATTGTTGGAATCAATTATACTTTAAATTTAGGAAAAGTAAAGTAGAATATTCTTTCTATCCATTTTGTTTTAACAGTACTAGACTCTTTATATTGACTTCACTTTAAGTTAGAAAGTATGAAGTAATTGATGTCATTATAACAGGGTTGTTTAATTGAAACAATTAGTGGAATGCAATTGTTTTAAGGATTAGTGCTTATCATGCTTAGTTCATTGAACTGACCCGTGCTAGCAATTTTTGCAGATGGACTTCGTAAGTGGTAAAGGAAGACAAAATCTGATATGATGCATTGACTGCTCTAAGTTGGTTCTTATGAAGAATTCTGATTTGATTTCTAAATTGTATTGTGAAAAGAAAATTTATCTCTTTTGTTTGAAGGATATTATCCTAAAGTATGCTTAAAATGCATAAGTTGTAATTGTATGGGTTTGGAAATGAATGGAAAAGTGAGAAATTACTTATGTAGAATGTGTAACTTATCTTGTTGGGATGATCTTCTTATTATCTATATGAATGAGTGTGCATTCTTATTTTTTATACAATGGAACATAGATGAATTTCTTAAGTAAGCCATAGCTAATTAAGTGGTTGAATACTACATTCTTGATTAGTGATTCATTATAACTTATGATTGTGATTAAAAACTGTAAATAAGATCACTACATTTAAAGGAACATTGAGAGTGGGTTATGCCCTAAAATGTAGCCATAAGAAGAAGAGGACTTTCCCCTCTTGTAATGCACTAATTATAAAAGGAATATATGGTTATAGATCACTAAGACCTAATAAGTATTAAGTCCGATATGTCTCGGCCTATTAGGTTGATACATTTCCTTCGTTGGATAAGTTATTTTTATATAACAAAACTTAAATTATTGTTGTCCTATTTTTTTGGATAAAAGGTTATTAGGTCCCAACCAACAACCAGAGAGAAACCTTAAGTTAATTAAGACCCTTTTGTAAAGTTGAACCCTAATTATAAAAAGGTAACTTAAAGAGTGTTGGACTCGGGGTTAGGAAGGCTGCCAAAATATGTAGTTATGTAACCCAAATATAACTTAACATAAGTAAATTCTTAGAGGTATGTACATCTTTTTGAGGCTATTCCATAGGATGTTGACACACATCAACTGCAAGGTTGTACCTTCGAGAAGATTAGGATCTTCTCGAGGATACAACAATGCAGATGACATGTGGAAACACCCTTCTACATTGATCATTAAGATTTACACACCTGAAACTTGATCAAGATTTCTCTATGGGACTGGCTAGGACCATATCAGGTTATGAGGAAGCCCTTTGAGACTCAGGGTACCTTGGCACATGGGGTTAACTTTGGTTGACCTAGTATGCCAATTTAGCCATAGTCTTTAAGAGCCTCTTCATATCATGGACTATGATGTTAATCGAACTAGAGTGAAACCTTAGGACAAGGGGACTGATAGAAGTTAGTATAAGACATTCTATATAACAATAGAGTGGGGTGAAGGACGTATTCCAGATTGACAAGTATGTCATCAAGGAATAAGTAATACGAATAGTATGTTATAAATCTTTGGCCAAAGTATCGCAAGTTACTGATTGCGTTGTCCTATGTCACCTAGTCTAAGGATCGTGATGCCAATGAATATTGGTAAAATTATTCAGATAGGTTCCTTGGGAAGATCACTCATAACCCGGAATAGGGCAAGAGAACCATGAATATGAATTATTTAGTAGAAAACTCCAAGCTCGATGTTACACATGAATAGATCGATAGTTCACCGAGTCATGGAATGAATAGATCAATGGTACACCGATTCATTACAACTGCATATGGTTATCTATTATAAGAATGATTGTTATGAGATGTGTGCTCTAAATCATTTATTTAGAATAGAGAACATTAATCATGTAAAAAAAATTCCTTGTTTCTAAAGTATTAAAATGGAAATGTTACATCATCATTGAATTTTTTTCCATCTAATATCACATTTCTTGAATTTACATTTTCAATACATCATGCAGTATACAATTTGGAATCTGAAAAATTAAAAAAGTACAAAATTTAACAAGTACAAGAATAAGAAAAAACTTAACAAAAGAGGAAAGTGTTAGGGAAGAATCCTAAGTTTTTTCATGCATATTGGTATCAACTTCAAGTTCCTTGACATCTTCCTCTTGTGTCTCAGGCATCATTTTGTTGTATGCATCAAATCTATGAAATATCTAGGTAATATCCTCTTCATTTGGCCCAACATGGAACATGAATATCATATTTTGTCTTCTCATCATTTGATAAAATTATTTTATTGCACTCCTCTTCCTCACCCTTTTTGATAATTTGGTTATTTGGTGCTCCAAATTAACAAACCTCTTAATAGTATTATAACTGAAAGGGACCTCGAGATATTTTTATCAAAATTTTGTGTTAGGGAAAATGTCCCTAAGTTTCCATAAGTAACTATATCCTCCTCAGGTACCATTTTTTCAAGTATATTATCCAGATAGTCAATGCACTCTGTAATTGTGTTCCTTCCCGCAAAAAAAAAAATCTTTAATCGATTCGAGTCTCAATTATAATTCAAATTAAGTTCGAGATAAGTATGTTGCATCCCATTTTCTTCAGGTGGAATAATTTCCTCCTCTTCCACCAATTGATCATCCAACTCGGTTATTGCCTCAAGTTTGGGAAAGATACCCTCCCAATAATACAATTCATCATTGCATTTCTCTAGTTGGTCTTTAGCATCATTGATTCTTTATGTCAATTGGGAAAAATATTTTACCGTACCTTCTATAATTTTACTTCCCCTTTTAGATAGTTCTTCCTTCCATTTTTCCACATCACCAACCTTTTCTCTTGACCTCTCAACTTCACTTTAAACTTCTAGAGTTATGGTAGTAGCAACTTCCTACCCTTCATCGTGGACGTATCCATTTTTATTCATATGACGACAATGTATTTATTTTATACTTCAGCTACCTCTTTATCTCCTTCTCCTCATCATTTTTTGTAATGACCTCCAAAACCACTATGGCATCTTGTTTAAAGTTTTCTCTGGTAGGTTTCCCAGTGTGGGATATGTGTGACTTTGTAGTCACTCAATGTAATTTCACTCTTTAGTTTATCACCATGTGGAGTAGCCACCTCCAAAGTCCTAAATCCTTGTTGATCAACATAAGTATTAGTTAGGATTATATCCTTTTTAGGAGCTCTTATAGGCTTTAAGAACACAATACTTCCAATATCCACTATTTTCTACCTAAATTATCACCTTCTCCTTCCTTGGAAGGAGTGTTCCTAACCACCCAGTTGTGGGATTATTTCCCACATTGGCTCCTTGTTGTGTAGATTGTTGGGGTTCATAAAATAACACCATTTTCTTAGATGTATATGGGGTTTCTTGCAATATCGGCATATCTGCATGTGGCTCTTCAATTTCCATTACTTACTTCTTAGGCTCAACATGCAATGCCTTCATCTCTAATTTCTTCTCCTTTTATTCCATTGGATGAGACTCAATCACTGGCCCTTGAACCTTGTCATCAACTAGTATATCCTTCTTATCACTGGTCTCTACCAAATTAGTAGTCGTTTCTGCACTTTCTATAAAAAAATTGGTAGGGCTTGCACTCTTATGTGGTTTATCAACTTCTACACTATCTACTTCTTTCTAAGGATAATTTTCAATTGAGATAGTACTCTCTATGGATGGCTTACTTATAAGCTTTTGAATTACTAGTTCCTCTTCTCTTGATTATGCTTCACTTTTAACTTGAACACCTTGAATTTTAACATATGATTCAACAATTTTTGGTTGGGGAATTTCTTCCATCTGAATTTTCTCTTGAGAAACATTCTCATCCCCCAATGTAGGTAGTTCAAGTGTTAAACCAACAATTTTAGGTGTAGGAGTTTCCTCAAACTATTCTACATCTACCACTTCAATTGGTTCATTTACCTTCTCTTGTGATTGAGTGGCCTTAATCACATTCTAGCCTTCATAATTGAAACATTTCTAGCCCTTGTTCTTCTATGATATTCATGGGATGAGTATTTAGGGAGCATTATGAATTATTTGGTCCATAGCCAAACCTATTATTATCCCTATATGAAATAGGGTTACAATTGTAGCTTCTTGTGGTACTGATGATGTAATAGGGGAACTTGTTTGGAGTTGTTATATAACTTCCTACTCTATCAATGTTGTAATAAGTTTCTTTTGGGCCTCGGTCGGTGGGGTTTGGTCAATCACCTTTGGTTCCTTGCTCATATAAACATACTCCCTTGGGGAAGGGATACTTTTATACCCGAAGTGCCATTTTCTCTCACCGATGGAGGTATCAATTTGATCTTTTTAATAGCTCTTTCAAAATATTTGAATTCGGAAATTCTTTCTCTTTGGCACTCTACAGTTTGAGTTATGGATCAATGTTTGTTAAGAATCCTTTCATCATCTTTCCAGTCTTAATGATTCGGTAGGGTTCTTGATGGAGTCCCAGTTTAGATATACCTTCCCCTTAGCTCTGTAATGGATTTGTTTGAGTTATAGGGGCATCTTACATTTATTTTTGAAGGATCCCTTCAACCTTTTGGGTTAAAACTAACATAAAAGTGTTCAGATCTACTACTGACAATAGTCATGTTGTCATGTAAATGTGTAATAGGGAAATTGACTATTTCTAAGCATGACAATTATACCCCTGTGCCAAAATTTTCATGTTTTATCATTCTTATGCACCTCAAGTCAAATCCCTCAGTCTAGTCATCCCATATTTTATGTAAAATTTATCCCCTAGGTTATTTAGGAAATTTTATTCATTCCCCCTAGGTGATTTTAGGGATTTCTAAAAAGATGTTATCTTCTGGCAGTATTGGGAAGGGTTATCACTCACCTTCCTAGGATTGGATCAACCACCCTAGAGAGGAAAAAAAGGGCCAAATTAAACATGGAGGTGAATTTAATAACTTGTAACATCATGGAAATAATTTTGGAAGGTTTAGGTAAGTTTTGAAAGATTTGGAGCAGTTTGAGTGAAAATAGGGTTCACAAGCCTAAGTAGTACATAGGCCTAAAATAAGCTGCTGGATTTTAGAAGATGATTATGGGAGATTTGGATGGAGTTAGAAGAAAAAAATACATTATAGAAATAGGATTAAAATACCTACATGATGATGAAATAATATTTTTCACAACACCTTGGCACATAGGATTGGAAGGCAGTTTTTATCAGGTAAAAGTGGAGTCTCAAATCACAAATCCAATTTTTCAAGGATCAAATGAATTAATAAATAAATTATGCCCCCACCATTGGATTAAAAATTACATTTCTAGTCATTATCATATAAAATTTCACCAATAAATTCCACTGGGAGCTTAAGTTATCTTCTTTCTAAGTTTCCCTCTCAAAGGCAATTTAGGACTTAGTCATTTTTCGGGAGGACATGTGTCAGCACAAGGAGCTTGACACGATTTTATGTCCCCGATGTCCCTAAGGTCAGGTAAAAAAACCATGGAAAATTATCCCATCCCCCATGTGACCTCTGGGACCCTCATATGATCTCCCACTTGATAGTTCAACCCCCAGGTGCTTATTTGGAGCATTCATTCCCTACCATTGGATCGGGCACCACGTGTCAACTCTAAGACCATCATGGAATTTAAATTCCATTATACACCTGATTTGGGGGACATAATACCTTGAAAAATTCATGCATCCCCCATTGGGAGTCTTTTGGACACTCATGTGACCGCAGTTTAGCCCCCGGGTGCTTATTTGGAGCATTCTTTCCCTGTCCGTTGATTAGGTGCCACATGTCACTTCCGGGACCACCGTGGAAATTGATTTCCCTTATGTCCCTAAGGTGATGGACATAATACCTTGAAAAATACACCCATCCCCCTATTGGTATCCTTTTAGACATCCATATGACCAACTTTCAACCCCCAGGTGTTTTTTTGGAGATTCCACTCCTGTCGTCGGATCAAACACCACATGTGTCAGCTCCAAGACCATCGTGGAAACTAATGTCCCTTTTTTCCCTAAGGTGAGGGAAATAATACATGGAAAAATGTGCCAAACCCCCTATGGGGAGCCTTTTGGACATCCATGTGACCTACTTTCAGCTCCTAATGCTTTATAGCAACTTTTTTCACCTTCATTCCTTGTCGTCGATTGCCGCCAGTGTTGTCCTCTTGACCACCATGGAATTTGATGTCCCTCATGTCCATGAGGTCAGAAACATCAAGCATGGAAAAATTCTCCCAAGCTCATCCCTCCATGCATTGAAAATTTTGAAAAAAGCTAACTGTCGCTCATTGCTTCTAGTGCTTCCAACTGCTTCCACTCCTGTGCACAGACAAGCTTCCTCCTTCCTTTGCAACTCTCTTCCATCACTCCACCATTGCAAAAAACTTAGACCAAATCAAAAAAGGAACTAAAATACCTTACCCATGACAATAAGTAGGTCTCAAAAGGAATTCTCATCAAGATAAGAAGGAGAAACAAAGAACAATGGAAAAAGAACAATAAAATCTCCATAGCCAAAAAATGGAGATCTAAACGAAGCTTGCAAACTAGTGCATGAATCAATGAACAATTTATTGTTGTTTGTTCCTCTATCCAAGACCACCAAAAACATAACCTCAAACCCTCCTCTCATGCAATAGAGCATCCACAACAAAAAAATCTCCTTTCCAGCTTGAATGAAGAAAGAAGTGGGATTTCCTGTCAAACCGGTTACTAGATTGAAGTAAGATCGCACGTGAAGCTCCAAAAAAAAAAATCAAATCAAAATATAATTTTATTCAAAAATGGAGGATAAAATCAGACTTGCAATTTTAAAGTCCATTAATAGCTACATACCCAAAAGCACTTTGCCAAGTCCAAAACTTAAAACATTAAAATCTCTTAGACTATTAAGCGGGTGGGCCTGAAATTTCAGAGGGTGATATTGGGAAAAAAACCCATATTAAAAAACTTTGTTCCACGTCAATCCGACTCCCAAAAGGTAACTTTCTAAAAATAGTAGGTCTACTACATAGAAACTACTATTTTGGGAAAGTCTTCGACAGAAAAACCTGAGAAGGAGAAGAAGACATTGGAGGTGCACTACAATTTAGAATTCACCATAATGGACATTTTTGGCACTTACTAAAAATAGTAAGTGGGCCCTCGAGCACCTGCTAAAAATAGAAAGTCAATCCAGAAGGAATGTGGAACACAAGGAGAAAGAGAAAACTAAGCCGCAACATCCAGTTGAAGATCAGGGACTTACTTTTTCACACTTACTAAAAATAGTAAGTTGTTTTTTCAAAAAGAAATCATGAAGCATAAATGGACAGGGCATAATCTAGCGCAACCCTTCACTTCTGAGTAAGAAAAAGTGTCATCTCTATCATCATACTATGTAGAGTATGTGATAGTGAGGATGTCAATAGTGTCTTTCGACACTCATTTCATGCTTTAATTGGTATGCGAGAGGTGTAATTCACAATTGACTCTGTTGGGGATCATTCACAAGATGATTCATTAGGATCCTATCTGAATCAGCCAAGTAGTGTGACAACATTGAGGGGAGTCAAGATGATATTTTTAAGAATGGATCTCCATGAGTGATGCCCATGGTCACCAAATGAGTCATGCGACAATGTATTTACACATGGTGTTCACACATCATCCAGTGTATAAGGAATTCAAGATTTAGAGTTTCACTACATTTGGAGCTTTCCATCAACAAGGATCAACATACTTCATCGGGCAACATCTCTTCTTCCTCTCTTCATCTCTCTTCTTTCTCTCTCCATTCTAATTCTTCATTATGTGTCATCATTTTATTTCATCGTATTTCACTTAATTGACCTATTTCATATTTGTAAAAAGTATTTTCTCAAAATTATAAGAGAAATACTTAATTCATGGAAAATGAAAGGTCATGAGTAGAATATGGAAACCAAGAGTCATGTGAGGGAGGTGAAAATTCAAGTCTAATTTATAAATTGTAAATCCATTCCCATTTCAAAGGGTTGGTGATTGATCTTGTAAACTCAAGAGTATATTGTACTTTAAGAGAACAAAGGAGATAGCCATTTTCATCCATTTTCCCCCCTTCTAAATTTCCTCCATTTCCCCACTATTTACAACTTCTATTTAAGCATCCAATACGAGAAGAAGTTTCTAGCTTTCTTTGACTGAGGGGTTTCATGATACTTTGAATTCATCAAATTCTATTTGGTCTTGTTTCCATTTACATTTTTGTTTCCTCTAAATTTAATGCACGTGTTAAAGTTTCTAATTAATGTGTGTGGGAATTTGACACCTTTTCATGCACATGCATATCAACTTAAAAGTAGAGGGACATAGATTCCCAGAGCGTTGGTGACCAAAACAGGTGTTTTATTTTTTTCCACTTTTAAATGCTTTCAAGGATATTCAATTTTAATCAACTTAAAAGGATTGTATACTTCCAAAAACTAATCAAAATATGATTTAGATTGAATTCAAACTGAAATTAAGTTTACAATTTACTCAAAATTTCACTGTTTGATCGAAGCCCCAAAAATCATTATTTCTTGATTTTAATCGATTTTCCAATTTTATCAATTACTGATTATAGTTGCATCCATATTCATATTTTGAATTTAAATTACTTGCAAATATCAGAAACTGAAAATAAAATCAGAACACAACACCCATTGTTTACGAGGTTCAAAATTCCTACGTCCCCGGTTCGTGATGAACCAATCCATTAATAATGTTAAAAATGTAAATACAATAACATTTACATTAACCAATAATGAATCAAAAACCTGCAAAACTATGTTTCAGACCTTTGAAGGATGTTAATGGAGCTTAGTCTATGTCCTTCACCTTCCTGATCCACTTGCAAAGTGTCTCCCTTTGGTTCTATACCTTTGTGTGACTTTAATAGCACATAAATCTATCACAAAAATCTCCAAATCGGATAAATTATCACACCATCACAATCGTATCAAAATTTTGAGAAACTTTCATATATAACTCGAGATCTGGAAGTGAGCAGAAGTGCTCCAAAACTTGCACTTTTCCAAAACTACCTTATTGGCTTGACACAGACCTGACACTTGTTTATTACAAATACAAGTGAGCTTTATTTATACCACTTACAAGAGGGTGGCGGGTTGGTAAGGCCTCTTATTTTTTTAGATGAGGTGTTGGGTTCAAATCCCCCTTCCATAGGTTTAGGTGCCCAATTTAGCCATTGACCCCACATTAGGTGGGAAAGGGATAGGATAAGCCTTTAAATAGCTTTTTTCCACAAAATCCTCCTTATCCCATGGGATTTAGGCTTATTCCCATGGAATGGATTAAATAAAATATTATTATTATTATTTTAAATCCAAATCCACTAAAAACCTACCAAGTGTCATGCCCATAATATGCCATTTGTCCACGTCAGTGTGTCACATCATCATTTGACCACAACTTTGACTATGCATATCTTTCACATACGAACTCAGATTTGGTTCATTCAAAATGCGTCAAAAAGCTTGCGAACGAGATCTATACCATGAATCTGATTTTTAAAAAATTACAATACCATCAATTTTTCCTTGTCACTAATTGCCATGTGTCACCTTGCCATTGGTCCACTTGTTGACCTTGTTGACCAAAGTTGACTTCCATGTTGATTGAACTTTGACCGGACATAACTTGAGCTCAGAGTGTCTATTTTTCATGTTCTTACAGTTGTCAAAATATCTCTAAAAATCTACTACATTGGAATGTTCTAGGGAATTTTAGGGAACTTTTCACTAAAAATTATCCCCGATCACTCCTCCCTACTGAGAAGGTTTTTTTCCACAAAAAGCTATGTATCAACCCACAAAACATGCTTATCTCTTCCTGCATTACAAAAACACATAAAGAACAAAGAACAAAAATAACATTATAGGTTAATAAAATGTAAATATTTTATTAGCTAATTACATAACCGATCAGATAATAACACCCAATTAAGCTAGTGTTCAATTGAAAACGTTACTGCAACCCTATCAACTCTACACTGCACACAACTGTGAATTGTCATACCCCACTATAATGCCATCACAAATAATTGACTAGATAATAACACCCATTCTATTACAGAAAGCTAGTGTTCAAATGTCACTTTGTGATATGGCCAATTACTTAAATTACAATTTCATAATGCATCAATATACCGACATCTAAATTGCCCATAATTAGGCTAGTGCCCACTGTCCATCTCGAAATCAAACAATTACAAGTATTCACTATCCAAAATAAAATAGACTATCAACACCCAAAAATAGCTATATTCAACAACTGAATCCACGTGAATCTTCCCAAAATAGTGTATCACCATCACAAATAATAAGTCAGATAATAACACCCATCTATAATGGAAGCTAGTGTTCAACTGACACTTTGTGATTATGTTGATTACAACTGCAAATATTCACTATCTAGAATCATTAAACCATCAATGCCCAAAATGGCTATAGTCAAAATTTGAATCAACGTGAATATGCAAATATTATATCCATACACTGAACTATAAAGGGATAGACTATAAATTGTATGCTTACCCAAATTGGTGAACTACCATAATCTACAAAATGATCACCTGGTACCTTTGCAAACCAGTTTGTTAGTGTAATAAATTTACACCCTAATTGCAACCACATTTGATAGTTACAAAAATCAAATTTTCCCAAAATAAGGGTCTTATAAATTAGTGCAAATAACACATGTGGATACAACAAGTTTGTCTATTTATTACAATATCAAATAGGTGCTCGAATGGGTCTTATAAGCATCCATAATATTTACACAAATGACAACACTATAAAACTACAAGTTTCAAAATAGACATTCTGATGATGCCCATATCCATGCATATTGTTGTCAAAAATGGAATAACTAACCAAAATGTGAGAAGATGAATATGAGTATGATGAACCTATCACTCAAATCTTCTTTACGCTACTTCCAAATTATTTCAAAGTTGAATATAAACATAGGATCAAATCCCTAAAATATAGCTTTGAAAATGTTTGCATACTATCACTAGTTACTGTAATGCAAACATAAAGTTGAGGAATGTTTTTCCCATCCAATTACTTGGATTTCTCCATTTAGGTGGTTTTACTTCCCCAATACTAGAATGAGCATTTACATGAGTTAGATCAACAAATTTTGGTTTGACATTATTTTCCTTTTTAACAACTTTCCAATGTTACACTGAAGGAACATACCAACACATCTTAACATCATGACCATTCCTTTTACAATGGGAACAAAATTTAACTTCCTTATTTTTAGGAGTCTTACCCATTTTTCCATTCCTTGAACTCTGTCTAGGAAAATGATTCCCCTATTTAGGAGAGGTAACTTTTTTCCATTTCTCACCTTACCAGTGAGATTGGTCTTTTGCACCTGCCTTATCATTCACAAAAGGCATTAACTTCTTTATCATATTTTTCCTCTTCCAACAATATGCTGCAGAATGATTAGTACCTTCACAAAATGTGCAAGGAAAAGCATACCCCTGTCTACCAAAGCTATATTGTTCAAATTGAAAGAGTGTTTTAGAAGTCTTAGGATTTAATTTCCCCTTAGTTATATTTTTAGTGTAAGTGGGAGGAGGTGGAATTTCATTACCTCGTTTACCTACTTTCTTACACCTTTCATTGTTCCTCCTGATGGTGGAATCCTACAATTCTAGAGGTGTAGATCCTTGGTTGTTGGAAGCTTGTCTTCCTTCACTACTTTTTGAACTTTCTCCAATTTCCATTTTCCCACTAGAATAACCCAAACCTACAAACCGAGGTTGATCCTCTACCTATATTGGGTTAGCATCACCTTGTCCATTTTTACCAAGGCCTTTTCCATTAAATCCCATCTTAACCATTAGTTTAGACCCAATTCCCTTAGTGTGTTTTTCAAACTGACCCAAAGGAATATCTGAAATTAATGAGAGGAAGAATTAAAATGTGAACAACTTACAGTGCATTCTGTCATAGTACCTACATCTGATTTGGAAGGCATTTCCTTCTTGTGTTCACCTTGTTGCAGCTTTTCCAAGAGGGCATCCTTGGTCCGTATTTCTTCCTACAACTCTTTAACAAAGCCCATCAACTTCTTGCTTTGTGCAAGCATCTCATTGACATACTCCTCTTTCTTGGTTATAGAGGATTGTGGCTCAGATTTTAACCACACTATTTCCTCTTCTAAGGAATAAAAATTATCTCTCAAGAAAGAGTTTTCTTCCTGGAGTTGGCATGGTTTATGGCTTCAAGCTCATCCAGTTGCTCTTGTTTGGATGACTTGCCCATGATTCCTTGTTCCTATAAACACAACATATACTTCCAAAACTACACACTTGAAAAAGAAGATTAACAAGCCCCAAAATGTTTACACACTAAAAAATGAAATCAATATTGAAACTGAAGCCAAATTTTCAAACACAATTAGAAGCTAATCCAACAATCTAACTGCTCTAATACCAAACTTGATCCAAAAATGGGTGTTTTATTTTTTCCACTTTTAAATGCTTTCAAGGATCTTCAATTTTAATCAACTTAAAAGGATTGTATACTTCCAAAAACTGATCAAAATATGATTTAGGACTGAATTCAAACTAAAATTAAGTTTACAATTTACTCAAAATTTCACTGTTTGATCAAAGCCCCAAAAATCATTATTTCTTGATTTTAATCGATTTTCCAATTTTATCAATTACTGATTATAGTTGCATCCATATTCATATTTTGAATTTAAATTACTTGCAAATATCAGAAACTGAAAATAAAATCAGAACACAACACCAAATTGTTTACGGGGTTCGAATTCCTACGTCCCGGGTTCGTGATGAATCAATCCATTAATAATGTTAAAAAATGTAAATACAATAACATTTACATTAACCAATAATGAATCAAAAACATGTAGAATAATGTTTCAGACCTTTGAAGGACGTTAATGGAGCTCAACCTCTATGTCCTTCACCTTCCTGATCCACTTGCAGTGGTGTCTCCCTTTGGTTCTATGCCTTTGTGTGACTTTAATAGCACATAACTCTATTACAAAAGCTCCAAATCGGATAAATGATCACACCATCACAATTGTATCAAAATTTTGAGAAAATTTAATATATAACTCAAGATCTGGAAGTGAGCAGAAGTGCCCCAAAACTACACTTTTCCAAAATTGACTACTTATTGGCTTAACACAAACCTGGCACTTGTTTATTACAAATACAAGTGTGAGCTTTATTCATACCACTTACAAGAGGGTGGCGGGTTGGTAAGACCACTTATATTTTTTAGATGAGGTGTTGGGTTCATATCTCCCTTCCATAGGTTTAGGTGCCCAATTTAGCCATTGACCCCACATTTGGTGGGAAAGGGATAGGATAAGCCTTTAAATAGCTTTTTGTCCACAAAATCCTCCTTATCCCATGGGATTAGGCTTATTCCCATGGAATGGATTAAATAAAATATTATTATTATTATTTTAAATCCAAATCCACTAAAAACCTGCCAAGTGTCACGCCCATAATATGCCATTTGTCCACGTCACAGTGTGCCATGTCATCATTTGACCACAACTTTGACTATGCATATCTTTCACATACGAACTCAAATTTGGTCCGTTCAAAATGCATCGAAAATTGCAACGAGCTCTATACCATGGAACTAATTTTTAAAAAATTACAAGACCATCAATTTTGCCTTGTCACCAATTGCCACGTGTCACCTTGTCATTGGTCCACTTGTTGACCTGTTGACCAAAGTTGACTTCCCTGTATCATATACCTTTTGATCTCTAACTAAACTTTGATCGGACATAACTTGAGCTCAGAGTGTCTATTTTTCACGTTCTTATAGTCTTTGAAAATATCTCTGAAGGCTCTATTGCACTGGAATGGTCTAGGGAATTTTAGGGAACTTTTGATACTAGAAAAATATCCCCTGATATGTTGGCAAGAAATCCACAAGTTTTTCCACCTAATAAATTTTCTCACCAACAAGTCCACTCATCAATAATTCTTGAAGTTTGTCTTTTGTCGGGAACTTGAGGGGCATTTCCACCCAATGGATATATTTTATCATCTCCCTCATTCAAAGGAGGGAGATATTCCTCCAAGATTCTCAAATCTTTAAACTCTTTTAGCAGTTTAGTGTCTTTGAGAGATAGGTCCATACATTTCATTTTCAACTAGGATAACATTCTCCCCATTACCTTAGATATCCTATTATGTAAACTGACCGATTCCACTTCATTCCAATCTCAAGGTGCAATTGGTATTGACTCAATCTATCAATATAGTATTGACTTACTACTTGTTTTTCATCTATTATCCCCCGAGGGACAACTGTAATCTTAACATCAATGACTTGTCTAAGATTCATTCTAGATAAATCATTCATTCTAACCTCCTATTCATTTGTATAATTCATCTAATTGTCTTTGAAATAAGGCTCATACTCATAACTTATAACCCACCGATGTCATATTTAATTCTTAGCTCAAATTTATCCAATTGATACCTGTTCATTTCTTCCTCCATAAGTTTGTCTTTTACAATTGAAGGGAAAGAGTACTTTCCTACTTTGATAGGGAAGTTAATATTAGTTTTGTGTTTTCTTGTAATGAATTTGTGTACCACTTCTAATTTCCTTGAAATTTCAAGGAGGGCCCATTTATCATCAAGGTACCTAAGAAACATTAGTGGGTGACCATCAAAACCACTTACCCTGATATAAGTAAAGAACCTATACTAAATAAAATAACAGCCATACTCTGTATCACTCTTTTGGCTTTAGTAGAGATTTTTTATTAATCCCACTCTATCCTAAAGAGGTATATTACAGGTGCAAAGAATGCATCATTGACCTTTCTAACATTTCCCTTCCACTTTTCAAGTTCGGTAGGGGATAAACATCATATACCTTTTGATCTCTAAAAATTACTACTTTTCAAAGACCGGGAAAAATCTTATTGCTTGTAATATTGTAGATTAAGTATGACATTACGTATAACTCAAAATTGTAAGTGATTTGTGCCCTAATTTTCATAGCCATATCAAGGAGCTAGGTGTGAATTGATGTAGCTATGAAATTTTCCTAGAAAAACCTTTTTTTTTCCTCCATAATGACTCTTATATATGGACTCATCCATTCCCTAAACACATCATCTAACTCAATACCAACCATTCTACTTAATAAAACAATGATATCCTCAACCTCCTCTAAAAATTGTTCCTTGAGAAATCACTTAGGAAGTCTAGTAGAGGATCCCCTATCCTTTAGCTATCAGTTGGTGTTCATAAGCTTGGAATGGCCACTGGTTTCTTAATATGTGGTAGCCTCAACATTTGTCTAAATTCCCAAGGTGTTAGGGTTACAACTCTCTCACCACTCCCATCTAAAGCTTCCCTCTTTTCCAAATCATAGTTTTCAACACAGATCCTTACCAATTTTGGGAAGTGCACGTAAGAGTAAAATCCATAGTTAGGGAAATATGGTTAGCACTAATGGCTTCCATAAACTCAATTTTATTAAGAGCATTGAGTCATTGCAAAAATTCATCTAGGTCAGCATTCATCAAATTTGTGTCTATCACTTTATCGAATTCACTGGAGATACTTAAAGTGACATAAATTCCTTACTCCATAGCCTTCATTTTTATCTCATTACTTTTTAATTTCCCCTCCCAAAATACATGGATTTATATCCTATTCAAGGAAAAACACAAGAGTGAAATGATCTAGTATCTGAAAACTTACCCTTCTTCGTAGCTCTCCTTAAACTCCACCTCATGCTCACAATTTTAACTTCCTCAATTTTAATGTCTCCCTCCATAATCAATCTTTGTTCCTTATAACACAAATTTGTAATGGTGGGGCTTCTCAATTATTTTTATGCAATTATGAGGATTGAAACAATCATCCAAACTTTTAAAACATTTCCTTTATTTTTGAATCACATTAATGGTAGAGGAAATAAATTCTTTAAATCTCATCCATTCAATTTATATTTTCCCCTTTTAAATGTGATCTATCCATGTGTCTTCATTTGGAAAGAATCAGGAGCACAGTGATTTTTTTCTACACCTTTGCTTATGATTGAAGCGGTGCAAAACTATAATTTTGACATCCACACCCAAAGTGCTAACTTTCCTTGGAATAGCGACATGTGTCTCATTTTGCGACTGGGCTTGTAATCATACTTTTCACTTTATTTATGAGATGTTATTAATATGAGAAAGTAGATGCCTGACCCCACTCTCCAATAATATTATTACACATGTTTCTTTCAGGAGTGGGGATATACTTATGTTTTACATCTTGTACTATGAATATTCCATGGATATCCCTTCATCGGGCTTCGGGGTTTCTTTTACACTTTGCACATTTACATAACCTTGCAATTTTTCATAAAAGGGCCGCAAATGTAAAACCAATCAGAGACGCCATGTTTATCGAGTGTCGTGAAAGGAAATTCATTTTGTCTGAGGATTTGAAAATAAAAACACATAGAAAAATTTTCCAAAGGATTTACACAAGTGGTTCATAGTATTTACAAAAATTCATTTTACACAAACACAATCATGCTTTTCTGAATAAACAAGGATCTTTTACACCCGATCAATACATGAATACATCACTTTCTTGGCTCATTCTTGCTTGGTTATATGGGCATATAATCTTCTTATACATTACAAAGCTTTTGACGAATAAGATACAAATTTTCAGAAGGAACACTAAAATTCAAAGTACGAGATCAAAAATAGCACAAAAATCAACCACCCTTCTATTGGTGTTATCACTCCCCTTAGCATAGGATTTCTTCATTTTCATGCATTTTCCTCCCTCCCTAGTCCCTTGGAATCATATGATAGGATTACATAGTTGTATTTTCAGCATTAGGAATAGTTTTAGCCTTATATTAGGAAAGGGAACTAACCTTCTCTAGAGAATTATCTCAGTTTCATGGTCCTTCACCCAGAGATAATTCCATGTTTCCCAAAAAAACATTGATTGCCCATTTAATTTACATGCAATTGAATCGAGAGGTTGTTTTTTTGTGATAACAAAGAGAATAAACATATAGACAAAGTTAAATTATAAAATTTTAAAATAAAATGAAAAAAATAACATGAGGAGTCCCACTGGGCATGTCAGAATGTATGTAAAGGAAATTGATAGACAACAAAAGAAAAATGAAATTAAAAATATATATATACCTTCACTATAATCTATTGCAAACCTCAAGTAAGATCCTAGAATCTTTAAAAAAAATTGATCTTGTTGAATATTGACTTGTGGATGCTCTTTGATATTAATCTCCAATTGTGTTTACAAATGTTACGAGTAGATTTCACAAGGATGCTTGAACAAATTCAGAAAAACTTGGATGCAATTTTCCTAAAGCTTTAGGGATTAGTTTATAAAGGATTGGTTTGTCTTTTCTTATTGAACGTAAGGCCATGGAGGGTTTGAAGGTGTTTAATGATATCATGAATGCATATTCTTAAAAGAGCATTGGAGGAAGTTGTAGTAGTTTTAATGAATTGAATAATCCATTGAGGGCAGTAAATTATTATGTTGTAAAAGTTACATCTGGAAAGGTGGTTGTATGTGTAATTGAATTACCCCCACATTTTTAGGATTCTAGAAGAGTAGTTAACTAAAAATGGAGGTGAAGCCCAAATGGAGCTTAAATGGAGTCAAGTGGATAAAATAATTAAATAAATAACTAAAGTAATTAGTATTTAATTATGAGGAGCATGTTCGGTTTACCTTAGAAATGGGGAATGTGTGTTAAATGTTGGAGGTCTCAGGGTCAAATCCTCTAAATTTGGCTACCTCTATAACTTATCATTACTCGGATAGGAAGTGTTGGGTGGGTCACCTACTTCAGTGGTGGAGGTGGCTCTTGGCATGGTGCCAATTTGGATTGGTGTTCAATGTGACGAAAGTTGGGGAAGGCATGAAACCTATATTTAATGCGATGAGGTATGTCTTATCACTACCACAAGAGGGAAACATACAAATTTTATCAATGGGTAGTGGTGTAATGGTTATTGGGTCTCCTAGTAATTGGGAGGTTTAAGGTTTAAATCATGGCTCTATGTTAAGGTGGTCTAATACTAATGGTTTGGATACCTCGATGATGGGGCACCATGATAATGTGGTTTAATTTGTGGCTATCCGAGAGCTTAAACTTCAATCCTTAGATAGTTCCATGGTCGGTGTGGACTAGTGATGCCACAAAGGGTTAGGGCCCTCTCTTTAGGTAACCTCAAAAAAAAAATGTATTTAATTGTGAGGGAATAATTAACCATTTATTTTATTAAATGTTTTATTATATTATCCGAGAAAGGTGTAGGAATTAATTTAAATAATTCCAAAGGTGTAATAGAATTAAATTATTTAAGTCTAAAGGGTAGGAATGTGACTTAGGAAATAGAATTAATTTAATTAATTCTAGAAATTTAATTGATAGGGGGTATGTTGTGGAAAGATATAATTAATTTAATTAATTCTAATTTTATATAATCGGGATAGAAATATTTGCATACTTTTAGGGGTCTACATTTTCCCATCTTAAAATTATTATTATGAAGAATAGTGCTTTAAAGATAGTAGATACATATGGATCGGATCGGTGACAAAAAAAGTGGTGAAGCATTTAGATGCCCTAGCAAGATAGAATGGTAAGGGAATTTCCCCTCAAGTGGGTGGATAACGCAGAAAGGTGGTGGATGACTGGTTGATAGGAAGAAGACAAGGAATTGGAATAAGGATGAGAAGGACTATACTCATAGTATGATAATTTTTTGGAGAGTTTGAATATAAGAGCAACCTTTATTTTGCTGTTGCACAATAGATTTTTCACCATGATTATGAAATAATCAAGATGGTTATCCCATATGCGTAAAAAAATACACACACGATAAGAAGAGAAAAAAAAAAAAAATCCCAATATAAACATTAGGTGTAGGCATCAGGGCTATAAAGGAACCAAGATTTTATCACATTACTTGCAATTGGTCCAAGAAGTAAACCACAAAAAATGAAACACAAATTTGAAAAATAAGACAATCATTTATGCCCCTACTATATGCCACAATGAGGTTAAGTAGATGCAAATCTTCCCAAGGTGGCAATAGGATTAGATTGAAGAGCGAAGTAATGATACTCCTCATGACACTCTAGTTGGATCCATTATGCAAATGATCTAAGTTGATTTTCCCTGGGTGAATTTATATCACAAATGGAAAAATAATTGTTAGCTTTGCCCTAAGGATAGTTAACAATCATGCAAAGGGAAGGAAGTGATAGTTGTAAGATTTGAACAATAACTAGGGTAGTAGATAAAGGTATGACTTTATCCATATTGTGTTTAAATGTTGAAACAATCACTTTGAGGGATTTCCAGTTGTAGGATTTAAATGATAAGTGAATGTTTGTTTGAAATTTTGATGTTTGTCAATTTTTTTGAAATTTTAAAATATTTGATTTTTTGGATTTTTTATTTTATGATTTTTGGTTTTTTGGGAATTTTGCAAGAATGTGGGTCAAAAGAGGGAAGTAGTGTGTGTGGGACACATAATTTTCCCCAGAGAAGTATTAGTGTGCCCCTGTAGGAAGAAAAAGTGGGTGAAAAATGATCATTTAAAAAATAGGTCATCTTGAAAAACACAAATAATGTGCATAAGAAAGAGAGGAAAAAGAAAAGGTAGAGAATAATTAGTTATTGTGACCATGCAGGTCAATAAAAATGATCAATTAGGATTACACAAGATATATATAGATGGGTGGGAGGGTTGAAATCCATTGCAACTCATTTGTGTTATTATCCCTCTTTTGTCATTTGTGAGAAATTTGAGCTCTGAGTTTGTAGAGAGATGACATGACAATAACAGAGGAAACATCATGAAAATTGTGTTCGTAAGTATGGGTGGACTCCGACCAATGGTGCCATGGAAAGTACCTTGATATTTTTTACTTTTGAGTGCATTTATTACTAAGTATAAGAAAATCTAATTTTAACGCTAGTGCATGCACTTGTGCATGTATATGTGCTAGCATAAAATTACATGTGCTAGCATCAAAAAGGGAGCATGAGCATAGATAGGGATATGCGTTAGCGTATTAGACACATTAGCATCAAAGTGAGTGCATTAGCGTTAGATTACATGAGCTAGAATGTGCTACCATAAAAATATACATGTCAAAATTGAATGCGCTAGCATTAAATTACATGTACAAACATCATCATGCAAGTGCTAGCATACCAAAGAGTGTGCTAGTGTAATTTTAGGATTTTAGGAAGAATTGAGAGGTTTAGGAGTGAAGAAATGAGTGTTAATTTTTGTTTTTGAGTGATTTGCAGGAGATACCACTAGCTTTGGATGTGTGAGAGCATCTTGGGTGGCTATGGGATTTTCAGAGGATATTTTCATGATGAGAGGAGAGGGGATTTGTTACACTACTAGAGGAAATAGGGTTATCCTACATTGTAGAGCTACCTCATATAATATTGGACCATAACTTACTGACTGCACTAGCATAGTGATGGCAACAACAAGAGAAAACTTTTGGCTTCCGACTAGGGAGATGATACTCACATTAGAGGACATGTATCAGATCCTTTGGGTACCGATACATGTTATTTTTTTAAGTATGAAGGGAATGTGGTCTATATACATAGACATATCTCATGGATTTTTTCTTTCGACATGAGATACCTAGAGAGGGGATGGAAATACACTTGTACTAATTTGAGTGGCACGGTTTCCCATATACTTGATGGCTCTTATCAGTGGCTACTTTCTTCCTAATAATACGAGTACACACTTTCAACTCAGGCTTGATAGGAGTGGTAGTGATATTGATGAAGGGAGATATTTTGCATGGGGATAATGTATCCTTGCATATTTTATAGGGATATCCATTTGATAGCATACAAGGGTACAAGGAGTCTGAGTCCTATTACCTTATTATATATATGGTCATGGGATCATATTGACATCATATGATCATTAGGTGTACTAAGAGCTAGACTTCCAGAAGAGCCATGGTCTAGAGGATGGGAGACAGTGGCAACATGCTATATGGAAGACATCACCTTTGGTAGGTAGGCATTCAATGATTTATAATTACAGATGGTGACTTGGAGGCCATACAAGTTATATAAGTGGCTTATATATGCATTTAACTTGAGCACAACATAGGCGGACCACTTCATTATAGGAATTTGTAACCATATTATGGAGGTTTATAGGGTGGATAGGGTATAGTGCCTATATAAGCGTTATACAGGGATATTTGGGTGGTGAGTAGTGGTATGCACATGTAGCACATGAGAATTTTGACTTCAGGCCATAGATTAGGGTTCAGGAGGTGAGACAAATATTTTTTAGAGTTATCCCATGGGCATAGGATGCTCAAGTGTAGATAGTGGATCTGGGTACGATTACTAACTACGTTGCATGGTATGTGACAATCATGTCAAGGAGGGTCACCATTCCTTAGGTAGCTATAAAAATTGAGATAGAAGCAAAAAATGGGGGTGGTGGATAGCAGTTGAGAGATAGGGATAGAATTGGCCAAGAGGAGGTAGAGGCATAAGGATAACCCAGGGATAAGGTCCATAAGCATAGGGTTAGGCAATGTAGGGGCCACTAATACAAGTCATTATTATTCAAGTGGCACATGTAGTGCAGATGTTAGTGGCTCAGACTATCTAGTAGGTTCCCACATAGAAGGTACTATAACAGGTTTTGCAGACAGTACCATAGAAATTCCCAAGACTATAGAGGAAAGTACCAAGATAATTACCTTTACAAATGTCATTTTTACCACTGATACCAGTTAGTCCATGCATGTTAGTAGAACATGGGGATGAAAGATATTTTGGAGATGATGTGGAGGTTTTATAGGGACTACTACAGATAGTGGCACCAAGACCAGCAGATGGGCCATTAGTGGCCTCATTACAGGAAGAGAGGGATAGGGCCATGTTGCGGGGGATGTAACACTTATCACAGTGTAGACATTACAAAAGCAAATGGACTAGAGAGTCACAAAGTAGGTTTACCTTAGGAAATAGTTACAGTAGTGGACCATTGAGCAAGACTAAGGGATCACAGAGAGGTACCAACTTAAGGGTCTATATTTAACATACTACAACACAACGAGATGCTTTATAGCATGTAGTGAAAACCAGTGGCCTCAGGGATATTGTACCAAAGCTTATGGAAGTGTCTAGAGAGGTAGGATATTACAGGTGATTATACTAGGTGGTTATACCAGAGGAACAGAGAGATCTCCGCATTCAACCAGTTATTAGACAACAACTCTATGAGGTCATTATGGCCTTTTAGATCATCTAGATCAGTATAGATGCCACCTCCTAGTGGGAGCTAGGAAATCCTTGTATGGGAGATATTCACATATGATGATTCAAGTTGGATGATGATATATGTATTTATTTTTTGTATATGCCTCGTGATGAAGGAACTTTTTTTATCAATTCCCATGATGGCATACCAACATGTATATGATTTTTTGAGATACATTTGGTATATGGACATTATGATTTTAGATATATATATATATATATATATATATATATATATATGATGGAAATTTGTTATACCTCATTTTGATTATGAGATATTATATTTGTCACATGTTTTATTATGAGTAGATGATATGATGTCTTTAGTAGGATAGATGATGATTTTAATATTCTAATGATTGATGAGGTAGCTTAGCATATATGTTGATATATTAAAATTTATTTTTGATGATGTATGATGATGTTATATATAGATATGATGATATAAATGTGATGATAAAATGATAACAAATCTAAAACATGCACATGCTAAAATAAGGAAAAAAATCATGTCTTATGTAATAAACCAAGATAACAATACAAACATGTAAAGAAAGTAAGTCGACAAAAAAAACCCAATATAAATAGGAATTAATTCACACAAAAGTTATATATGAACTAAAATGTTAGTAATTCAGTTAAAATTGGTCTATAATCAAAACAACATTCTATAAGAATCTAACCAATTAAATAAGAGATTGATCTACTAATATAAAATATAATATTTTATATGTATAAAAAAAAACAAGACAACCATAAACAACTAACCAAAAAATGATTACTAATGTTAAAACTAACGAGTAAGAAACAATATAACACAATTCACAATAACAATGTCTAAAGACACCCCTAATGAGTTCCACAATGAAGAGATAGATAGATTTCAATTTCCCTAGGTGATAGCTTAGAACACAAGAGGATTGAATCATGCCAAAGAGTGGAGTGATGCTTAGATACTCCAAAAAAAATCTTTCCTAATTCCCTTAAAGCATGATCTATATGAGGCCAAAGCTAAGTGTTTCCCCCAAGTAAAGTTAAATTTCAAAGGGTGATAAGATTGATTTGAATAATAAAACTGATTTGGAACAATCAAGTGATGAAATTGAAAACTAATTTATATAGTTCTAAATGTTTTTGTCCAACATTTTCAAAACATTTTTCAATTTTTTGTATTTTAGAACAATTTTATATTTTTTTGGGTTTTGTGAGACATATTCGAATTTTTTTTTCTTTTTTTTTTCATTTTCGACAACACGCCAAAGAAGAGGGAAAAAGGGATTCACATACCATAACCAACACATTACTCATGAACAAGGTGAATGGAATCATGATAGAAGGCGAACAAGAATGGTAGACTATGGGCATGATGACCTAACAAAGAGAACACATGACACAATGCGAATGACACAAACAAGAAACAAGGAAAAATTTTGAAGCAAGAAAGCATGTTGATATGCCCCCAACACAAGGGTTACCCTTTAGAGACTTAGGAGTAGAACGTTTTTATATGAATGGCATTCATGGGCTTTGTCAACTCTTTTCCAACCTTGGTAGATAGTTTATATACACTATATCCAAATTTTTCATTGATAATATAAGGAACCAACTAATTAGGCTCAAATTTTCCTTTTTTCATGTGGATTTGGTGTGTTCTTTTGATTTTATTTCAGGACCATATCACCAATATCAAAATGTTTTGGTCAAATATTTTGATTGTAGTTATGACACAGATCGATTATAGTATACTTACAGATGATCCAAATCATGAATGCATCTTTCATCTATTATGTAAAACTCTACAAAGCATTCACAATGGTAATTCTCTTCATGCATGAGACATTAGAGGGAGACATGAAGTGAAGGAAGTTTGACTTTGATGGGTAATATGGATTCAAATCCATATATTAGGGAAAATGGGGTAGCTCTTGTAGGAGTGCGGAAAGATGTATGGTAGGCCCAGAGGGTGGGATAAACCTATGTAAGTCAATTATGTCCATACTTATCAAATGTATTTTCCAAGATGGATTTGATAGTCTTGTTTGAAGCTTCAGACTAGCCATTACATTATGGGTAATAAGGAGTGGCCCATTATAGTTGGATATGATATTTCTTAGCAAGGGATTTGACATTCTTATTTTTGAAGGATCCACCATTTTCGGTGACAATGGATGTGGGAATGCCAAAATAACAGATAATATTATTAAAGATGAATTTAGAGATATTGCACCTAGTGACCTAGGTGAGAGGCATAGCCTTGACCCACTTGGTGAAATATTCAGTGGCAGTTATAATGAACATATGGATATTAGAAGATATGGGCTTTATTTTACCAATTAAATTGAGCCCCCATTTAGAAAAAGATCATGGTGAGGTGATAGGCTGAAAATATTGGGAAAGTGCATGAATTAGATTACCATGATTCTATAAAGCTTGAAATCTCTTTACATAGTTGCATGCATCCATTTCCATTATAGGCCAATATTATCCAATGCACAAGATTTTTTTTGCGGTGACCATTCTACTTGTATGTGTGCAACAAATACCCATGTCTACTTCGGCTAGTGTTTTATTAACTTCATCTTAACTGAGACATCTAAGAGAGTCACATCATAGCCTCTTCAATATAGGGTATCAACAAGGATATGTAGTGCGAGGCATGTTGTGCCAAGGATCTTTTTTTCCGAGTTCATGTTTAGAGGATAATATTTAGTTTGAATGAAGGTGTATATATCATGATACCAGGGGATGATCATGACCAACAATCTCACAAACCATGGTGGACTCTAACAATTAATATGCATGCACTAAAATATTTTCAATGATGAACTCATTGCGAGTTTGATTAGAGTTGAATTAAATAAGGTATGTGATATATTTCATGGCATCTACTATTTTTTTTGTACACAAGGAACTTGTTCAAAATTAATAATCTGGAAATACCCTTTAATACTATCAACCATGTATTTACAAGGTAGGATATTCTCATCTTTGACTTGGTGCTCACTATTTATTTGATTGATGATGAGAAAGGAATTGCCAAAAATGTGTCAATTCTTATAGGCATCACGAGATATAGAAAATCCTAATCTCTGCTATCAATTCTTCATACTTGGTTATGTTGTTTGTGCAAGGGAAGTCGATGTGATAAGATTTAGGTATGAAGTCCTTGTCAAGTGTATGTAAGAAAATTTTGGCTCCTAAACCATCGATGTTGCAATATCCATCAAAGAATAAATTCCATGAGGGATTATGTTGATGTAAAACAATTCTTCATCTGAAAATTTTAAATTTTAGCAGTTGAGAACTTGAAAGTGACGTGGAAACTAGTTTATTTTTCGGTGCTTGAATTTTTATAGCCTTTTACTTGAAAAACTCAATATCATATTCATTGAGGATTAGGATCCATTTGTACATCTGTCCTATTATTACTAGTCTTGACAATATATATTTAGAGAGGCTCAACTTTTGCAATTAACTTGGCAATATGATTTAACAGCTAATGTCACAAATTTTGAAAGGTGTAGGTGACTTGCCAAGTAAATATTTTTACTTGTGAATACTTGCATTCATGTTCAAGAAGGGTCCTACTCAAATAGTACACATCTTGTTCTTGACCCTTATCATTTTGTTGCACCAATAATGCCCCAATGGCATGTTCTATTGCAAAAGTGTAAAACAACATTGGCTTGTCTTGTATTGATTGCATGAGTACTAGAAAAGTTGAAAATATTATTTCAATTTAGAAAAATAGTCTTGAAAATCATGTGTCCACTTGAATTAGACATCCTTATTAAGAAGTTTATTAAATTGATGGAAATTTTCCACAAGTTGAGAGATGAAACACCAAATAGATTGTATTTAACCTTTTAATCCTCTTAACTGACGCAGATTCTGAGGAATTGGCATATCCACAATTACTTTGAATTTTGTAGTGTCCACTTTGATGCCCCTTTTTGAGACAATAAATCCTATAAGTTTACCAGAGGTGACACCAAAGAAATGTTTTTAGATTAAGGAGAACCGTGTATTCCCTTAATCGTTCAAATATACACTAGAGAATAACTAGATGGTCAAATATAGTTTTTGACTTAGCAAGTATGTTGTCAACATAGTCCTCCATTATCTCATGAAGAAGATAATGAAAAATGACAATCATGACACATTGGTAGGTAGCACCGACATTCTTAAGGCCAAAAGCCATGACTTTGTAATAAAATGTCCCCCATATGGTTATGAAAGTTGTTTTTTGTTGGTCTTCTTCAGCAATTTGAATTTTTTTGTAACCTAAAAATTCATCCATCAAAGATAACATCTCATGGAAGTGGATTCGACAATCATGTCAATATTTGGCAAAGGGAATTCATATTTGGGGCATGCCTTGTTGATGTCATGAAATTCCATACAAATTAAAATTCCATGAGTCTTATTTGTAACCACTACCATGTTTTATATCCACTCTAAATAATCGATGGACCATATGAAGCCTACATCTAAAAATTTTTGGAGTTCAATCTTGAACAATCAATGTGACTTTGGGGTGCATTTTATGTAACTTTTACTTGATTTGTTTAGCATCTGGGTACACCACAATGTGATGAGCCATAATAGAAAGGTTAAGGCCTGATATATCTTTATAAGACCAACTAAAGATGTCTTGAAATTCTATTATAAGTTATTTGAATGACTTGATTTTGATTTCTAAGAGACTAACACCAAGTTGTAATAGTTTAGGTTGGTCTTTTATCCCGATGTTGATAGTCATTTTTTCTTCCACCAATAACTTAGAAGTGTCATTATCTTGAAACTATGTTGTAGGATTATGTAGGTCATCAAATATTTTTGATCTAAATCTACTTTCTCTAGTTCCTCCGAATGGTTTTCACTAGAAGATATGTCATTTTCTTTTTTTTCTTTTTCAATTTTTGCTAATCATATAGCGCCTCACAAAGGTTTTCACTATGCGATATATGATTTTTATTTTTTATGTTTTTTAATTATTTTCTTTTTAGACTAGATATTTCAAGTTGATCGCTGAAGTAATCAGTAACATAAAATTTAATATTAAAACCCTTATTGTTATCCGACAAGGGAAAGTGTCTCAAGTCTCGAGGAACTCTTGTATGGCCTCATCCTTTTGAAAGAGGCCCATGGAAATATGACATTGTTAGTCCTAATCAATAAGGGAAGGGTAAAAAATTTCAAGGGGTTGGATGGATAGGTCTTCAAGAAATATTTAAGTTTTGGAAAGGTTCTCAAAGAGGATATGTGTGGAACCAGTCTCAACTTTGGAGTTTGTGTCCCCATTGCTAGTCATGACATCGAATATGAATGGCCTCTTCTCAAAGGTCTCATAATCCATATTGTGTATGTAGAGATTATATTTGACTTTAATAGGTTCAAGTGTGTCATTTCCTTGTGGTCCAAGCCCTCTTCCTTCCCAGTTCTTTTTTTCATCTTTTATGTACCTTGGTATAGTTGGTGGATTTATATAATTCTACCATAATATCTTCATGTAGCCAAGAGCCATCTGAGCCTTGAATATGTTCATCTTCTAAACATTTGTATCACCTATAAAGAGTAGTTTCCATATAATAAATTAGAGGTTCTCATATATTGGGATCATTAGGATGTCCATAGAAATGAGGAGATAAGAGGAATTGGCCAATATGAAAATCATTTTCAAGTACATACAAACCGATACCTTGATGAGATTAATTTCAAGGGTTGTGTCGTATGTAGACGCTTGCGAGGAAGATGTTTGAAGCATGCAAGTGAAAAAGTGTTTTGGGATCAATGTGGGTGTTAGCAACGGGGATAACACAATTTTTGAATAAGCTATTGGCATATGGACATTAATTAGATGCATTGTATCTTACTTCTATGAGTTTATAGCACTCAAATCATTTATCATCAGCAAGCAAGATGAACTCTTTGCCATTGTGTGGGAATTTTATACATTGGCGAAAGGTACATGGCACATATTGCATTACATGTATCCAAGGTCTACCTAAAATGTTTTTATATGATGTTTCCACATCCACAACATGATAAAGGGTGTCAAGAATTTGGGGACCAACCTATATAGGAAGGGTTATAGTACCAAAGTACTAGCACTCAATATTTTCATAACCACGAATGGTAATAGCATTAGCATCTAATTCGTCCACTGTATGACCAAGACAACATAGCATTTTAATAGAGAAGATGTTGAGATATGTTCCATTGTTTATAAGAACCCTTTTAACCTTATGTTTCATTATGTATGCTTTAATATATCTAGATTTATTGTTAAGAAGATTGGGATTTAACATATCTTGAGGATTAAAATATAAAATGGGAATTTCAAATGAAATATTGGTGATCATATCTTGAAACTATTAAAATTAAGGGTTGTAGGAACACATGCTTCATGAAGAGAATGAGTGAGTATGTATAGCAAATTAGGAAAATATTTTAATAGCTCCATTAGAAATATATGTGTAGGCGTAATCAGTGACTATTTTATTAGGTCATACTGACCAGTGGTAGAAGATTTAGCATTAGAGCTTAACTTATGGTTTGTGGGAGTCGTTGGTTATGACATTTTGGGATCAATAGAAGATGTTGACATTTGGTTGGCTGCGAGAACCCATATTTTCCTTTGGCGTGTGGCAACCAAATTGTTTTCATATGTACCTTAGATGGTAGTGATAGTAGAAGTCACTTCTTCAATAAATGATATGATCAAGCTAAAGTTAACATTATTGGAAGGTTGGCCTTTTCAATGTTCTTGTTATCAACACCATGTTTATGGAATGGGTTTGAAAACACCTTGAGATTTTTATTTGGTATTTTTTAAAAAAATATTCAATGGTAATATCTCTATTGTCGATGAAGTATTGAATTTAATTCTTTATTCATAGACATCGATCGGTTTTATGACCCTCAATCTGATGGAAATCACAATGTGTTTAACCTTTATACCATGTGGGTTTAGGCTCTCCTTAAACCCAAGGTTTTGTATTAGAATACATCACCATATTAGCATTGACTAATTGGCACAAGAAACTAGAGAGAGGTTCTCCCAAGGGTGTGTATCGATGTCATTTCAGAACATGAGAAGGGGAAGCCTCTTTACTTAAAACAACAAGAGGTTTTTTGGCTTTTTTAGGCTTAGAGTGGTTTTTTTAATGTTATGAACATTTTTTATTCTTTATAACTTCATCATCAACAACATTGTGATTTAAAAGTATGTTTTTAGATTTATCATGATGAGATTTATTGTTATTTTTATTATGGTGCCCACTATATTTTGAATGAGGCTTGAGTAAACCATTAGTGATAAGTGATTTTTCAATTTGTTCCTTTCTCATTTCATCAAAAGTATTGAGGCATGAATTTTCATGTGAAAGGATATCTCGTTGCTAAGATTGGGAACAAATGTTCTCACAAGTTATTTTCTAAGGATTTAGCATGGGAAGCAATTAGAAATACCATGCCATCTTTATAAAAATTGTGTGAAGGTTTCATTGAAACATTGTTTGGCATTGCACAAATCCATCATAGTGATTTCAGAGTCTAGATTGAATAAGAAATGTCTAACAAACTTCTAAGAGGTTCGTAAAAGTATAGATAAAACCTTGGGGAGGTGTAGAAACCATTCTAAGGATTTTCCACCTAGACTAGGTGGAAAGAGATGCAATAAGAACATATCACTATAGTATACCTCTTGTTAAGCCATAAATAACATAGTATCCATTTTTTCCCTTGATAAAATTGGCTAACTTTTAAAATTTGGTCTTAGGAATTTTCATGGGCTCTTGGTGAAGAATCTAAAACTTTAGGTATTATTCATGTTTTGGGCACTTGGAATTATTCTAATACATTTTCCTCTTTTTCTCTAAGCTCAAAAATTTAAAACACTTAGAAGATTTGGAGAAAATTGAGAAATTTGGGCCTTTTAGTGTATTATGGAATTTTGGTGTGTGGATGGAACTAGTTCATTTTTTTTCCAAGGTTTCCTATGGAGATATTTAGGCCACAATGAAAAGGAGGATGGTTTAGTATGGAGATTTTTGTTGGAGAAGGAATGGAGGAGCTATTTCCCTCATGGAACTAGTTGTCGATAATGGTGAAGAATCCACAAGTCAAAGGGCCTAGTGTATTGCAAGTCGGGAGTGTGATGTGGGCACAAAGAGTGTGGGAAGAATGAGTTCCTTAAGAACAAAGGTTCCTCATGGAGTGGTTTGGCCAAAAAGTCTAAGGCAAGGAGTGTTGTTTGGGTGAAGCAGAGAAAATTGGAACATGAGCAACTAGTTCCTCACGGGCACAAGTTCCCTGTAAAGGCCTTCAAGATGAGGAACAAAGGCACAATAGGGAGATATTGAAATGTAGATCAGGGGTGGTATGGAAGAACCAAGTACATCAGGAATAATTTTGTGGAATGAAGAGTTTCCCACACTCAAGGTTGTATCGATAGAAAAAGGTGAGGGGTTTAGTGGATTATAAAGAGAGATAGATGTGGGGGAACCAAACAATGCATGAACCAAATTTTACGGTACAACCATCTCCCTAGTTCCCTCACTTCCCAAAAAACCTAAAATACCCAAAAGCCAAAGGATTAAAAAGAGAAATAGGGAAAAAGGACATTTAATTGTGGACTCTAACAATGTACAAGGAACCCATGTTCATCCCCGAACCCTCCATACCCACATTGGCATAACTTTATCCTTGGTTTTCCAAATCAAGAAAATGTGGACTTTTTGGAAATCTCTCATCATAAAACTTAAAATCTTGAGTTAGGTGAGATTATTTTAGAGAAAGAGATGAAAATGTCTCCAAATTTTAAATATATAGTCCCAGTAGCTCAATAATAAATTTAATGAAGTATGGTGCCTTTTCTTCTTCCACAAGAAAAGGAACATTGGGGAATGGTGTTGGTAGACTTCTCATGCCCCTTTTCAGAAATTTAATGCATCTTTTTGGTGGGTGGGAGTAAAATTCAAAGTTTCCCTCTTCTCTCTCTCTCTCTCACATTCTTCTATATATTGTAAAAATCTCTCATTTGTAAGGGGGATGTTCTAAAATGTAATAGAACTCTGTCAAAATTGTTTTAAATAATTTTTGAGTTTTAGGTCTTAGATTTTAATATCTACATTGTGATCCTTTCCTTACACCTCCATTGCAATGTATTGTGCATCTTCTTAAAGCAATAAAATTCATGTTTTGTGGCTCTTATCTGCCCTAGCTTTTGTTGTATTGCATTTCCTTTCCTTTTATTACATTTGCAGGTATATTTTTCATATCTCATTCTCCTTGTAGGGTTTAAATATTCTATGCTCCATGGAAATGGTGATTTGGATGATGTTTTGGATTTTGGATCTCATGTATGCCCTCTCCTTCATCACGTTTCTTCCATTTTCTTTCATTTGAGAGTGTCTTCCCACCCCTTTTCTTGGTGTTATCACCTCTATTATCTTAAGATGTCCATTTTTCATGTATCTTTCTTTTCCCCTAATCCCTTAGAATCATATAATAGGATTAGATAGATGAATTTCATTCTATATGAGTATTTTAGCATTAGGATTAGGTAGAGGAACCAGGCTTCTCTGGAGGTTTTTCTCAAGTAGAAATTCCCACAACTTGAGAAACAATCCCATGTTACCCAAAAACACTGATTACTCATCCACATGTATAATAAAAATTAGAGGGTGTTATTTTTGGGTGATAACAGAACTCCTTAATGTGCTCGCATGGGTTGTTTTTATGCTTATACTTATTGAATTTGGGCATTTTAAATGATTTGAGAAATGTTACACATAAGATATCCTTATCAAAGGGGTAAGGACACAATTCATAAAATTTGAATTGTTTACACTAGTGTTGTATACTTATATGGTATCTTTCATCATTTTCCATTCTTGCACTGAGATGGTGTATTGTTTTGTAAGATAAACGATGAACCGTCATTATTAGAATTTTTGTTCTCTTTATTGGGTGCAGTATGGATCTAAGATGAATCATCACTATTTTTCTTTGATTATTTTATGTCATTTATATCAGTAGTGGATTTGGAAGATAAGAGATTGAGTTATTTATCCATCTCATTCATTTGATCTGTTAGGGATTTAATGGTATTTGTGGTCAAATCAATAGATTTTACTTTATCCTCATTATATTTGCCTTTGTTTGAATAATTTGAGTTTCTAAGGATAGATCCATCATTGTTGTTGTTTTTTTTCAAGGAGAATGGTATAACCTTCTTGGGTTTAGATTTACCACATAATGTGTGTAAAACATCCTCATCAAATTCAAAAGGTAATTTTACACTCATCTCAAGGAGACAATAAAAATTGGTCTTTATTTTTTCATTTAAGGTTTTCGACGTTGGATTCTATTTCAAGAGAAGTGTCTTCATCATGATCATCAAAATGATCCTCAAGGATTTGGTTGTCATCTTCATCAGAATTTTCAAAAGGACTATAGTATTTGTGTCTTGTTCCCTCCATTTTTAAAAGAGGGGGGGACAAAAAAGAGATGTGAAAGATAACTCAACCCATAGAAATGTAAATGTTATGATGGAAGAGAGTTTTGCAATTAGGTTTAATGATAACCTCTCCCTTAGCAAATTGAATGTTAAGATGGATAATGTTTTTGGAATATTTGATGAACTAACCCTTAATAAAGTGAATGTAAAGGTAGAAGCATGCAAAGGTTATGATAAACTAAACCCTTTACAAAGTGAATGCCAAGATGGAAGAAGGTTTTGATGTGATTTAAAGTTCTCATCCTCAAGAAAAGTGAATGCTATGTGGGAGGATGATTATAGTGATGAAGGTTAAAACATTCCCAACCTCTAACAATGTGAAAGATAGAAAGGAGGACTAAGGATAGAAAAATTGTGCATGTACTATACCTCTAGCAAAGTGGATGTTATATGGGAAGAGGATTTTGTGATTAAGATTTAATTGACCTCAACCTCTAGCAATGTGAATGTTATAAATAAAGAGGGTATAAAAATGATTCAAATTGTACACGATATCCTCAACCTTTAATAAGAAAAATTTTAGAAGGAAAGGATTTATTAATGAAAGGATAAGATTCAAACATCAATAACATGATTGTTGAGAAAAGAGATGATGAAAAATGTCTAAATTGTAATAGAAGGATTGTCAAATTAGAGACATGAAATAAAAAATTTGTATATTTCAACAATGATGGTGTCAAACTAAAGGACATAAGAAGAGGATGAAAATATCAAATATTAATGAAAGATAAGATGTGAAGGATTTGATTATGACAAAGTAGGATATCAAAATATTAAGACATAAGTCCCAAAATGATAATGCTTGAGCGGGATGTGAATATCCACAACTCAAGACTTGATTTCAAAAGGGAGAATGAAAGCTTAAAATTTGGGAAATATGATCCAAATTTTTAAGAAAATAATGAAATGGGATAAAATTAAGATGGGATAAATCTGAAAGATAGGAAAGTTGGATGATTTTGAAAAAGGAAGACTCAAATGGAAAATGAGAACTCCAAAGGAATGAAATGAGATCAAATGAGAGAAACAAAAGAAAGGTTAAAATGAAAAATATGTGGAGATAAATGAAATAAGATGACAAAAAAATCCAAATAAATGGAAAGGATTTTTGATAAAATATGAAAGGTATAACCCAAATAAACATTATTTTGGGATTGTGAAGAGAATAAGGAAGTGATTTTAAATGAAATAAAATATTGAAAGGATGTAAAAGAGACAAATGACTGGAAAAGAGGATTTAGAAGATTTAAAATATAGGTAGTGAATGACTACAAATGAAGAAAAATGATTATAAAAAAGAGGTGAACAACATGTCCAAATAAGAAAAAATTTGGAGATTGGAAAAAGAGTCGAAAATGAGCCCAAATAAAAAATATTTGAGATAGAAAAAGGATATGAATAAGAATCCAAATAAAGAGTATTTGGATATATTAAAAAGGTATGGGAAATGAATCCAAACATGGATTTTTTGGAAAAAGTGAAAAGATACGAAAGTGAGAATGTAGATGTTGGTGTGGAACACTACTAAGAAAAGAAAGAAAGAAAAAGAGAGTTTTTAATGGTTTGTTTTCTCCTCTACCTAGCTTGGCTTAGTTAGTGTGTGGAATCCTAGGTGGTTCTCTCAACTAGGTATCAGTAGTATACCCAAGCGAGCATGGTGTTATTATTAGCTATCGGATTTACTTTACCCCCTTTGAAACCTTGAGAAAAGATCTTTCTTAAAATTAATTGCATTGGAGTCTCTCCTACTGGATATTTGTGACTCTAATCTCACAAGTTTTTACTAATCAATTAGGATGAAAGCTATTCATTTCATCATCCAGTTCCCTTAATGTGTCGACTACTTTGGGGTTTCGGTGGTACTCCTAAAATAATTTTTATGGCTTATGCTAAATCATTTCCCATAGTTATAACAGTTGGGCGATAACCTTGTCAACCTAACCTATAAATACAGTGTGAATTGTTCATTTTTTCTTAATTAAAATATGAGATTGTTTTAACCTCTAGTCTTTGACATAGGCAACCTATTGTTAGTAAATTTTTTTAAAATCATTCAAGGAAACATGTAGTTAGTAGTTTACATTTTTATAGTTTCCTTTAGATTTGGTCCTACAATCAAGAGTTAAACTTTTTCTTAAGGTAGATAGAAGACAATACGACATAACAAGCTCACGTTTCTAATTTCTAGGTCAATTATAAATCATGAGAAAATATCATATGCGTGAAAAATATTTAATTAATGAAATAAGAAAAGGTTAATTCCTTTAAACAAAAACTTGAAAAGTGAAAACCGTGTTTCTAATTTCCAAGGTCAATTATAAAGCATGAGAAAAGAGCATACGTGTGATCTCACAAAGTGATTAAGAAAAGAATTTTTTAATTCCTCTATTAATGATAATATATATATATATATATATATATATATATATATATATATATATATATATATATGTGTGTAAACATATATAAAATATATCTAAAATACATATATATATATATATGTTAGATTTGATATGGAAATATTAAAAAATATATATATATATATATATATATATATATAAAATTGGATATACACACACACACATATATATATATATGTATGTATATATATATATATATATGTGTGTGTATGTAGTGTGTGTGTGTGTGTGTGTGTGTGTGTGTGTGTGTGTGTGTGTGTGTGTGTGTGTGTATTTGCATAAACATAATAAAATAATCTAAAACACGGGTTAGATTTGATATGGAAATATTAAAAAAGCAAAAATTGGATAAACATGGGCGACTATACGCTAAGCGCGAGGACTTTGAGTATAGTAGTGTTATAGATGACACTAACGGGTACAATTCTGCATGTTTGAATTACAAAATGCCTATAAAATTTAACATTTTAAACAAGAGCGACACAAAATAAACACTAACATGTGTAATACAATGCTAGCATAAGGATGAGAGATGCTAATGTGTGAAGTTAGATGGAAATGCATGCACTTTAACAAAATTGCATGCAATGTTACTGATAACATGTTTGCTTTCACGCTAGTGCAAGTACTTGAACACTAGTACGAGATCATGCACACTAGCACATATAGTTCTAGAAAATACAAAAATGTCAAAAAGACGACCAAGAAGTGGGTTTTCCTGGTTTTTTTGCTCTTTTGCTTCACTTGTAACCTAAAATTTTGACAAGAAGAAGTTAAATGAAGACAAGAACATAGATGAATTTAGATCATGAAATTATAAAATAAAATGAAAAAAATAGCGTGTGGAGTCCCACTGGGCATGCCCTGAATGTATGTAAGGGAAATTGACAGACAACTAAAGATAAATGAAATAAACAAATAAGATATCCCTTCACCAGTAATCTCTTTCAAACCTCAAGTAATATTATAGAAGCTTTAAAATTGTTTGATCTTTTTGAATATTTAGATTGTAGATACTCTTTAATATTAATCTCCAAATGTTTTTGCAGATGTTATGAGCATATTTCACAAGGATGTGGCAAAATTTAGAAAAATTTTGATGTAATTTTCTAAAGCTCCAAGGATCAATTTACAAAGGAATGGCCTAGATTTTATAGTAGAAGATAAGGCCATGGAGGGGTTGAAGGTGTTTAATGAGATCATGAATGCATATTCTTAAAATAACATTGGAGGAAGTTGTAGCAGTTCAAATGAATTTAATAATCCATTGAGGGTAGTAAATTATTCAGTTATATAAGTTACATATAGAAAGGTGGTTATACGTGTAATTGAATTGCCCCCACCTTTTTAGGATTCTAGAAGTGTAGTTGACTAAACAAGGGGGTGGAGCCCAAATGGAGCTTAAGTGGAGTCTAAGTGGATAAAAGAATTAATTAAATAGCTAAATTAATTAGTATTTAATTGTGAGGGAGTAATTAACCATTTATTTAATTAAATGTTTAATTATATTAGCTAGGAAGGTGTAGGAATGTATTTAATTAATTCCAAAGACATACTAGAATTAAATTATTTAATTCTAAAGGGTGGGAATGTGACTTAGGAAATATAATTAATTTAATTAATTCTAGAAGGGGGTATTTAATTGATGGAATTAATTTAATTAATTCCAAAGGGGTATGTTGTGGTAGGATATAATTAATTTAATTAATTCTAATTAGATATAAAAATGATAGAAATGTGTATGTATTTTTAGGGTGTCTACAAGTCCTATATTAATTTTCATTATGAGCTTGTATATGGGATTGATATTTTTAATAACATTATTGATACTGAAATTGATGTCAAATTAGGTTCCAAGAAATGATTTGGAATCATCCTTCTTAATATCTCTTCATCCTCATGGGAGTAACTGATAGTGGTATGCCAATGAAAAAAGAGAGATTAGGGTTAAGAAATATTATGTTTGCTTGGTGAGAGGGAAAATATGAGGAGTGGGAAAATATTAAATAACTCATCATGTGATAAAGGTTGGTGGATTAGGTTATAAGAAATAGAACTTTGATTTCCTTTATTTGAATATTTTTGCTTGAAAGTTTTCCTTTATAGTGTTTGAGGGTTAATGTCATTAGACATTTATTTGAGGGTGTTTTGTGGTGTAGAGGGTTGTTTAATTATCACATAATATAATCACAAAATTTATACTATTCAATATCCTCTCTCATTATGGTGGAGAGAAGGAAAGGATTTTATATTTTGTATTAGGAACAAGATCTTTGAGGAATAGTTGAAACAAGTTTGTATCATCAAAATGATGGTTCACTTGAGATGAAATCATCACCGATTCATTGGGAGATTGTTTAAGATTGATGAACTTTTGAAATGTATTCTCTAAAATTTGATGTTATTGAAATTACTTCAAAAATTCTTAGAGTAGAAATTATAAATCAATAATAAAATGTGAAGGGAGTTCGTTATACCATTCTAAAGCATCATCTACAAAGGAATTTTCTATGAACTTAGTTATAGCATAAGTATTAGTTTTGATACACTCCTTAAAGAGGTTTCCAATTTTTTTAAGATATGTCTTGATCAATTAATCCATCATAATAAATGGTATGATATATTCCCCTATATCTATAGAAGCTATATAAGGAGTTGGGGTTCATTTTATAAGGTTTTAAGTACCTTGTTACATATTAGAGGAGGGGTGGAATTCAAATTATCATCCAAAGGAAAAGGAGGTGTTAAAGGTTTATTAATACTTATAAGGGATTTTGTTTACTGATTTTCCATTTATAAAATCTAACCTTGCATTTACAACATGATATAGGTATTAAAGGATTACATAATCACCATTTTATCCAACAACTTGGTAATCATGGGATTACGATAAAGTGTTGGCTTAGGGCTACTAGATAAATAATCATGGGCATTGTTATTTTTTAAAAGTGTTTTTGGTGATTGATTGGGGATTTATCTATTTATAGGAGGCTTATTGTGACCAACAAATTATGAATGTGGTTTTAGGATTGTGTCTTCCATAGTACTCATACTTTGAGAAACTTTGATCAGTTATCCTTATTTACTAGTTTTTAATAGTTATTGTTATTCAAGTTTTTAACAACATACATGGGGTCAATTAATTATATTTATACTATATTTCATCTAGTTATAATGCCTATTTTTAAAAATATCATTCATTTCGGTGTATAGGGGCCAATGACATCAGAAATGGAATGCAAAAATCTAGATGGGAATATCCTTGGTACATTATAAGGGCCTATGGTGTTGATCTTTGAAGGATAAAATGAGGATCCAAAAATATTTATGTTTTCAAAAAGGGATGAAGGAATCAAAGAACAACCTATGGGGATCCTATAAGGATTCAGAATAGCTAAAACAATCCTGACATGAGACATGGTGAAAAATGAGAAAAATAATCTTCCAAAGCATAATAGTTTTCCCCAAATCCTAATGAGATTGGCCATGTGAAGGTACACATACACTAATGGCATTATAAAAGGTGGGAACAATGAGAAGTGTGACTAATAATATCTTTTATGTAATTTTTTACATAGTGGCCAATAGAATTGGATAAAATGATCAATGCATAGACACAATCAGTTCTATAGTAGGGCTCTCTACATGAGCCAATCACGTAGGAAAAGTAAAAAAATTAGAAAGAATAGAAAATATGACCTAATTAAGGGTAGAGAAATATTAATGTTAGGTTCACCAAAGTTTTTATGGGAAAATATAGGTTCATGGATGGGTTCTCAAGTATAGGGATAAAATATAGATATCAAAGGTGTTTAGGGAGAAGTAGTGTCATAATTCTAGAGGATAGTGACCCTCACCCTAAGATAACTATAGTTTTCCCAGGACTATACCTATGATAAAGATAGGTATCCTACTAAGATTTAGAATAAGGATTCGTCAAGATATGGATAAAGCAAAAGCGCATAATATAATAATAAAAAGTAATACATAAAATCAAACTACATCCACCCTAATCTATAACAATGAATGACAAACCAATAACATATAAGAATAAGATAAAGGACTAAGAGGAGTTATAAATACTTACTTATATTGTGACCATTGATGCATGATCCTCCCTAGAGAAAAAAAAACTAAGAGAGAATTGATAGGGGTAGATATAGGAAATTTCAACAAGAAGACCTCTATTATAAGCTCATTATGTTGACCTAGATGCAATAGGGAGGGCTCCAAATCCTAAATTCCAACAAATAAGTGTGAAATAGTGTAAAAATGTGCAATCAATAACAATTAATTCCTTTTTTATTGATTTATTTATGGTCCCTAAATGAAAAAGGTGGTAGGGTGTATATACATGATGTCATTTCCCATGGTGATGGTATGGTCTACTGGAAAAACAAAACATGATACCATCACCCATGGATGATGGAATCAGCTTTGGGGAAACCCTAAAACATGGAGGTTTAAAATAAAGAGTTTTGAAAACCAGAAGATAAATGGGGATAGTGAAAAACGTCCATAGTAACCAAAAGTAGGGATAATAATGTGTAATGAGCATAAAAAAGTGAATTTAATGAGACAACTAGACATAATGGTTGTAACATTTGAACAAGAGGGAAGAAATATGGAAATGGTAAGGAAAATAAATGTCATAATATCAACATCTCTCAAATGTTTTCGTATAGCCCAGTGAAATATTCTTATGGTATAGCCCAAATAAACAATCCTTGTCACACCTTAATCCCGAGAAAGCCCCTTGAGATACCCAATGACGAGGAAATATATCAACATACCTTGCATAAGAGAAATGGTTAGAAATCATCAAAAAGAGGTTTATACACCATCCATACAATAAACATTAGGGGAAAAAAAGGAAAAATAAGGGTTATAAATACTTTCTTACATTGTGGTTGTTTATAAATAATCCTCCCAAAGACAAAAACACCAAGAGAGAATCATTATGGGTGGATAAGGTGAAATCTCAAGAACAATACCTTCGGTCCTAGCTCACTCTAGTGACCCAAATACAAAGTTGAAATCTCCAAAACCTCAATTCTAACAACTAGGTTCAAAAATATGTGCAAGTTTCAAATGTACTAGAAAGTAAAACATTGTGGAATTAATTACTAATGAATAATATCAAAAAAGTGTGATCAACCATATATACTCGACGTAATATCATGTGGGAAATAATTTCAACCATGGTATATATTAAACTTGACACCATCATCCATGTGTGATGGCATTAGCCTTGAGGGAAACCAATGTCAAAAGGTGGAAAAAAATATGAGTTGGAATCCAAAATATAAATAGAGGCAATGATGAAGTTCTATGATTACTTAAATAATATGTAATAACATGTATATGATCATAAAAAATGAATATAATGAGACAGTATACATAATGGGTAAAATATTTGAACATAAGGAGGGAAAAGACAAGGGTAAGATGACTATGGCATAATAGTAACATCTCTTCAATCATGTGGTCTAACCCATGTGACCAAGTTTGATTATAGCATGTTTTTGTGCAAATGTGCAACAGGGAAATTGACAATTTCCAAGAAAGACAACTATACCCTTGCGAGAAAAAATTCATGTCCTATCATTCCCAAGCACACCAAGTCCACCCAATTAGTCCATTGACCTCCCAATTGATGTTATCTCATCCCCTTAGGTGATTTATGAAATTCCATTCATTCCCCCTAGGTGATTTTAGGAGTTCATTAAAAGTTACAAGCTTCATGTAGTTGTGGGAAGTGTTATCAGTGGCCTTCCTAGGACTGGAGAAACCCCATGGAGAGAAGAAGAAAATAAAAATGGATGTGGATGTAATTAAAATTCCTTGGGACATCATGGAAGTGATTCAAGAATATTTTGGAAGGACTTGGAGAAGTTAGGGCAATTTCACCAAAATTAGGGTTCACAGGCCAAGGCAGTGCATAGGAAAAATAGTTTTTGAACTTCCAAAGGTGATTCTGGGAGATTTGGATAAATTTAGGAGAAAAAAATCTTCTAAAATGGAATTCCAATCCCTACAATATGGTGAAATTAGTTTTTTCACAACACTTTGGCGCATTAGTTCTACAAGAATTCTTTATCATACACATGTGGAGTATGAAATCAAAAATCCAATTTTTAGGGATCAAATGGAGTAATAAATACCTGATACCCCCACCATTGGATTAAAAATTTCATTTCCATTCATATCATATAAAATTTCATTAAAAATTCCATCGGGAGCTCAACTTATCGTCATTTCAAGTTATCCTCTTGGAGCGAGTTCAAGACTTAGTCAAATTTTGGGAGGACACGTGTCATCTCTAGGAGCCTAGTGAGATTTTTGTCCCTCTTTTCCCTCAATTTCAAGTATATCAACCATGGAAAAATTTTCTAGCCCCCATATGACTTATGGATCCTCATGAGACATCTAGGATCACTCGGTTCAGCCCCAGTGCTTGTGGGAGCTCAAAGCCTCAACTGTCTAATCGCTGCCACGTGTCATCGCTAGGAGCATCATGTGTTTTTATCTCCCTCATAGGTTAAGGACATAAAACATGTAAAAAAAATTCCATCCCCTAAGGGAGACTTTTGGTCACCCATATGACCAACTTCCAGCCCTTAGTGTTTTAAAGATGATTTTTAGCCATCATTCCCTATCGTCAAATCTCCACCACGTGTCGTCACCTTGCTCATCATGGAATTTTATGTCCCTCACATCCCTCAAAGTTAAAATACATCAAACATTGAAAAAAATTCCCATCTCCCTTCTCATCTTTATTTCAAAATTTTAGAAAACTCGCCTGCTTCCCGCTTCTAACATCTAACTAAGCATGCATAGCTTCATTCCACCATAGCTCTGTAACTTTCTCACACCAAGTCACACCATTGATGAACCTTGAACCAGATCAACCACAAAAACCAAATCCTCAAAAACATAAAAAAATTAGGTCCCAAAAGAAATATTGATCAAATGAAGAATGAAGAAGAAGAAGTTTGAAAATCTTCATTGTCATGAAATCGAAAATCGAAGAGATCTTGCAAACCGGTGCACGAATTAACAAATAATCTATTTCTGAGTTATTATCTCTTGAAGGACATTAAAAAATCATATTCAAACCTCTTGTTCAAAACAAGGAATTCTCACAAAAAATAAATTTTTTTTTCTGGCTCCATGAAGAACAAATCTCAATTTCCTATCAAACCGTGGCAATTGGATCGAAGAGAAGTTTCACCAGTGAGACAAGAAAAACCTATTGCAATGGAGTTAATTTCATCGTGAATGGAAACAAAAACAAGACCTGAAAATTTAAAGCTCTATTAATTTTTTCCATGATATGGTAGTGGAAAAAATCAGCAAGCTACCTCTCCACTTCTCAGGGTTCCAGTGGGTGAAATTGCATAAAATTTGGAGGGAATGATAGTTGAAAAATCTAGTTTCGCGTAAACTAGTTTTTGCACCATGAAGTCCCTATTTTTAGGGATACAGAGGACTGATTTTTCATCAAATTTCTGCCATGTCACATGAATAACATCTTTGAAAAATGTAGCAAGCTACCTCTTCACTTCTCAGGGTTATAGAGGGTGAAATCACACGAAAATTGAAGGGGATGATCATTGAAAAATATCATTTCATGTAAACTAGTTTTCGTGCCATGAAGTCCCTATTTTTAGGGATATGGAGGGATGTTTTTTTCATTATTCTTCCCCTACCAATGAAAATATCATTTTCCCACTTGTTCAAATGAAGGAATTACTCAAAATGCGGAGCGTGGAACCCCGAAATAAAACCTAGATTTTCAAGACATGTTTTGTCACAATCTGACATCCACGGTGCACTTACTAAAAATAGCATGCCTTCCTACATAGGGTTTTGTTACTTCAGGTAATCCACCATTTGAATAGGATATGAATAAGGAAGTGAACATAGAGGGAGTATCACAGGAAAAGTCATCAAAAATGTCATCTCAACTCACAATTGACACTTACTAAAAATAGTAAGTGGTTCCACAAGCCCCTACTATAAATAGCCAATTGGTCCAAAAGGTAAGAGGAACATAGTAAGAATAAATAATTCAAGCTACCATATCCGGTTGAGGTTAGGAAAAGCTAAACTATGACACTTACTAAAATAGTAAGTCTCCCCATCTGTACTTACTAAAAATAGTAGGTTGTTCTCAAAGGGCAAGTTTGGCAGAATGGGACATAGAGGGGATGATCATTTAGGTCAACACCATCATTCTAGATCATCCATGGGCATTGATCATAGGGAATCTTAAGATCCATCTCAGGGAATTGGATAATGTTTTTTGGCACTCACTACATATTTTGGGTCACGAGTATATCATATGTAGGTTCGAATTGTGATCATCAAAAATAGTTCATTCATCTTGGAAAGCATTCATGAGCTAATTTGAAGGAGTTTCTCGGGGTGTAAGGATTTTTAAGATTCGAACTCACCGCACTTAACAAGGATTTTCAGACTTCATCGGGGTGACATCCTTCCTTTCCTCCCCTTCATTCCCCCATTCATTCTCTCTCTCTATGTTCTAATTTTATGTTGAGGGTTTGAAAATTTTTATATGTCTTAAAGTGATTTTAGAGACATGATGTAAAATGTAAGTCACCTTATTTTTATAAAAGGGACTTAATATTCAAATAGTAATATGAATAGTCTAAAGTCAAAATGAGGAATATGAAAGAGCATCAGGAAGATGAGGAGTCAAGTTTAGCACTATAAATTGTAATGAGCTCTTCATTCCAAGGGGTTCTAATTCTAAAATTCTTCTAGCTAGGTTGTATTCTTGTAAGTTCATGAGAGATATTTTTCACTTGTGAGTGAAAAGAGTTAGCCACTTTTCCCCTATTCTCAATGTCTCCCATTCTCATACTATGTACAATTTCTTCTTGAACATCAATACAAAGAGTTTCAAGCCTTTTTTGAATAAGGGGTTTACTAATACTTTTTGTTCATTAAATTCTAATTGGTCTTCTTGTTATTTGCAGCATTGCTTCTTCCTAATTTTAGTGTATGTGATGAAATTTCTAACTAGTGTGTGAAGGAATTTGATTTTCTACCTACAACATTAGTTCTCCTACCTCTTTTCTCACTCCCCTTTCCAACTCTTCAAAAAAATCTTCCATAGCAAGAGATTGCTAGCTTTTCTGCAAGGTTAGTGGAGTGCCCCTGTTGGATCCATGACCACAAGGCCACTAGGAAAATCCACCTTTACTTGTGCATGCATATATGAAAGCTGCACTAGTTAAGTAAAGGGACTTAGATTCCAAGATTGTTGGCAAGAAATCCACAAGTTTGTCCATTCTAAAAATTTTCTCACCAACACAACCCAATCCTGACAAGCCCTTTTGAGGAACCTCTCAAGAGGAAAATGCATCTGTTGGTCCCATTATTGAGTTTGCATAATGTGCCTTGTTTTTCCATGACCGAATATGATCACAAACGTTTCATTTTTTTATTTTTATTTTGATTTCATGGTCTGTAGTTCATGTTTTCTAACTAAATACCTTCATAACTACCCTCAATGTTGTTATTCTACCCTAAATTGAAGTAAAATCTAAGTTCCCTCCCCCTCATTTGTGCCCTAATTTATTCATTTTCACAGGCTATACCATTTTCTCCTTTGCCAAATCATGAAAGAGATCAAAATTGATCAAATCCTGAATTTATGCAAGTGTTTCCCCAATCCCAAGGTCACAAATGATGTCAAAAGATGATTCAATTGGTTTAAAATGAAGAATTCTTCCTTCCTTGTCAAAAAAATTTGATTTTAGAAGCATCCCCTGCGTTTTTTTGCATTTTGACGGGCATACGGGCATGTTCTACCCGTCAAATTTATCATTGCAATGTTTATGCTAACGTGGCAGGTTTCTATTGGCCGAGGATGTGCGGAAAAAATGTTATAACTTGTCAAATTTTCAATTTTTGGCGAAGGGAAAATTTTGCTCCGCGGCCCCGCATTTGCCTAGTGTGCCTACGTGGCATGATTTGATTGGTCAGATGGAGCAGCGGGTGGCGGAGGTCACTTAAAAATTTTGCCTTCATTTTTACAAATTTCTCAAAATCAAATGTTTGCCCGAAGGCCCGCAGCGAATGGCATGATGACACGTGTCCAAAGTGAGATTGACCTAAGAGCGGAGACTTGGAGGAGTTTGAAGTATTTGGCTTTAAGATGCTAAAATCAAGTTTTTGCCCGAAGGCCCACGACGAGTAGGAAGGCGACACGTGTCCGACAGGAGAAACGGGAATGGGGGCTGAAGAAAATTTTTGGGAATTTTTACCCTTGATATAAAGAGTAAAAAATGAAGAATAGGCCCGCATCCAATGAAAATAGGACATGTGTCCTACATTTGGCGGAGGTTTGGAGCGCAGAGAGAAAGTTGAAAATTTTGCAAATTTTAGCGAAAATCTCAAGGTGAAAAATAAACCCGCGGAAACTCTGGAGGGTCGGCTCCGCATCCAATAGGACAGAGACACGTGGCACATTTCAAAAGGTAAAAAGGAAAGCTTAGGCCCACATGAAGTTTTGATGCTTGCGGAGGTTTGAAGGAAGAATTTGGAGGGTCGGCCCCAGACAATGAATGAGACGGAGACATGGCGAAGAAGGCGAGCGGATGTTTAGGCCACGGGGATTTTGAGAAAATTTTCCTTTTTGCGAAAAAGTGGTAAAATTTGTCAAATTATCTAGCGGTTTTGGTGGGGACCCACAGGAGGACACGTGGCACATCCGGGGCTCACGGGAAAATTTTCAAATTTTCCCAAAATCAAAAAGGGGTTTAAAATGCATTTTTAGGATTGGGGGCCCGCCCCAATCGTATTTGGACACGTGTCCCACCCCATCCAAAGACAAAGAGGAAGAATATTCAAGATATCATCTGACATGTGGAGGGTGGAATTTTAAAGTTGATTTTAATCAATGGCAGCTATGCATTTTCGTTTTTTGGGTGCCATTGGAGCTCCAAGAAGTGTGGAATTGTCATTTTTGCACCAAAACACATGAAATTTTATATGAATCTGCATCCCTTTGGCCTTCTAAACACAATGGCATCATTTATTTGAGCTGATTCAGTGCCCTATAGTGTTTTTCATGAGATATTTTTCTTAGCCCGTGAAAAACACGGGAAAGATAAAAAATGAAAAGTTGCAGAGTCAAAAATGGTGAGGGAAAATGATCTGAAAATAATCAAATTATTACTACCTGATCTCGGACCCTTGTAGGCTTTAAATATTTTCTGATGATTTTCTCCTTTTAAGTAATCAATTTAAAAATTAATGCAAGACAATAAGACAATTGCACAAAGATTGATTACGGAGTTCGGCAATTGCCTACGTCTCCGGGTTCGTGGTCGAACCATTCCACTAGTCAAAACTTGTAAGTTACAATAGTACTTTCACAAGAAAACCTAATGGAAACTATTTAAACTTGCTTAGAAGAATAACCAGACCTTCAGACGACAAGGGTGAAAAATAGCACCCGACTTCCACCTTCCTGGCATATTCGACAAGCTTGATGGCTCCAGCTCCACTGTTCAGAAACCTCCAGTTCTCGATCAGCCTTCCAGATGCTAATACAACGCCCTATGGCTCTCCGGTCGATATACCAGGCTTCACAATAATTTACTGTGGCGCTATGGGCCGACTAGGTAGTTTGAATAACTCCTAGCCACAAATATTTAATTTATTATTGCCTAACAAATAATAGGTCAATAATAATCAAAATAATAATGCCTAAATAATTTAGGTCTTCACACAACAACAATTTCTCATTCGCCTTCCGAGCTCTGAGCTTGTCTTCGTATTTTTGTGTGTGTCCCCACAATAAGCTTAACAAATAATAAGCTTAGGTTGTGTGTCCATTACAATGAACTAGGTACCCTATTTATACAATTTTAGGGCCCTTGAAAATATGGAATATAATTTATCTTAAGGCTATTATAAGCCTCATCCCGTAAAATGAATGGGATCAAATATTCCAAAAAATCTGGTTTGCATGTTTAATGGGATTAAATCCCAAATGGAGCCGCATTTGGATAAGGTCCCATATTTTGGCGGTGGGGGATAATGTCTTAGGCTTTATTAAGCCTTTCTCCATGCAAGGATAGTGGTCAAAGGACCATGTGAGCTTATCCGCCCCTATCACCGCTTCACCTCCTTCTCCACGTGGAAGCTTCCACGTATGGCATTTGCCTCCCACAACACCGCTTCACCTCCCTCTCCTCACGTGGAATCTTCCACGCATGACATTGCATGCCTTTACCACGTGGACATAACCTAGCATGTTGGTTGTTATGTGTGGTCGGTTGGTTTATGTGGGTAAGTGAAGTTTTAATACTAATGTATAAACATTAATATATAGTGGTTTGGCATTTGGAATGGTGTGTAAGTGGACTTACCAAATAAATAAAATTTTGACCCATACCATGGGGTATCAAAATTAATTAACTCGGTCATCATGTAGTCCACTTATCGTCTCCCGATAGGTAGATTGAGTGAATTCGAAAAGTGGTGGCAAGCCATGTGTCACAGTGCGATTGGTCTAATATTGACCAATGACTAGAGTTGACTTTCTGCGCCGTCTCAACTTTGACTGAACATATCTAGAGATCCCGATGTTTATTTGTCACGTTCTTATAGTCGATGGAAAGCTCTCGAAATGATCTTTTGCACGACACCATTTAGAGATGTTTAGGGAAATTTTGAAAATGATCCCCTGATCTAAAAAAGGTGAAAAATGATTGTAAATGCATGCTTTGGCATGGTGGAATGCCAAAAACGTGACCTGTGATGGATAAGGATCCGAGTTCATGCAATATTTTAAAATATTTGTGCATCTCTGCATTTGGAGAGCTGTTTCAAAATTTTATATCATTTTTCATCAAAGGGATAGGGTTTTGTAAAAAATTTGATCCCTTTGGCATATTCTTTACTTGGGATGCAAGGATCCAAGTTGGCATAGGGTATATGATGTAGTTTGGAAAAAAAAAATTGGAAATCTATTGAGAATTTTTGGGAGAGAGAGAAGAATTTTCACAGGAAAAACTAGAAGTCCATTTCCTTTTTGGAGAAACTGCCTGAGAGCCATTTTTATTCCAGTTTTCATCAAATGTTCATCATGTTGAGTTGGTTTCAGCTATAAAGCCATCAACAAACTTTGAGATTGTCTAAATAACATTCCCTTGCTGATATATTTGATCAAATTCTTGGATTAACTGGTTTTATCTCTTGGCAAAGCTTTTATACACTTGTATTTCAGTATGTTTTCAATTTGTGTTTCATGCTCATGTTGCAATCTTGTGCTTGGGATCTTTATTGGTCATACATGGCCTCATTTCTTGTAGAGGGTTTGAAGGCATCTGCAATCTTCCATTTAGAGGAGCATTCATTTGAGTGGAGATAAACATATAAAATTCATCTTACCTTCCTTGTAAATTGAGGGTGTTTGTAAACCTTTGGGTGTACCTTAGGACATGATCTAACAAGGGGTTTAGAATTCTTTATTGATATTTTTCTTCAAGCCTTTGTGGCGAGGCTATCAAAGTTTGTATGGAATAGTGCAGATTTGGGGATCCATATGTGCACACATCCTCAGTTGAAAGAGCACTTCAAATTCATTGAAATATCTATGATGTTTAGGTGTTTTAATTCTTTTACAAGGTTTCCCTAAGAAGGTGATGACTCCTAACTACTCTTGTCCCAACATCTCTCATCAAGAATTTCACTTTAAACTAACTCATCCTACCTACAATACCCCTACATCTGCATTATGTGTCCACAAAAGAATTCAATCCTTTCACAAAAATGCACAAAGTTGATCAGGGTTTTATCATGTCTTTAGCAACTCTAGCTTTGTTTTGAGAACATTTCCATCATTTAGTAGTGACAACTCCTTTGAGTTTGGATAATGGATATTTGATCATGTTTTCACAAAGCCTCCTCCACATCATACACAAAATACAAGGATATCTCCATCTCCTTACCATATAGGGGCTGCAATATAGGTTCTCTTACCTTGGTTGATAGGCACAATCTAAAATAGTGAGGGTTAGATCAAAACCCTTATGAAGGTGCTATCCACTCCCTCAATTCTTGAATGCAAACAAGTAGATAGGTGTGATCCCGACTACAAATGACATATAAAACATCTATCTATCCTTGAGTGTCTTGTGTAGATTCATGATGTTGTTCAAGTTGTGAAGGAGATTAAATCTAGATACCAACACCCGAGTGGCACCGTTTCCGGGGACTTCTTGCAATTTCTTGGTGGTTTTGAATTACTTGAAAGGTTTGAGCATTTGTGTGATCAATTATTTGAGTATTACATTCTTGAGATAACATTTCATACTTCGATCTGGATGTTTTGGGTAAGAAAGACTTCAAACTCAGCCTGCTCTCTTCATCTACCAAAGAGTTTATATGATTTGGATGCACTGCTTTTTGGTTAAATTAAGAAGAAGAAAATCTGATTTGTAAATCCTCTAAGTTTTCAAGATAGCATGCATTTGATGAGATATTTTTAGTGCTTTCTTGCACAACTAAGGTGAAAATCCTTGGTGGTGACTCCATGCTGTTGGGATCTTGAAATACCGGTTGTCTAACACATTTTTATCATTTGAAATTGGTTGTCTAAATCATCAAGGGGAGGAGGGAGATCCCTCTTCACCAAGGACTCCTCTAAGAAATTTCTCACTAAATCAAGAAGCTCGGAACTAGAAGGAAGAAGAGTGTGGAAAGTGGTTGGTGATTTGGTTGCAAGGAAAGAAATCCCCATAGCTGAATTTGAAGGAGAGCACTTGTTATTGAAGATTATAATTCCTCTTCAAGTAGATCTAATTCGGTGCAATCTTCTTGCTGATTTTCATTCTCCATCGTGTGAGGGACCTTCTTGTGTATTTAAAAACTTGCTCCTAAATCTGCTCTTGTGGTTTCTAAGTTTTCTAAGGTCTATCAAAAGAGAGATCCTTTGGGGGTTATGATTTTAGAGATCAGTCATCCATTCCAATCAGACCCACTACTGCTCCTCATCAGCTTGTTTCACCTCCAAGATCACCCCCACCAAACAATATGTCTCAACCTAGACCTTAGTTTGTTGTAAACACCTTTGGTCCTATAAATTTTGGAGGAATGGATGGTTATCCAAATGTTGTCCCACAGATGTGAGAAACAGGTTACCAAAATTCCAAGGTAACAATTGCATAATTGGAGATCAACACCTCAAACTCTTTGTTAACATGATGGAAGACTTTGAAATAGAATTTTAGGATGTGTATATCAAGTTTTTATCCATACACTTGAGGAAGATGTAAGAGATTGGTATACAGCTCTATCTCGATAACTCTATTGATTCATGGACTGAGATGAGTAATGCATTCAGATTACAATATGGAGACAAAACAGATCCAAGGTTCCTTCTATCCGAGTTTGAGAACATCAAGAAGAACCCTAATGAGACCGTTCATGATTTCAATACAAGATTTAATGACATTGAGAAGGTTTCCTGTAATTTTGAGGCCTTGTGATGAATCTTGCTTAATCAAATATGCAGATGCATTTAATAAAAAGGTAGCCTATTACTTGAGAGACAAAAATCCTACAAACTTGAGGCAAGCTTTCACCATGGCACTTCAAATTGAAAATAATATTAAAGCTATGGGTAAACCACTTAAGAGGGATGGTGTGAAGCTGATAAACCCTGAGAAGCCTCAAGCTAGCAAGGGTGCTGATTTGGAAGATGTTTTCAAGACTTTGGCAGGGGTCAAAGAAATTTCCTACAAATTAGCTCGGGCTAAGAAAGGAATTGGGAAAAGTTCACAAGGACAGAAAAGAGCTCAAAACCATGATAGGTTTGGCAATCATCCTAGGGGTGGTCAAAGACAAGACGATAGAGGTAAAGGGCATACTGGATCTGCAAATAGACAACCCCAAGCACGTGAAAATAGAGTGGTGCCTAACCCTCTGACTGTAAGAGTTGTTGCTGTTCAAGAAATTGCTAATATGGATTGGTGTGACAGATGTTTTCTTCTTCATCCACCATGTGAGATGGACCAACAAGATACGATGATGATAATGAGAATGAAATGGATGATGACATTTGTATGATGGGAAGCTCTTCGTGCTCACAAAAAGTAGCAACATCAACAAACGTGATAAGTGCAAGGACTGCTGCAACCTTTTGGGATTGCATAAAGAGGGTACCATTTCTTTCTCTTCCTCAAACTCATGATGTAGATGTAGTTCAGCCTTTGAAATTCCTAATAATGACTTTGAATATCTAAGGTCTTTAATGATCAAGAAGTATGATGGTGTTGTTCCTTCAGAGGAAAATAGACAATTGTTAATGAGTGTTGTGGTTGGTCAAGAAAAGGAGTACAATACTAGAAGTAAATTTGTTAGAGGAGCTGGTCCTCAAGCCAAGCCAAAGACACCCTTGCTCACAAGCATTCCCAAAGATAATCCTAGAAGGGAAACAATTGCTAAGAACCCTACTGTCCCATGCAAAAATATCAGTCCTCTCCATGCCCAGGCTGCCAAGAATACTTCTCCATCTGATGAACCTTCTTGTTTCCCTTCCAATGTTGTTTTGCCAAAGAATGTTCCATATGATATAGCCCAGGTATTGAGCCAAATTAAAGTGAGTGTTCCCATTATTGAATTGCTTAGGATTCCTGAACACAAGAAAAGAGCTTTTGAATACTTGGGATTGAAAGAAGAAAAGATTATACCAAGCAGAAATGTAAATGTTGTTGAGAATCCTCTTCAAAGCATTGCTGGCCCTGAAACACCACCACCAATGGAAGATCTTGGAGAGGCACCTGAAGTGTATTTGGGGACATCCTTGGTTGATTCCCAATTGAATGTTGATCCATTCTTCACAACTTTTCTCATAAAAGGTAGGTTGCTTCACAATTGCATGTTTGATTCCGGTGCATCATGTAATGTTATGCCTCTAGAAGTTATGAATGAGTTGGATATCAAAGTGACAAAGCAGATATATGGGAAGTGTACAACCATGGATTCAAGGGAAGTTCTGGTTGTTAGATGTGTGAAGGGTTTAGTAGTGCAACTTGCAGCCTATTCGGGTAAGAATTTAAAACTTGATGTTGTAATTGTTGACTACCCTGCCAAATGGGGTATGCTTTTGTCAAGGAAGTGGGCTGCAAGTGTTGGTGGTAATGTTAAAATGGACATGTCCTTTGCCACCATTCCCATTAAAGGTAGCCTTGTCAAACTCTAAGGTGAAAAGAAGATGTTACACTTGATTGAAGATCCCAACAATGCTTCTTATGAAGTGTTGTTTGCTGATGTAGATGTTGACAATTTCATTGGTTTTGCTGATGGAAAAGAGAATAAGATAGAAAAATCAGAGTGCCTTGATATGGTAGGTTCTCCATGGACATTACTATTTGATGGAGCTTGCTCCAAGGTTGGAAATGGTGTTCGTATAGTGTTGGTTTCCCCTAGTTTGGAAGAGTTTCCTTTTTCCTTCAAGCTCAATTTTGAATGTACTAACAACATTGCTTAGTATGAGGCATTATTATTGGGATTAAGGATTGCATGGAAGTATGGAGTAAAGGATATTGATTCTAAAGGAGATTCGAGCTGGTTGTCAAGCAAGTAAGAAAGTTATATGCCACAAAAATCAGCATATGAAACAATATAAGCATTTTGTTTGGGACTTGATTGAAATGTTTGATTCCTTTAACATTGTTTACAATGATAGAAGTCTTAATGCTACTGTTGCTGATAAGCTAGCTATTCTTGGTTCTAAATTTGATAATTGCACCGTTTCACCTTTTTGTGAATATGATGTTGAAGTGCTAATAAGGCCAAATTGTCCCGGATAATGTGAAAGATTGGTAGATTTTTGATGATGATGCACAAGTGTTGAGATTCTTACAAAGCCGGAGAGTTTTCTGGTCAAAATATTGATTGGGAACCAAAGGTGTGCATGAATGAAGGTAGAGAAACTTTTTTTGACAAGGATATTATACAATTGAAAACAAATACCATTCCTAAGGGTCTTATTGCACTTGAATCCAATTTTAGCAATGTTGATTGCATCGTTAATAGAAATATGTCTACTTCAAGGGATGTGGAAGAGCACAATTTGGGAACTAAAGAAAAACCAAGGAAGATCTGGTTGGGTAGTCATCTCAGCAAAGAGGAGAAACAATCCTATGCCCAACTTTTAAAGAAATATCAAGACTGCCTTGCTTGGTCTTATTCAGAGTTGAAGGCATATAGAGAAGATTTATTTCAGCATGAGATCCCTCTTGAGGCTAAAACCAAACCATTTAGACAAAAACAAAGGCCTATTAACCCACTGCTTTCCATGAAAATGCAATAAGAGTTAAAGAAATTGAGAGATGGTGGCATCATTCAGCCCACTAGATACTCTTCTTGGGTTGCCAACCTTGTGCTAGTTAGAAAGAAGAACGGAGATATCAGACTTTGTGTGGATTTTAGGAATCTAAACAAAGCATCTATGAAGGACAACTATCCTTTGCCAAACATGGAGAATATGTTGTAGCTTGTGACAGGGTTAGAAATGCTTTCTACTTTGGATGGTTTCTCCGGATATAATCAAGTAGTTGTCAAAGAATCAGAAAGACTTAAGAAAGCCTTCACTACTCCTTGGGGGACTTATGTTTTTGTGAGGACCCCATCACTTCTTATTGTATTTGCCTTCTTTTTCATGGGTATAATCTAATTCAAGATAAGGTCACCAATTTCAAATGTTCTAGGCTTGACGAGTTTGTTTTGTTGTTTAGAGACATGTTCTTTATATTTGCATTTGTGATGAACAACATTAACACATTTTCCATCAAGGATATTGATGGTATATTAGTGGGCCTCATGTATTTTCTCCTCGAGGATGATTCCATGGAGAAAAATGCAGAGGGAAGGTGATTCCACCTCGAGTGGAAAATTTTCTTTAGCTCTATAAAAAAGAGAGGATGGTGTTTCCCTAGTAGTCATCAAAATATTGGTACAACAAGCTCAGAGTATAGGATATATGTTGAGATTCCAATTAGTACATGATTCATGAATTTTCCTTTGGATAATTTTATTAATAATTTTATCAAGATGATTTGGATTTTTTGTTACAATATTGTGGATGAAAATAAGTTGAGAATGTGTACTTTAATTTTAATTTAGCATCAATTTATTTCATTTATTTGCATTTAAATTTCTCACCATTATTAAATATGATTTTACTAGGGATTCCAAAGTATAAAATGATTTGCATAAGGATAAATTTAAAAGTGGTAAGGCCATTCATATTGGTTAGAGACATAGTTGCAACCCACTTAGTTAAAATATTGTATGGTTGTAATGATGAAAAGATTTCCATCTTGGGAGAAAGGTATTTTATTCATGCAATCTAATCCCCACATATTGAAGGGCTAGGGAGCTTTGAGTACTTGAATATTAGTGTGGAGATTGAATTTTTTCATCATGATATTGGCATGGTTTTTATTTCCTAGCAAATGCATGTTTTTTAACTTTTAGAGTAGGCTAGTGATAACTTATGGGTAGGTATTTTTGAGTTATGGTGTGGCCACCAAAATTTTCCCCATGCACTTATTCACGGACATGAGGGACCACATCAGGTTAAGAACACATCGAGTAAGGTACCTTAAAATTTTCAATAATAGATAATTTCATTTTGAATGACATACTTGAGATATTTCTTTTAGTTAGTGTGTTTATGTTTATCAGCATTTGTAAGGAAATTCATCAGGTTCACTAGAATGGATGACGAGATAAGATGGATCCCTAATAGAGGTGAATGATTTTTTTATGGACACACTCCTTGTCTACATTAGCCATGTTGACATATTGTGAATTAATATAGTTATGATCATAAGGCCCTTCAACAATGTCTACAAAGTGGCTCATAAGTTTCTTATTATGATTGGTCCTAGAAAATAGTTTTTATGATATTTGTAGAAGGAATTCATATTGTAGACACTAAAATATGCACAAAATCATTATTACATCATGTTTTTATTACACATACATGTACACGAGTGTTCTTCTGAGAAAATGGCTAAGTACTAGCCACACACAAGAGTTGGAATGGCATGTAGAAGCATGCGCCCAAGAAGAGAAAGCAAGAGAAAACAAATGCATGGATGTGTGTTCACCATGAAGGAACGGGCCAACGCACAAGGTTATTTGCATGCATGTGGAGGATTGAGGACATAGCTTATTTTCAAGTTAGGACTAAAAATATAAAAGCACAAGATGGATTTCCACTCAAGAAAAGGATAGAAATAGACAAAAGTGATATGACTTGATAGCTAAAAAAGGAAAATAAAGTACATGTAGAGAAAGGAAAAGGAAAAGCGCATGGAGAAGGATAGTAATAGGATTAAAATAGATAAAAGCATGGAGCTATTTATACCTATTAATCTATTTTTAACACCAATTGTAAAAGCATGCAGTCTAATTATGAGCACACCTATTTTTAGGAAGGTTCATGTAGCAATGAAGGGAAATCCCCCACCCTATAAATATGGGTGGTGTTTCATTGTAATGAGATCTAGAGGATAGGGCAGGGTGAGAGATTGCAAAGGAGATATCAATTTAGTAAGTGTTAGTATGAAGTCTATATGAAGGCATGCATGGTCCAGTGCACTAATGTAATGGATTGTAATGTATTCAGCTCCTACTTTATATTATGAATTGTTGTTATAATGGAAAATTGTGTATGGATTGCAAAGATCTTTATGTCTGAACATGGCTTGATGGGTATTCAGATTTTAATATTCATTATCTATGAGTAATTTCATTATTATATGTTTTTTTGAATTGTCATGTTATGTTGTATCTCCCTACATAATTAGTTGTTATATGAATGGTTAATAACATGCATGCTAACATCTTGCTAAGCATAACAAAGGAGATACCTAGAAGTTGTGCATGCTTTGGTGAGCTTCCATACTTATCCGATGAGGTGCTATCACACATAGCTATTGTTTGGTAATAAAAGAGACTACATTTTGGTTCCATTTCCCGGAATTGAACCTGGGTCTCTTAGGTGAGAGCCAAGTATCCTAACCAACTAGACTATAATAGAACCAAAGAAGGATTCTTCCCATCATACTCATGTACAAGAGAAGGAATAATTCTCTAAGTAAATCTTGTTAAAATGGATATTATTAGATATTACAAATGGCTCGAATCATAGGTTGTAAACATCATTGAGTTGTTGTATGACTTCCAAAAATTGTTCCCATAAGGTTACCATGATTTGAATGGTGTTTATCCCTCATTAGGAGAAATGAAGATTAAATTGAAAGATGGTACACATCCTATTCAGAATAAGCCTTATAGGATGAACCTGAGACTACATGAGAAGGTCAAAGAGGAGATTGAAAATATGCTTAAGTCAAGGATTATATAGCCTATTGAGGAATTTGAGTGGGTCAGCCCTATGGTGATTAGTATTAGGAAAGATGGCTAGATCAGGATCTATGGACTATAGGGTACTCAATGCTTCATGTTTCATAGATCCTTTTCCTGTGCCATTTACAGAAGAAATTCTTGAGGGATTTATAGGGTGTGAAATCTATTCATTCACAGATGGGTTCTCAGGGTACCATCAAGTATGCATTACATGTGAGGACTAGGTGAAGACTAACTTCACCATTGAATGGGGAAGTTTTACATACACTATCATGCCCTTTGGTTTGAAGAATGCACCAGAAATGTTCTTAAGCATCATTGTTTAGGAATTTAAGGACTTCATCCATAAGTTCTTATAGATTTATCTAGATAATGTATAGTTTATAGGCTAGTGAAAGATCACTATGAAAATTTGAGGCTGATGTTTGAAAGGTGTAGGAATTTAAACATCTCTCTTAATATCAACAAGTGCATATTTTCCACCCGTTTGGTAAGTTACTTGGGCATATTATTTGTAAAGAAGTACTGTTGGTAGACCTTACTAAGATTACATGCATTTTAGGGTTGGAAGAACCTACTAGCTAGAGTGAAGTGCATGCTTTCATGGGGCACATTGATTACTATATAAAATTCATTAAGGGTTATGAAAATATTGTTACACCCTTAGAATAATTCCTAAATTCCAAAGGAAATATTTATTAGGGTAATGCACAACAACAAGCATTTGATACCTTTAAAGAGAATATTATCACCACACCTATCTTGTGCTTCCCTTCATGGAACAAGCATTTCCATGTACATATTGGTGCCTATGGTATGGAAATTTCCATAGGCTTGGCACAACTAGGAGAGGTAAATGTGAATCATACCATATGCTTTGCAAGTAGGAAGTTGACACCAACTGATTAGAATTATTCAACAATAGAGTGCAAAGCATTATCCATGATCTATACACTTCACAAGTTTAGAAAATACTTACTAGCCACACTATTTATCTTTTACATATATCATATGGCATTGAAGTATTTTTTCAACAAACCTTTTTTACAAGGGCGCGTCACTCTACTCTTTGGATACTTATTTTTTAGGATTTTTATTTTACAGTTATAGTAAATCAAGGAAATATCAATTTGGGACTTAACCACTTGTCAAGGATCAACTTTGGGGAGGAATTATAGAGAATTTAATACACTATGTTAGATGCAAAAATTTTCAGATTGAATCATGCATCAACTAATTGGAAGATTGTAGTATTTTTACAGACTAGACTTGTGCCAGAAGGAATGACTAACTTGGAAAATAAGAAGCTCTTAATTCATGTTGTGTCATATCAACTCATTAGAGGTGGCCTATATAAAATGGGTTAGAGATGAGTTCTTACGTAGATGTGTTCTAGAGCATGAGCACAAAGCCATCATGGAGGAAGCTCATGGTGGTACAATAGGTGACACTATGCGAAGATGCAACTACTCACGTAAGATCATATTAGTTGGTCTATGGTGGGAGAAATTATATAAGAACACTAAGGCTTTTGTTAAATCATGTGATCACTGACAAAGAATTAGAAATCATGGGAACTGAGATGAAATGTCATTATGACCCATTGTGAGTGTGGAACCATTTTAAAAGTGGGCAATCGATTTTGTACAACTTATTACACAACCCACACACAGACAAAAAGCGTGCTGCGCATAATCACATACACTAATTACTTGACCAAGTGGGTAGAGATTGTGCCTACAAAATATTACATGGCAGCAACAACAACAATCTTATTTTTAGAAAACATCATCAGTAGGTATGGATGTCCATTTTGCCTAATGAGTGATAGAGGAACTCATTTTTAAATGAAACCATTAGAATTTTATTGGAAAATTTTATGGTGGCACACCATAAGACTACCCCTTATCACCCCTAAGCTAATAGAATTGTTGAATATTTCAAATAGATCTTGGGACATACACAAACAAAGATATGTGATGTTGGAAAAAATGATAGGGATAACAATTTATCATCTGATCTTTGGGCATACAAAACAACCTATAAATGATTGAACAAAGCCACACCCTTTCAGTTGGTGTTTGGAACAAAGGATGTATTACATGTAGAATTTATGTTACCATACCTACATATAACATGCATAGGTGGATTAGATCATGAATAGGAATTTGATGAGCACATTGACAAGTTGATGCAATTAGATGAGAGGTGTACCACTGCACGTTGGAGTCAAAAGATAGAAAATGCATGATAGAAGGCTTGGCATGATAGGAACATGAAAAAAGTCTTTTGTAGTTGGAAAGATGGTACTTTTGTATGACTCCAAGTTTATGCACCATCCAGGAATTTGAAATTTTGTTGTTTGGGACCCTTTATAGTGACCACAAACTAGAATCAGACACATGTCAATTGCAAGCGTTGGATGGCACCATGTTTCTTGGTTACTTTAATGGGAGTAGGTTGAAGCCCTACTATAAATAAGCTTCTTTTTTGTTTGTAATAAGGAATTTTTTCCACTTAGATTAGATTTCCATTTCATGTTTTGTTATAATAAGCATGTTCGTGTAGGATCTGATTAAAATATGTTAAGTTAATACATAGAGACCATGCATACCCTTAGTGTGGGGTAAAAAGGTTTGAGTACACACAAGAGAAAACTATGTGATGTTGGTACATATATTAGATTTGGTGCAAGGGTATGCGTGATAATATAAAAATAAAGGTGTTTGATGGAAAGGTATCTAGAATACACAAAACTAATCGAATTGCATTAGGTGTTCAATGAATGATGGTGCTCGAAATGAATTTTTTAAATGTTGGAAGATCACGTAGAGGCCGGATAGTATAATGTGAGGGAGGTAGCAGTAGGATAGACTACTTGATATGTGGCACAAAGGAATATAGATTGCAGCAAAGTGAATTGCACATAAGGATGACTTCACTGGAAAGTAGTAGTGTTCCGAGAATGTTATGACGGTTGCATGTATGAAGAAAGCATAAAAAATGACAAAAAAACAAAAGGCACATTTATGCTTTAGAGAGGTGGTAGGTGAGGAGAAATTAATGCAATTAAAATTTATAAATCTATAAAATGAGTGTTGGTGAGCTCATTCTTACCCTACCTTGTGAAGATTTTGAGCTATTGATGAGTGATAAAGGGAAAAAAATTTTCTAAGTGTGAATTAACATCTAAGTGCGAAGAGATACATTTGAACCAAAGAATTCAGATGAGATAAGAGTAGTTTGGGTGCAGATAACTCCATTGGTGGGCATAGAAACATAGGGGAAATGTGTTCTATAAGGATATTTGGAAGCAACAACTTGAGCTAGGGTTTACAAAAGCATAATTATACATATTTGAAATTAGGACATGGTGTCATAGAGAGTAAATTTAGGGCACGTAATCGATTAGATAGGAGAAAGTGTGAAGGAGGGTTAATGAATTGAATGCTCAACATGAAGACATAAGAGATTGAGTAAGTTATCCAAACACCTAAGGTAAGTATTTTTTACAAGTTTGAAGTTTGAAGAAATTTTGAAGTTAAAAATGGCATCAAAGAAAGCATCCACCATATCACCCAAATGGAAGGGAAGGGGCCATCTGTAGAAGAAGTGATCGATCAAAAAGAAAACAATAAGGATGCAATCATGTGAAAGATAGTGGAATATGAGGTGTTGGGCACCATGATCAAAGAAGCTATGAGGAAAGCAAGGAGCACATTTCATAATTTCCAAGACCTGGATCCCATCCTGAGGGTGCATATTATTCAATAAGAAGTTGAACTTAAGCAAGCACAGGCCACCAAGAAAGAAAAAAGGTTGGGTGGGAGGAAATCATGGCCGAAGTAGCAACAAAGTGATATTTTCTTAAGGATGTAAGAGATACATTTTAAAATAGGCTTAAGGAACTCGGTTCATTGGTTGTGTGAATGATGGATTATTTAGAAGGAATGGCATCGGGACTTGTGGGATAATCGGGAGATGAAGGAGAAAGGTGAAGAGATGACCCTTGAGTAGGTGTCATATATTGCTAGAATGGTGTTAGATGCATCCAAAAAGGATCTTATAGGGTGGGAAGAGCTGGAAAATATCCTAAATACATAGTTCCCAAAACTACTTCAGCCATTCCAAGAATAATTTGAACACACACATCAGAAAGGATGATATTATTTGATTCATTAGGTACATACCCCACCATTATTTATTCTTAATCATTCATTCATCAGTGGTTATTTGAACTTATTTCCAAGGACAAAAATATCCCTAATGTGGGGTAATTTTGGTCCTAGAAAATGGCTAAGTACTAGCCATGCACGGGAGTTGGAATGGTGCATAGAAGCATGCACACAAGAATATAAAGTAAGATAAAATGAGTACACGCAGAGGTGCTTTACACACACGAAGGAACATGTCAATGCCCAAGGTTACATGCATGCATGTAGAGGATTGAGGAATTAGCCAATTTTCTTGTCGGGCTAAAAATAGAAAAGAAAAGATGGATTTCCGCTCAAGAAAAGTCCAAAAATTAGACAAAAGAGAGATGACTTAGTGGCCAAACAAAGAAAAAAAAGGACATACAAAGAAAGGAAAAGGAAAAATACATAGAGAAGGCTAGTAATTGGATTAAAGTATATAAAAGCATGGAGCTATTTATATCTCAAGGTATTGTTAACACTTGTTGTAAAATCATGCAATATAATTATGAGCATGCCTATTTTTAGGAAGGTATATGTAGTGGTAAAGGGAAAGTCCCCACCCTATAAATATATGTGGTGTTTCACTGTAATGAGAGCAAGAGGATAGGGAAAAGTGAGAGAGTTCCAAAGAGATAGTGAATTAGTTTTAATTGTTAATATGGAGTTTGTATGAAGGAATGCATGGTCCAAAGTTACACTCGATGCAATGGATTGTAATGTATTCAACTTCTATGTTATGTTATGAATTATGGTTATAATGGATAATTGTGTATGGATTGTAAAGATATTTATGTCTGAACATGGCTTGATGGGTATTTAGATCTTAATATTCATTATCTATGATGAATTTCCTTATTATATGTGTTTCTGAATTGTTATGATATGATGTATCTTCCTGGATAATTAGTTGTTATGTGAATGGTTAATAACATCCATGTTAGCATCTTGTTAATCATAACAAAGGAGGGGCCTAGAGTCTGTGTGTGCTTTGGGTGAGCTTCCAGACTTATCTTGATGAGGTGTCGGCGCATAGCTATTTTTGGGTAATAAAAGAGATGACAACAAGTTTTGAACCTTGAAGCTAGATCTTAGTTTCTTAATCCCTTTTTCTTTCATCCTTTGTTTCTTGGTTGGATTGGGTTTGTGTCAATTTTCCACTCTTCCATCATGATTTTTATCATGTTACGGATACCTAATCATGTAAATCTTCAATTATTTGATTTTATGTTAGTCCAGGACCATAAAGATGGGTAAGGACCATACATATGGTCTTGACTTATTTATATTGTCCCAGACCCATTTATTAGTACCTACCAATGACAAGATATATACCTTTTAGGTCATGAAAATAACCATGTAACTATTAGCCAATCACATATAAGAATTTTTATAGTAATATAAATATTTCAAATATATAAACATTGAATAGAATATTTATATGGAAACTATTAGTTCCCAATTCTACACCCCCTAGGGCCTGAAAAGCACTTTCAGAAGAAAGGAAGGCTTAGAGGATGACAGATTATGTTATACATGTCATTTACAGCAAGGGTGACATCTAACATTCTCTTTAGAACCAATATCTTGGGATGATTGAGAGGCACATATAAAGGGGATGGCCTAATCTTGCTACTTTTGGTTCTTCCTTAAACTAGGGTGAGAGGACCCATTGGGTAACCTAAATGGAGAGAGGATAATTTGCACTTGATTCCTCTTGATCTTGTCAAATGGTGGGTTAATCTAAGCTAAACATGGTCATGAATATAACACTCACTTGTAGGATTTGTCATAATAATTTCATACATACTTATTGCATCGGACACATGTTACTAAAGATAACAAATTTTAGTTGTTCTTGCATCACTTTTGATGGGAATATGGGTATGAAGAAGTTTCTTTGATGATGCTTTGATATAGAGAAATAGGGTGGTAAATGGATCTTTAGGTGGGAGTGTGATGGTGTGGGGAAAAGCATAATAGGTTTTATTTGTAAAATAGGGGGAGTAAGTGGTGATTTATTTCTGCAACAAAGCACCAACAACTATCATGACAACATGATATCCTAGAAATTAAAGAACATATGATAAAGTAGTGAAAATTCTCAAACAAAAATATTTACATTCATTGATACTCAACAGCTACAAATATTTTCAAGAAAATATTTAAAACACTCAACACAAAATCTCATGCAAACATTCTAATGAAGTATTTATTGCTTTTATTCTCATATGCCAAAGATACACTCAAAGGCTAACAAAAATCACTCAACAAGATGGTTGCAATAAGGATTTTAGAATTACATCAAATATTGCAAAGTAAATTCTTACAAAACAATATTGATTTAGTAACCAAAATGTAACAACCAAGGATTGATCTAGTGTATTACATATAGAAGTAATAAACACAAAATTGCAGTAAAAATTGTAACTCATTAATCAAATTTCAACATACAAGATCTAGAACACAAAACTAGAATCATAAGTAGGCATATGTCATTCAAACTTTCAATTTCTTGACAAGGGGACATGAATTAAATGCCCTCAATGTTCACCAATGGTTGTACAGTGTAACCACCTTGACACAAAATATTGAAAACTCAAAGTTCATATGTATTCCATATAAGAAAATGGAAACATGCAGAGTTACATTACTTTATTTCACTTTTTAGATAGAAAATTTAAAAAAACCTCCATAAAATGATAGACCTTCATATTTATACAAAAAAATTTATGAACTCCCTTTGATTTTTCTCCCCAAAAGCATATCGAGGCAATCCCAAAAGGCACAAAATGAACTCCATCTTTGGAAAATATCTTTTAACTATAAAGATTAGCCATCAACCTGATTCTATTTTCAGTTTCAGATGTGGATGTGTGTAAAATATCCCATCTACATTTTCCAATACTTTTGTCTTTTTATCTTGTTGCAATCACTCATGTGCCAAATCATAAACCATTTGTTCCTTGATGTTGTTATTCCAACTGATTTGACACTTGTCTTTTTAGAATATATGTTTATGAGTAACCATGGATATTCATTTGAATTTGATGCTTTCCTTTTGCAAAACCTTTAATCAAGCCAATAGAATACTTTTGATAGATATCACTCTACCTTCCCCTTTTTCAAATCCACGCGAGCATTATAGTATGATCTCACATTCACTCCTGATATGATAATTCACATGAACCTTTCCAAAATTTATCTTCTATAAATTATCACTAATTTTTTTATGTATTTACAACTTCCCTTGGTTATTATGAGTGAATTTCTAATCAATAAATCAGTGTTATCCCTTTCTTAGTAATGGTAGATATGGAGTTTGGAAATAATTTGAAAGATATTTATTCAAAATCTCTATATGCAATCTTCAATCTTTCTGGATTTGATGAAGCTTTTGTTAGGATGTTGTTTGCAAAGGAAGATCAAGCGGAGCCCACGGGACCCATAAATCCTCACACTTTTCAACTAGATTTGATTAGGAAGCTCATCCACATGACTCCTTCTTCTCTATGTTCCATATTTTGTTTCACCACTTGTTTCACCCAAAAAGGCTACGTGGTCCATTAGAGGCCAACTATAAAAAAACATCATTCATATATCCCTTGCATTTTTCACTGAAGAATTGGAAAAGAAGGAAATCTAGTTAATGTCCATGTAGTGTCCGATGACAAACCTGAAGAGGGTATTTCCTCAATTTCCCATAGAAAATCCACAATAGAACAAAGTCCCACCAATATTGAAAAGGCTTCAGTGAGGTCTAATTCTAAGAAATATCTTGAAGTGCCGATACCACCATTGAAGAGATGTAGAAGGGGTCCAGTTAATCCAGCAAGTACATCCAATCCAACCTCTACTGATAATATTGGAGTACCTAAGCTAGTTCTTGTCATGTAATTTAATGTACATGGCCCATCCTCAACCTCCAAAATTGTTACTCGGTGGGGTACTAAGGCATACCTCACAGGAGGGCTTAATCTCCTTGAATGGGTCTCTTCTTATAGGAAAAAGTTGGAATTGATTAATATTTTAGAAGGCCCAATGAAAAACATTAAGGAGCTTATGGACCTGGTTATGTCTCGTAACTTAGCAACAAATATTCAATATGTTCATGGTGCTCAAGAATGCAAAGAATTTGAGTTTAGGATGAAAATATGTTAGATCGTATCCCCACCTTTGTAGAATATTTTTTATTATAAATTGACAATGTACTTAGTTATAAAACATCCTTTTTGTATATGTATACCAAAAGTTATGTGAATTTCAAGGGTTGGGGCCCCTATAGAATCCCCATTTTTTTCCTAGTATACACATGTATTATTTTTCACTTTCTTTGTTAATTCAGCTATTATTTCTCTCAAATGATCATACCTATGGATGGTAGGGTAATTTTTTTCCCAACAAGGTCAATCTTGCATGACCTAACTACCCACAATGAGAATCACAAGTGAAAAATTCTCCATCACTCATTTCACGTATTTTCCTTACATTTTTCTCTTCTTCACGGGAATTTTGAATATTTTGAATGTCCTACGGCCTCTTTGCTTATCTTGTGGATCCTTGAGTATCCCATATCTTTTGAAGTCTGTGGAATACTAACCTTTGAAATATTTGCAAAAAACATTGAATTAGTGTACAGGGGCTTTGCTACCTAGTTGTACTCTCAATCCTTTGCAAAAATATCCTCGTAATATCAGATCCTTCATCATTTGACTAATTTTTCTAAATCACCATCTTCTTATTTCCCTTCTTTTGCAATTTCTATCCTTTCCAAATTTCAAATATATCGCGGGTTTGAGACCCACGGTACCCTGACTTACCTTAGATTATGAGACTAAGTTGATTTTGTGATAGCCAATCTTGCCAAAATCTTGCTTAAGTCTTAAATTTATTCTTGTTGTTCCATAGATTGGGAAACAACCCGTAGAACACTAAGCTCTACATTTTACGGATGATTAACTTTGTGTCCCATGGACTTCTTAAAGCATGGTGTCCAGGACCCATTTTACAAATTATTTCAAGATTATGGAAAATGAAAAATTTTGGACACCAAAACTCTCTGGTGTTACTGAATCCATATGAAGTGAATTCTCAAAATAGTGGTTCACTTCAATTGTAGGTACTAGTTCAGAATGAGTACCAACAGAAAAAAATTGTGAAAGAATAAATTATTTCTATTGTGATTTTTGGAATATGGGTTGTTTGACTATTTTTGACCCTGTTTCAACTACAAACTTCTCTTATTTTTTAGTAAAAATAGTAAATGGCCAAGTGGCCTAACATAATTAATATTTGAGATGTAAAGCATTGATTTCATTCATTTATTTTCCTTTTAGTTAGCTATCTATTGATGTCAGTTGTTAAATGTAAAATATGTAGAGCTTGTCCAAGTTTGTTGTAGTGTTTTCTATATTGTTATTTATTTTTTTGTAAAGTTTGGTTTATATGGGACCTAGGTCATATTCATTTAGTTTTAATCAAGTGAAATTAGTGCATTTTGTAGATCTATGACACTTTGTGATAGTCAAGTTGTTAATCGTCTCTTTCATTGAAGCGACCTCATTCATCTTTTGACAACAAGTATATTGTATTAACATAAAAAAAATCACCAATCATTCTTAATTCTTTTGTTTAGGTAAGAGTTGTTATTCTTATTCATGTGCCTTAATTTAATCTAACTTTTTATGTTGAGGGTTTTATCTTCTTTATATTCTCCCATTCTATAACTCCTTCGAACATGACCCCAAAAATGTAATAAACTTGCATATAATTGAACCACATTTAGAATTGGGGAGATTGTCGGTCTATTTACCACATCAATCCTATATCCTATATTATATTAGTATGTTAAATCATTAAACCTTTTTAGCGCTATTAATTTGGTGATATATCTAAACATATAGCATTTAAAAGGGCATTGGGTATCAAGTGGATCAACTTAAACCCCATTTTGTATGAGAGTCAACTCGATTCTCAACACCGCTTTTTTAATGTTAACAAGGATTTATCAAAGGCCCTCACCCATAAGATAAGAGTATATATAACTTTAAAACCACTCTTGAAATGGTTTGGGTTCAAATTTGTATTAATGTAGCTTGTGGTTGTTGGAAAATCATAAATGGGGCTAATTTGAATGCCCCAATTTTCAAAAATGTACACATTTGTATGCACTTTGAGTGGTACTTTTTTTGTTGTATATTGATTGTTATACTTGCAATGATCAAGGCACTTAATTTATATTTTTTAGATTCCAAGTCTTCCAAGAGGGTTAGGTTTCTTCAATTGAACTTCCTTTCCACTTACAAATCACTTTGAGACATAAAATAACATTGTGTTCCCTCTATTTCATCACACCTAGTCCATAACTTGGCCAAAATGAATAAGTAATATATTATCATAGACCTATACATAAAAAAAAATAGACCTAGTTTCTTTTTTTTCTTATTCTTTTCATGTGAAATATTACATTGATGATTAAGGTAATCAGTCTACTAACCACTCGGTCAAACACATCAACTAAATTTTTCTATACACCTTGGGGAAATTATAACTATTAATCATTAGATGAAAATTGGTCTCTAAATTTTAATATCTTCATCTAATAAATGAAAATAAATATTGCCCAGTATATGTATAAATGGTTTTATAGTATTATAATTTATTCAAAATTGTTTTAAATGGGTAAGACAAGATTTCACCCTGGACTTAGAAAGAGATGAGATTAAAAATAAAGGATAGAAAAAATAAAGAAGGGAATAAAACCCATAACTTCAATTAAATTAGAGCACCTTCTACAAAATGGAAAATTGAACCGCCAAGGCAGCACCCAAAATCTCCATCCCTCTTGTTGTCCTCATGGTGGTAACACTAGTTAGCACGATGTCTCCTTTCAAAGCCTAGAACTTTGTATTTTGTGAATAAGATCTTATAGTTTATTAACAAGTAAAATGATACAAGATAATTCACAAAAAATGGGCGGTATGGAAGCATGCCCCAAAAACACATACCAAACTAGGAAAAAAATTTAGGAATGAGGAATATTACAAAGTATCAAAAAAACAATGATAGAAAAATAAATCCACCACTAAGAACTGATGTCCTATGGGGAGGGCCCCGATCATGCCAACCAAATCGGCATATTTTTATCACTATTAAACACATCCCAAATTGATTCGGTTGGATTACTTCTTATATTTCTTCGATAGGGGCCCAATAGGATGATATGGTGAGAGCCATCCTTGTAAATTTATCAAGCAAAGGTGGGAGGCTCCATCCATCATGGGTGCAGGACTCAGATCTAACCGATGATCCCCAATCGAGTTAGCTAGGCAGAAAAAGGCATCTTATCCTCGATGGTGAGCTAAAGGCAAAGGCGAGAAGCTCCTCTAAGGAGACTGGTTGAGAGGTAACCAGTGGGCATGACTAAAAGAGTGGCTGAAAGTAGCTCCATCGGCCACCATCTCTATGTTGTCCGCTAGCACTACCACATGGTGGAGAACTATATTTTTTGTTTACCCACACATACTCCCTGATTTTTGTGTTTGTTTGACAACAAAAATAGTTGCATGAAACTTTTTTTAATCAATTGTGGCAATTTTGTATGTGTTTAATGATTATCAAATCCATGTTTCATTTATAACCATCATTATTTTCCTCAATCAATGTGATATCAATTTAATACCCAAGATTATTAATCCCTTAAAACAAATTAAAATTTGTTTATCTTTCATTACTTGTACGTTTAACAATGGTAACATTTTGTAATTTATTAATAAAGTTAACGTCTATACCTTAAACCATACACTTTTCCTTTTAATTAATTTAATTTATAAATACAATAGATTGCATTATAATGTTACCTATTAATCCATTCAGTAGCTTATAATTTCATTTATTTTATTTACATAATTTTAGGTATATCTCATCAAATCCACATACATATGTATATAATATAATATAATACTATTTTTGTAAAAAAACTAATTGTATGTGATTATGTTGTCCATGTCGGATGTGTTCACAACTAAATGATTCCTTAAAAAAAAAAAACTACAAGACTATAAAAAAAGTACACACTATAAAATTTTCTTGTCTATTATATCGTTTGACCAATGCATTTCTTTAGCAAGAAATGTAAAATAACAAGAATAAAACATAAAAAACAAGAATAAAACATATGGGCAACCCATAATTGTAGAGGGCTACAAATAGATGTCAAGAGTACATTACACATCCATTGATGATGTTTAGCTACGAAACACCTATTTATAGAACATTCATTTTCTTACCATGTCGGGATTGCCTCTTTGACACATTTCAAGTGCTTCTACATTTGAAATATGCATTTTTAGAATTATATAATGGCATTATAGATCATTTCCTAATTTTTTTACAATGGTATTTTTATTTCCTAAATTATTTCACTTCGGATTACATTTGTGTAAATAAGATAAGTAAGATACAAGAAGCCACAAATAGGATTGACTAATTTGATCATCAACATTCCTTCCAATACATATATAATATAAAAGGAACTTCCACAATCTTTAGATCAAACATATACAATTAGAGTGGAGATAAAAATACAATTGCAATACAAAAACCCTATAAATAAGGAAAATTAAGAGCATACATAATCATGCATGACTTATTAAAAAAATCGTAAGAGAAAATTATATGAAATGCAAAAAAATTGGGTCAAAAAAATAGGAAATTTGTTACATGTTATTGACAAATAAAATTCCAGTGAAGATTAAATGCAAGAAATATAACACATAAGTAGTGAAGATGAAGAATAGGCATTGAATGAGAGCATGTTACATGGATTCACGACTCTCATTGTATTCATGATATGTAAAATAAACTAATATAAATCACTCCTCCAAAAGGACAACATCCACTTGGGATTTTGAAAAACAACTTTGCTAAAGAAATGAATTTTCCAGCACGTTGTTTTAATGATCCTCTACCTAAAAATATAATAATTTCACTCTCATACCTTAAAATTGCATAATGGTAATTACAACATGTAAACTATGCATTTACATATCATCCAGCTAACATTTTCTTCAAAGCAATAAAGATCATCATAGGTCAAGTGTCAACAACCATGTGGGTAAGAATAAGAAAAGGAAAATTGAAAGGAATAAAGTTACTTTCAAGAGATGTTAAATATAAACCCAACTTGGACAAATTTTTGGAATCAAATATTGGATACATGGACTTGAAACAAATAAATACATCTCCATATTACTTACAACAATTGATAACAATTTTTTTGTAATGATACGAAAATTAGGACCACCAATATTTTTTTAACATTTAAAGTTCGAGACACTATTAGCAACCACTCACATGTACAATTTCTAAATTGTAAAATAAGAAAGAACAAAAAATTAAATATACACAAAATCATCATTTCATCACTATAGACAATGGATATCTAATTAGAAATGACATCATCACTTGTAGTAGGTAGGTGTTACAAACACATAGTGAATGAAATGGTCCAAATGATATACAAAAATGATTCTTTTTGGACCAATAAATGATCATCCCTTTGTAACAAAGTTCCAAAATTTAGGTAATCATTATGCCCACTTTTTGGTATGGACTAAACTTGCACCAATTTATAAAGAGAACAAGAATAATGAAATCAAGTCTTTTGTTGAAAAATACATATCTTGTGACATATGCAACTTAGATACATATATTACAAGATTGCATGAACAACACCACACAAGAGATGCTATAAAAATTCAAACTTAAATTATAGATACAATTTCCCTCCATTTATTAGAACTAAATTTTTAGAACATGTTAGAGTAGGTATTTACCTTAGCTCATGTTCACCTAGGTACATTATTGTATTTATCCTCACCCACTTATGTGTGTGGATATTTCTTTTTATTTATTTAGATATTAGGAGATATTATCTAGTTGTTAGGTATAGTTCTTTCCTTGATCTATGGTATTGACTAGTTCTTTCCTAGATCTATGGTATTGACTAGATCCTTGATGTCTAGTTCTCTCATAAATCTATGGACTTGACTAGTTCTTTGATGACTAGTTATTTCCATGATTTATGGCTTGATCTATGACCTTGACTAGTTCTTAGATTGTTATTCCTTTCCTATATAAGCAAGGCCCATTCTCATTGTATTTCATTGAGTTCCATAATAATATATGATATTTCTGCTCATTTGTTTGCAAAGGTTTATGTAAAGTTATTTTGGTGAATTTATTTCATCTTATTGATTGTGATGTTTGATTAGCATCTATGTTCTTGGCTTGGCATGATCTGGTTATCGTGTTCCTTTTATGGTATCAGAGCAAGAGATTTCTATTGACATCCATCTCAGAAGTTTCATTTTGCAAGAACTTTTTAAAATATTCATATATTTGGGATTTGTCTGTATTATGTTGTTGCATGTGGTTTTATGCAAAATAGAGACCATTGATCTGAAGGTGGAAAAACCCTAAAATCGATCAGTAAACTCGGCCAACACCCATTGAAATTCTTAGCCCCTGGTCATATGGTATGGTCATATGAGGGCTTAAAGCTTGTGATTCCTACTAGTAGGTGCTTAACTCCATCCCCTTTCATTTTATTTGTGTGGTGAAGGAAAGAGAATTTTATTCTTTTTAGTGGCAACTAAAATAAATAGTAGAACATAATATTGAAAAACTTGTATCTTTTGATCGATAACTCGGTTTTGAGTGTTGTTGTTTGCAAAAGTGTGTAGTTTTTATGCTCTTTCCATTGGAAATATTTATTTTGAGAATTTCACTATAATTATAAAGTGCCATATTGTAACATGCATCATTATAAAGTGCCAAAATCTAGGGGGCTCTTGTGGCATTGTTTGGGAGTCTTGTTGCATTGCTTGGTTCTTGCATTTCTTTGGTGATTTTTTGAGGATGGCATCTTTATCTACTTCTGCATTAGATCATGTTGAGCCATTAACAACACATAATTACCACACATGGAAACCAAGAATGGAAACAATAATTAAGTGGAAAGGATTATGGGCTTTAGCTTCTTTAGAACAACCAATGATCACTAGAGAATATGAGAAATTTTAGTACCACTACAAATTTGATGAGTGTATGGGTTTGATAGGAACTTATGTCGGTGATTGTCTTTTATTTCATTCAGAAAAATGTGACTCTCCTTTCAAAATATGGGAGAAATTGGAGGATTTATTTTTAAGGTGGATCATATGAGAGCCATGCAACTTGAAATTGAGATCACCTCTCTTAATTCTAAGATTTTCCAAAATTATAGACTATCTTACAAAGTTCAAGCATTTGTTGACACAGTTGAAGGGGAGTGGAAGAGATAAGAAAGATGAAGAGTGTGTTTACTTGATTTTATCCAAGTTGAGAGGACCATTCCAAATTTTTTATTCTACCTTTTTCTTTAGCATGGATGCCTTAGGTACACCTTCAAAATTCCTAACTTAGACACATTTTGTGAAAGACTTACTAGGGAAGAATCCAAATTATCTCACTTTGAGTCTTCCACCTCTCAAAAGGCATTAGTTGCATCTAATCCTAAGGGCAAGGGAAAACCAAATAGTAAAACCAAATCCACACCTTCTCCATCTCAAAATGCTCCTAAACCCAAAGAAAACAACTCAAAACCCAAGGAGTCTTCTAAATCCAAGAATAAGTCTAGTCGTTCATGCTCTTTTTGTGGGGGTAGTAATCATGAAGAAAATAGGTTTTATAAGCGAATGCAAGCCTTAGAGGATGCAGTCAAGAAACACAAAATTTCTATCTCCACTCCACCTCCTTCTAATCAACATGGAAAAGTATTTTCTCTCCCTTTTATCATAACTACATCGTGCATACTAGATCACCAAAGCATAAACTTTATTTACTTCAATAATTCTAGAGTGTATAATAGGTTGATTACAAAAATGTAGATTATTGACATCCTTTTGATAGTCGGTGAGTGCATATTATATTATCGTGTTTCCTCAAATGATGCCTACAAAATAACTAAATCCTATAATCTACCTTATTTATATCACTAGTAAGGAGGTTCCACAATATCTCCATGTTTCAAGGTGAAAAAATAGAGAGGATTTGGGGATCCAATTGACTCTATAGGATTTAGTTACAATAAAACATATATGAAAATAAATTACATGATATTCTATGACTGGTATTTCCTAATTTTATTGTGTGTCATTCTTGAATGGATGCATGTTCCAAGCTAGCATGATCACATATATCTAGGTTTGTCAACACCAACCGGAAGGATCTTGAAGTTGCTAAGTAAACTTTGAAGCCATGCATAGAGACTCCAAATCCATAGGTTGAGACTTTGAATCCATAGGTAGAGACTACAAAGCCATCAAAGATACTTTGAAGCCACTTGATGAGACTTTAAAGCTTAGAAGACTTTAAATTTAGGCATAAAACTCTACATCTTCGACAAAATCATACTTTTATTGATCTGTATACACAAAACTAAACACATTTTTACACAAACACACACACACACACACACACACACACACACACACACACACACACACACACACACACACACACACACTAATCTAGTAAAATTCATATATTTTCTACTTTAGATTAGGAAAAAGTTATATAATGCATGTATATTCAAATAAAAGGGAAAATAAACAATGTCATCATTAGGCCATTCAATGAGCTCATCATTCTCCCCACACGTGTTTGTAAGTCCTCTTGCAACTTATTTCCCAAAATTAGGATCAAGAATCATGTCCTCCATTAGTTTACTCAAATCAAATATATTATTATGATACTCCCAAGTATCTTCCTTTAAAACAAAAAATCCCTCATTTCCCTCAACCTTCTACTCTCATTTGTTGAATTCATTGTGCACCTTTTATAGTTTATTATTTTCATAAGGGAATAAGGAAAAGAATGAATGGTGGCATGAATATCATTCCAATCAATTTTTAGCCTTGAGTCTGATAGATTCCTGGAGTCATATTCATTATTTACATGGCCATTCTTGTTAGAAAATAATAGATTAATACATTACTTTGGTAGTTATTCCCCGCCCTCGTGGCATCTCCAAACCGATTAATGGTTCACCTTCCAACCATGTCAATAGCTTAGCTACTTGTATATATTTCCTATTTTTATTTGGTTTTAATCAAGTCATTCAACCATTTTCTATTTTTCTCTACCTTCATTGCTATCACATCCTCATTCTTTCCTTGTCTTACATGAAAATTTGTAGAAGATAAATGGAAGTGTAGTGGACCTATGCACAATCTTCTTGGCATCTTGACTGCTTTGCATGGAAAGGAGACCTATGTCTTTAGATAGTCCATTTTTCTTTTAGTTTGGTAGTTAGAAACCTATGTTTGAAAATTAATTAGAGACATCTAGCTTAGAACATTCAAAACTTGTTTTTGACTATTCATATCTGACATCCCTTTGCGTGGATATTTGGTAGAGGTTCAATGTCGAGAGAAGGATCAGATCAAATTTTTATCATTGCAAGGATGACATGTTTAGATTTGGCATGTATTTGAGTGCCTAAATGACTTATTTTTCATGACCACCAGTGTATAAGGGTTAAATATGTGCTTGGTGTTTGAATTTTGTGTTTTGTTGCTTTATACATGGAAACCTTATCAAATATGGTTGTATTTTTCTGTCAACGCCACCTCTCGAATCTTCTAATATTTCACCACACCGAGAAAAGGGGTATAATTATTATGAATCTCCATCATGTTCAAGAATTAAAACTTTGTGCCTTAGCCAAAAATGGTATCCATAAGGACCATGCAAATTAGACACCCACTGCAATAGTTACCTTCATGAATGAGCCTAATATTCACATCAACGAGAATGTGATGGATATTCTAACCCTTAAGGAGAAGCAAGATTGGGTTGATAGCTCTCCTAAAAATATTTTTTAAATTGAAATGGATTCCCATTATAGGTGGTTGTGCATGAAGTTTACACCTTGCAAATATCTTTTCCAAAAAGTATATAAAGGGTCACAAGATGTAGAAGTGCTCTGAATCAATGGAGCCTCAAAGCTATATCTGCTAATTAAGTAGCATGTAATTGGAGGCTAGAGGATATGTGGAGGATGGAGTAAAATTGGCATCCTCTCATTAGTCATCTAGGATGGGGTCAGCAGATGACTTTGGTGACATTTTTTGTTGTGCTTAGTGTTTTTTGGTGTGTGTTTTTTAATAAAGATGCAAGTCATTTTCTAGTTTGGTACCTCCTGAATGAAGGAAATTGTGAGAATAAAAAACACTAAAATAGCACTTTGTTCTTATGTAAAGGGTTTTGGAAATCTGAAAAACCACCAAAGTGTACAGTTGAGGCATCATGTCAAGTCTAGGTTCATGGTGAACTTGTAGTCGGAAAACCATATGGGTTTGTAGTAATCCAGGGAAATTGGAAACGACTAAGGTGTTCTCAAGGATGGATGTGCTCAAGTCACTTCTAGGTTTTTGGTAATCATGTGGGGAAAAACTAAAGTATCACCAAGATGAAGAAGCCAAAAGATGGCATGCCACCTCAAAGGTAAGTAGGCTACATAGAGAGTGTAATAAACTTTTTACTATGTTTGGAATAAGGGGGTCCACGATTTGGAAATATGATGTTTATAAACAATGTATTAAGGGGGCATGTTATAAAATATTATATTAATACATTTTTGGTAGTTATTTCTACCCTTGTGGCATATCCAAACTGATTGACAGGTCACCTTCCTGCCATTCCAACAATCAACTACTTGTATATATTATTTGTTTGTATTTGGTTTTAATAAAGGTTATAGACACCTATAATTTATCTTGATCAATTTAAATATTTAAATTGCACTAATTATACCCTTTCCCACCAATTGATGATCATATCATCAATATCACACATTTTCTTTACTATCATCGTTAATTAATAACATTATTACATTAGTTAATTAACTCTTCTATCCAACAACGACTCCAATTAACGACCTTCTATTAATCAGCTCCTCTTTCTATCTAGATTAATTAATTATTTCTAATTAATTAAGATCCCCTTTCTATCTACATTAATCAATTATTTCTAATTAATTAATACCCCTTTCTATATAGATTAATTAATTATTCTTAATTAATTAATTTTCTCTTTATTTAATCAATAAATCATCATTTATTTGATTAAAATCCTCTCATAACATAAATCATACTAGCTATTCCTCTAAAAAGTTTCTATAAGCTTGCACACCTATTAATTAATCACTTTGATTAATTAATAAATCTCCTCAAACCCCGTGAGTCACTAAAGGACAAAATAAACTCTCTAAGTTTGACTCAACCCTTTCTAAACCTCCCTTATCCATAGCTACCCAACCTCCCTATTATCCCACATGTAAAGGGATGTAGAGATTCCTTTATTCATTGGGATATATAAGGATCCTCCTCCTACCATTCTTCTTACACCTAAATGATTATAGAGCCTAAGTTATAGCCATTTTCATCATCTTAGAGTATTCTTCATTGGAGGAGCTAGCTATATTCATCTCTTGCATTCATCCATCCAATATTTTGAAGTCATATGGAGATATTTCAAATGGTCTTGTAGCCATGGATTGACAAGACTCCATTCCTTAAAACCTTGGGATTCAAACATAAAATTAACCCTTTGATTGCTAAGGATATAAATAGGTTCATTTAATTTGATTAGCATTTAATAGAAATAGATATTAATGGATTAGCATGTTAGTTTGAATTTTTATCCATATTCTAATGCAAGAATGTTGGTATATTAGTCTTCTTTAAGCTCTAAGCATGATGATGCATAGATTTTGATTTAGCTTTGTTTTAGGAATACTATGTGTTAGTTCTAATTCTCTTTGCATAGCTAACAAATTCTTGAATACAAAGGCATTCAACCATATTCTATTTGTCTATGCCTTCATCCTCATCCTTTCGCTCTCATTTGTTGAATTCATGTGCACCTTTTATAGTTGATACTTTTCATGAGGGCATAATCAAAATAATGAATGGTGGCCTAGATCTCATTCCAATCAATTTGCGGCCTTGATTATTACATATTCATGGAGTCATATTCACTATTGGCGTGGCCATTCTCATTACCACTTGAGATTTATGGGAGAGATTACTTCCCTCCTTTTCAAAGTAATTTTCAAGGTATCCCACCTTTTATCACAATTTTTCATTATCTTTACAAATTCTTATTAAGAAAATTCATGGACACTAGCAATGATCTTGTTTAGCTCATTTATGTGATGTTCTTGAATATTAGGTTGATATGTCGAGCTCTGAATGTTTTTTACTATTCATTAGGTTTGGTGTATTGAGGTATCATGAAAATTCCTTCTATTTTTACCTTATGGAAGTATTCATTGTTCTTTTGATCCCAAGAAATTTTATTTTGTAGAGTAGATGAAAATGCTCTCATTTTGGATTCTTCCACATACAAATTAATTATAAAATCATACATGTGGCTTAGCAGAAGATTGCATAGATGAAATTCACACATTAAGTTTTGGTGGTTAGGGAACTCTTAGTATAAACCTCCAAGAAATTTGTTTCATCCTTTAAATCAAAAGTTAAATCACATGCAATTCTAGATAGCTGTCATTTGAAAAAAAAAAATCTCTTGTAAAAAAATGTTGTATGCTGAGGAGGCTATTCTAAAAGCAAGAATTTTTTCTCCTATTCCACAAGCAATTTGTAAGGTATTGTTGGATTTTTCTTTTTCTTTATGAATTTATTTTTCTATTTTCTTTCTTCCTCTAACTCATTTTTCAACTTTTTAGTTTGAAGATTTACTATTTATAAATCATTGCATGTGCTTTCCCAAATATTTTTGACTTCATTATAACTCAATGTAGTTTGGACCTCTTGATTAATATTTACTTTGGTTCTAGAAATAATTATTTATCTTTTTCCTTACATTCTAATTTAAGTGCATCTATTTTATTTTCCAAAGATGAAATAAGAGTTGTATTAGTTTGTACCTTTTCTCGAGGAAGACCAATTATTCTTATTGTTGTTTGATAGTTTCCTCTTGCCTAGAAAGGAGGAACACTTGATGGATTTGTTCCTCCTCTAGATTATACCCTATTGAAGTAGGGGAATGAGGTTCTTCCTCTTCCACTATTAGATATTTACTTTTCTCTTCATGAGAGGTTGAGGTTGGTGTCATTGATTCTGCAATCTCTTGTACATTCAATTTTTGAATTTCATCAGAAATGTTTGTTCTTCTTCTACAAATTTCTCAATGTTATTTTTTTGTTTCCTAAGATTTCAGCAGCCTCTTCTAGGTCCTCATCTTCCTGCAAGATTAGTCTCATTTTTATTCTTATTGGAACAATAGAGGAGGATACTTCTCCCATATTCTTCAATCATCTTGTTCTTTTAGCTACTAAGTCAAATTATTCAAAGGTAATCTTCAGAGTTTCCATGGAGTTAGAAAATTTGGGATTTTCTGCATGATGAGTCAATTACATGACATTTCTTCAAATTCTAACTAATGTGTAATGATAGAAGAAATGAAATTTATTTTCTTTTTTGGTGTTTTTTCCTATTTCTTCAATAATGTGTCCCATACCTTCTTATCTTTCTTTCTTGTAATGGAGTGTTGACACATTAGCTGAATAAGTCCTTGATGACAAATTGGACCTCCTTTCTCCTTATATCTCTTTGCAATATTTTTAACACTATCATACAAAAATTTAGGAAATTTGATTTTATGCCTCGGTTTCTGTAAACCCTGATGTAGATGAATTAAAAGACTCATTTTATCATAGGCCAAAATGTTGTATTTCCATCACAGATGAAGTATTTGACTACCCAGAATGCATCAATCCTATAGGGTTCTAGGAGTGTTTCCCTTTTGATTCCCTTTTCTATGTTTGAATTTCTTATGACTACTTCAGGCTTACAATCCCCTTTCTCATGAAAACATTGAATTATATCCCAAAAATGAGAGCTTCTGCAATTTTTGTTCCTTCACAAGGGATACCAATATTTGACTAATAACTTGAGCACTAACAAGAATTTTGTTGCCTCTTTCCTTTTAAGAATATTATTTGAGGTTGGTGAGGAATTATTTAATCAATGATTCTTTGTAACCTTGGAACTTTTTCATGAATTCCAACCATCCTAAGTGTTCAAATACTGCCACTACTTTTGCATCTTACAATAAGACTTTAGCCGATTCTGGCTCAGAATACTTCTTGTTTCCCATTTTTAGTAAAACACATGTCTTACCAAACATTTCAAAGTATGGCTTGAGTTTCATGTTTCTTGCTTTAAAGTTGTGAAGTGAGTCAATGGGTGGAGGATTGATTTTATAGAATTTAAAATATTTTGCTAGCTATAATGCCGACGTGTGTTAAATAAATGACATATGTAGAAACAATCACTTCATCCAACCATCAAACTCATGTGAGGAATGTTACCTCATTATTTCAAGTGTGAGGTGTCAAGAACCATTATGAAATTTTATTTCAAGATCTTCCCCACTTATTGAAATAAGTATGCAATCTTTTAAATTCATAATAATCCTTTACATATAAAATAAATCACTTTTACCTTTAATAGTGATTTGAATTATATTTCTCACTCCATGTGTCATGCAAAAAGATGAATTCAATCAATTTTGAAAATTCAAGAAATCACACTTTATTATTTTTGGTTGCATGTTTACTGAGAAAGTCGACATTTTTTGTTTTCAACTTTCACTTTTATCATTTTTCTTCATTTTTTATGTTTTTATTTTAAATAGAATAACCACCATTGTTGGTTTTCAATTGTTCTCCTTTATTAGCCATCCTTCTTTTCATTAGTTGACCATGATGGAAGAATTAGGTTCTTCCTCATAGTAAAACTCACCTCCTAATTGAATTTGATGTAGAAAATCTTGTTTATTCAATGGCTTATGATAGACCTTCAGTCTATGTCCATTGACCAAAAGAGTTTTAGTGTTCCCATCTATAGGAAGAATTTGAATTGATCCATAACCAAAAAAATTGATTACATATGGGCCTATCCATCTAGTTATATTTTTCCTAGGAAATCATGGTATTTAGAATCAAACAATAAGGCCCAATCTCCCTCTTTGAGCTTCCTTCATTTGATGTGTATATCATGTCATTGTCTTATTTGAAATTGTAGTAATTTAGTCATATGTAGTGCCTCCATACTCATTTCATCAAGTTCATTTATTTGAATTACTTTTTTATCATGCTTCATCTAACTCTATCTCAACCTTGATGGTTGTCCTTATTTCCTGCAATTCAAACTCAATGGTAAATAAGGACTTTTTCCATACACAAGTTCATATGGGGAGTTTTCCACTTGTAGACACAAAATCACACACTTGGGTACATTTCTAGGTCCTAAAGGCATACTAGCATTTATATGATTCTTAAGAAAGAAAATTAGTGATTGACAACTATATTTATCCTCTTTTCTATATTTATTGCTTTCTATTTGGTCTTACATACCCTACATCCTATTCAAAACTTTAATATTTCATATTTCATGGATCCATACACCAAAACATGGCCGTAAGCAAATGGTGCCCAGGCATCCCTTTCCTCTCTAGGTGCCCCTAACCCTTTTTCATCTTACTCACTTCTTTTGGGTATCTTTTATCTTTTGGGAATATTTTTCACTTATGGTTCATCCTTCCAGTTGTCAATTACAAAATTCAAACAAGAGAATCATATAAATACATAGTTATGTGTTCAAATCAAGGACCGGACACTAAGTATTGCTATCATCACCTAATATTGCATTACAAAGGCACTAAAGTAATCTAAATGAATTCATCTAGAATCCATTCAAAGGACAAGGGTTACATCAAATCTACTTACACTACATAGTAAGGGTAAGTTCACTCTATTCCATCCACACATTCTACTACATTGCTACATTCTAGTTACAACCCACTATCAAGTGCAACTTACACTAGGGCATAATTATCACATACACTCACAATAACTACATGGAGTCTGAGATGTAGTGTAATGCTTGGTCGTAAGTTCACTCTTGGGGTGACCGTCGGGTCAATCCAACTCCCCATTCGGCATATTTTTTTTTAGGTTTGATGTGGTTTATAGGCTTATGTAGGTGAAATTTCTTTTTGTAGGTTACAGGTACCTTTGGTGATCCAAGAGTGACTACTAGGTGATCAATAGAGCATAAATGTGTCACCCTTACAACACACCACAAAGTAGATCCTAAGTTGTTGTGTTGTCACGATTACCTAGATCCAATCACCAGCGCCCAGACACCCCTATCCTGTCGTGGGTGCCTCTATTTCATCATTGTTCATGAGTTGTATAATTTAAAGAGGTTAATTACAACGTTGTTTGAAAGGAACGATAAGAATATTGTTCCAAGCCGCGATCTCAGATTATAATAGCACACCACATTAGATTTGCAAAACAGAAGAGCTAAAATACCATATATGGAAATCCATCATAATCCATAATGCTCAATACATTACAATAGAAGGACTTGAATTATTCAATAAGAAAGATGTACATATAGGAGGAGGGAAGTACAACTACTACCTAAATCAAAGATGAAGAACTCCCACTAATTGATAATGGTAGATAAGCTAACTTCAAAAGATTAATAAGCTAACTCAACACAACTAGTAAGCTAACTCCACACAGCTAGTACACCTAAGCAAGCTAACCCAACAAGTGTAGGGCTAACACAAGTGTAAGAATTATCCTAATAAATAAATAAAAGGATAAATAATAACCTACACTAACACCATCCTATAAGCATAGCTTAGGTGGGAGGAAAAGAAGGTGGGTCCCGGAAACAAGGCCTAATGAGGTACCCACGTATAATAACTGGGAAAATGGACACCACAAGGTACCCAAAACTAGTAATAACAAAGTAGAGAGAAAAATCCTGCTGCAAGATATCCTCAGAAGCTCGACTCCAAAAACTTGTACAAAGTGAAGAAGTGTGGTGCACTATGGTCTAAATCCACTACTCAATCATATAACTCAAAAACAACTAACACTAGGCTTAACCAGAATAGCTCCATACAAGGAGACTATTAACGAGTGATTCAAAAGTGCAAAAAAGAAACACCAAACATAATTCAATCAAGTGCTACAAATAGGTGTGCCACGATCCAAGAAAAACCAAGGAAACAAGGCAAGGACACGAGATTCAAATAAATAGGAGTTCCACGATCCAAGAAAAAGCCAAGGTAACAAGGCAAGGGCACAAAACCCGAAGAAGCAGTATCAACACCACACCCTCCCATACTATAGAATGGGTAGAGTGATACCACAGATCTGTATGAGTTGTCAAAATCAACTACTCGAACACTGACAAACTAACACTGGGCTCCACCAAAATATCTCCCCCATAAGAGAGACTGTCAACATGCCAAAAAAATGTCAAAAATACAGATCTAAAATATCTCAACAAAAAAGAGAGATATAAATGTATATACCTATAGATACAATAATGCAATACCTAAAATTTTAGGACATCGGGCTCACCAAAATGCATCCACAAGTGATCACAACACCCTCCCAAATTTGCACTTTATAATTGAGTGCATGTAAATATTACAATGAGTAACAGTACCTTTTACATTTGAAATATGTGTATAAAAATGTCACCAATGCGTAGATCTCAAAAAAATACACAATTTCAAAAAAATATCACCTTAATCCGAGCTACGGATCAAAAGTTATGAGCTCTACAAGGTTTTACTATTAAAATAATATTTTAATGTTGATCTTTTTAAAAGGTACACGTGACACCCAAATGTCCAAAGGGTAAAAGAGTGCATCCACATGATACATGCTTGTGACCAAAGGATAAAATCTGCGCCCAAAACCTAAAATGTCTAGAGGGTAAATCATTGCGTCCAGAGGGTACACGCTTATATCCAATGGATAAAAGAATGCACCCAGAGGGTACAGATCTGCATCCAGTGGATAAAAGACTACATCCAAAACCAAAATACCCAGAGGGTAAAAGAATGCATCCGAAGGTACACGCTTATATCTAATGGATAAAAGAATGCACCCATAGGGTATAGATCTACGTCCAGTGGATAAAAGACTACATCCAAAACCAAAATACCCAGAGGGTAAAAGAATGCATCTGGAAGGTACATGCTTATATCCAATGGATAAAAGAATGCACCCATAGGGTACAAATCTGTGTCCAGTGGATAAAAGACTACATCCAAAACCAAAATACCCAGAGGGTAAAAGAATGCATTTGGAAGGTACATGCTTATATCCAATGGATAAAATAATGCACCCATAGGGTACAAATCTGTGTCCAGTGGATAAAAGACTGCATCCAAAATTGAAATACTCAAAGGGTAAAATAATGCATCCGAAAGGTACATGCTTATATCCAATGGATAAAAGAATGCACCTAGATTTGACTGTCTCAAAACATGGCCGAGTTTACAGTTGATTCTAAGGTTTTGGAACCTTCCAAATCCAATGGCACACTCCATTTTGCATAAAAATGCATGCTGCAGAAAAGTGTTGACTAAATTCCAATACATGAAAAAATAAACCCTTACTTGCAAAGAAAAAAACTTACAGATGGATGTCTACATCATCTATCACTCTGATACCATGAAAGGAACGATAATAAGATTGTTCCAAGCCGTGATCTTAGATGATAATAGCACACCACATTAGATTTGTAAAATAGAAGAGCTAAAATACCATATATGGAAATCCATCATAATCCATAATGCTCAATACATTACAATAGAATGACTTGAATTATTCAATAAGAAAGATGTACATATAGGAGGAGGGAAGTGCAACTACTACCTAAATCAAAGGTGAAGAACTCCCACTAATTGATACTGGTAGTTAAGCTAACTTCAAAAGATTAGTAAGCTAACTCAACACAACTAGTAAGCTAACTCCACATAGCTAGTACACCTAAGCAAGATAACCCAACAAGTGTAGGGCTAACACAAGTGTAAGAATTATCCTAATAAATAAATAAAAGGATAAATAATAACCTACACTAACAACCTAGATCCAATCGCTAGCGCCCAGACACCCCTATCCTGTCATGGGCGCCTCTATTCATCATTGTTCATGAGTTGTATAATTTAAAGAGGTTAATTACAATGTTGTTTGCATATTTTTCATCACTTCTCCCTTCCCGTATCAATTCCATATTGTGTGTATATCAGCTAAGTCTTCTTATCTCATCCACTTACTTAGGGTTTCAAATCCTATATCTTAGTTTACTTATGTCATTATTATATTTCAGCATTTATACATTAATGAATCTATAATTAGGTTTAATTAAAACTAAATTAAATCATGCTCTATGCTTCATGATCTATCTTTCTAGCACACATTTTTAAAACCATTTCCCGATGATGCACTCTTATTTTATGGTTCATTCTTTATTGTTGAGGGTATTTTATAAATGAATCTCATCTCATACACATCCATTAGGGGCATGTTGTTCCTATCACATTCATAATGTATACCATTCCATCATGCTCATACATTCCATATTACATATCTTGGTTGCACTTACTCTTGTTTTCTTATATTATTTACATGACGCACTTTGCTTACTATTCTATTCAGATACTCAGTATATCATTATCTTTATATATACACACATATGTGTTTACTTGGTTTTTTAGAGTGAATGTAGATATCTTACATATTTTCACACAATGCCGTGATGCTCGGCACTATATCCTTTTCCAATCCCATCGAGGCTCCTAGGGGAATCTATCATTACTACTCCCACACATTACAGGTTTTATTATTTCATCATTTACTACTTCTACTTATTAGCATATTACTTTCCATTAATACATACATGTCTTGACATACTATTTATCTTTCTAACATGCCAATAGGTATTTCATGTGTAGAATTTTCTTTACATGACTATATGTCATCATGGTTATCTGATACACTTTTTTCAACATTGCTTTCCATTATATGTTATTGTTAATGGGTTATACCCTATATCTTGTTTAAACATTGTATGCTTTTATCCACTTTGGCCCTGATTATCTTGTGACATTGTGAGTGATGTCCTATGTTTGAAACCCACTTTTCATGGTCTATCTTTCTTGCAAACTTGTTTGTTACATTTTTTTCTAATACATATTTTTATTTTACTAACACATAGGTATAGCCTACTTTTTTTACATGTGCATTGGTTTCTACCATGCACATCTCCTACCCTCTATATGTATCAGCTTCAAATAAGTATCAGGTCCTCTCTTTTGGGCCATATAATGGGTGAAAAAATCACCCTACAACATCTCAGAGCTACATTGTAGATCTACACAGTAAGTAACAACACAAGAACATAGTCACATAATGGACCAGAACCTGACTTGGGTCCTTAACACAATAAAGACACTAGCACCTAGCATCAACTCATAGTGCCTAGGTCCATGTGTCCTCCCTTGAGTGTTAATGTCCTTGGGGTACATTCAATCATTTTTTTAGTATAAAATAGTTCAAAAATCCTCACAATGGTTATATAGTTATAGGGACAAGCCTCCAGTCATAGAATGTATTCTATCTCCTACAATTAGTACAATCAAAACAAAAGGGAAAAATCAAGACATACCATCTGCATTGGTGCTTATTGGGCATAGTCATGGAAGGAGATTAAAACTATACATATCTCCCCAACACTTTCTCTTTGGCATGATATCACCCAAAAAAATCGCACTTGGCGTCATATTTCCCAAAAAGCTTACACTTAGCGTGAGATCACCCAAAAAAATATCTCTTGGCATGAGATCGCCCAAAAACCTCACCTTCAACATTTGGATCAGCATCTTCAAATAACATGACACTTTTATCTCTTACTCTTTCACATATTAGGTGCACACTTTCCTTTTAAACACACTTTTACATAATTATACACATGTTTCTTTTGTAGGTCTTTCCTTACAAGAAACATCTCATAAAAGCAACAATATCATAGTACAACACATACGGATCACCCCTAGGGTCATACTTCCCTTTTCCTAGTCTCAACACTTCATCTTGCAATCACTTCACACTTCACTTTTCCAATCAAAGCACGCCCTACAGATCATAAGGTATGCATCTCTTATCTAAATTATATTATCGATTATTCACTCAAAAACATAAAGTGGGGTAAATGTAAACACAAAATCACACACTTGGGTACATTTCTAGGTTCTAAAGGCATACTAGCATTCACATGATTCTTAAGCAAGAGAAATAGTGATTGAGAACTATCTTTGGCCTCTTTTATTTGTTTCTTATTTTCTATTTGGTCTTACATACCCTACAACCCAATTAGAACTTTACTTGTTTATCTTTCATGGCTCAGTGCCCATCTAGGATAGTAGCGCTTAGGTGCCCCTAACCCTTTTTCACCTTACTCACTAATTTTGGATCTCTTTTATCTTTTGGAATTTTTTTCACTTATGGGTTGGCCTTCCAATTTTCAATTACAAAATTTAAACAATGGAATCATATAAATACATAGTTATGTGTTTAAAATCAAGGACCAAACACTAAGCATTACTATCATCATCTAAGCTTACATTCCAAAGGTACTAAAGTACTCTAAAGGCATTCTTATAGAATCTATTCAATGGGACAAGGGTTGTATCAACTCTACATACACTACATAAGAAGGGAAGTTCATTATATTCTATTCACACACCCTACTACATTATTATATTCTAGTTACATCTTGTTATCGAGTGCAACTTGTACTAAGGAATCATAGGGAATCATTCTCACACACACTCACAAGAAATACATGGAGTATGAGATGTAGTGCAGCACTTGGTCATAAGTTCACTCTCGAGGTGATTATCAGGGTCAATCTAACTCCCTATTCTTCATCTTTCTTTTTAGGTTTGATGTGGTTTGTGGGCTTGTGTTGGTGAGCTTGAATTTTATAGGTTACTAATACCTTTGATTATCTAAGAGTGACTACCAGGAGATCAATAGAGAATAATTACAACACCCTTGTGACACACCAAAAAGAATATCCTGAACTTTTGTGTAGTCATGGGTTCTTAGATCCATTCACCAACTCTCATGTGCCCCTATTCTACCATGGGTTCCCTTGTCGTCATTGTTTGTGAGCTATAAAATTTACATAGGTTAATTACAACATCTTTTACATATTTTTCATCACTTCTCCCTTCCCATATCAATTCCATATTTCACATATATCAGTTGTCCTCTTATCTTATCCTCTTGCTTAGGATTTTAAATCTATATCTCATTTGTTTGTGTCATTATTATATTTTATCATTTATACATCAATGACTCTGTAATTATATTTAATTCAAATTAAATTAAATCACCAAGGAATGTTATATATCCAAACTTCTTTTGGTAATTTTTTTATCTAATATTTCCTAGACTATTGATTGTTTTAGTTAATATATTTTCTATCTCTCTATTGGTCACTTCTACCTATCCATTGGCTTGAGGGTGAATGTAGATTACTTCTTTTGATTGATTCGGTAAAGCTATAGAAATTCTTTGATCATTTTATACATGAAATGAGGCCCTTGATCTGAGACTATACTCCTTTGTTCTCTAAACTTGTGCATGATTCTATGATACAATAATTATGCCACGCTTCTTATCTAGCTTGGGTTTATCTTAAAATTTATCCCATTTGGTCACATAATTTTTGTAAGCCATGATAAAATTCTTCCTTTATGAAGGTATGTTTATAGTTCCAAAAAATCTAACCCCACTATTTAAAAGGTTCAAAAACAAATTTATGTTGAAGAGCAATTCAATTGGAAAGAGTAGGTTTTCCCATCCTCTAACATGCATCATAATGCCAAATATATTTCTTCACACTCTTGTGAAGGGAAGACCAGTAATATCCAACTCCAATTATTTTATGAATATTTATTTTTATTGAGTAATGACCTCTCATAGGTTCATTATGATAGGATTTGATAATTTCATACATTTTATCCTCTCTCAAACACCTATGTAGAACCAAGTCAGCTCCAAAATTAAACAGAATACAATTTAACCATTTAAAATTGATACTTTATTTGAGTAAGCATTTTTTTATTAATAAAATTTTCAATAAATTTTCTTTTTCTAATAGTTTTCTTTATCATTAAACCATGGTGAATTTGTAGAAATAGAAAACATATGTTCATCGGGGAGGCTATCATCAATAGGGTCCTCTTCATGTGTGTCTAACCTTAAAAAAAAAATTAGCAACCAAATTAGATCTTCCGGGTTATCAATAATATCAATATCAAATTCTCGCAAAAGGAGAAACTATCTAATGATCTTATCTCCTACTATAGGTTGCTCTTTAAATACATGGTAGTTGCATGGTTAATATGTACAAATTTCATATACCTAATAATGTAATGGAACAATTTATGTATGGCATAAAAATACCTAAAACTCCTTCTCAATAGTAGTATAATTATTTAGGACTGAGGTTTTTAACTAACGTGATAGATAGAATAGATTTTTCCATGATCATCCTTCTATCATAATACTTCCCCAATTACAGTGTTAGAAGTATTAGTATAATATGAAAAGGTTCTTCCCAATTAGGTCCTCTCAACACTGCAATTAAATTCAGTCTTTCTTTGATTAATTTAAAGGATTTTTAGAGATTTTCATCCCAAATGAACTCATTGATTTTAACTAACAAGGAAACCATGGGTGCAAATATCTTACTAAATTTTTGATGAAGTGCCTATAATATGTTACATGCCTAAGAAAACTTTTAACATTTTTCTAAGTTTTAGGTACATGTAGATTAGAAATTACCTCAATTTTCCTTTGATCCACTTTTATCCCTTGAGCTAAAATGAGATGTCCAAAACTATTCCTTCATATGCCATCATCAAGCACTTTTCATGTCTCAAGAATAGGTTATGTTGTTCACTTCTTGTTAATACTTTGTCTAGGATGGCCAAGTATTCACGGAAAGAGTCTCCATACAATGTGAAGTCATCTATATACACTTCCACACAATTATTAGTCAAATCAGAAATATGGCCAAGATTATTCTTAGAAAAATAGTTTATGCATTACACAAAGCAAAAGGTAACACTCTATAAGCAAACGTTCCCCAAGGGAAATTGAATGTTGTTTTTTCTTGGTCTTCTACAACCACTCTTATCTAGTTGTAACTAATAATTCCATCTAGAAATGAAAATAGCTTCCCTACTAAGCTATTCAAAACCTAGTCAATGAAAGGTAGGGGAAAATAGTCTCTCAAGGTATCTTTGTTAAGATCCATGTATTCCACACAAATTCTCCACTTATCATTATTTGTAAGAACTTTCACAAGGGGTGAGACCCATTGGATGTATCATATAGGGTAAATAAATCCAACTTACAATAATTTTTTAATTTCGGTTTTAACCATTTCTCTTAATGCGGTATTTATTATTCTTTGTGGTTATCTTATTGGTTTGACATTTCTTATATAAATGTGGTGGGTACATAGACCAGGATGAAGCACTTTCATATCACTATAATCCCAACCAAAATATTTAGAATGGATTCTTAGTAATTAAATACTTTATCTTCCTCGCCATTGGTTATACAATTATTTATGTTTACTTCTTTCCTAGGATAAACAAAATTTTATTTTGTTCTAGGGTAGACTAAATTTGTGGTTTTAAATTCACTCATTAATGAATTTAATGGGAATTCATGTAGTAACAACATATGAAACATAGTCATATCCCCAAAGGTATGATATCCTTGTGGAAATCCATTATGTGAGGGAACAAATGAAACTTGTAGAAACATTTCAATCTATGTATATAAATCTCATGGAATTTTATTGAAAAGGGATAGATTATTATCTTTCCTGAAGAATTACCATATCAAAAAAATTTTAAGAAAGAAGAATTTGAAGTAAGGCTAAAGGAATTTGAAGTGTACTAGGCATACTCGAAGCTAAGTATAATATGAAGAAATACGTAAGACTCAAGCTAGCTAAAGATACTTCGAAGTAAACTGGGAAGGCTTCGAAGCTAATGGAATAAACTTTGAAGTGATATTAGCCATCTCCAGAGTTTGTGTTCATTCTTCTTCAATCTCTATAATGTGGTTTTTTACTAAAATTATATCAAAGGAAGATAAATTATAATATTTCAGTTCATAATTAGCAATCCAATTATACTCTTTAACATCGAAAAGTAGTTTTTTAGGTGGAAACAAGGCTATTTGTTTAGCATTTGTCCCATTTGATATGGGCATATCTCCATATCGAAAATCAATTAAGGTTGTTACATTGGGTATATATCCATGTATTTTACTTTTGGGTTTGAGAATCATAAAATCCACATGATATTCTCACAATACCATAGTTACCATAACGTCCTCTATGACTCCTAGTTTGGAAATGGATTGATTCATCATTTTTAAAATGGTAGTTGTAATTTGAAGAGCAACTAATAGTAATGCTTTTCAAATTATCATTTTTCATAATGTTAATATCATCGCCTAGATCAACTGAAAATTTTGTATTTCCTTTTTTCCAATTATTACAAGTAATAACATGACTTACAGGGTCATCATACTTAGGCAACAATAATTTTCCCATAATAGGTCAACAATTTTTCCATCTACTTGTATAGTTTTTGTGTATTGTTTCTTTCCTTCTAGATTCTTAATGAAAAGGATTTTGATTAACCTATTCAATTCTAGAATATATTTAATTTTTTTGTAATAATGAAATTTCAATGTTTAATTTATTTATTTCTAGAGAAAATCAAATTCTTTGTTGATTATTTCTTTGAGTTTTTATGGAAATGGAGTTGATGGATAAACTTTGGGTTGTTCCTGATGTCTTTTTGGTTTCTCCTCATGTTCCTTTATCAAGTTTTGGTTTTTCATTTAGTATTTTGGTGATGACAACTAGAGGCTTTTACAAAAATTTCCATGATCTTAATTGAATTTCTTTACAATATATGGCATTTACTTGCATGGATTATTTTCCAAATCCAAAGACAAGGGTTTCTTGATTGTTCTTTGGATTTACCATAGGTTTTGCATACATTTGAGGTTGAACAACTGATTTTGTTTATTGAGGTTGAATAATAAGAGGTGGCATTAATGCTTGTTGTTGATGTTTTTATTGTTGGGATGGAAACCTTATTTGTTCTAGATAGATGTAGGTTGGTTGAAATATTATGTCCATTGGGGATTGGTCCATGGTTGGGGTGTCGAGTATTGAGATTGGTTAGGCATCCATGGTTGGGATGTCCATTCTGATGGATCCCAAGGAATTGGTGCTCTATTTGGTGGATACATATTTGCAGCCCATGAAATCATCCATGGATTAGGATTATTTCTTGGCATGAAGTGGGGTTGCATTTTTGGTGGTTGATTTCCCGTTTTTGTACAAAATTGAGATATTTAGACTATACAAAAATGGTATAGAATAAAATCAATATTACAAAATTAAAACACACAATGCTTGAATTAAAAACTCACAATGCTTGAAGTAAAGACACACTTACAAAATTATAAATTGTAGGGTTTAAAATAAAAATATAAATTAAATGCTGAGAATTAAATCATACACTACATGGAATTTAAAATAATAAAAGCAAATAATTTTATTAAATGGAAATTATTATCTAAAAAATGTTCCATGATTAATCAGAATCAAACATATAAAAACAAAAATAGGGACTAAATTGTACTAAACACAAATAAGCACATTCATATATATTAACATAAAATTAAATTAACCAATACATAAATAATGTGTATTTTATGTTTGGGTTTGAATTCATCGACATTTGTTGATCATGTGATGAAATCCTACAGTGTTGGACTGAGGTTGCCTACTAGATGGGGAGTGGTTTGGAAAAGGTTGTTTAAACATGTCCAAAGTCTTAATTAATAGGTGCATCCGGGTTATAATTTTATAATTCACCTCAATCAATAAGGTCTTGGAGGATTTTTCTTAATGAATAACACATTTCAATGTCATGTCCTCGAGACTTTATGGTATTTACAATAGTCATTTTCTCTAACCATAAAGGCTTGGATGATTCATCGATGGGCTAGATGGGAGGGAACTTAATCATACAAGTGGAAATAATTTTATTAAAGATAACACTATAGGAATTCCCTAAAGGTGTGTATTTACATTGAGGCTAGAATCATTCAAAGTTCAAATGACCTTTGGACATAATTTTCAAAAAAACCGTGTTTTCCTTCCCTTTGGATTTTTCATTGCTGCAAGAATTTTTAAAGAGGACTTAGGTTTTGGTTTCTTAGATTAGATTTTGACTTTACTATCCTTGAGGGCATGGAGTTATAGTTTATGTGCCATGGTAAATGCCTCATCAAATGTTTGAAATGATTTAATTTAAAGAGTATATGATATATGTTTGGCACAATATCGAGTGACCAACTCAATCAACTCATTTTTTGGAAGAGAGAAGGATGGTTCATAATCCCTCACCATTTGATGAAAAAATCAGCAATGGAATCATCCTCAAATTGTTTTATGGCATATAGATTAGTGATACATAATTTACAGAGTTATTTTTATGGATAATTATTCTAGGAACAACTATGTGATTTGTGTGAATGAGAAAATAGAATGTTGTGGGATATTATTATATCAGTCAAGGAAGGGCCAATTAAGGACATGGGGAATGTCCTCAACATGAGATCCTAGTTGTGAGCGATAAGTTAACACGCAAGAAAAAAATCCCTAATATTTTCTTATGGGTCCACCTTACTATAAACTTGATGAATTTTGGGAGTTCCTGGTGAAGGATAGGCCTTGAAAGGCAAATTCGGTTGATAGGTTTGTTACATATTTTCTCATATGAAAGGTTGCTCTCAAGTCCCATAGTGACAACTTCAAGAATAGCAATTTTTCTTTGTAATTATTTTATGGGATCATTCTCGAGGTTTTTGTGTGTTTGAATAAGAAGGATTGGATTGATTATAATTATAAGGATTTGATTATCGATAGAGGTGATTATCGAGAGAGGTAATGGTTTATAAGTGTGCTTTGAAGAGAATTGGATGTATTGATAGAGAGGAGGAATATAAGTGTTGATAAAAGGTTTTGATGGTTGTGGGATATATTGAGAAGAGATGTAACTATATTGTGAGACAAGTGTAGTGGATAATTTTTGTGAAAAGGGTAGAGTACTAGTAATGGAACTCATATTTATAGGTGGTATAGATGTAGGGATGGATATGACTAGATTTTGAATTGAGTACGTAGGTTGGGACATGCTCGGTTTAATTATGGAGAGAGGAACACCAACTACACTTTAAGAGGGGAAGGGAAGTTGAGATCTGCGTGACTATATGTAGGTAATGAAATCAAAGTATATGTTTGTGTATCCTGCAAGCTAGATGAGCAAGTTGATGGCGCAGATGGTTTTTGAATGGATGTGTCTTTTGATGAGATGGTATTAAGGTCAAAAATAGTAACGGGAATGGGAAAAATAGGTGTTAACATTATCGTATCACTAGCGGAGGGGTAGGGATAGATTTTTTCTATAACAAGTTGATAGTCCGGGTAGTAAAGTTTGGAATATTTATAAAGGTTGATAGTAAATGATGCACAATATTTTAGATAGGGGATGATTTATATGAATACATTTGGCAACAAGCTAGCCACTAAGGTAAATTATATTGGAGTGTAAGAGTTCTTGAAATACTTGTTCACCACTCTGGAAGAACTATGGATGGTCAATACAAGGAGATTATGATGTCATACATTGAGTAGTGAGAGAACTTGAAAGTTCTTATCTATTTATAAGGGTGATTGTAATGATCTATCATACTCTAGATGTTTTGAATATGAGGTTAGATTGATTATAAGGATTAGTGAAGTGGGTCTGTCATGTTTGAGATGCTTTGAATATGAGAATGGATTGATTTTAGGGATTGTTGAAGTGGGTATGTCATGTTTGTGATGTTTTGAATGTGATATTGTTGTCTAGTCAAAACCATGAACTAAACAAACAAGAAATAAATAAAATAAATATTGTTGTTTTTAAAAAGAACCATGTAAACATAAGGAATTTTTTTATTATCTTGATTAACTTGAGAAAAATTTGAAATGAAAAATGGTTTAAAGAGAACTAGGAAAATGGGTAGCTAATATTGATTTCAAGTGAGTTAAGTCTAGATTCCTTGATATACCCAAAGGTATGTGATTCCCAAGTCTTTGTTGGTGTCATTACAAGGCATAATATTGAGCCTACCCCTCACTTTAAGGTCCCACAATGATAAGGTGTCGGTTTTTATCCAATATACTACCAAGAAAATATTTATACTCAATCAAAACATTGTATTAGCTTCCTCCTTGGTGATAAAATCCAAGTAGGTAGGTAAGTTTAACTTTTTACGTGGTTTAGTTGTGTGTGAGGGGATTTTTTTAATGCAATCATTTAACCCCTAATTAAACTATGTGATCAGGTAAGGATGATTTTTTTAATAATGAAAGAAAGGTTAATTTCATGAAGAAAGATCAAACAAAAATGTGATGCTGAAAGAGAATGAAAGAAAATAAATGTACCTATTTTCACTATTCGTTTATTTATTTTTATTATTTCATATGTTTTTTGAAAAACTGATAGTAAATCACTCCTATATGAAAATTTATGTATTTTGACGGGAAAGAAAACAAGAAGATGAAAAGGGACTAATTATCCCATTGGTCATGCCAAAATGTTTACAGTGGATTTTGGTTTGTTAATTATATGAAAAAACACTAAAAACTTGAATTAAAACAAGGATTTAGTGATACCTTCATTGACAATGCAATGTCATGATGTGTAGATAAAAAATAGGTACAAGACTCCTACTTCCATCAGATGATAGGAACTTGCACACAGAAATATAACTAGATAAAATGGATATTAGATAAGGATATGATGAGTTTCTTAGCAAAGGAAAATCCCGGGAACTAAAGGGATTATTTTAATGGTGTATACTCATTTTACAATAAGGTGATATTAATAGGAAATTAATTAACAATAATAGATGATTAAAAATCCAAAGGGAAAGAGAGATCATGCTCTGTGTGATAGGTGGCCTAGGCAAGGGCTACAACAAGCTCAAAATAGAAGAAGTACTCAAATCAAATCAATCTAGGCCATCATTAGAGACACCATAACATCATCTTCATCCCTATTATTGACACCATAACATCATCTTCATCCCTATAATTCAAGTTGATATTTGGTGTCTTCAATGTTTGGTGTCAAGGATATGGAAAAGAGACTCGAGCTCGTAATAATGTCAAATTGTTCCCAAACTAGTGGTTGTGAAATAATAGGAAGGTCATATATACTTGTAATTGGATGTGCCTAACCTGGTATAGTCATCTACAGAGAGAAACAACTTGAAAACATGTAGATTATATAGAAAATATATTGATATATTGATTATAAATATGATAAATGTGATTGAAATGATAAAAGGATAGGGATCGCTACCGAATTTAGGTAATCATTGGTGATTCATATAGATCATTAGCGATTACTATGGAAAAGGTTGATTTCTAAATAAGGTGTGAATAAGGTGTAGAATAGATTATTTGTAAATTAATTTGAGCTTTAAGGTGATGCATTAACAAACTAAATATGAAAATAGATGACAAGAGCTTACCTTGGATGAAGAATGCTAAGAAATGGTGTTGTGGGAATCTTACAAGATTTTGAAGCTTCCAACCACATGATAGGGATGTAGATGATGTTATGGTGTCTCTAATGATGTCATCTAGGTCGTTATAGAAAAAGAGATTCACTGTAAATATTTGAGGATGTTCTCCATAGAGGTTTGATGTTACTTATATAATCGCCAACAATTAGTTAATCACCGAAACTCGAAAAAAATGGGGAAACCTATTTAGCGAAGCTTTAATCACTTCCAAAAGGGTTAATTTTTGTATTAGGATGATTGAAGATGGTTAGGAATATGTTGAGGATGTTAGGAGGTTAGATGATCAGGGAAAATTGGGTTAGGATGAGTGATAGGTGGTTTAAGGTGAGTGAAATAGATTTCTACTTAGGGTAAAGTGTGATTTTACGGGGTTGAGGACATGGTTTATAGGATAATAAGATATTTTAATGTTTTGAATATAAATGTGAGGGGTATTGATAAAAAATGTAGGGTATCGAAAACAAGTGTCTACAATATTCCTTATACCATTCAATAGATCAAACTTGATACCATTAACATATAAATCACTGGACACATTATCAAAGTAATACCAACAGCTTATGCATCCTTATTTTTGGTGAAATATCATTGGTTGGTTACATATTATTTTATTTTATAGACAAAAAATATGAGATATAATACATACTCCTACAAAACACTTTGGTAACAATAACATGATTTTTTGTAGAGACTTTTTTTAAGCACAACCTATACATGAATCCCTCATATTTAAATATCCTACATTAAATGATGAGTCAATCCTATATTATTTTTGTAAATATAATGTAAAAATCTACCATCTCAACACAACAATGCATCAAAAAAATTAAAAATGTGCTTATGTGCTAAACAAGATCCACATTGGAGAATAAACGATTCTGAAATATCTTATATCAAGAAAAATTTTCTATGAATAGATCTTATTGATCCAACATCTCCACATCTCTTTTAGAAAAACTACGATGTCAAAAACATAACATTAAAATGTTGTCCAATTTTCTAGGGCATGAAATTAAAATACATGCAATAGACAAAGAAGATGAAATTCATGATGAATACCATCCATATCGTCACATTTCTACTTTTCTTATAATAATCAAACTGAAACTTGATATCCTGGTAGAAATATTTGTAGGTAATTATGACCTTCAACACATGTCAATTAATGGATTTGATGGAATATTCAAGGCATACACTATTATAAATGAAATGGATATAATATGGATTAAACTTAATGACTCTTACATCTGACATACATAAGAAAATAAACTTGGTTACCTATACGACAAGTCTATTAATAAGGATTGGATACAAATTCTATGAATTACTATACCTGCACTAGATTCCCAAGAAAAAAAGTGTATAACAATGTGGAAACGCAAAACCAATTTTTTTTTTACCTTATCTAAAAAACAATGTGGAAACAATTTCCTGTATAGCTAGTATGGACACAAATAATCCACAAATCCCAAGGTCTAAAAACTCACGGACTTTCATTTTACCCAAATAGAATCACACAGCATGGCCTAACATACACAACACTATCATGAGTAATTAATATTGAATATTTTTATTATTAGCGCCTTTAATAATGAATAATTTTAAGGAAATAAAGAAATTATAGCAAAATGATGTGTCTCACACCAAATGCAAACTAGAAATTATAAAATGATTTGCAAAAATGAAGTTGCAATGTGGTCCTCTCATTTCATCTTTAAACACAATAATCCTAAAATCTCGCACTAAAGACATTCTCAATTACTATAACTTAATGCAAGTAGACATATTATGCTTACAAGAAACACATACCCCGCTAATAGAAAAATAGTCTACAACAACATTTCAACTGCACTTCAATGCACCATGTACATGACCATAATGATTTGCATCATAGAGCATATTTCAGCTATAAAACAATTAAATACACAACAAAAAATGTCAAAACAATGTTTTTACTATTTCCATTCATAACCAAGAAATAAACATTGTAAAATTTTATTCAATGCTAACTACATCCATTTATAAAATTATTTCAACAATTGATAAGGCCTTAGTAGACACACAAACAAGAAACAACATATACATAATAGGTGATTTTAATATTGGAATTAGCAAAAACATAATGAGATAATACTCAAAGAGCATATGCAAAGCCACCATATGCACTTCATCATGAAAAACCAAGATCAATCCTCTAAACCAATTATCAACCATTTATGTTCCAATATATATCTGTAAAATCATATCATTTTTAAAAACATAGACATATTAAATTTATCATGGCATAATATACTTTGCAATATCCAATGTGCATTGAATCAAAATATGAATAGTATCCAATGTATATAATATTTTTTGTAATAGGAATCTCTTCCACCAAACTATAAACCATTACATACTCAATGATAATATTCAAAAGTATTATTTTAATCAATTCAAGCCACAAGATACATTTCATCATGTGAAACCAAGATCCTCCTCTAAACTATTTATCAATTACATGATGTCGAATAGAAAACTTCAAATGCCTATCATTTTCAAAATAAATACATATTGCAGTAATTATGACCCAATATATACTTTGCATTATCCAATTTACATAGAATCAAAATATAAATAGTATCCAATGTATATAATAATTTTTGCAATATGTTTCTCTTACAACAAACTTTACACCATTACAAGGTATGCAATGATAAAATCCAAAACTTCTCTTTAATCAATTCTAAACTTGTGCCTAATGTGTCAAAAAAATATGCTTTTTCACTCATTTAAATCAGTGACACTATTAATTTCATTTTACACTACATAGTGTGTTGTGACAGGACAATGAAAAGAGCCATTGAAAATACACAAAGAAAGATCAACCGAAGAATGAACAAAAAAATTACATACAACACAAACTACACCAACTTTATAATGAGTTCATTGATGTATGTTAAAACATACTACTTCATTTTGCACATGCAATAAACATAATCTCCATCATTCACATCCATTGATGATCTCAACAAATTTAGATTTGAAAACATTTTCCAAGGAGACATGCTTGTAGTATACAAAACAACCATGCAAAAAGAATATGGAAAATAATTATTACATGAGATATGAAAAATTAAAAACATGGAATGAATGTATCACTAAATGTTGCACACAAAATTTATCATGATTCATGAATAAAAAATCATGAATGGAAAAGGAAAAATAATCACAATTTTCAAGATTGTACTTAGAACTAGCTATGATCGTGGAGACTATGACATGATCTTATTGCTTAATGAATCTAACACAATAGAGAGCATGCCTCCACTTTTCATAGAGTACAAGTTTGTTTTGAACATGATAATCAATCATTTTTAAATATTATTGATACATATTCCATTAAAACAATTGGTGTAATTGAGACATGTGAAAAAAAATGGCATACATCTCATCCAAGAAATTAAAGATGGCACAACATAAGAAGACATGACAAAGGTAAAATTATATTTTTCCACAAACTTTACATTTTATATTCTCCTTTCCAAAAATATTAAAAATTTCATTTCCCATTACATCTCTACCTTTTTGGAACATTTGCACCTCTATTTACAACAATAAACAAACACTACGAAGGAAAAAAAACCATTCTATTTGTTCAAAAATCATGTAAACCATTGTGGAAATGAGAGAAATAAAGCATTGAAGGCTACACAATCAATGTTCATCACACCATTGAATATGGAAAAAGCACTAGAAGACTTGAAAATAACATTGAACACAACTACAGAGGTAAGTTCTCTATCACAAGACTAAAAGTTAGTATCTAAGTAATATGAACTATTTTATTTCTTTTCTTTGGCTTCAAGAATATATACAACCACATCCATAATATCTTAAATGATAGTAACCAATTTTGTAACACCCATGTTATTCTTCATCAAACAAGGGAATTTTTTTTGAAATAAACCCCTTAATCATATTTAGTGCCTTCAATGATTTTCATCACACAATGAAATAAAATCTAGCATAATTAATTGTTTACAATCCATTTGATAATATTTATAACCATGTGTAGTTATAAAGGGTGTTACAAATATATTGTGTAACATTATTAATAAATTGTAATATTATTAATAATGAGTTAATACAACTCATATTAATAATATAGTTAATAGTTGTGTGTGAGTGAAGTTGTTGAATAAACAACTCACGTAGCTATTTTGGTTTGAGCGATATTAGGAGATAGGTTTGAGAGATTCATGGAGAGTGATATGAGGGATTGAATATGAAGTTTGAATCCACCTTTGTAGGAGATCAAACATTATAAAATGTAACCTCTATCATTGTAATTGATATCCCAAATGAATTCTTAATTTCTATATATTATTATTCAGTGTTTATTTCTTGTATTATTATGTAGTTTTTATCAATGGTATCAGAGCAGTTTCTGATCCATATTCCATGTAGTCAAATCATTTCAAGCATCCTCCATTGAAGCCCGTATAAATCTATCACAATTAAATGGTGGAAATTTGATTTTGGTTTGTGGATTCTGCAGTTCTTATTCTACTACATGATGTTTTCTGCTGCCTTTGGTGCTCACTCACCATCCATCGTGATCTGCTCCTTTGGCGTCACTATTTTGTTCATGTTTTTTTCCACGTAGTCACGGAAAATCATGAAACCATGAGTTAGAAATATTTTGTTATGTTTTTTTCCATTTTTGGATGTAGTAAAAAAACACAAGAATAAAAAAATTCCATTTTTGGAAAGGGGTCCGAAAAGATGTTGGATTTAAAATTTGTAGTTACCATAACTTTCAGCTGGTAACTCAGATTGAGATGATTTTTTTTTTTTAAATGTGTGTTTTTTTGAGCTCTTTGCATTGATAATATCAAAAATTGTAAAAAAAAATTGACTCGCAAACATATTTTTAGTGGAAACCGATGTCCATTGTTTTACTATGGATAAGTTGATACGAATTGAAAAATTTGAAGGAAAATATTTCCATACATGGCAGGTTAGAACTCAATTGTTGTTGATTAACAAAGATCTATGGGAGATTGTAGAAGGAAAAATCAATAAACCACATGATGTAGATGAAGCAAAAAAATGGGAAAGCAAGGATCGAAAAGCAACAATGATTATTGGCCTAGGTTTATCTGATGCCTACCTACATCACATAGATCTAACAAAGACATCACATTTGATCTGGATGACATTGAGCAAACTTTTTGGGTCACAAGCAGAGAGCGCAATAGTGGCACTCAAGAAAAAGTTGTTCGGACTCAAAATGGAGGAAGGAGAAAGTATGGTGGAACATATCAGTAAGTTTCATTCTATTTCAAATCAATTAGCTAGAATCAAAGTTGATGTTCTTGATGATGATGCAAAAGTGGTATTACTTAATAGCATGCCTCCTAGCTATTCTAATATGGTATTCACTTTGAGAAAAATAAATCCGAGTCTAGAGGATTTAATTTCTTCTCTGATAGAAGAAGAAAATAGAACCAAGAAGATTGATCTAGAAGAAACTGCAATGTATGGTAGAAACAAATCATATGCTAAAGGAAAATTCAAGCCTTCTTTTAAACAAAAATCAACCTCCCAAGGTCCACAAAAATTTCTTTATCACTATTGTAATGTTCCTGGACATGGTATTATGTATTGTAAGAAAAGAGCACAAGATTTAATTGATGGTAATTTGAAGGATAAAGCCTTCATTTCTGAAAACAGAGACGAAGAAAGTGATTGGGATATGAATTCTCCCCACTCTAATAATGAGGAAACAAATGCTCAGCAAAGTGATGAAGACTTCTTGTATTAAGTAAAGAGTGCATTTATTGGAGGACAGAGGAATGGAGGCTGAGGTCAATCAACGACCTCTCATCAGTCACCAATGATGGGGCCACATGAAGTTGTGGTGGCAATGTATGTGTGTGTGTGTGTGTTTTATTTTAGATTTGCAGTTTATTTCAGTTGTGTGCAATATGATTTCAGAGTTCTGTTTGAATAAGTGAAATGTTCACATTGAGGGGGGGAATTGGAAAATGGTCTCAATGTTCAAATTTCCCTCTATTCAGTTTGTATTCAGTAAGCAATGTTTCCTACCTATTCTCTGAAGGAAAGACATATTGGACAAATGAAAGCACAAAGGAAAAGCAACAGCATGATTTTTGGGTTATTGGTTGTCCTGTAAAACCATCCTTTATTTTAGGTTGTTGGTTGTCCTGTAAAACCATCCTTATTGAGGTTGTTGGCTGTCCTTGTAAAACCATCCTTGTAGGTTGTTGGTTGTCCTACAAAACCATCCAGATCATGAGCACACATAGGTGATAAGCTATAAAAGAAAGTGTGATTATTTTTTTTCCATTGTCAACATTAGGGGAGTGTATATGGGAATTAATAATGTTAACAATAGGGGAGTGAATGTTACAAATATATTGTGTAACATTATTAATAATGAGTTAATACAACTCATATTAATAATATAGTTAATAGTTGTGTGTGAGTGAAGTTGTTGAATAAACAACTCACGTAGCTATTTTGTTTGAGAGATATTAGGAGATAGGTTTGAGAGATTCATGGAGAGTGATATGAGGGATTGAAGATGAAGTTTGACTCCACCTTTGTAGGAGATCAAACATTATAAAATGTAACATCTATCATTGTAATTGATATCCCGAATGAATTCTTAATTTCTATATATTATTATTCGGTTTTTATTTCTAATATTATTGTGTATTTTTATCAAAGGGTCAATTAGATATACCTGATCCCCTTTATTTCACTCTAATCAAGTGTGTATAACTTGTACACAATTGGTTAAACCTTTATAACAAGTTCTGAGAACTAAGTGCAATTCCTAGTGTCAACCCGAAAAATTAGTAAATTGAATTCTATCCGTATCCACACACTATGATAGGAAAATGGTGAATAGAAAGTGTATCACTGAAGTTACACTACTTTGGCCAAAGGTTCAATCTTTTATTTATAAGCTTAGTTCCATGTTTTCACACTAAACATCAAAACTTGTCTATGTCACCACACAACCATATCATTATAGTTTTTTGGATATCATTTTATTGTTTAAGTTTTAAGTTCAATTCTGAAATGTTAGGGATCATGAATTGATAGTCATATCAAATGGATCATGTCAATCCCATCTTAGGATCCTACCAGAAAAGATGACACTCACATAATTACTCGCATCATTGTGTTTTTTTAATCCTCACTTAGCCATCTCAAGCTAGCAAGACATATAAGATTTAAACAACATGAATGTCATTTCATTATATCTACAATTTGTTTCTAAATTGTTGTGCATATGTCTTAGAAATAGTTTATTATGAATCTCATATGTTATCTATACTCAATGGAGGTATACAGAACTCTCATCAATTCATTTTTTTATTATAAGTACATTCCGCACTATCAGTAAGGTAAATTATGTCATCCTATGGGAATTGATTAACATCAATAATCATAAAGATAATCTAATACATAACTTTATGGTAAATAGTACTTATGATCATTCATCGTCACTTAATCATATTAGTACACTTAAGTTAATTGTGTACATTTGTACTATATCTTATAATTGTTACAATGTTCCTTTCGTACTTTGTTTTCTATCGTCGTAATTTTTTTTTGCTAAGGTTCAATAGAAAATGTATATGATTTTTGTAATAAATAAATTTTATCTTGCATATGTGTTGTTTTTGTTAAAACATGGTAATATGTTCCTCTTTTGTTTATAACTTATAAACTGATAATTATCATATTTGTTCATACATGGTGAACTAATGAAAAACATGATATATTATATTAACATATTTATATTATGTAAGTACAATATTATATTTCCTTATTTGTTCATTTTGATTTCATAATCATATAATGACATATATAAACATATGTAATCATTCATAATGATTTCATAATACAAATATAATATCCACTTTCAAACATATTAAACACACGCCGATGCAAAACAATAGTATAATTGATTCATCTTTTATTTAATCAATTATTTATTCAATATTTAATAAAGATAGTACATGTTTATGAAATGATTATCACCAGATTATCATAAAAGTACAATACGCCAATTTTCCTTCATTTAATCCGCAAAATAATATTTTTCACATTTTAATAATTAAAAATACAATCCATAT